>CM046874.1:376148499-377348499 GCA_025667525.1 Glebionis coronaria
TTAGTGAGGTCATTAGGTACTGAATTGACCTATCAATAAGCCGCTACATAGCATTAAAGTAGCAAAAAAAAACTGCATTATAATATATTTTTCGATAAGTCATTTTAGTTCGATAGCTTTTTCTAGCTTAATCTCTCAATAATATTCGAAGTTTCTTGTTTAGAAATCAATATTACATATATTTGGACAAGTAGAAATGAATTGGAGCTTATTTCGTTGACTAAAAATTATTTTCGAACCTTAAAAATTCATAAAGCCCGTTTTGTTTAAAAATTGTGCGAATATTGCATTTTTATCCCTGTATTTGCAGCTGTTGAACAGTTCCAGTAATTGCGCATAGATCCCTGTTTTTCCTTTTTTATTAACTTCCTGCGTTTAAAATCTATATCTCGGCTGCGTTTTGTTTAAGAAATATTAGTGGGCTTCACTATTTACTGTTGGGCCAAGTTATTATTAATTGGGGTGCGTTTTAATAGTAGAACTAAATAAGGTTGCATCTATATTTGTTACTAAGGGCTGCATATAGTATTCATAACAAAACAAATGTTGCGTTTTTTTTTTGTTTTTAGTATAAAGAGGGTTGCGTATAAACATTACATTTCATAAACATTGGCATGTCTTGTTTTTTTAATCCAATAAAGAAGTAGGTTGCGTTAACATTACATGTTGTATTCCATTTCATTTCATTTTCGATTGTTTTAAAAAATAGAATTAGTTTAAGAAATAAAAATAGTTCTAATAAATAAATAAAAAATATTAAAAGTATAAATTTTTTTTTTCATTTTTAGAATAAATTTGGCATTTACATTTTTAGAATAAATTTTGCATTCTTATTTTTAACATTTTAATATTTTGCATTTGTACTTTTATTTTCGTCTAACATTTTAATATTTCGCGTTTGCATTTTAATAGTTTTACTTGCGGTATTTACACTTTGTTTTAGAATAGTACGTATACGTATTAGATAATATTTTTATATTTTTACGTACTTTGTGCTTAAATAGACATAGAATACCATTCAAATACTTGAACAAAAAACAATAAATCTATACGATAAACTTAGAAATCCATATTCGAGTCGAGTCGAGGAGAAACGATTATACTAAAAAATGAATATTAAATAGCCGTCGCTGCCGGTTCGATTTCGATACGATTGACGATTTTTCGTGAGACGATTTGGATTTTGGGATCCGTTCACTTTTGAAGGTTATTTTTCTTGTTAAAAAATCAAAAATATAAAAAAAAACAAAAACATAAAAATTAAAAAATCACAAAAAGCATTTTATCCTAAGACTTGCTACTAAAAAATCAAAAAAGTAACATTTTTCCAAAGTGTTACACAAAAAATATTAAGTACTACTATAAATACTATTTTTCTTATATCGTTTTCTCTCATCTTTTCTTGTGAATATATTTTTCTTAAAAAATAAAAAATACAAAAAAAAAATTCTTTTTACTATATTGTATATATTACGTATACGTAGATACGAACCTTAACACACATATGTCCATAAGTATTGCTTTTGCAATACACCGTGCGTTCCGGTGCTTTTCACGTGTATCGATCAAAGTTAATTAAGGCACAATAGATAAATACTACGAGCTATTTGATCTAGATTGAGAATTCACTGTGTGGGGGTAAGGAGAGTGTATTTCACATTCGAAAGGAGAAGGCTCTTAAGTGCTTCGCGCCGCCTCGTTCCTCCGCTCCCTTGTAATTCTTTTGAAGGTGATAGTAGTAAGTGGTGTGCTACCCAAGTAGTATTACGTATAGATTTTTTGTATCTTTTTTATATCGAACCTCGATTGGGGTAATCCCTCCCCTTTCAAAGTCACCAAGGGCAATCCCCTTACTCCTAAGTTTTTAGTTGTATGCGCACACGCGCGCGTACACACATACCAAGTGGTGTACCTCGTCCTCCTAAAAGGAAGTCGAATAAAAAAACCCGTCAACAATCAAGCTGATCCCGAGAATCGAGCTTTCGACAGTACTATGGCCACGGATAACCGACTGATGATTGAGATCTTGAAATCTCACATTGAGAGAAATGATGATGCGATTGTGGTGCCGGATATTGGAGCGAATAATTTTGAACTTAAAACGGTTTTTATTCAAATGATTTCCGCGACACCATTTTTGAGTTGTACTCATTATGACCCACACGCTTATATGAAGAGGTTTCTTCATTTGGCAAACATACAATGGGGTGCCACAAGAGGCAATTCGATTGCTACTCTTTCCTTTCTCCCTCGAGGGGAAATCCCGGATTTGGCTTGACAAGGAACCACCCCAAAGTATCACCACATGGGCGGATTCGGAAACTAAGTTTATTAATTATTTCTTCCCACCCTCTCGTACTCCCGCTTTGCGGAATGACATCATTAACTTTGAACAAAAGTACGGTGAGACATTTAGTGAATCTTGGGATCGATTTAAGGAACTTTTGAGAAAATGTCCACAACACGGTTTTACCAAAGTTCACCAAATTAATACCTTTTACAATGGCTTAACTTTGAATGACCAAGATTCACTAAACTCGGCCGCAGGGGGTAACATTCTTGTTAAAACGATGCAAGTAGCATGTGACATAATTGAGAACAACGTAAAAGTTCCATGTCGACATAGGGCTCAAATGGCTAGTGCTAGTGGAGGAGATTCTATTAATCACGAGGTTACAATCAAATAAAAGAACTTGCTTCAATTGTGAAAAATCTTGCTTTAAAAGTTGAAAACCCTCCTACTAGACACGTGCACGCCCTTAGTAAGACTTGTGATACTTGTGGTGGACCACATTCATACTTTAATTGTGACAAGGTTTATAATCAACCCCAAGAAGTCTATGCTTACAATAACAATGACAATGAGAGGGTTCATTTTAAGCCTAATGTTGATGTGAACCACTTGTCATATAAGTATACTAACTATTTGGCTCCCCCTGGGTTTGCACCTCATCAAAGACCACCCTAAACCACCCAAATCACCCCATATCAAAATAGAACCAAGGTCCACAAAGGGGTCATTTTCAAGGGAATACAAATGTAAGGGGTTACAATCCAAATCAAGGGAATTTTCAAGGTCAAAACCAAGGGTTTCATAATCAACATCAAGGTTCAATAACCAAGGTTTTCAAAATCAAGGCTTTCAAAATTACAATCAATATCAAAACCAAGGTTTTCCAAATCAAGGGTTTAATAATCAAGGATTCAATATGCCTAATCCTCAAATGGACTTGGTTCTTTAAAAACTTAATGAGCAAGACCGTAAGCTTAAAGAAATACAAGAGTCCACGGATAGGAAATTTATGCAAATGTTACAAACCCTTCGTCCCCAAGGTGCTCTCCCTTCTAACATCGAAACCAATCCTAGGGCTAACGTGAATGCCATCAATACTAGGAGCGGTAAAACAACCGAGGGACCTTCATTTTCTCCACCTACCATTGATAAACAAGGACCCGAGATTCCATCTACTTCTACCCAACCTCCTTCACCTCCTACTTGTGACATTCCTCCCTTAAGCAATCCTTCTACACCTTATGTTCAACCTTCTCCTCAATCTTTTACCAACCCTTCGATTCCTAAACCAATTCCCGAGGTTGTGAGTGAACCGGTTCTTCCTCAATCTTCTCCAAAACCCAATATACCTTACCCTTCAAGGTTGAGGAAGGATAAGTTGAAGAACAAAGATGATATACAAGTGTCTAACTTCTTGAAAATGTTCAAACAACTGAAATTCAATATCACCTATGTTGAGGCTCTCGCTTACATGCCTAAGTACACAAAAACGTTTAAAGACCTTTTAACCGACAAGGAAAAATTGCTTGA
The DNA here is from genome assembly GCA_025667525.1 of Glebionis coronaria. Lineage (NCBI taxonomy): Eukaryota > Viridiplantae > Streptophyta > Magnoliopsida > Asterales > Asteraceae > Glebionis > Glebionis coronaria. Next base: position 376,152,323 of record CM046874.1, read on the forward strand.
TATCGCCAATACTCAATTTAATGAAAATTGTTCCGCGGTTCTTTTAAGAAAATTACCGGTTAAGCTTGGAGACCCCTGTCGATTCCTTATCCCTTGAAATCTCCCCGGTGTAGAGAAGTGTATGTCTTTGGCGGATCTCAGAGCGAGTATCAATCTTATGCCATTGTCCGTATGGAAACAATTATCTCTACCCGAGCTAGTCCCCAATCGTATGACTTTAGAGTTAGCTAACCGTACGGTTGCTTATCCGGTAGGGATAGCCGAGGATGTGTTCGTAGGAGTCGACAAATTAACTTTCCCCGCCGATTTTGTTGTTGTCGACTACGAGATGGATCCTCGCGTTCCCTTAATTGTAGGACGACCCTTCTTGAGGACCGGGTGTACATTGATTGATGTAGCCGCAGGTGAGCTTATCACGAGGGTTGGGGATGACAAGATCGTCTTTAATATGGGTAAACTTTCTAAGCTTCCCGATGCGCCCGAATCTGTGAATTTAATCGATGTGCTTGACGAAGCATGAGAGGAACATTTTCACGAGGCTTGTAAGAGCGGAATTTCTTCTTTACCTCATGTTGAGACCATAGCTTCTATTGCTCCTTCGTTGACTCCTTTAAGAGCAAGTGATTTTCTTTTACAAGAATTTGAAGCAAGTTTAGGAGACGTTGATTTACAATATGATGATTCTCCCACCGATTGGGAAGAAGATATTCGTACCATTGAGAAACTTCTCAATGAGGACCATATTTCTCCACCTACTCCTAAGGAAGTTACAAGTGATGATCCGATTTTCACTAAGCCTTCCACCGAAAATCTACCAGATTTAGAGCTTAAGGAATTACCTTCTCATCTCGAATACGCTTTCCTAGAAGGAGTTGATAAGTTACCCGTCATAATTGCTAAGGACTTAAAAGAGGACGAAAAAGCTCGACTTATCGAAGTTCTTAAGAAGCATACGAAAGCTATTGCTTGGAAAATCTCCGACATTCGCGGAATTGATCCTAATTGTTGCATAAATAAAATTCTCATGGAAGATGACTTTAAACCCGCGGTCCAAAGTCAAAGAAGGGTAAATCCTAAAATTCATGAAGTCATTAAGAAAGAAGTTATCAAACTTCTAGATGCCGGTATGATTTACCCTATTTCGGATTCGACGTGGGTTAGTCCGGTCCATTGTGTGCCAAAAAAGGGTGGAATAACCGTTGTTCCCAATGAAAACAATTAGTTAATTCCTACTCGACTTGTTACGGGTTGGCGAGTTTGCATAGACTATCGTAAGCTTAATGATGCCACTCGTAAGGATCATTTCCCTCTTCCTTTCATGGATCAAATGCTCGAGCATTTAGCGGGAAATGACTATTATTGCTTCCTAGACGGTTTCTCCGGATATTTTCAAATTCTAATCGATCCAAGACACCATGAGAAAAGCACATTCACTTGTCCTTATGGAATATTTTTTTACAAAAGAATGCCATTTGGCTTATGCAATGCTCCCGGGACTTTCCAAAGGTGTATGATGGCAATATTCCATGACATGGTTGAACAAACTATGGAAGTCTTTATGGATGATTTCTCGGTTTTCGGTGATTCTTTCTCTTCTTGCCTTGCCAATTTAGAACGTATGCTTAAACGGTGTGAAGACACTCGTCTCATTCTTAATTGGGAAAAGTGCCATTTCATGGTAAAAGAAGGAATCGTTCTTGGTCATAAAATTTCTAAAGCCGGTATCGAAGTCGACCGTGCTAAAGTTGACGTCATTTCTAAATTGCCTCCACCTACCACCGTCAAAAGAGTTAGGAGTTTCTTAGGTCACGCGGGATTTTATCGACGCTTTATCCAAGATTTTTCTAAAATAGACCGACCGATGACTCACCTTCTTGAAAAGGACGCTCCTTTCATCTTTTCACCCGAGTTCCTTGAATCCTTCGAAATTATTAAAGGTAAATTAACTAAGGCACCGGTCTTAGTCTATCCAAATTGGGGGTTACCTTTCGAGCTAATGTGCGATGCTAGTGATTTCGCGGTAGGAGCGGTTTTAGGTCAACGAGTTAACAAACACTTCCAACCTATCCATTATGCAAGTAAGACAATGATGGGGGTTCAATTGCATTATACCACTACCGAAAAAGAACTTTTAGCTGTAGTGTATGCTTTTGAGAAATTCTGCACCTATCTTGTGCTTTCTACTACTATCGTCTACACCGACCATTCTGCCTTGAAATACTTGTTGACCAAGCAAGATGCTAAACTGAGACTCCTTCGTTGGGTTTTGCTCTTACAAAAATTCAAAATTGAAATTCGTGATAAAAAAGGAGCGGAAAACCTAGCCACGGATCACCTTAGTAGACTCGAGGATCCGTATCAAGGCGAATTACCAACAAAAGAGATCAACGAATATTTTCCTCTCGAGACTTTAATGTCTATCCATTCTAAAGAGGATGACACCCCATGGTTTGCGGACATTGCAAACTATTTGGCGGGTGGTTTTCTAATCGAAGGGTTATCGTCTCAACAACGCAAGAAATTTTTCAAGGACATAAAACACTATTATTGGGACGACCCTTATCTCTTCAATCAATGTGTGGACCAAATTATCCGACGTTGTGTCGATGGGCCGGCGGATTTACACATTCTTGAAGCTTGCCACAAAGGACCCACCGGTGGTCACTTTGGTCCAAATTACACCGCGAAGAAAGTTTTCGATTCCGTATTCTTTTGGCCCTCCATCTATCATGACGCGCATGAGATGGTTAAGCATTGTGATGCTTTCCAGCGTCAAGGAAAGATCACTCACAAAGATGAGATGCCTCAAAACTTCATTCAAGAATGTGAGATCTTCGACGTTTGGGGCATCGACTTTATAGGGCCATTTCCCTCGTCTAAGGGTAATAAGTACATCCTTGTAGCCGTCGACTACGTTTCTAAATAGGTTGAAGCTAATGCTTTGCCTACAAACGATGCTAGGGTTGTCGTGAATTTCTTGAAACAATTGTTTGCTCGATTCGGTGTGCCTCGTGCTATTATTAGTGATCGTGGGACTCATTTTTGCAATGATTAATTCGCACGAGTCATGGCTAAGTATGGTGTCAATCACCAACTTTCCATCGCGTATCATCCACAAACTAATGGCCAAGCAGAGGTTTCCAATCGTGGTCTTAAGAGAATCTTAGAGCGAACCGTGGGAGAGCACCGTGCTTCTTGGTCCGATGAATTAGACGACGCTTTGTGGGCTTCAATACCGCTTATAAGACACCTATCGGTTGTACTCCTTATTGCCTCGTGTACGGGAAAGCGTGCCACCTCCCCATTGAGTTAGAGCATAAGGCTTATTGGGCTCTCAAATGGGCTAATTTTGACTTGAACAAAGCCGACGACCATCAAAAAATCCAACTTAATGAATCGAATGAGCTTAGAAACAATGTGTAAAACCCGCATGCTTTTACCGTGAATAGTACCTTTATGATCGTACGTACATGATTAGAACTTTCCATATTTAGCACGTTTACGTTTCACGAATATGAATTACAAGTATTACGTACGTGTTATTACACGATAAGTATTTATTACGTATTAAGACACGATAATTATTATCAACAATAATTATAATCACGAACATGAAAATCATGAACGTAAATAATCACAAACCTAATATTATGTATTTACGTATAGTTATTACGATCATGTATAAATATATTTTACGACACGAACGAACAATAATTAAATCACGTAAACACGACACGTTAACACGTAAATAATAGAACACGAGAAAATCAACGGGTTCCCCATGTGAGGCCCACATAGGCGTGGCATAGACACAAGGGTGGGCCAAGCCCACCTTAAATAAATTTAACAAAAAGGAAGGGAAGGGATTTTAATTATACAGAATAATTAGAAAATCAAAACCCTGCTCCTCCTTCCTTCTCCCTTGTTGCCGCCACCTAGAAAACACCACCAAGGGTGTTTGGTTGATTTTGGTAGATCCAATTCATTGCTATATCGTTCGTGTTAGTTTTTCCTTTTGATCCAAGAATCGGTAATCTTCTTAAACCTTTTCTTTTTAATTATTTATTAGATCTAAAAACATGAAATCATGGGGCATTAAAAACAAGTTAATAAACATGTAGATCTAAACAAGTGGGATTAAAAACATATGGTTTAAGGGGGGGGGGGGGGGGGTGTTTTGGTTCGGCTATTAGTAGAACCGAGAGCAAGCTCTCGGTGGTTGTGTGATCACCACCAACCGAGACTACAAGGTCTCGGTTTGGTTTTGGTGGCTCGGCCGCAAGCCACCAAGGGACCCCGACGTATGTCGGGGTTATCCTTGGTGGTTTAGGGGGTCTCGGCTGGAACACCATACGCACCACCGGTTTAGGCCGGTGGCGGTTTGCCATGGTTAAGGGTGTAGATCCGGTTCAAGGGGTTCACGGACCGGTTCATGACATGTTTATGTTTAAAGCACGGGTTCGGTTCACGGTTTATTTTTTTACAAGTTAATTATTTTTTATAAGATAAATAATTACAAGTTTTATTAAATTAATTAAACATGTACATAATTAATTTAATTTGGACATGACTTAGGTTATTATTATTATTATTGATAATACAAGGATTTTAACCTAAGTATTTATTATTTAATTAGACTATATAATTAATTAATTATTAAACATGTCTTATAATTAATTAATTTACATGAGTTAGGTTATATTAATATAGATATTAATACATGTTTTAACCTAAGTATTTTATACACTATTATTTAATTAAATCATGTTATATTTTGATTAAATCTTATAACCTATAGTTTATTTAATTTACATGTAATATTTAATAAACTATACTATATATCACATGACTTAGAATATTTATCAGCAAAACTTAAGCTTATATTATTAGCTTAATAATCCAGCTTATTTCTATTTATGGAAACTTTCTATTTTTAGAAACTTATTTAATTAAGGCAGTTAATCTATTTATGGGAACTTTATATTTTTAGAAACTTATTTAATTAAGGCAGCTAATCTATTTTTGGAAACTTTCTATTTTTGGAAACTTTCTATTTTTGGAAACCTACTATTTTTAAAAAGTTACTTATTATTACACAACGAGTATAATAATACAATAAATACAAGTAATACTTAATCAGAATAGACATAACACATGATAAACACAACATAATGTTAGAATTAGTAAAACAAGACATGAGCATATAAAACAAGCTAAGACATGATATAAAACCAGTTACGTATACGGTAATCAGAATACTTATACAAGTATATTATTTATGTAGCATTAGTGATATCGAAGTAGGACTCTCTTCCGTTCGTCTTCTTCGTTCACTGGACACAAGGTACGGATTCTCCGTCCTTTTAGTATAGACATTCTTCCTTATTAGGATTCCCCGTATTCAGCCAACTGTTTTCCCAGTATATGTTTTATATGGTTTTAAATTGCTTATGTTTAATTAGTTACCTAAATCCATATACATGCATGACCAGTTTCACCTAGTTATGGAGGTACCATAACCATAACACTAGAGGCACCAGTGTTATGACTTCACCACGGCAGAGTGATAGCTCGTGGCGGCCCTTCAGCTTTTGGCCATATTATTATTATCATGTGGGGCGTATGGGTGCATCCTAGGTTACATGTTTTTACAGATTATTCATGTGAATGTGGTGTGTGCCTTGCATCCTTCACAAGGAGCTGATCCCTCCTACCCAAAAACTTATATTAAATTAGAGGCAGCCCCTCTAATTGCATGACGAGGTCACCACTCCAAGTATTTATGCACGTTGATGTTTCATGACCTATATTGGCTAATGGTAAACATGTTAAACAGTTTTTATAAGATAAACATAAGGCTTTTTAAACTATAAAACCAGTTTTACTAAGATATACCAGGTTATCCAGGACTTAGTCTTTTCCGCTGCTTTATGCTTATATTCTTATATTATTCATGCTATACTTGTATATCCGTGCACTGAGCGTTATGCTCAGCCGTTTTTCCTTTCATGTTCCCAAAAACGGCAGGTACTCAAGGATGCTCGTAGACTTTAAGCGTACATGCATATGGATTGGAAGCTTCCTATCCTTCATTACTTTATGCATTTCTTGATACTTTTAACACTCATTTCTATGGACATTGTTTAGTCCTTTTCATTCACAGTACTTATGTTTGTGTGTGATGAGTTCTACTTTTGGTGTACCGATGTTTCTTTCTGGTATTTCCTTTATGGTCATGTGATGTTTTATACATTTATCCTTGTATGCTTTGATGACACACCATAATCATGCGTGATATTCCATTTACCAAAATGGGGTGTTACAATTATAGTATCAGAGCCAAGGATTCGACCTGTAGGCTCTCAAAACACGACCTGTGATTAGTGGGTAGTCACTATGGTCTTCTTAGAACTGACAATCGGTTTTCATGCATTCATCATTTTCATGCATACATATATATGTCATTGTCGTAGGTTTATGACTAAGTAATGGTTGGTACAGGACTGGCCCTATTTAGTCGCATGTGCTTTTATCGAAACTTTTAACTTTGGGATCGACCCATTGGCGTCCCCTCGCCATGTCTTTTGTTTTGGGTGAACTGACCATAGGCGTTCACTCTCGATCATATAAAGTTTTCATAAAGCTGCATCATGCATTCATGTATTAGTTTTTCTACATAAAATTTTTCTCATGATTTATTGGTATAAATTTTTTTCATGTATATATTTTATGTTTTGATCAGTTTAACCATGTATTTTCATGTTATACGGTCAGAGGGTAAACACACACAATATCCAAGAGATGGTTGCAGCTGCCAATGCAGATTTGCAGGACATCCTTCACCAGAACGACAACTATCCTCCCTCACCTCATATCTTTCCCACGGAGGGAAGGAATAGGCTCATGAGAGAATACTACACTATTAGTCAGCGAGCTAAGGAAAATAGAAATGAGTTCATGCAGCGTTTCCTTTGGTTCGTTGGTGTCCTGAGAGCAGACGCGGGAACTACTGAAGAGCAGGCACAACATTTCCGTTGGGCCTTTTCTGCAATGATTTCCAATAACTTGGAAGGCACTACCTTTAACACAGTGGCCGATGCAGCACGTAAGTTGGAGATGCTACAAGAAAGAGAAGAGTTCGGGGAAGCAGAGAGACCCGAGAAGAGGCAGAAGACTAGGGACCGGTCTCAGCTGGCTACTCAACAACAGGCTACTAAGCCCAAGGGAAACGGTCAGACCATGACCGTTCTGCTACGGATAGGCGTGGCGGTAATAAAAATTACCGTAACAATGCTGGACTCTCGAACAACAGCAGGTCCTTATACTTACTCATTTTCTTATGATTACATGCCATAGTTCTTAATTCTGACACATTAGAGAATCTTCTACCAGGTATCATGGTAACGGGAGGGACCAGAACCAGAGAGGTTCACAGCCTAACCGTCCAGCTATCACTGGTATCCCATCTTACGAATTATCCGCATTGTCCTTTGTACCTATTATCATGTCTCATGTATATTGTTCTGATCAGGCTCTAAGCCAGTCAGAACACCTGCTGGAGGATATACTCATCCTCTTTGCACTACCTGCAACCGTAGGCACCCAGGGCCATGTCGCCGCGACAGCGACACATGCTTCAAGGGTGGTCTTCATGGCCATCACATGAAGGACTGACGTAAGGGCAAGATAGAGGGCACATCGGGACATGCTGATACCAAGCTGCCTCCTACTAGTGGACGCGTTTACACGACATCTCGCGATCAGGCCAACAAGTCTAAAGGTACAATAATTGGAATCTTGTATATGTATGGTCAAGCTGCATGTGTTCTTTTTGACACGGGTGCTACTCACTCGGTCATTTCTACTGCTTATGCTAAGAATGTTAGGATACTCCCCATGCCACTAGAGAATATACTGAATATTTCAACGCCTTTAAGAGACTCTATACGCATAACTCATGTGTACAAGAGCCTTCCCCTAGAGTTTGATGGAAAGATTCGTCCTGTTGACGCACTTCCACTGGACATGAATGATTTTGACATGATAATGGGAATGGATTGCCTATCCAAGCATCATGCTACCATAGACTGCCATTCCTATCGAGTCATATTCGGTGATGTTGATGAACCAAAGTACATTCACAACGGGTTCGTACTCGGAAGGTCTGTACAAATCATATCAACCTTGCAAGCACGTGCATTACTTTCACATGGTTGCGAGGGCTATCTAGCTATTGATCATGACATGGATGCTGAATCCCCATCAATTCAGAATCAGCCGATAGTGTCAGAATTTCCAGAAGAACTTCCGGGCATACCACCTGCACGTGAAGTAGAATTTAATATCGAGTCCATCCCAGGAGCTGAGCCAATTTCCAAGGCTCCTTATCGCATGGCTCCCATAGAGTTGAAGGAGCTGAAAGATCAATTGCAAGAACTTCTGGAACGAGGCTTCATTCGACCGAGCGCATCTCCATGGGGCGCGTCGGTCTTATTCGTTAAGAAGAAGGACGGCAGTATGCATCTTTGAATAGACTATCGCGAGCTCAACAAGATTACCATCAGGAATAGGTATCCTCTACCATACATAGACGATCTGTTTGACCAACTCCAGGGGGCCAAACATTTCTCCAAGATTGATCTAAGGTCGGGCTATCATCAGCTACGGGTTAAGGAGCAGGACATTGCCAAGACTGCTTTCCGTACACGCTATGGTCACTACGAATTTGTAGTCATGCCATTTGGCCTTACCAATGCTCCAGCAGTGTTCATGGATTTGATGAACATAATCTTCCATGAATTTCTGGACAAGTTCGTCATTGTTTTCATTGACGACATCCTGATATTCTATAAGTCCAAGGAGGAACACGAAGACCATCTTCGTACAGTATTACAGATTCTTCGCCAGAAGCAGTTGTATGCTAAATTCTCCAAGTGTGAGTTCTGGTTAGACAAGGTGGCATTCTTATGTCACATTGTATCAGCAGAAGGAATCACGATGGATCTAGCAAAGGTTGAGGCTATTACCAAGTGGCCAAGACCGACATCAGCGACTGAAGTCCGCAGTTTCCTAGGCTTAGCTGGTTACTACCGTAGGTTCGTGGAGAACATTCCCATTTAGCACTACCATTGACCAAACTGATGTGGAAAGGGGAGAAATTCGTTTGGACCGAAGAAAGAGAGAAGAGCTTTGAAGACCTAAAGTAGAAGTTAGTATCTGCACCGATTCATACTCTCCCATCTGGTACAGGTGGATTTCAGATCTATAGTGATGCATCGGGGAAGGGACTTGGCTGTGTTCTCATGCAACGTGGGAAAGTGATCGCGTACGATTCACGGCAGCTTAAGCCTTATGAGGAAAATTACCCAACGCATGACTTGGAACTTGCAGCAATCGTGTTTGCATTGAAGATATGGAGTCACTACTTGTATGGAGAATCATGCGACATCTTCACGGACCACAAGAGCTTGAAGTATATCATCACTCAACGTGAATTGAACATGAGACAGAGGAGATGGTTAGAGCTGTTGAAGGATTATGACATTAATCTGCAGTATCATCCCGGCAAGGCGAATGTAGTGGCAGACGCACTTAGCAGAAAGTCTGGAATGATAAATGGCATTAAAATTAAGGAGGAAATTATAAGAGACTTGGAGCGACTAGACATAGAGATCATGGTACGTGGACAGAATGGTTACTGGGCTAATCTTAGAGTGGAACCCGAGTTACTCTCTAGGATCAAGGAAGCTCAGAAAGATGATGGAGAAATCTGGGCGATAATTCAGAATTTGGAGAAGCAGACAGAAATTCGAGTAGACGCAGATGGTATCTTATGGCAGGGCACGAGACTTTGTGTTCCTGATGATAAAGAACTCTGGGAAGCATTGTTAGCTGAGTCTCATAGCTCCCCATTCTCTATTCATCCTGGTTCGACCAAGATGTACCATGACATCAAGCAATACTTTTGGTGGAGTGGTATGAAACAGGATGTGGCGACTTACGTCTTCAAATGTCTTACCTGCCAGCAGGTTAAGATCGAGCATTAGCGATCTGGCGGTCTTCTTCAACCGCTAGATATCCCAGAGTGGAAGTGGGACAAGATCACCATGGATTTTGTTACCGGTCTTCCACAGACAAAGAGGAAGCACGATGCGATTTGGGTTATCGTTGATCGACTTACCAAGTCAGCTCATTTCTTACCGATCCGCAAGGAAGATTCGGTCAGAAAACTCGCCGATACTTATAGGAGGGAGATCATGAGACTTCATGGTCTCCATCCAGCATCGTCTCAGACAGAGATCCTCGGTTCACTTCGTGATTCTAGAGAAGTCTACAGAAAGATTGAGGTACAAAACTTAAGCTTAGCACGGCTTTTCATCCTCAAACATACGGCAATCGGACCGAACGATTCAGACATTAGAAGACATGTTGAGGTCATGTGCGTTGGAATGGACGGGAGATTGGGACGACTACATCTGTTTGGTAGAGTTTGCATACAACAACAGTTGGCACGCAAGTATCGATTGTGCTCCGTTCGAGATGTTGTATGGCAGAAAGTGTCGCGCCCCAATCTGCTGGGATCAGGTTGGTGAGCGAACACTTGAAGGACCAGAAATGATTGAGTTGACCAACAAGAAGGTCATAGTAGTTAAGCAGAAACTGCAAGAAGCACGGTCACGTCAGAAGAGTTATGCAGACAAGCATCGTAGGGACTTACACTTTAACGTAGGAGATCATGTTTTCCTTAAGGTTTCGCCGGCACGTGGGGTTAGACGTTTTTGAATCAAAGGGAAGCTCAGTCCTCGATTCATCGGACCGTTTGATGTCATTGAGCGAGTCAGTGAAGTATCTTACCGTTTAGCGTTACCTTCGCAGCTTTCTCATGCTCACGATGTTTTTCATGTGTCCTTTCTTAGAGGGTACAAGTATCATCCCCTCACATGGTTCAGTATCCACTGGAACAGATTCGGGAAGATCTCACTTTAATAGAAGAACCCGAACGAGTTCTTGACAGACAAGAACGAGTCATGAGAAGGAAGACGATTCCATTCGTCAAAATCCTTTGGAGGGATCATACCGAGCGGGAAGCCACTTGGGAAACAGAGGAGTTTATCCGGGCTTCTTACCCTCAATTCATATTTTGAATTCGGGTATGTTCTTCTTTTTCCAGTTTACATTATCTATAATTCGGGGACAAATTATTCTTTTTAGGGGGGAAGAGTTGTAAAACCCGCATGCTTTTACCATGAATAGTACCTTTATGATCGTACGTACATGATTAGAACTTTCCTTATTTAACACGTTTACGTTTCACGAATATGAATTACAAGTATTACGTACGTGTTATTACACGATAAGTATTTATTACGTATTAAGACACGATAATTATTATCAACAATAATTATAATCACGAACATGAAAATCATGAACGTAATAATCACGAACCTAATATTATGTATTTACGTATAGTTATTACGATCATGTATAAATATATTTTATGAAGCGAACGAACAATAATTAAATCACGTAACACGACACGTTAACACGTAAATAATAGAACACGCGAAAATCAACGGGTTCCCCATGTGGGGCCCACATAGGCGCGGCATAGACAAAAGGGTGGGCCAAGCCCACCTTAAATAGTTTAACAAAAAGGAAGGGAAGGGATTTTCATTATACAGGATAACTAGAAAATCAAAACCCTGCTCCTCCTTCCTTCTCCCTTGTTGCCGCCACCTACACAACACCACCGAGGGTTTTTGGTTGATTTTGGTAGATCCAATTCATTGCTAGATCGTTCGTGTTAGTTTTTCCTTTTGATCCACGAATCGTTAATCTTCTTAAACCTTTTCTTTTTAATTATTTATTAGATCGAAAAACATGAAATCATGGGGTATTAAAAACAAGTTAATAAACATGTAGATCTAATCAAGTGGGATTAAAAACATATGGTTTAAGGGGGGGTGTTTTGGTTCGGCTATGGGTAGAACCGAGAGCAAGCTCTCGGTGGTTGTGTGATCACCACCAACCGAGACCACAAGGTCTCGGTTTGGTTTTGGTCGCTCGGCCGCAAGCAACCAAGGGACCCCGACGTATGTCGGGGTTAGCCTTGGTGGTTTAGGGGATCTCGGCTGGAACTCCACACGCACCACCGGTTTAGGCCGGTGGTGGTTTGCCATGGTTAAGGGTGTAGATCCGGTTCAAGGGGTTCACAGACTGATTCATGACATGTTTATGTTTAAAACACGGGTTCGGTTCACGGTTTATTTTTTTTACAAATTATTATTTTTTTATAAGATAAATAATTACAGGTTTTATTAAATTAATTAAACATGTACATAATTAATTTAATTTTGACATGACTTAGGTTATTATTATTATTATTGATAATACATGGATTTTAACCTAAGTATTTATTATTTAATTAGACTATATAATTAATTAATTATTAAACATGTCTTATAATTAATTAATTTACATGACTTAGGTTATATTAATATAGATATTAATACATGTTTTAACCTAAATATTTTATACACTATTATTTAATTAAATCATGTTATATTTGATTAAATCTTATAACCTATAGTTTATTTAATTTACATGTAATAATTAATAAACTATACTATATATCACATGACTTAGAATATTCATCAGTAAAACTTAAGCTTATATTATTAGCTTGATAATCTAGCTTATTTTTATTTATGGAAAATTTCTATTTTTAGAAACTTATTTAATTAAGGCAGTTAATCTATTTATGGAAACTTTCTATTTTTAGAAACTTATTTAATTAAGGCAACTAATCTATTTTTGTAAACTTTCTATTTTTGGATACTTTCTATTCTAGGAAACCTGTTATTTTTAGAAAGTTACTTATTATTACACAACAAGTATAATAATACAAGAAATACAAGTAATACTTAATCAGAATAGACAGAACACATGATAAACACAACATAATGTTAGAATCAGTAAAATAAGACTTGAGCATATAAAATAAGCTAAGACATGATATAAAACCAGTTACGTATACGGTAAACAGAATACTTATACACGTATATTATTTAAGTAGCATTAGTGATATCGAAGTAGGACTCTCTTCCGTTCGTCTTCTTCATTTACTGGACACAAGGTACGGATTCTCCGTCCTTTAAGTATGGACATTCTTCCTTATTAGGATTCCCCGTATACAGCCAGCTGTTTTCCCAGTATATGTTTAATATGTTTTTGAATTGCTTATGTTTAATTAGATACCTAAAGCCATATATATGCATGACCAGTTTCACTTAGTTATGGAGGTACCATAACCATAACATTGGAGGCACCAGTGTTATGACTTCACCACGGCTGAGTGATAGCTCGTGGCGTCCCTTCAGCTTTTGGCCATATTATTATTATCATGTGGGGCGTATGGGTGCATCCTAGGTTACATGTTTTTATAAATTATTCAGGTGAATGTGGTGTGTGCCTTGCATCCTTCACAAGGAGCTGATCCGTCCTACCCAAAAACTTATATTAAATTAGAGGCAGCCCCTCTAATTGCATGAAGTGGTCACCCCTCCATGTATTCATGCACATTGATATTTCATGACCTATATTAGCTAATGGTAAACATGTTAAACATTTTTATAAGATAAACATAAGGCTTTTCAAACTATAAAACCAGTTTTACTAAGATACCAGGTTATCCAGGACTTAGTCTTTTCCGATGCTTTATGCTTATATCCTTTTCATTTACAATACTTATGTTTGTGTGTGATGAGTTCTACTTTTGGGGTACCGATGTTTGTTTCCGATATTTCCTTTATGGTCATGTGATGTTTTATACATATATCCTTGTATGCTTTAATGACACGCCATAATCACGCGTGACATTCCATTTACCAAAATGGGGTGTTACACAATGCCTATGAGAATTCGTTGATTTACAAGGAGAAAACTAAGCAAATTCATGATAGCAAGATTAAGAACCAAGATTTCAACGTCGGTGACCAAGTTTTACTTTTTAACTCTCGGTTGAAAATCTTTTCGGTCAAACTTAAGAGCCGTTGGTCCGGTCCATAGTCCGTGGCCCAAATTTTTCCGTATGGCACCATTGAGCTAGCTCAACCAAAGGGCCCAACTTTAAGGTGAATGGCCAACGAGTTAAGTTGTACTTTGGAGAGGACATCTCTCATGAGATGATTCCATCCCTATCCACATTTCCCTTGAATTAAATTCGGGAAATCGAGTTGAGCTAGAGACTCTTCAAATAAAATCAAGCATCGTATAACTAGGTTAGATTTTCTTTTTCTTTTTCAACAAATAAGTGTAGGGGGGGCCAAATAGGTTGTTGTTTTGTGGTGATTGTGCAGGGATTTCATCGATATATCATTCCACTTTTGGTACTTTTGAGGCGACCCGTGATCCCGTGTACCTATGATACCGGTTCTATCCAAAACTATTGTGATTCAATTTTGTATATAAATAAATAATCAATTGAATTCACTTTAGTTGTCTCTTCCTTAGCTCGATTTAAACAAAGCACTCAATGTCCTAAGTGTAGGGGAGTTTATTCTTTGCAACCGTATATTGACTTACCATTCGATAGATGTCATGTGGAAGAGCTTGGAGAATGGTTTGAAGAGCCTTTTCGTCTGCATCGGCAACAAGTTGTTGAGCTGGTGTAAGTTCTTCAAACTCCCGTGGTCGAGTCACATTGTTAACCACAATGGTACCATAATCAAGTGGACCATTTAGAATTGACTTGACCATAAGCCTCCCATATGTCGGTTTTCCCTTAATGTATGACATCATACGGCCTTGCCATGCTTCAAAGACTTCTTTAATGAGCATTGGAGGGCGATTATCCATTCCCGTAATGACGGAAATATCCGTAAGTGATGTCATTTGAGGCATTAATGAATTCGGATTCATTTTGTTTCACTTTAAAGAGACAAAGATTATCGGTTGATCGAGCAGTGAAGTAAAGTTGTGAGTTGTGTTGAGTTTTTGTGTAAGAGACCAAGATTAAATCCTCTAAAAAATCGTCGAAAAAACAAGTAAAATATCCCTTGGTTCGGAACAATTGTTGATTCGGAAGTGTTGATTCGGAAGACTTTGGCTCGGAACTTCTTTGATTCAAAACAGTTGTTGATTCGGAAGATTTGATTCGGAACTCTTTGATCCGGAACTTTTGGTTCGGAAGAAAACTGATTCGGAACTTTCCTTGATCCGGAACTTTTGGTTCAGAAGAAAACTGATTCGGAACTTTCTTTGATCCGGAACTTTTAGTTCGGAAGAAAAACTGATTCGGAACTTTCTTTGATCCGGAACTTTTAGTTCGGAAGAAAAACTGATTCGGAACTTTCCTTGATCCGGAACTATTAGTTCGGAAGAAAGACTGATTCGGAACTTTCCTTGATCCGGAACTTTTGGTTCGGAAGAAAACTGATTCGGAACTTTCCTTGATCCGGAACTTTTGGTTCGGAAGCTGTTGATTCGGAACTTTACTGGGAAAAAAAACTGGTTCGTGTAACAGTCGACTAAATATATGAAGAAACAAACCCAGATTTTTACCAAATTACCCAAAAAGTTTTGTGATTTCTACTAAAAGAAGTAAAATCCAATACTTATCTACTAATCCCAATCAACAAAATCACCAAAAATTTCAAGAATCAAGATAGATTTTCCTAAAGAACACTAATACAATCAAAAAATAAATAACAACACAAATCATTACCTTAAATCACCCCATAGCTCTTGATACCAATTGAAGAATATTGATAATCTTGTGAATCAATGAAGTGGGTTGAAGATTTCTAGAGAGAGAAACTAGTGAGAGAAAGTGAGAGAGAACTATGTGTTTTTCATTCAAATGGTAAATGGAAACAATCAACAACCAACCCCTTTCCATGGTGGAAAGGGGTATTTATATCCAAGCCACTATTGGGCTTGGGCCGACCCATGACAAGCCCATGGGTCGGTTTCTTACTTAACTAAATAAGCAAACATTAACTACGAGCTATTACAATATTAATAATATTGTGGAGTGACCGATACTTCTAATATACGTTAAAACGTATTTCTAACAGAAATGTTTATCTTAAGTGTAGGGGAGACTTCTATCGAAGTAAAGTGGGCTTTTCTATTAATATGACCTCATTAAAATTGGTAAATCATTTTTTCGACACTTTTCAAAATTTTTAATCTATTTTGGCCTATTAGTATTTTGCTTTGAGTCTTTTTATTTCTTTTATCGTATCGTATGTAATATTCCTATTATAGTCTTTGAAAAATTAAGTCAAAAAGAGAAAAAAATGAATAAAGGATATGGTTTTAACGAGTTTAGATGTCTTTGACATATTAGGCCCGTCATGAATATTTTGACTCAATCCGAGTTTACTTATCCAAGTTTACTCTAGCTAGTATCCTTAACCATGTAAATCGTTTATTCGGTTTATTAGGCTAAGCATCCACGAGTCTCATTACTTGAGATTTTAAATTGTGGAGAATGAGAAATGATAGAGTTTGAAAAGTAAGTATAAAGGGCTAGATAATATTCATAGAAATTATTTGTGGCTTTATACTCCCATCGGTAACCTTTACTTTCTTGTCAACGCATGTATATATGTTAATAAATAATCAAGAACGGTTTTATCGGTTTTTAGTCTCTTATGCATTTTTGGCTAATCATTCGTGGTTTATATAAGTACGTCTTGAGATTCTAAGTTAGAACGTTTTATGTGTATTAGACTTTTGTAATGCTTCTTACTTAGCGGGTGTTAATTTATTGTGAGGAATAAAGAAAAATAAGAGCGGCTTGAAAAAAAATGAGTGGCTAGAAAAAAAAAAGAAAAAAAAAATATATTATTACAAGACTCCCAAGAGGGGCAGTGATGTGTAAATTTTCTATCGGGTCTCAATATTACTCTCACAAGGGATGCGGAGATCGGGTAGTTACTTTTCCGGTCCAATATTACTCTCACAAGGGTTGCGGGATCGAGAATCCTAGGTCTTAAAAAGGCGGCGGATATAATTTATTGCGTTAGTTTTATTTTTCTTTTTAGGGAGTGAGTAGCTACTTATCTAAGCATGACATAAGTTTTCTACACATAACACGATCAATTTATTATTTTGAGACGGACTTATATCGATTGTGGGGCGGTTTTTCAAGTAATGGATGAGATGGTTAACTATCGATTAAAACCGTGCTTCCTTATTTTGAGATTTTACATTTTTAATATTTCACGCATAATAAATACAAATTTGCTCTCAAGCAATTTTCTCGAATAATAACCGGTTTAGAGGAATAATAAGTGGGAGTATATAGTTAACACAATTAATTTTTATGAATAAGTCGATGCACTTTTACTTATGAATAACAATGATCTCATTTTTTAACTTGGTATGGGGAACGTGAAACTTGAGGGTGATAAATATTCTTGATACCAAAAGCCCTAATCATAGTCATGATTTCTTTACGAGTTTCTTCCATCGAACAATTTCAAAGAAAATAAATAAAGTGAAATTGTATATCTTTTAATTCTTTTGAAAATCTTTTATCTTTTTAGTTTTATAAATTTCCATTTGTGTAGTATCGTGTCGTAGTATGTCTATATAATAATAAAGGCCAAAATGGTTTAATTATAATGAAAAATGTAAATTTGTGCTTTAAAAACGTGCATTGCATGAGGTCATTGCAATGGTCAAGTGTAGGGGCATTTGATAAGTGGGAAAACACTTACCCTTTTACCTCTAAAAATAAGCAAAAACCAAACCAAAACGTGAATTAATTAATGTAAAAGTTGGAATTACGCGTGGTTTTGTTTATTTGTGAAAATAGGTACAAAAGGAAAAAAACGAAGAAAACACGGGATTTCGCGGGCGTTTATCGAAGAAAAAGACAAAGAATGAAGAAAAAGATCAAAAGTGCAAAAAGAATAAAGTTTGGAGGGTTAAAGATGAAGATATCATGAAGTTATTAGCTAAAGATCAAACTTTACAAAGCACAAGGGCCAGTTTTTCCAAACTGCCAAAGATGTTAGCTACTATGCCAATTGGACCAATGAAAGAGCTCCTTTTGGTGTCACATGGATCACCAACATATACTGGCTACTTTATCACTTTTGCAGCAGCCATGTCGTCAATCCACCACTCCATTTATCAACTAACCAAAACTTGCCACGTGTCACCACCATATTCATCCTCTTCACTAGATCATTACGGGAGCTATAGGCCGTTTCATGGAAAGTGTTCTACATGAAAAGTGATGAGGAGAACGAGACGAAGCTAATGGTGTTCACCAATCAAGCTGCCGTGCCCTGGATCAAAAACCCCCAAATTCGTTCTTGACCAAGAACCCTAATCCACGTGGATGATTTTAATTGGACGTTTCTCTGCTACAATTGACACTCTTGTCAGTCTAGAAAACCCCTTAACCAACTTACCCACAACACTTCTCCTATAAATACTCACCTACACTCCCAAAACACACATAGTAGAATTTTTATCTTAATTTTCAAGTAAGTTTCTCTCATTTCAGTAGTTAGCCTAATTCCTAAGCTAGCTTTAGTCTTTGTAATCATCTCCTTCAATCTTGTAATCATTTCATTCATATTAATAAAATTCTCCATTAAAACATTATTCATCATATTCTTCATCACGAATTACTGTTCATCGTTGTTGATTTGTTGCGGGTATATGTTACTAAGCTTGAATACAAGCTATTGAAGCTGATTTGATCGAATTTGGTGAAGATTTGTTGTGAATTCGAGTTTTGGAGGGAATTTGATCATTCGAATTCGATTCGGTGAATTCAAGTGATCGCTGGTGAATTGTTGTTGATTCGTGATTAGTAGGTGTACGTGATCGTGTTTGAGCTTACTTCTCCATCAACGGGGGCCTTGAATCAAGGTTGACCTCATTTTCACTTTTTTAGGCAAAAACTAGGAGTTATATGCATTTGTATGATCAAGTGTGATATTGCTTGCTTCTTTGATTGAAACATCTCTTATTTGATCTGCATTAGATAGCTAGATACTTGTTTTTGCTGAAGCATCGTTAGATCTTAGTTTTACTTTGTTAAATTTGCTTAAAATTTCTTTAAGGTGCGTTTGGTTTAGATCATTATGAGCATATCATTGTCGCTGTGTTTTGGAGAGTTGTGGCATCACTATTGTCATCTAAAAGTAGCATAAAAACAGTCAAAACATTTGCTAAACGTCAATTAAATCCGGATCAAAGAATGTGAAAAATTTTAGTTAAAAAAGTGTCCTAAAGAGCCTACTTTAGATCACTATAACATCTTCATCAATTTGAATTAGACCTTGAAATTTGGCTTTTTGGAAAGTTAGGACTAGTGGATAGTTAAACTTAGTTATAAGTTTTTGACGTAGCTTAATGGATAAGCCGTTAAATAGCATTAAAGTAGCCAAAAAAAATCTGCATTATAATATATTTTTCGATAAGTCATTTTAGTTCGATAGCTTTTTCTAGCTTAATCTCTCAATAATATTCGAAGTTTCTTGTTTAGAAATCAATATTACATATATTTGGACAAGTAGAAACGAATCGGAGCTTATTTCGTTGACTAAAAATCATTTTCGAACCTTAAAAATTCATACAGCCCGTTTTGTTTAAAAACTAAGCAAATATTGCATTTTAATCCCTGTATTTGCAGTTGTTGAACAGTTCTAGTAATTGCGCATAGATCCCTGTTTTTCCTTTTTTATTCACTTCCTGCGTTTAAAATCTATATCTCGGCTGCGTTTTGTTTAAGAAATATTAGTGGGCTTCACCATTTACTTCTGGGCCAAGTTATTATTAATTAGGGTGCGTTTTAATAGGAGAACTTAATAGGGTAGCATCTATATTTGTTACTAAGGGCTGCGTATAGTATTCATAACAAAACAAATGTTGCGTTTTTTTTTGTTTTTAGTATAAAGAGGGTTGCGTATAAACATTACATTTCATAAACATTGGCATGTCTTGTTTTTTTTAATCCAATAAAGAAGTAGGCTGCGTTAACATTACTTGTTGTATTCCATTTCATTTCATTTTCAATTGTTTTAAAAAAGAGAATTAGTTTTAATAAGAAATAAAAAATACTTTTAATAAATAAATATAAACAATATTAAAAGTATAAATAAAATTAGTTTTTACATTTTTAGAATAAATTTGGCATTTACATTTTTAGAATAAATTTTGCATTCTCATTTTTAGCATTTTAATATTTTTCATTTGTACTTTTATTTTCGTCTAGCATTTTAATATTTCGCGTTTGCATTTTAATTGAGCATTTTAATATTTTTACTTGCGGTATTTGCACTTTGGTTTAGAATAGTACGTATACGTATTAGATAATATTTTTATATTTCTACGTGCTTTGTGCTTAAATAGACATAGAATACCATTCTATTACTTGAACCAAAAACAATAAATCTTTACGATAAAATTGGAAATCCATATTCGAGTCGAGTCGAGGAGAAACGATTATACTAAAAAACAAATATTAGTAACCATAAAACCACTCTAAAAAATTCTAACAAAGTGTTTGAGAAACATTTAACACCTTGCTAGTTTTGTCGTTTCAGAAAGGCTCCCCTACACATGCGCATCGATAATCGAAAGTGTTTCGCACATGTAGGTAAGAGTTAAGGTGCTTGAGTCTTATATAAGATCACATTAATATCACATTTTCTCCCCCTTTGATCATAACTCTTGATCGCAACTCTCGACCGTAACACGTGATCGCAACCCTGATCGCAACTCTCGATCGCAACACCTGATCGCAACCCTTATCGCAACCCTGATCGCAAAACCTGATCGCAACCCTTATCACAACCCTGATCGCAACCCTTATCGCAACCCTGATCGCAACCCCTTGATCGCAGCCTTGATTGCAACTCGTTGATCGCAACCTTGATCGCAAGTCGTGATCGCAAGTTGTAATCGTAACACCGATCGTAGTGTCAGATCGCAACGTGGATCATAATATCTGATCGAACTATTAGATCGCAAGTAGAAACCCCAGGTTTATGCGATCGTAATATCCGGATCGTAACCAACAAAAAGTTCGAGACTTTTAGGAAACAAGAAAGATGAGAACTTTACCTGGGAATTCGTGTTTGTAGCCAAACCAAAGTAACCAAAAATTTACCACGAGTATGTAGATAATCTATAGTATGATTTAGAACACGAAACTCAACGAAAAACAAGAAAATACTTGAACTCGAGATGATGTTAGGAGTAAATCACAGGAACCAAATATTATAGCAACAACGAATCACAAAAACTACCCCATGGCGATTGATACCAATTGTTGTCCCTAATATTTGTGATGATTCTACACGAATAAAGAAGAAAGAAAGGTAGATAAAAGATGGAAGATTTCTAGAGAGAGAAAGTAGTGAGAGAAAGTGGAGAGAAGTGTGTGAAACAATGGGAAGGTTAGATTAAGAGAAAATGAATCAACCAACACCCTTCCTAACATGCTAGGAAGGGTATTTATAGCCTTTGCCAACATGTGGCATAATGGGCTCTATGATTATGGGTCAGGATTTCCTTTTGGGCTTTGGTTACTTATGAATGAACCTTAGCTTAAAGTTAAGCCCGTAATACACGCCTAACCTACTACCTATTACAATGTTCTAATATACGATACATAATACACATATGACCGAGCATTCTTGTTTGACTCAACATTTTGAGGCTAACAGAACTTCCCCGCCAAAGTAGTGCTTCAACCTATGTCCATTCACCTTAAAATTAGGGCCATCATCTTGAGCTAGCTCGATGGTCCCATAAGGAAAAACTTAGGTTACGGTGAATGGACCGGACCAACGGGATTTCAACTTGCCGGAAAAGATTTTCAAACGTGAGTTAAAAAGCAACACTTGATCTCCAATGTTAAAAACCCGGTTATTAATTTTAGAATCGTGAAACTTTTTAGTTTTTTCTTTGTAAATCAATGAATTTTCATAAGCAATGTCTCTCAATTCATCCAATTAATTTAATTTCATTTTCTAGTGTTTTCCCGCGGTCTTAATGTCATCATTAAAATGCTTAAGGGCCCAATAAGCCTTGTGTTCGAGTTCAATTGGCAAGTGACAATTCTTCCCGTACACGAGCTTGTAAGGAGTGTACCCGATGGGAGTCCTATGAGCGGTAAGAAAGGCCCATAAATCATCGTCTAATTTATCCGACCATGATTGTCGGTTCTCTCCTATCGATCTCTCCAAGATCCTCTTCAACACTCGGTTTAAAACCTCTACTTGCCCACTCGTTTGTGGATGATAAGCCATAGGATGCCGATGTGTAACCCCATATTTCCTTAGGACCTTTTCGAATTGGTCATTACAAAAATGGTTTCCACGATCGCTTATAATCGCACGAGGGGTTCCAAACCGAGAAAACAAACTCTTCAAAAACTTGACTACCACACGAGCATCGTTCGTGGGCAAAGCCTTAGCTTCCAGCCACTTAGATAGGTAGTCAACGACGACAAGGATGTACTTATTACCACGAGATGATGGGAACGTCCCCATAAAATCAATTCCCCAAACGTCAAAGATCTCACACACTTGGATGTTGTTTTATGGCATTTCATCATTTTGTGAGGCTTTTCCCCCTTCGTTGGCATGAGTCACATGACTTTACAAGTGCATGTGCGTCTCGGTAAATAGTAGGCTAAAAGAAACTGGCATCAAAGACCTTCTTCGTCGTGAGATTATCACCATGGTGACCACCTATGGGTCCCTCGTGACAAGCTCTAAGGATATTAGAAGATTTGGTGCCAAAAACACAACGTCGAATAATTTGATCCGCACAAGTCCGAAATAGGTAAGGGTCGTTCCAAAAGTAGAACTTGACGTCACGAAAGAATTTTCGTTTTTGTTGAGTCGTCATACCCTTAATGATGAAGTTGCCTGCATGGTAATTTGCGATGTTCGAACACCATGGGGTGGATGAGTCAAGCTTAGAATTCACTACACCAAGTGTCTCGAGAGGAAATATTTCGGTAATTTCCTTGTTCTCGTACACACTTTGGTGAGGATCTTCCAAACGAGAAAGATGATCGGACGCTAGATTCTCGACTCCTTTTTTGTCAAGGATTTCGACATCAAATTCTTGTAGGAGGAGAATCCAACGAAGCAATCTCGGCTTTGTATCTTGTTTAGCCATGAGATACTTGATTGCCGAGTGATCCGTATACACTATGCATTGGGTCAAGACGAGGTAAGGTTGGAATTTCTCAAATGCATACACCACGGCAAGGAATTCCTTTTCTGTTGTAGTGTATTTAAGTTGAGCCTCGGTCATCGTCTTGCTAGCATAGTGGATAGGAAAGAAGTGCTTTTCATGACATTGCCCCAAAACGGCCCTAGTAGCGTAATCACTTGCATCACACATAAGTTCAAAGGGGAGGTTCCAATTGGGAGCAACAAGAATGGGAGCTTCGGTAAGTTTCCTCTTAAGGATTTCAAAGGCTCGTACACAATCTTCGTTAAAGACAAAAGGAGCATCTTTTTCGAGGAGATGTGTAATAGTTCGAGAAATCTTTGAAAAATCCTAGATGAATCGACGATAAAAGCCCGCGTGGCCTAGGAAACTCCTAACTCCCTTAACGGTTTTGGGATGAGGTAATTTGGCGATGACGTCTACCTTAGCTTTGTCTACCTCAATCCCCGCTTTCGAGACCTTGTGCACGAAGACGATTCCTTCCTTAACCATAAAATGACATTTTTCCCAACTGAGCACAAGGTTGGTTTCCTCACAACGTTTCAACATTCTCTCAAGATTCGACAAACACGAAGTGAACGAAAAACCAAACACGGAAAAATCATCCATAAAGACTTCCATCGTCTTCTCGATCATGTCATGAAAAATAGCCATCATGCACCTTTGAAAGGTTCCCGGTGCATTGTAAAGTCCGAATGGCATTCTATGATAGGCAAACGTTCCATATGGACACGTAAACGTAGTTTTTTCTTGATCACGAGGATCGATGGGGATTTGGAAGTACCCGAAAAAACCATCTAAAAAGCAATAGAAATCATTTCCCGCAAGACGCTCCAACATTTGGTCCATGAAGGGCAAGGGAAAATGGTCTTTTCGACTGGCGTCATTCAGCTTACGATAGTCGATACACACCCTCCAACCGGTCACGAGTCGACTTGGAATTAACTCGTTGGCATCGTTTGGCACAACAGTTATTCCTCCCTTCTTAGGGACACAATGAATAGGACTCACCCAAGGGCTATCAGAAATAGGGTAAATCATTCCCGCGTCAAGGAGTTTAAAGACTTCCTTTTTGATGACGTCGTGAATTTTGGGGTTCACCCTCCTTTGACATTGGATTGCGGGTTTGTAGTATTCCTCCATTAAGATTTTGTGTGTACAAAGTTTAGGATCGATCCCCTTAATGTCGGATAATTTCCACGCAATTGCCCCTTTGTGATCCTCTAGAACATCGATAAGTGTGATTTTTTATCATTCGAAAGATCTTTCGCAATAATAACTTGCAACTTATCGTCTCCTTCCAAGAATACGTATTCAAGATGAGGAGGTAAATCTTTCAACTCGAGGATTGGTGGTTCCTCAATTGAATATTTGAGCTCGATACTCATAACCTCCTCGGGCGGAGGAAATGGGAAATCGTTAAGAAAATCCTTGATAATCGAGAAGTCCTCATCGTTGTCGAGGTCTTCGTTACAAGTACGAGGAACATCAAATTCTTCCAACGTAAAACCACCACCTTTAAATGGAGTGAAGGATGGTATCGATTTATCAAGAATAGGATCGAGCATAGTGGGATTGCCACTATTTTCATCGTCAATAAAACCTAAAACTTCATGTGAAAATTCCTCGCAAACGACGTCGATCATATCAACGAGGTTTATGGTCGCGACGGAATAAACATGATAAATTAGAGAATTTTGAGTTGCGTCTATAACGTAAGGTGATTTTTCTAGCATGCACATCAATCAACGCCATTGACGTATCCAAAAACGAACGACCTAAAATTAGAGGAACTTGAGGATCCGTGGGAATATCGACAACGATAAAGTCTACCGGATAATAGAACTTTCCCACTTTCACAAAAACGTCTTTGGCCAATCCACATGCGGGAGTAGTGGAATGATCGGCCAATTCGATAGATATTAGTGAAGGAGTAAGATTATGAAGATTAAGAAACTTGAAGATTGCAAGAGGCATAATACAAGGCTTTTGCCAAGTATAGAAATTAAGTTCGTTGAAATCGGTCTTATCGAATTGACAATGGTTTAATGTGTGACTCAGTTGTTCTTGGTGGAAAATAAAGAAATATGATTATCTAATTTAAAAGCTAAACCAACTATTTCGGATAAACTAGCTATTTCGGAATAATAGAAAATTTCGGAGAAGAACTAGTAATTCGGAAAAAATGGGGATTTTCGGATAAACCTACTTTTTTCGGAAAAAGGACCTAATTCGGAATAAATGAAAATCTTCTGAATAAACACTTAATTTCGGAAAACTAAATATTTTAGAAAAAGAGGGAAATTCGGATAAAACTAATTTTCGGAAAAAGGACCTAATTCGGAAAATAAAGAATTTTCGGAATAATGAGCTTAATTCGGAAAAACTAACTATTTTCGGGTAAAAATATTTTCGGAATAACTATTTCTTCGCAATATTGAACATTTTCGGAAAACAAACATTAAAAGAAAGATACTCGGAATAACTAATTTCAGATAAAAATGTAATCTTCGGAATAAATTGGATATCTTCGGAATAACTAAACCCTTTTTCCGAAGATGTCCATACAGTAACAGACTTTTCTAAGAATCAGGAAATAAGCTACGAAATAGCATAAACAAAATAAGCACTCAACTAAAACTTAATCTAAACAACTTTTAAGAAAAGCTAATTAAACCAAAAATTAAAAACTAGAGAAACACTAATTAATCTAAAAATTAAAAATCAACTTTCTATAAAATAAACTAATTAAAACACTTAATTAAAAATAAGCAATTCAAACAATAAACACCAAACACAATAAGATATAAAAATCAAACACATAAAAACCCATAAACATAATCAATCAAACGTATAAATAAATCAATAAGCATCAAGATTAAGCAACTACATGATCATTTAAATCAAAACAAGATTAAAAATAAATAAAGGTAGAATGAGAATGATTAATTGAAAAAAACTTGAAATTAAGATGATTAA
Source organism: Glebionis coronaria (assembly GCA_025667525.1). NCBI lineage: Eukaryota > Viridiplantae > Streptophyta > Magnoliopsida > Asterales > Asteraceae > Glebionis > Glebionis coronaria. The sequence continues at coordinate 376,178,525 of CM046874.1, forward strand.
GATTCAAATTACAACATTAATGAAAAGGCTTAAAACATGAAAGAAAAGCTATAGAGAGAATGTATATTAAGCTACTCCTAAAAATATAACTAAAAAAACTAATTAACTACTACCTCCTAATGACATATTAGGAGGTATTTATAGGAGGAACTGGAAGAAGTTGTTTTCTTCTTTCTTTCTTCTCGTCTCGACGCGATTTAAATTCTTTGTCTTTCTTCGATGTTGTCTCGGGATTAGTCGATATAAAATGAACTCGTCTTATAATTTTCTTCTTATTATACTCGGTTCTTCGACTTCATTAAACTTCCATCTTTAGACTTTTTCTTCGATAAATCTTCAGAATAGGCCTTGGACTTCCGTTCTTTTTGCACTCTTGATCTTTTGACTTCGTATTTTGTCTTTTTCTTCGATAAAAGCCCGTGAAAGCCCGTGTTTTCTTCCTTTTTCATCTTCTGGTCCTAAAACACAATAAAAACATAAACCACGCATAATTCCGACTTTTACGACATTAAATATACGTTTTGGCTTGGTTATTATTATAGTTAAGTGGTAAAAGGATGGGTGTTTTCACACCTATCAAATCCCCTACACTTGACCATTGCAATGCCCTCATGCAATGCATTAATTACAAAGAAAGACTTACATATTCCATCGTAATTAACCCACCTTGGCCTTTATTAAACACAAGACATTAAGGAAACGTAAAAAGATAGAAGATAACAAAATATTTGAAGGAAGAGAACAAGTAAAGAAATCAGAGACTTACATTAAGGTTTTGGGTTGTCATGAATGTTTATCACCCTCAAGTTTCACGTTCCCCAAACCAAGCTTAAAAACGAGATCATTGTTATTATAAGTTAGCAAACTAACACACACTCATGTGGGTCAATTATTCACTTAGACACCCTTATTCCTAGGTGTATCTCTTATATTTTATTGTTGTCTTGAATGATCACGAGGATGCATTGTTGACTTAGTTCGATTGTTATTTAGGCTGAAAATAAAGTAGAACGATTTAATCAATAGTTAGCTAAAGGAGAAAATCTTTTAAAACTACTTCTCTGGACCTCATAAAGTTCATATCTTGGCATAACTCGCTTCACTATTTGAGACCTTTCTCGGACCGATATTTGGCATTGACTTCATACTTCATATCTTGAGAGACGTTCATGAAATAATGGTCTTCTCTTCATAATAGGAATTTCTTCACTTGAAGTTTTTGAGAGATTCTTCATACTTGGACCACGACTTCTTCATTTTTCTCCAATCTTTATTTGGGATTTTGATATACAACGATCTGTCTCCTTTTAGGACTTGGATCTAGTTATCCTCATACATTGTTAGGGCCTTTTTGGATAGATTTCTCCATGATCTTTAGGGGAGTATTTGCTTTTCATCGTGTGTCTCGATCCTTCATATTGATTTTTGATAAATGATTCTTCACATCACTTTGGATCTTTAGCAACGAAATGTAGCCCTCATGCCTTGTTAGGGCCTTTTCGGACTCGCCAATCTTCGCATCCCGCTTCAATAAGTTATGCCTTGGCTATGAACTCTAATTAATACTGAGCAACTTTTAAACGATCTTGGGCTAGAAGCTAAGTAATTTTTCAAATCGTACAACCTTACTTATTGCAATTAAATTTATTAACAAGCGATGGGAGAAAAAGCTCATAATCAACCCACATAAATTCATGAAAGAATACCAAACTTATAATTGACTCTATCATCTCTCGTTCTCCACAATTTAAAATCTCAAGGAATGAGACTCGTGGAAGCTTAGCCTATTAAATCAAAGTTTTGGGTTTTCAAGTCATCTATAGGATCTTGCAACTTCTTAGACTTTTTCAAGTTTTAGAATTCGCGTTTTAAAGTTCCCTTGATAAACGAATTTCTAGGATCAATTATAGGAACTTGCGAAAAGTTCTTGTTCTTAAGAGTTAAGACTTTCGCGTTTTAAAGTTCCCTATATAAAATCCTAGCAAAACTTGACTTAAACACGCTAAGGATACTAGCTAGAGTAAACTTAGATAAGTAAACTCGGGTTGAGTCAAAAGATTCATGACGGGACTAATATATCAAAGACATCTAAACTTATTAAAACCATTTTATTGAAATTTATTCTAATGAAAGAAAATAACGATAACAAAGGAAAATACTAATAGGCCAAAATAGATTAAAAATTTTGAAAAATGTCGAAAAATCAATTTTTCGGTCAAAATGAGGACAAATACATGGAAAAACCCACTTAACTTCGATAGAAGTCCCCCTACACTTGATATAAACATTGTCCTCAATGTTTAAGCATGTGGGAGTAAACTCCCCTACACTTAGGACATTGTGCACGCTGTTTAAATCTTGTTAAGGAAAAGAAAACTAAAGTGATTCCTATTTTAATATTGAAGAATATAAAATAGCGAATCAAAAGAGTTTAGGATAAAACCGGGAAGACGGGTACACGGAATCACGGATCGTCAAAAGGCATCAAGAATGGATCTTTATAGCTCGAATACATGCACATTATAAGAAAGAAAACAACAAACACATACTAGGATCTCCCCCTACACTTATTATGAAAACGGATAAAAAGGATAGATGCTCGGGTTGCCTCCTGATAAGCGCTTGTTTTTGTTCATCGAGTCATGAGCCTGACTCGACCTTGATTACAATGGTAAAACCTTGAAGAACATACACCGGGATCAAATACATGGTTTTCATCCAACAAATAGCACAAGCTTAAGGTGAACAAGGCAAGCCAAAGAAGAGTAGGCAAGGTTCCCTTAAGAAAAGATTGAGCATGGTGGTGGAAAGTAGGATGAAGTGCAAGCATATCTCCACAAGTTCCAAAAATCTTCCCTTTTATTTCATTAGATGGATATTGAGATGGATGAAGAATTGTAATACCCGGATCGAACACCTTTTCCTTTAGGGGAAAATAAGACTCAGGCTCAGTAGAATTTGAAGAAGATCCGCTCATAAATCGCACAATCTCATCCGACGAAGGTGGATAGAGAGGTGTCAAAACATAAGTACTGCGAATGTTGGTGTCATCCGGTGTCTTCTCATTTGAAACGGGTTTCTTAATATCCGAAGGAGGATAAAGACCAAAATCAAAGTCCAAAGGAGGAGAATCATTCTCATTGGGGAAGTATGTATTAAGGAAAGTGGCAAAATCTTCCTCAAATGAGTAATTATCCAAAGTATCAAGAGTGTTCGGTGGAGGATCTTCATCAAAAGTAGGAGCAAGGTCATCATGTGAAGAATCCCTCGAGAGAGTATCAACATCATCAAAATCATCATAACTTGGCATGTCTTTATACTCTGAAGAAAAATCATCATAATCATCCCCATCGGAAGTAGAATCATCATCATAGTCATCATAGATCGGTGGAGAATCATAAATTGGCCGGGGATCCAAATTGGAGAGAGAATCATTAGAATTGTCCACATCGTCTTGAAAAAGTGGATTATCATAGCAAGACTCGAAAAGAGGATTATCATATACAACAAAATCATCAAGCTTTATACTCTCCAAATTAGTAGTAAGCTCTTCTTGCAGCATATCAATCATTTTCACTGATTCTTTTCCATTTGATTTACTTATAATCTTCCCCATCTTAAAAACTTGTGCATCATTCCCGACCCTTAAGATTAATTCACCTTCGGCAACATCGACTAAATCTTTTCCGGTTCTTAAGAATGGCCGTCCAAGTATTAACGGAATACGAGGGTCCATTTCATAATCAACAACAACAAAATCGACCGGAAAAGTGAAGGTACCAACTTTAATGAAAACATCTTCGGCAATACCAACGGGGTAAGCGAGAGTTTGATTTTCTATCTTAAGAGTCATCTTTGTTGGTGTAAGGTCGGGTAATGATAGATTTTTCGAAACACTTAAAGGCATCAAATTTATACTTGCCCCAAGATCGGCTAAGGAAGTAAATTCTTCAACTTTGTTAAAATGCAAGGCAACACAAAACGACCGGGATCTCCAAGTTTTTCCGGAAGTTCTTTAAGAATGACTGCAGAACAGTTTTCATTTAAGCGTGTGTTGACAAACTCAGCCATCTTCTCCTTCTTATTAAGCAATTTTTTGAATGCTTTCACAAATTTCGGCATTTGGACAAGTGCTTCAACGAGGTTAATGTTGAAATTCGTTTGGGAGATCGTCTTAAAAAAGGAAGTAACTTAAGCATCCTCTTTTGTGAGCAATTTCACTTGTCTAACCGAGAAGGATAAGGGATGTTGGGTTTAGGTGGTGTAGGTGTAGCAGGTAAAGGTTGAGATGTTGAAGGTTGAGAAGTAGAAGGTTTAGAGGTGGTAGGTGGGGTTGGTGAAGGGTTGTTCTTAGGTACTTCTTCCGTGAGAGATGGAGACGGTAATGTAGAACTAGTACTTGGAGTGGGAGTAGGAGGGATAAATAGGGGTGGAGGAGGTGTAGATGGAGTAACTTGGGGAGGGATAGAAGGTCCTACTAGAGTTAATCCACTTCGTGTAATAATAGCACTCACATTAGCTCTAGGGTTTGTTTCGGTTGTAGAAGGAAGAGCACCTTGGGGGCGAAGGGTTTGAAACATTTGAACCAATTTCCTATCCGTGGACTCTTGCATTTCCTTCATGGTTTTCTCATGATCGGTTAATTTTTGTAGAATCAAGTCCATGTGCGGATGAGGAATATTGAACCCTTGTTGTTGAAAACCTTGGTTTGGGTATTGGTTATATGGTGGAAAACCTTGAGGATTGAAACCTTGGTTTTGAAATCCTTGGTTTTGCATTAGGTAATTACCTTGGTTTCCATTGTAGCCCCTCACATTAGCATTTTGTTGAACATTTGCTCTTGGTGGCCCTTGGTTGTTATGGGTGGGTGGGTGTTGTCTTTGTTGAAAACCGGGTGGAGCCAAGTAATTTGTCGAGTTGTAAGACAAGTGATTAACATCGACATTAGGCTTGAAATGAACTCTCTCGGTGTTGTTGTAAGCATACACTTCCCCGTGAGATTAATCATAAGCTTTATCACAATTAGCATAAGAATGTGTCCCACCACAAGTTTCACAAGTAATATTGAGAGCATGGGCATGTTGAGTAGGAGGGTGATCTCTTAGAACAAGTTGCTTTACAACTGAAGTAAGTTCCTTAAGATGATTAGTCAAGTCACTCTCACTGGCACTAGCCATAGTAGCCCTAACACTCTTGGATTGGACTTTGGCCTTGTTTTCAATAATAGCCCAAGCCTCATTCATGGTCTTGACCAGAATATTACCCCCCGAAGCACTATTTAGTGAATCTTGGTCACTCAAAGTTAATCCATTATAAAAAGTATTAATTTTGATGTACCTTTGTAAAACCGTGTTGTGGCACTTTCTTAAATGTTCCTTAAAACGATCCCAAGATTCACTAAATGTCTCACCATTCTTTTGTTCAAAATTGATAATGTGATTCCGCAAAGCGGTAGTACGTGAGGGTGGGAAAAAGTAATTGATAAACTTGGTCTCAAGGTCCGTCCATGTGAAAATACTTTGGGGTGGTTCCTTATCAAGCCAAGTCCGGGTTTGTCCCTCGAGGGAGAAAGGAAAGAGGAGCAAATGAATTGCCTCTTGTGAAACCCCATTGTATTTAACAGTATTGGATAAGTGTACGAACCTTTTAATGAGATCATGTAGATCATCATGAGTGCGACATAAGAAAGGTGTTGCGGAAACCATTTGAATGAAACCGGACTTGAGCTCGAGGTTGTTGGCGTCAATAGCCGGCACCACAATCGCATCATAGTTGCCTTAGACGTGTGATTGCAAGAGCTCGATCATTGGACGATTCTCCATTATGTTGACAACGGGAGGCTTGATAAGTGTGAAAACACTCATCAATTATGATCCATAAACCACTAAAAACACTGTCAAATACATTATATTAGACTGTTAATTATCAGAATTATGCGTGTATTTGGTGTTTGTGTATTTTCAGGTAATATAGGTACATTTGAGACAAACACGAGCTTTCAAGGACTTATTTGATCAAAAGACGAAGAAAAAGACGAAAAGATGATCCAAGGACCTTATTTGCTAAACTTCCAAAGATCAAGGGCTTAAAGTGCAATTTCTACAAAGATAAAGGATAAAAGAAATTTGCTTAGAAGTGTTTAACCTACATTTGAAAAGATATTAAAAGAAAAGGACCAAATAGAAAATGGTGAAAAGTTTATAACTTTATATTTGGTCAAAAAGACCAATACCGGTCAAAACTCACAACACATAAACACGTACGCGTCTTCTCCATCTTCAAGAGAGAGAAAGAAAGTCGGTTTTATCTCTTCAACCTCCATTACCTGCAATCGCGAATTAAGATCGATCCACAAAGAATCAAGTGAAGTCTTCAACAGCAAAGATGATCACCTCTTTCTTCTCTACAAGAGGATACCATTTAATTAGACTCAAAGTCAAAGATAAAGAAATCCCCAAATTGGAAGAAGATGAAGAATTAGCCAATCCTCGTATTTTACACGTGGCATCCAACCATTGGATAGACCACGTCACTTCTACCATCTTGGCGGCTATAAATAAGAGATGAAGGCTTCATTTGCATTCGGTTAGCTTAGGTGTAGATTTCATACACTAGGTTAGTTAGGAGTAGTTAGTTAATTCAGTTTTCTCTCAAAACTTTTGTTCTTATTTTCAGTTACTCAATTAGTTAACAGTCATCTTCAATTCTGTTAGACAGTTGTAACCGAATGCTTCATTTTTCCACCATTAATGAAATGAATAGTTCTCTTAATCTTCTTTACTGATTTTCGTTAAATAGAATCTTTCTTTTCTCTTAACAGTTTTCTTTAATGTTTTCTTATTGATCTTTAATTTCTGCTCTTCTTAGCTTATTACTGTTCACGCAGGGTGTGAAGCTTTTCAGAAAGTTATTGTAGCTTTTGTTGAGATTTCCTTTCTTTGATTTCAATAGCTAGTTTTGTTAATGAATACTGATTTTGTTGAAAATGGTTAAGTTTTCAGTTCAAGATGCTTTCTTTAAATCGTTTTTGTTGATGTTTAGTGATTAGTTGAGTCAGTTAGAGTTACTGTTAATAAATCCTTAAGTAATTCAGTCAGAGTTGGAGTATAAGTTCTTTTTAGCTAGGGTAGATATAGATTTTGTTTCGTTATCTGTTTGGTTTGGAACCTTTTATGAGAGTTGAAATGTTAGAGATTTAGTCTAATTCAGTTAGTAAAGTTGAAATCAGCCTGATTGGATAGTAAATAGCATAGGTCTTTAGTCTTATATTCATTCACAAAGTAAAAGTCAGTTAAAATTCAGATACGTTCTATAGAAGTTAGTTTGATCAGAACTTGATTACTGTTTAGTTCGTTATAGACCAGTTAATGTAGGTTTCATAATCGTAGAATCTGTTTGGGTTTTCTTCGGTTTACTTCGATTTTGCAGGTTGCGCTTTGCTGTTTCAGAAGATCATGTCAGCAGATCAGTAGGAGTTTTCTTCTTGATTTCAGTTTTACAGGTTTGGATCCGCCGTATGGTGGTAGTAGGCGTTTGTTCCGATTCCAGCTTATAGGTGTAGCTTAGCTTTGATTCAGTATTGGAGGTGTTTTGTGTTAAACCGGCTCAGCGCCGCGTTTCGACAACAACGGACTGGCTTGGATGAATTTGGTTAAGCGCATATTAAGTTTCTGTAATGATAATATAGAATGCTAGACCATTTGTGTAGTGATAATGATTTAGAATTTGTAAACTGATAATCTTGAATACAAGTAGTCTGTTGGAAATTAAGTTTGAATTAGTTTCTGTGATATACAACTTTAGTCCCTCATTTGTATTCTTTTAATTTCAGTGCCAGTCCAAAGAGTTAGGATAGTTAGACTGTTAACAGAATTGTTAGCTACTGTTGGGCTAGTTGTGGGCCTTTTCTCTGTTGGGCCAAGAGTAGTTTGGTGGGTCAATTTGTTTTGTTAGATTTTAAATAAACGTCACTTTAAATTTTCAAAGTCAGGATTTATAAAAAAAAAATTAAGTTAGGATTTAAAAATTAGTTAAAGTGTTGAATTCATATTTTGGGTTTACATTTCATATTTTGTATTTCTAATTTGTAGAGTAAAATTGTATTTTCTTACTTTTGTATTATGTGTATTAAATTGCTATAATTGCAATATGATTTAGCTTAGTACGTATAAGTAGCATAATTTAGATATTTTTACATTTTTACTTGTTTTGTGCCAATTAGACATAGAATCCAAACAAATTTGTATAACCAAAAACAATTAAGTCTTTGCTAGAAAACGTTATATCAATTCGAATCGAGCTGAGAAGACAACTACACTAAAAAACGAATTATTAAATGGCGCCGCTGCCGGTTCTTTTCGTGGAGATTAACGATTTCGAGTGAGACGATTGGATTTTGGGATCCGTTCACTTTGTGAACGTTATTTTTTTTACGTATTATAAATCAAAAAGATAAAAAAAAAATCAAAAAGATAAAAATACAAAAAAATAAAAAAATCACAAAGTCAATTCTTTTCCTAAAGAATTGAACCAAAAAAATAAAAAATCCAAAAAGTAATCTTTTTCCTAAAAGATTACAACCAAAAATATATATTATTGGTTTTCATCGCTTTTTATGTACATATAGTATTTTTCGTAAAAAACAAATAAATACAAAAATATTTTTTTTATATTATTATATGTAGATACGTATAAGTATAAAAACAACCAAGTTACCTATCTCCATAAGTATTGCCGAGGCATTACACCGTGTTGAGGGGCGTTCCGGTCCTTGACACGCGTATCGATCCAATTTAATTAAGCAAGAATAGATAAATACTTCCAATTGGCAATAATTCGAAGAATACAAACTACTAAAGTGAATAGATAGGCGACGTGCTATAAAATGCCGTCTAAGGGTTAATAGGTACTTAAGTGCTTCGCGCCACCTAACCCCCCGTTCACTAGTGCGTATTTTGAGAAGGAAGGCTTTAATTGGAGGTCTTGCACCCAAGTAGTAATTATATATATACTTTCTTGTGGATATTTCATATCGAAACTCGAAGAGGATAATCTTATTCTTTTCAAAGTCGACCGAGGGCTACTCCCTCATTCCTCGTGTTTACTTACACGTGTACTCGCACACGTGTAAACATACCACCTTTGGTGTATTACTTCCTTTCCCGAGGAAGCTTTTAAACGTCATTATACTTGTATATACATTCGGCCACCTTGTTACACATGGATACTCGTTCCATGTTGGAGATTTTGCAACAACAATCCGCCAACGCTAATTATTCGCCTTGTTCGACTTGTGGTGGTCCACACGATACTTATTTATGTGATCAAAATAATAGTTATTATGGGGAGGGATATGCTTACAATGGAACCGAGAACCCTAATTTTCAACTTAACACTCCGATGGACTACACTTGTAATGACTATATGGGATATTCCGGTTTTTCATCACAACCTCCACCATCATTTCATGATCAAACCTTTAATGTGCCATACCAAAACCAAGGATTTTCCAACAATGAAGGTTTTCAAACTAATGATAATTTTCAAGGCTATAATCAAGAAACCTTTCATAATCAAGGATTTTCAAACAATGAAGGCTTTCAAAATGATGAAAATTTTCCATGCTATAATCAAGATACTTTTCAAAATCAAGGATTTTCACATTATGCGGGTTTTCAAAATGAAGGAAATTTTCAAGGCTACAATCATGAGAATTTTCATAATCAAGACTCTTTTCAAACCTATAATTCACCTAATTATGGAAATCCACCTCCACCCTATTCTTCGACTTATTCATGTGAGTATTGTGGAAAAGAACCCCATTATGGTTATGATTGTCGATCAAGGGATCCGCCTTCTTATACTCTTATTAAGCGCAATGAGATTTCTGTTGTAGTCGAGCAACTAGGAAGATTCGATGGATATAGATTAAAGGCTCTTAATCTTATGATAGAAATGAGTATCGAGAAAATGAGAGAAGAATCTCGTTGGTTAAGGGAAGAAATTAAGTCTCTTGTTATATTTTACCGGGGATAGTCCCTTTTACCCAAAAAAATTAAGTCTCTTGAGGATGATTTAAGGAACAAACGGTTTAATATCGAGAATTTTGGTAACATTTATAGAGCATCGGTGAACAAATCTTCTCAGTTCCTCCAGAAAGAGTTAGACGATTTACTCATTAAGATTGATAAAGAAGAAAAAGAAGAACAATTTATTGCTAATCGTGCTCGGTTGCTTAAACAATGCTTATATGACGATGATTACTATCCTTCGAGTTGTATGACACTTAATGATGACACATCTTCATCACCTTTACCTCACGTGGAACCCACCGACTCTTTAACCATGGGGGACGAGCCTCTTAGCACTAATACAAACACCGATTTGGATGAATTAACCGTTTCTAGTGTTGAGAACCTTATCCCAATCCAAAGAGAGCTTGAGAGGGTTTCCAATGAACCATGTGATGAGCCTTGTGTTGATACCTCTTCTCCTCATGATCACATTGAGATTTTATCACATATTGACCTTCATGCTACTACTAGTGATTTTGGTGACTTTGATCTTGATGAATTGTTTAAAGAAAGGGATAATGAGATTGAGGAAGAGTTTGTGAAAGACTTGACACAAATGGAGGATGATGATTGTGATTCTAGTGACGCGTCTTATGCTATATCATCGAATGATTTGTCTTGTAAAGATAACATTCCTAATTTGGATGAAGAGTTTGCTCCTATATGGAATATGGATCCTTCTCCTCTACCACCATATGATTCTTGTGATGAACCCTTTGATGATCCTTATGATAGTGATGAGTCTTTTACATCTGATGATGAATCCATGTCCTCTATGACTCCTTCACCTATTCCTCTAAGTGATTTTGTGATGAATTCAAATCCTCTTTTTGAAACATCATTTGATAACCCACTTTTCCATCATGCTGAAGAAACCAATGAGGATTTTAGTGATGATGAACCTTCTCTTTGTGATACACCAATATATGATGATTATAGTGATAATGAGTTTTCCACTTGTGAATCTCCATTTTTTGATGATCACACTTCCTTGAGTTTTAAGGAGTCACCAATCTTTGACAAACCAATCTATGATTCCTATAGTGATGAGGAGGGGTCTATCATTGATGAGAATGAGGAGATTCTAAAGACTGAAAGATTGCTTAGTGAAGATGAGTTGATAGATAAACAGATTGAAGATTATCTTAAGAGAGATGACATTGTGGTTGATACATCTTCTTCTAATTGGGAAGAGGAAATTCGTCTTATTGAGAACATGCTTTTTGGGACCCTAGAGCCTACACCTTCTCCACAAGACACTATTAATCTTTATCCTCCTTATTCTATGCCTTCTATGGAAGATTACCCACCTTTTGATGATGATGAGCTCAATATGGACATAATTGTTATGAATGTTTTGATACCTACACCTTCATATTCTCATGATGCTTTGCTCACTAAGGGGGAATCTTATATGATTGATACGAGTTCATCTTCTTATTTTCCCATGAAGGGAAAGGTTTTTGATCCTGGGATCCGTATATTTGGGAAATATTGGTTTTCATCTACTCCATTTAAGAGTGTGCTTTCGATTGATATGGACTTCTTGTATGAGCTTACTTTGGTGATGCTACCTATTTTGGAGTTGTTCACTTGTCGAGATGGAAACTTTGTATTTGATCCTGGGGTTCTTCCTATATGAGAGATTTTGTATGTTGGCCAAACTTGAGACACGTTGGACCGTTCCATTTATCGAGGCAGATTTGGTAAATCTTATAGTAAATGGCAACGTGCTAAGTTTGAGTATATCATGTGAGATGTGCTTCAAAGTGATATCCTTTATTCTCCATGATGGTTTCCCCAAGGACAACTTAATTCGGGGCCGAGTCGAGCTAGCGACTTAGGGTTAAAAAAACTCAAGCAATGAATAACTAGGTTAGAAAACGTAGAGTAGATTTTCAATAGGTTAGGTTTAATTAAAAGGATGTTATGGTAGAGTTGAAGTGGAGGGGTGCCTTTCTTCGTCTTTTGGTGTTTGTTTCAAGGGTTGCTCTCTCTCATTTCATGCTTGGAGCTTATGGAGGAGGCCCGTGTATCTGGTTCACTTCGATTAGTTTTTGCTATCGTGATATTAAACACTTGTGCTTAAAATGAATATCCTTTAGTTGTCTCTTCCTTAACTTGGGTTAAGCAAAGTTATCAATGTCATAAGTGTAGGGTAGTTCACTCCAATACTCTTAAACATTGAGGACAATGTTTATCTTAAGTGTAGGGGAGACTTCTATCGAAGTGACCTTACCTATACCATTGCCTTAACTTCATGATAACTGGAAAAAAATTAATTTTTCGATCATTTTTCGAATTTTTGATCTACTTTGGCCAACAAAAATATGCATTCATGATTTTTGCATTAATCATTTTTCATTTGCATAACACATTTGCATTGTATATATTTCTTCTTTTATTTTTCATCAAAAATATATAAAAAGGAAAAAATATAATAAACATGGTTTTAACAAATTTAGACTTCTTTGACATATTAGGCCCGCCATGGATATTTTGACTCAACCCGAGTTTGCTTATTTTAGCACTCTCTAGCTAGTATCCTTAACCATGTAGTCCTTCATTGGTCTATTAGGCTAAGCTTCCACCAATTTCATTCTTTGAAATTTTAAATTTGTGGAGAATGGGAAATGATAGAGTTGAAGCAAGTGTAAAAGGGCTAGATAGACTTCATGGCAATTACTTGTGGCTAAACCCTTCTCTTCTTTATCTCTAATTTCTTCGCTTGTATATAATTGTTAATAAATAATCAAGTACGGTTTTAATTGGTTCGTAATCTCTTATGCATTTTTGGCTAATCATTCATGGTTGATATGAGTACGTCTTAAGATTCTAAGTTAGCACGTTTTATGTGTACTAGACTTATGTCATGCTCCATATTTAGCGGGTGTTTTTCCTTTTCTTCTTTGCAAATTTCTTGGTGAGGAATAAAGAAAAATAAGAGCGGCTTATGAAAAAAAAATGAGTGGCTAGAAAAAAAAAAGAAAAAGAAGAAAAAAAAAAATAAAATAATGCAAGACTCCCAAGAGGGGCAGTGTGGTGTTAATTATAGTGACTATTGAGTTCCAATATTACCTTGACGGGTTGCGGGGATTCAATAGATTGCTCCAATCCAATATTACCTTGACGGGTTGCGGGGTTGAAGATCCAAAATCTCAAAAAGATGAGGATGTAAATTATTGCGTGAGTTTTATTTTTCTTTCCTTAGCGAGTGTGTAGTTACTTATGAAAGCATGACATAAGGATTTTACACATAAGGCGAATGACTTATTACTCTTAATACGGACTTATATTAATTGTGAGCGGTTTTTCAAGTAATGGATGAGAAGATTACTTAGGATTAAAACCGTGCTTCCTTATTTTTGGATTTTACACTTCTTATATTTCACACTTGAATAACGACAAATTTGCCCACAAGCAATTTGCTCAATTAATAACCAGTTCCACATTTAATTGTCATGAATAAGTTGATGCACTTTTTACTTGTGAATGCAATGATCTCATTTACTAGCTTGGTATGGGGAAAGTGAAACTTGAGGGTGATAAGTATCCATGGTACCCAAGCCCTAATCCAAGTCATTGATTTCTTTATGAGTTATTTCCATCAAAACCATTTATGAAAAATCAAAAATATATAAATAGAATTGTTTTCTTTGCATTGCATTGTAAATATTCAAAATCATGCATCATATAGTGTAGAGTAGTGTAGATGCATTCCATAATGGCCAAGGTTGGTTAATTATGAGAAAAGTGTAACTTGGTGCTTTAAAATGTTGCATTGCATGAGGACATGGCAATGGTCAAGTGGAGGGGAGTTGATAAGTGTGAAAACACTCATCAATTATGATCCATAAACCACTAAAAACACTGTCAAATACATTATATTAGACTGTTAATTATCAGAATTATGCGTGTATTTGGTGTTTGTGTATTTTCAGGTAATATAGGTACATTTGAGACAAACACGAGCTTTCAAGGACTTATTTGATCAAAAGACGAAGAAAAAGACGAAAAGATGATCCAAGGACCTTATTTGCTAAACTTCCAAAGATCAAGGGCTTAAAGTGCAATTTCTATAAAGATAAAGGATAAAAGAAATTTGCTTAGAAGTGTTTAACCTACATTTGAAAAGATATTAAAAGAAAAGGACCAAATAGAAAATGGTGAAAAGTTTATAACTTTATATTTGGTCAAAAAGACCAATACCGGTCAAAACTCACAACACATAAACACGTACGCGTCTTCTCCATCTTCAAGAGAGAGAAAGAAAGTCGGTTTTATCTCTTCAACCTCCATTACCTGCAATCGCGAATTAAGATCGATCCACAAAGAATCAAGTGAAGTCTTCAACAGCAAAGATGATCACCTCTTTCTTCTCTACAAGAGGATACCATTTAATTAGACTCAAAGTCAAAGATAAAGAAATCCCCAAATTGGAAGAAGATGAAGAATTAGCCAATCCTCGTATTTTACACGTGGCATCCAACCATTGGATAGACCACGTCACTTCTACCATCTTGGCGGCTATAAATAAGAGATGAAGGCTTCATTTGCATTCGGTTAGCTTAGGTGTAGATTTCACACACTAGGTTAGTTAGGAGTAGTTAGTTAATTCAGTTTTCTCTCAAAACTTTTGTTCTTATTTTCAGTTACTCAATTAGTTAACAGTCATCTTCAATTCTGTTAGACAGTTGTAACCGAATGCTTCATTTTTCCACCATTAATGAAATGAATAGTTCTCTTAATCTTCTTTACTGATTTTCGTTAAATAGAATCTTTCTTTTCTCTTAACAGTTTTCTTCAATGTTTTCTTATTGATCTTTAATTTCTGCTCTTCTTAGCTTATTACTGTTCACGCAGGGTGTGAAGCTTTTCAGAAAGTTATTGTAGCTTTTGTTGAGATTTCCTTTCTTTGATTTCAATAGCTAGTTTTGTTAATGAATACTGATTTTGTTGAAAATGGTTAAGTTTTCAGTTCAAGATGCTTTCTTTAAATCGTTTTTGTTGATGTTTAGTGATTAGTTGAGTCAGTTAGAGTTACTGTTAATAAATCCTTAAGTAATTCAGTCAGAGTTGGAGTATAAGTTCTTTTTAGCTAGGGTAGATATAGATTTTGTTTCGTTATCTGTTTGGTTTGGAACCTTTTATGAGAGTTGAAATGTTAGAGATTTAGTCTAATTCAGTTAGTAAAGTTGAAATCAGCCTGATTGGATAGTAAATAGCATAGGTCTTTAGTCTTATATTCATTCACAAAGTAAAAGTCAGTTAAAATTCAGATACGTTCTATAGAAGTTAGTTTGATCAGAACTTGATTACTGTTTAGTTCGTTATAGACCAGTTAATGTAGGTTTCATAATCGTAGAATCTGTTTGGGTTTTCTTCGGTTTACTTCGATTTTGCAGGTTGCGCTTTGCTGTTTCAGAAGATCATGTCAGCAGATCAGTAGGAGTTTTCTTCTTGATTTCAGTTTTACAGGTTTGGATCCGCCGTATGGTGGTAGTAGGCGTTTGTTCCGATTCCAGCTTATAGGTGTAGCTTAGCTTTGATTCAGTATTGGAGGTGTTTTGTGTTAAACCGGCTCAGCGCCGCGTTTCGACAACAACGGACTGGCTTGGATGAATTTGGTTAAGCGCATATTAAGTTTCTGTAATGATAATATAGAATGCTAGACCATTTGTGTAGTGATAATGATTTAGAATTTGTAAACTGATAATCTTGAATACAAGTAGTCTGTTGGAAATTAAGTTTGAATTAGTTTCTGTGATATACAACTTTAGTCCCTCATTTGTATTCTTTTAATTTCAGTGCCAGTCCAAAGAGTTAGGATAGTTAGACTGTTAACAGAATTGTTAGCTACTGTTGGGCTAGTTGTGGGCCTTTTCTCTGTTGGGCCAAGAGTAGTTTGGTGGGTCAATTTGTTTTGTTAGATTTTAAATAAACGTCACTTTAAATTTTCAAAGTCAGGATTTATAAAAAAAAAATTAAGTTAGGATTTAAAAATTAGTTAAAGTGTTGAATTCATATTTTGGGTTTACATTTCATATTTTGTATTTCTAATTTGTAGAGTAAAATTGTATTTTCTTACTTTTGTATTATGTGTATTAAATTGCTATAATTGCAATATGATTTAGCTTAGTACGTATAAGTAGCATAATATAGATATTTTTACATTTTTACTTGTTTTGTGCCAATTAGACATAGAATCCAAACAAATTTGTATAACCAAAAACAATTAAGTCTTTGCTAGAAAACGTTATATCAATTCGAATCGAGCTGAGAAGACAACTACACTAAAAAACGAATTATTAAGGCTCTACAACAGGAGGATGAATAATAGCGGCTTGAATGGACTTCCGTTTGCGTGACCGAGTACGCATACACCTACAAAAGAAAAGAAAAGCAAAGAAATAGAAAAATATAAAGTTAACGTGAAAAGAAAATATTTTTTGTAAAACCCGCATGCTTTTACCATGAATAGTACCCTTAAGATCGTACGTACTAGATTAAAACTTTCCTATTATAGCATGATTACGATTACGTGTTAGGATTTTACGTATTACGTACGTGTTAGAACACGATAAGTATTTACTACGCATGAACACGTAATAATTATTTGACAATAGTTAATCACGACCATGCGATCATGAAATCATGAACGTAATTAAATCACGAACTATTATTAATTATGTATATATATTTATTACGAGCGTAATTAAATATATTAGGTCACGATAATTACTTAACGAGAACACATTAAACGCGAACACAAATAATCACGAACGAATAACTAAACATCGGGACACGGAAAAGGTACGGGTACCCTATGTGGGGCCCCTACCCGCGGCTACAAGGAAGAAATGGGACAAGCCCATTTCAATTTTCACTAAAGGGGGTAAAGGAGAAATAAACACTACTCATTTTTCTTTACAGAGAATTTTTACAGAAACCTAAAATCCTCCTCCTCCTTCTTTTTCTCTGTTTGGCCGCCACCCTCAAACAACACCAAAGGGGTGTTTGTTGATCTTTGATATTGGAATTGTTGTTGGTGATCGTGTTTGTTCATCGTTCTTTAGATCCACGCATTCTGTAATTCGTTTAAACCCTTTTCTTTTAATTTAATCTTTTAAATAATTAAGAACATGTTATGTTTTCTTATAAAACCTAATTAAATTATAGATCTAACATGAATTTGGGTTTGGATTAAATCAAAAGGGATGTTTAGGGGTGTTTTGTTCTTAGCCGCGCCTAACCCGAACCCGAGAGGGTCTCGGTTTGGCCATTTGACCACCACCGAGACCATATGGTCCCGGTTGGTTGGTGTGGGTCCCACGGCAGCATCAAGACAAGGGTAACCCCGACTTGGTTTGGGGTATGGTGTCGATTTCATGTCCGGTTCATGGTTCTTAGTCAAGATCCGATTCATGGTGTATGTTTAGTTTTTTTATTTTTTTGATCTTATGTTAAAATTAAATTAATAACATGACATAATTAATTTAATAACATGACTTAGGTTATTTTAATTATTAATAATCATGAAATTATTAACCTAAGTATTTTCATATTTTAGACTTATAAATTAATTAATAATTTAAAAACCATGGTTATAATTAATTAATTAACATGACTTAGGTTATATTATTAATAAATAATAATACATGTTTTAACCTAAGTATTTAACTTTATTTAATTAAAAACATGTTATACTTTAATTAAATATTTTAACCTATAGTTTATTTTAATTACATGAAATAATTAATAACCTATACATTATATCATATGACTTAGAAAATAATCATGAAAACACTTAGGCTTATATACTTAGCTTATTTAACCAGCTTATTTCTAATTATGGAAACTTCTATTTTTAGAAACTTATTTAAATAAGGCAACTAATCAATTTATAGAAACTTTCTATTTTTAGAAACTTATCTATTTTAAGCAGTAATTCTATTTTTGGAAACTTTCTATTTTTGGAAAATTTCTATTTTTGGAAACTTTCTATTTTTGGAATCTTTCTATTTTTGGAAACTTTCTATTTTTGGTAACTTTCTATTTTTGGTAACTTTCTATTTTTCGAAACTTTCTATTTTTGGAAACTTTCTATTTTAGGAAACCTGCTATTTTTGGAAAGTTACTTATTATTACACAGTAAGTATAATAATACATGAAATACCAGAAATACTTAATCAGATTAAACAAAATATAAGATAAACACAGTTTAAGGCTTTAAACAGTAAAACATGGTAAGAACATATAAAATAAGCTAAGACATGACATAAAACCAGCTACGTATTTAGTAAGAAGATACTTATTCATGTATGTATTTATGTAGCACTAGTGATACGGAAGTAGGATTCCTCTCAGTTCATCTTCTTCGTTCACTAGACATAAGGTACGGATTCCCGTTCTTTCAGTATGGACATTCTTTCCTTATTAGGATTCCCCGTATGTAGCCAAATGTTTTCCCGTAGTATAAGTATGTGTTTGAATTACTTATGTTTAATTTAGAATACCTATAGCCATATACATGCATGACCAGTTTCACCTAGTTATGGAGGTACCATAACCATAACATTAGAGGCACTGATGTTATGACTTCACCACGGCGGAGTGATTGCTCGTGGCGTCCCTTCAGCTTTTGGCCATATTGTTATATTTATCATGTGGGGCGTATGGGTGCATCCTAGTTACATGTTTTTAGACAGGATTTCATGGTGATTGTGGTGTGTGCCTTGCATCCTTCACAAGGAGCTGATCCCTCCTACCCAAAAAACCAGTATATTAACTTAGAGGCAGCCCCTCTAATTTGCATGATGAGGTCACCCCTCCAAGTATTCATGCACGGTGGATTTTCATGACCTATATTGGCTAATGGTAAAATATGATAAACAGTTTTTTTACAAGATAAACATAAGGCTTTTCAAACTATAAAACCAGTTTTATCAAGACTTAACCAGGTTACTCGGGACTTAGTTTCTTCCGCTTTTATATGTTATATGTTATATGCTTATCCTATTCATGCTTTATTGTACATCCGTGCACTGAGCGTATTGCTCAGCCGTTTTCCTTTTCTATGTTCCCAAAACGGCAGGTACTCAGGGACGCTCGTAGACTTTAAGAGTACGTGCATATGGACTGGAAGCTTTCTATCCTTCTTTACTTTATGCATTTCCTTTCTTATGATACTTTTGCTATGGACATTGTTTAGTCCTTTCCTTTACTATACTTATGTTTGTGTGTGAAGAGCTTTACATTTGGACTACCGATGTTTGATTCCGGTATTTTCCTTTTATGGTCATGTAATGTTTAGACATTTTTCCTTGTATGCTTTGATGACACGCCATAATTGCATGTGACATTTCCATTACCAAAATGGGGTGTTACAATTATGGTATCAGAGCCAAGGCTTCGACCTGTAGGCTCTCAAATATGACCTGTGATTAGTGGGTAGTCACTACGGTCTTCCTAGAACTGACAGTTGTTTTCATGCATTCATCATTTTTAAGCATACATATATATGTCATTGTCGCAGAGTAATGGTTGGTACAGGACTGGCCCTATTTAGTCGCATTTGTTTTATCGAAACTTTTAAATTTGGGACCGACCCAAAGGTGTCCCCTCGCTATGTCTTTTGTTTTGGGTGAACTGACCATAGGCGTTCACTCTCGAGCATACAAAAGTTTTCATAAAACTGCATCATGCATTCATACACAAAATTTTCTTGCATAAAATTTTTCTCGTGAAATTTTGGTATAAATTTTTTTCATGTATATATATATTTTATGTTTTGATCTGTTTAATCATATGTTTTATGTTATACTGTCAGATGGTTCTCACACGCGAACAGGAACAGCTCAATGTTGCAATTCAAGCTGATATGCAAGCTTTTCTTCCTCAACTGAGGAATGACATCAGGGCTGAAGTTCAAGCTGCCAACAATCAGCATCATAATCAGGCACCTCCTCCTCCTCCTCCTCTAGTGACATTAGCAGTATGGCTGGAGAGATTCAACAAGCTCCACCCTCGAGCTTTTGAGAAGACATATAGCGCCAGCGATGCTGAAAGCTGGTTGGCTCACATCGAGAAGATTTTCAATGCTATGGGTTGTGACCCCGCATACAAGGCGAGGTTGGCATGCTATCGGTTCGAAGGAGATGTTCTTAATTGGTGGTTAGCATTGATGCAGTCTGAAGGTGGTGACGAGTGGGTTGCTGGTTTGACTTGGGCTCAGTTCAAGGACAGGGTGATGGAGCAGTTCTTTCCCAAGGCTGAGCAGGACAAGCTCAAGAGAGAGTACCATGGGATCCGACAGAGAGCTGGGAAGAATAACAACGAGTTTATGCAGCGCTTTCTTCGCTTAGCTGGTTTCCTTGGTGCGGCAGCAGGTACTCCTGAAGAGCAGGCACACCACTTTAGGTGGGCTCTTCGCACATCGGTCGCAAACAATCTGGTGTGTGCTACGTTCAACACTGTAGCACAAGTGGCCGATGCAGCACGTAAGCTGGAGATGCTGTAGGAGAGAGATGAGTTCGGGGAAGCTGAGAGACCCGACAAAAGGTAAACATTCATATTCAAGCGGTGATCAATCCGTATACTTTCCATATATGTCAATTATTCATCTCTTTAAATGTATCTTCCAGGCAGAAAACTGGGGACCGGTCTCAGCCGGCTACTCAGCAGCAGCCTCATCAGCCCAAGGGAAACGGTCAGACTAACGACCGTTCTGCTACGGATAGGCGTGGTGGTAATGATAATTACCGCAACAACGCTAGTCACTCCAACAGCAGCAGGTCCTAATACTTACGCATTTTTTCTTTACGATTTCATGTTATAACTCAAATTCTGACACTTCAGCAAAAACTTCTACCAGGAACCATGGAAACGATAGGGACCAGAACCAGAGAGGTTCATAGCCTAGCCGTCCAGCCATCAATGGTATTCAATCTTACGATTATCCGCATTGTCCTTTGTACCCAATTATCATGTCTTATGTAAAATGTTTTATCAGGTTCTCAGCAAGCCAGAGCACCTGCTGGAGGATTTACTCATCCTCTTTGCTCTACTTGCCACCGTAGGCACCCAGGGCCATGTCGCCATAATACTGACGCGTGCTTAAAGTGTGGTCTTCCTGGCCATATCATGAAGGATTGCCGTAAGGGCGAGATGGAGGGTACATCGAGACATGCTGATACCAAGCCGCCTCCTACTACCGGGCGTGTCTACACGACATCTCGAGACCAGGCCAACAAGTCTACAGGTACCATCACTGGAATCTTGTATATGTATGGTCAAGCTGCATGTGTTCTTTTTTATACAGGTGCTACTCACTCGGTTATTTATACTGCTTATGCTAAGAACATTAGGATGCTCCCCATGCCACTAGAAAATAGGTTTACTATTTCCACGCCTTTGAGGGACTCTTTATTAATCACTCATGTATACAAGAGTCTTCCCCTAGAATTTGACGATAAGGTTCGACCTGTTGACGCACTTCCGCTGGACATGAATGACTTCGACATGATTTTGGGCATGGATTGGCTATCCAAGCATCATGCTACCATAGACTTCCATTCATATCGAGTTATCTTCGGTGATGTTAATGCACCAGAGTACATTCATAACGGGTTCATACCCGGACGGTCTGTACAAGTCATATCTACCCTGCAAGCGCGTGCACTACTATCACATGGCTGCGAGGGTTATCTAGCTACGGTTCACGACATGGATGTTGAATCCCCATCAATTCAGGATCAACCTATAGTGTTGGAATTCTAAGATGTTTTTCCAGCAGAACTTCCGGGCATACCACCTGCACGAGAAGTGGAATTCAGTATCGAGCTTATTCCAGGAGCTGAACCAATCTCCAAGGCTCCTTACCGCATGGCTCCCATAGAGCTGAAGGAGCTGAAGGATCAACTGCAAGAACTTCTTGAACGAGATTTCATTCGACCGAGCGCATCTCCAAGGGGCGCACCGGTCTTGTTTGTTAAGAAGAAGGACGGCAGTATGCGTCTTTGCATAGACTATCACGAGCTAAACAAGATTACTATCCGGAATAGATATCCACTGCCACGTATTTATGATCTGTTTGACCAACTCCAAGGGGCCAAACACTTCTCCAAGATTGATCTTAGGTCAGGCTATCATCAGCTACGGGTCAAGGAGCAGGACATCGCTAAGACTGCCTTTCGTACCCGCTATGGCCACTACGAGTTTTTAGTTATGCCATTTGGCCTGACAAATGCTCCAGCATTGTTCATGGATTTGATTAACAGAATCTTCCATGAATTTCTGGACAAGTTCGTCATTGTTTTCATCGATGACATCCTGATTTTCTCAAAGTACAAAGAGGAACACGAAGACCATCTTCGTACAGTACTACAGATTCTTCGCCAGAAGCAGCTGTATGCTAAATTCTCCAAGTGTGAGTTCTGGGTAGACAAGGTGGCATTCTTAGGTCACACTGTATCAACAGAAGGAATCACTATGGATCCAACGAAGGTTGAGGCCATTACTAAGTGGCCAAGGCCGACATCAGCGACGGAAGTCCACAGTTTCTTAGGCTTAGCTGGCTATTACCATAGGTTCGTGGAGAACTTTTCCCGCTTAGCACTACCATTGACCAAACTGATGCGGAAAGGGTAGAAATTCGTCTGGACTGAAGATCGAGAGAAGAGCTTTGAAGACCTGAAGCAGAAGCTAGTATCTGCACCTATTCTTACTCTCCCATCTGGTACGGGGGGATTTCAAATCTACAGCGATGCATCGGGGAAGGGACTTGGCTGTGTTCTCATGCAACATGGGAAAGTGATCGCGTACGCTTCACGGCAGCTTAAGCCTTATGAAGAAAATTGCGCCACGCATGACTTGGAACTTGAAGCAGTGGTGTTTGCATTGAAGATATGGAGGCACTACTTGTATGGAGAATCATGTTACGTTTTCATGGACCACAAGAGCTTGAAGTATATCTTCACTCAACGTGAACTGAACATGAGACAGAGGAGATGGTTAGAGCTGTTGAAGGATTATGACATTAATCTACAGTATCATCCCAGAAAGTCAAATGTAGTAGCAGATGCTCTTAGTAGGAAGTCCGGAATGATCAACGGCATTAAAATCGAAGAGGAAATCATAAGAGACTTGGAGCGACTTGACATCGAGATCATGGTACGTGGACAGCACGTTTACTGGGCTAATCTTAGAGTTGAACCCGAGTTACTCTCTAAGATCAAGGAAGCTCAGAAGGATGACGGAGAAATCTGGGCGATAGTACAGAATTTGGAGAAACAGACAGAATTCAGAGTAGATGCAGATGGTATCGTACGGCAGGGCACGAGACTTTGTGTTCCTGATAACCAAGAACTCCGGGAAGCCTTGTTAGCTGAAGCTCATAGCTCCCCATTCTCTATACATCCTGGTTCGACTAAGATGTACCATGACATCAAGCAGTACTTTTGGTGGAGTGGTATGAAACAGGATGTGGCCACTTACGTCTCCAAATGTCTTACCTGCCAGTAGGTTAAGATCGAGCATCAGCGATCTGGCGGTCTCCTTCAACCGTTAGATATTCCAGA
The DNA here is from genome assembly GCA_025667525.1 of Glebionis coronaria. Taxonomy (NCBI): domain Eukaryota; kingdom Viridiplantae; phylum Streptophyta; class Magnoliopsida; order Asterales; family Asteraceae; genus Glebionis; species Glebionis coronaria. The sequence goes on from CM046874.1 coordinate 376,202,175, forward strand.
GTGGAAGTGGGACAAAATCACCATGGATTTTGTTACTGGTCTTCCGCCTACCAAGAGGAAGCACGATGCAATTTGGGTTATCGTTGATCGACTTACCAAATCATCTCACTTCTTACCGATCCGCAAGGAAGATCCGGTAAGTAAACTCGCTGATACATACAGAAGAAAGATCATGAGACTCCACGGTGCACCATCCAGCATCGTCTCAGACAGAGATCCTCGATTCACTTAGCGCTTTTGGAAGAGTCTGCAGAAAGCCTGGGGTACACAACTTAAGCTTAGTACGGCCTTTCATCCTCAAACGGACGGACAGTCGGAACGAACCATTCAGACATTGAGAGATATGTTGAGGTCATGTGTGTTGGAATGGACGGGTGATTGGGACGATTACATCTGTTTGATGGAGTTTGCATACAACAACAGCTGGCACGCAAGTATCAATTGTGCTCCTTTCGAGATGTTGTATGGCAGAAAGTGTCGTGCCCTAATCTGCTGGAATCAGGTTGGTGAGCGAACACTTGAAGGACCGGAAATCATAGAGATGACCAATGAGAAGATCGTAGTAGCTAAGCAGAAAATTCAGGAAGCATGGTCACGACAGAAGAGTTACGCCGATAAACATCGTAGGGACATACACTTTAACGTAGGAGATCACGTCTTCCTTAAGGTTTCGCCGACACGTGGTGTTAGACGCTTCAGGATTAAAGGGAAGCTCAGTCCTCGTTTCATCGGACCGTTTGATATCATTGAACGAGTCGGTGAAGTATCTTACCGATTGGCGTTACCTCTACAGCTTTCGCATGTGCACAATGTGTTTCATGTGTCCTTACTCAGAGGGTACCAGTATCATCCCCTTCACATGGTTGAGTATCACTGGAACAGATACGTGAAGATCTCACTTTTGTAGAAGAACCCGAACGAATTCTTGACAAACAAGAACGAGTCATGAGAAGGAAGACGATTCGATTCGTTAAAATCCTATGGAGGGATCATACCGAGCGGGAAGCCACTTGGGAAACAGAGGATTCTATCCGGGCTTCTTACCCTCATTTCATATTTTGAATTCGGGTATGTTCTTCTTTTCCAGTTTACTTTATCTATAATTCGGGGACGAATTATTCTTGTTAGGGGGGAAGAGTTGTAAAACCCGCATGCTTTTACCATGAATAGTACCCTTAAGATCGTACGTACTAGATTAAAACTTTCCTATTATAGCATGATTACGATTACGTGTTAGGATTTTACGTATTACGTACGCGTTAGAACACGATAAGTATTTACTACGCACGAACACGTAATAATTATTTGACAATAATTAATCACGAACATGCGATCATGAAATCATGAACGTAATTAAATCACGAACTATTATTAATTACGTATATATATTTATTACAAGCGTAATTAAATATATTAGGTCACGATAATTACTTAACGAGAACACATTCAACGCGAACACAAATAATCAAGAACGAATAACTAAACATCGGGACACGGAAAAATGAACGGGTACCCCATGTGGGGCCCCTACCCGCGGCTACAAGGAAGAAATGGGCCAAGCCCATTTCAATTTTCACTAAAGGGGGTTAAGGGGAAATAAACACTACTCATTTTTCTTTATAGAGAATTTTTACAGAAACCTAAAATCCTCCTCCTCATTCTTTTTCTCTTTTTGGCCGCCGCCCTCAAACAACACCAAAGGGTTGTTTGTTGATCTTTGATCTTGGAATTGTTGTTGGTGTTCGTGTTTGTTCATCGTTCTTTAGATCCACGCATTCGGTAATTCGTTTAAACCCTTTTCTTTTAATTTAATCTTTTAAATAATTAAGAACATGTTATGTTTCCTGTAATAACCCGAATTTGACGTATTATTTTATCCTAATTATATAACGGATTTGTAATTTCTAAGTAATAACGAGTATTATTATATTTGACGGTTTTAGTTGAAACCGATAATGTGTGACTAAAATTAATTATTGTGACGATGAAAAGTACAATTAGTGATCGCGATGCCAATGGATGCCCAAATATTATATTTTAATATCGATTATTTTGATATTTGATATTTTTGAGATTTTTATTTCATTACGTATTAAGTCGAGTCGAATTTTATTATTTCGTTTATTAAAAGGTCGATTTAACAAACGAAATTTATATTTTTATGAACCCGAGACGAAACCCGACTCTCGTAAATATTTCTAAAATTGACTAATAGTCATTTCCCGCTTTTTAATTAATATTTACATTTTAGTCCACAAGAATGCATAAATTGCAAGTTTTACCCTCACCCACTATATAAAAGAAACTTTTAATATTAAAATACACATACATAATCTTCCACCAAAAGTTTCATCTCTCTCTCCTTTCTTCTTTCTCTTGCCGTGACAGCAAACACAACAAACACCCCTTGGATTTGATTTTCTAGCTTGATTCAAGATAATCTAAACAAAGTCCCATGTTTAAAATTCAATGGTGATTCTTATGGTATGATTTTTATTAACATGCAAGTACTTTTAATTTTCAAATATTTTTAGTGAAGAACAATGGTGTTTGATCCATTGTGGTGTTGTAGTAGTGTGTTATTATTATTATATATTAATTTTTTGGTTATTGCATGTATGTTTTGTGTAGTGGGTTTTGAGAGTATTAATCATACAAGTGATTTAGGGATGATATGAGATGATTTACATGATGGGTGTAGCATATTTGAGGTATAGATGATGTTTAAAATGGGTCAAAATGGTTGTAGATGTGATTTTTAAAAAGGTGTTTTACATCAGTAGGTTTAGGCCCGATTTTCGTACAGTAGATGTTGTATAAGTGTTGGTATTATTGGGTATTGTTGTAGTAGTCGCCGAGACGCTCGTTTCGGTATAAGGTAGAGCTTCTAACTCATAACGAGTCAAAAGTTACATAGGTTTGAATATTCGTGTACCGGGAGGCGAGTATCGACGCAATCCGAAATTGTTGTCGATATTGGGTCAAATCCCGGGGACTATAACTTGAGTTTCAAAAACGGTCAAGGACTGTTCTCAGGCCCTGAACTTAGCATTTTGAGTCTATTTTCAAAGTCAAGTGGCGATATTGTAAATGGGAATGTTTAACAAGATCAAAATGGTTTTACGAGTCAAGTGTGTAAAACAGTCCGGTTTTTAAGGTCGAAAGATGTGTCGAGCAGGTGGGTCTAAAATGTGAATCATTTGATGAAATTTTAACTGAGTCTTCTACAGATATTGAGTGAGTTTGTCACCAAGTTTCGTCGAAAACGGAGATGTTTAGGTATGGGAAATCAGCGTGTACTTTTGGTAAGTACCGGCTGAGTATTATTGAGAGGTACTTAACCTCGCGTCATAGTTTGAGGCGAGAGGCTAATCTATTAGTTTCTAAAGGTTCTATAAGGATATAAGTATTAGTATTGAGTGTATATTCTGAGATTGGAGACCCGTGTTGGGTACTTGAACCGTGTTGATTTGGCATCTTGAGATGGATCAATATCGAAGGTACTAGTTATGGAGAACTAGTATATGTTGTGGGGTTTTAGAAAGGATTCACTTGTATTGATTGGTCATGTCTAAGTACATACTATTTTGAGTCGTTGATTTTATTATACTAAGTATGATTTGAAATACTTAAGTATGTGGCTAAGCGCGCACCTTATTTGTTAGGTGACGGCTTTTGATGTGTATATATTTGGGAGGCATCTTCACTTCGGCGATCACTACTACAACTAGCTTCGTGTATCATCTAAGGTGAGTCTATAGCCTCGCTTTTATACTGATTTTAAATGATTTTAACCCGCGAGGGGGAATACATGCTATTTGAAACGAATAGAACACAAGTCTTTGAATGATTGCTTAAACTTAAATGTTGTTTTGATTTTAACAAGTACGTTGAGTACAATGGAATTGGAACGTTGAGTACAATGGAATTGGTACGTTGAGTACAATGGAATTGGTACGTTGAGTGCAATGGAATTGGTATGTTGAGTACAATGGAATTGGTACGTTGAGTACAATCGATTGGTACGTTGAGTACAATGAATTGGTGTGGACTCGTATACCAACGTAGGGTCACACAAGGGAATTGTGATATAAATGGATTGGTACGTTGAGTACAATGGATTGGTACGTTGAGTACAATGAATTGGTGTGGACTCGTATATCAACGTAGGGTCACACAAAGGAACTGTAAATGAAGTTGCTTTTTATATACTTGTGTTCAAATGATGATTTGCAAAACCTATAGATTCGCTCAACCTTTGTGTTGAGCCTTTTAAGCATGTATTTCAGGTAATCAAGATGGATAGCAGCGGAGCATGCAAGGAGGGAGTTGGTGCTCACTTGTCTAAACTTTATTTATTTTTCATCCTTTTTAAATTAACAATTTAATTAAAGTATTTTTGAGGAACATGTTGTGTTGGTAACGGTTTTTGGGACTAAAACGCTACTCTGATGGTATCTTTTGGGATGGAAAATATTTTTGACAATGTTGTATTTATACATTTTAACGTCCCTTTTGGGATTGTTTTCTATGATTGTGTGTGATGTGCTATGAGTAACGCCCAATGTGGACATTCCGCTGCGTGGTAATTTGGGGCTGTTACAAATTGGTAATCAGAGCCACAAGTTATAGAGAACTAGGTCGATTTTTTTTTTAAAAATGTCCTAAACTATAACTTTTGGTGTGTCGTAAAAGTTTTAAGCACGCAACTACTCCGCATGGCTCCGGTAAGGCTATTCTTGTATTACTTTATATTTGACTACGATTATGTGAACCTATGTGTATATAGGAATGGTAGTATGTATATGTATGAATATACTATGATATTTAAAGGCATTGTACGCGAAGCAATGGTCCTTGAATGATTGTTGTACATTTTATAATGCGATTTTGAATAGGATTCGGCCTCATCGCCAATCACCGATCTTGATAATTATGTATTATGAATACGAGTGTGAAACTCGTTTGATACTTTGGGTACGTGTATGTTGTTTCGTAATCTATCGCATATCGACTTGTTTAAGTTCTATCGTTGTCGTCACATTGTGATGTGCCACTATTGGACATCTCATATTGAAACGTAAATGATTAACGTGATATTTTTATTTCCGTTACTTTTTATGATTCTAAAGAACCATTTATCCAAGGCGACATCTTCTACGTAATGCGACGTGTGATTTGGTTTTATATGACTACGTTTTACTGGCGAAAAGGAGGATGCCAATGTTGGACCTAAGATATATATATCCTAATCAAATATATATAGTTTGGGTACAACAAAGATATGCTCGTAGTAGTCATTCGGTTGAGTGGCTTAATGCCTTGTAGCTAACTGGAATGGGACATTTAGATATAGAGATTTTAACTCGCTCAACTATGAGTCGTTTAAGGTTGTCTTATTTAAATGGATTGGGACATTTGAATAAGAAGGTTTTAAACCACTGGACCTTAGATCGTTATGATCTCCTTATTCAAATGGAATGGGACATTTGAATACGGAAATCATGATGTAAGTTTATTTGACACCTTATATTTACTATGGTATTTTGATATGATATCGTGTTGAGAGAGAGTAATACTTGAGTAGGATGACTTATAATCGTCTTGTTGAAATGGATTGGGACGCCTTTTCATTTGAACAAGAAAGTTATAAGTTCCCGAACCGTAAATTTATAAACTCTTGTATACATGGAGGGGGACGCCTTTTGATGTAAACAAGGAGTTATAAATGAGTGGACCCAAGTATGTCTGGCTCGATTTGTGGATGTTTGGTGTGCGTACGGCTTCCTTCGAATCGTGTTTCGTTGATATGAATCGTTCAGTGTCGTCGTCATTATGATGATCGTCGATTATCATCTATGTACGAATAACCCGTTGTACTTCTCTCGAGTTGTGATTTATTTCGATGGACCATTTCTAATATGTCTCGATGATTGCGAGCTTTATAAGCTAATCGTTTAGTACCGATTAACCATTCCGAGAATAGGCGACTTGTTTAAGCGTCACCAGGATTTATGCATGTATTTGTGGATTGACTGAGGATCGAGTTATCAACGGCAACTTATCATGGGTTTGAAGCTCTTGTAATTTTACTTGCTACTATCAAAGGGTCACCGAAGACTTTTCTCGATGACGAAACTCTTGGGGGATAGTATGATGAACTAAACGAGGAATATGATGCACCGCTTTGAGTACTGAAGTAAAAATTATTGGAACGTCTTGTATGACGAATGATGAAGTAGAAGCTATTGGAACGCTTTTGCTTGATGAATACTGAAGCAGAAGTTATTGGAACGCTTTTGCTTGATGAATACTGAAGCAGGAGTTATTGGAACGCTTTTGCTTGATAAATGCTGAAGTAGAAGTTAGTGGGACACTTTTGCATGTTGAACCTTGGAGCAGAAGATAATGGTACACCCGATATGTTGTGAATTCTCACCAATGGACCGAATTTCTTAATGACTGGAATTAACAAATTCGTTTTCACTTCGAAGAGTAGGTTGTTGCCGACACCGCAAGTGGATAGACTTTGAGATCGCGTTGCATTATCAAGGGTTCGTTCAAGGTTTTATCGATGATCAACGGTGTATATTTACATTTGATGTTTATGTTTGACCTTTGTTTTTAGGTACTTATATGGTATGTGATCTAGTTGAGTGATCGTAAGTTGTGAGAACTTGAGGCGGCATTGTCCAATGACGTCCGATCACGGAGAACGTGTACCATATAATAATTTTTTTTCGACTTTCAACGACGATGCTTATTGAGACTTTGAATGCGCGTGGGCGGAAGTGAGATGGTGTTTTTGTATTATCTTTTGAGTTTGGATCCGAGTGTGAGCACACTCCGATGACGAAAATATTTTTCTTGTTATTTCCTTTGATGTGCGTCCATGGCTATCTGGCCAGTGGATGTCCTTTTGCTTGCAATTTTCATTACTTCCCACTGGGCGAGAAGTGCACCTAACCCACCTACCCACTCCTCAATCACGGTGCTCAGCCGACTTGCACTGATAGACCCCTATGGTATTGGAATTAGGCGCCCATCTTTTGACTGTTGTCAACTAATCTCTTCAATGTCATTTCTATTAGCTTATGGCCTTCCTTTACAATCACATTGGTGGCAACAAAGATAACTATCCTTGAACTCAAGCTAACTACACATCTATTATCCAAACCTGCTTGACAGATACCAACCCTAGCACCTGAACCAATTGACTGGACTTGCCCGAAGGTCTTGTCAAGTGATCTTATTTATCATGGCTTGGCTATTTAGCAAGCATGAGTTAACCCGATTGAATTTACTTATGTGGCATGGTTTGGCTTTTGACAAACATGTCGTGACTTGATTTTGCGTCCATGGTGTTGTCTTTTGTGTTTGAATTAGATCGTAATGCGTCCGATAGCGCAATATATACGCAGAATGATTTCCGTATCGACGAACTCGCGTTTGACGAAGTAGGTTGGCATGTTCGAGAATACGCAATAAGGTGATTTTGTACGAATAGTACTAATTACCTCGTCTCAATTCTTTTCTAGAATGTTTTCGATGGAGTTTTATGCGACCCATGCGACTATCTTTCGTGAGTAATTGTTTTTGTGAGGACCGTTGGATCGTTTGAGATCGCCCAACGGATGGGACTGGTTGTTTATAAGTTAGAATCATCGGATGAACTTCGTGCGATTTGTGTAATTTTTCGTGTGTCGAGCTTGAAGAAGTTCCTGTCGGATAAGGACTCATTCATCCTCTTTTGGTGAGATACAACTTGGCGACGAGTTGCATTTTGTAGAAGAACCAATAGAAATCTTTGATCGAGAGGTTAAGCGTTTGAGACCGAGTAATATTCTCATTACGAAGGTGCGATATATTTTGAGACGTGGAACGAGATTCACGTGGGAACGTGAGGATTTCTTTATAAGAAGTGCCCTCGTTTCTCCTAGGAGAGCGCGATACGAGTATGAGGCGAGGCGAGCGCCGGGACGTCGCTCCATTAAGGTGGTGAGGATGTAATAACCCGAACTTGACGTCATTATTTTATCCTAATTATATAACGGATTTGTAATTTCTAAGTAATAACGAGTATTATTATATTTGACGGTTTTAGTTGAAACCGATAATGTGTGACTATAATTAATTGTTGTGACGATGAAAAGTACTAATAGTGATCGCGATGCCAATGGATGCCCAAATATTATATTTTAATATCGATTATTTCGATATTTGATATTTTTGAGATTTTTATTTCATTACGTATTAAGTCGAGTCGAATTTTATTATTTCGTTTTGTGTGCGTTTAATTATTAAAAGGTCGATTTAACAAACGAAATTTATATTTTTATGAACCCGGGACGAAACCCGACTCTCGTAAATATTTCTAAAATTGACTAATAGTCATTTCCCGCTTTTTAATTAATATTTACATTTTAGTCCACAAGAATGCATAAATTGCAAGTTTTACCCTCACCCACTATAGAAAAGAAATTTTTAATATTAAAATACACATACATAATCTTCCACCAAAAGTTTCATCTCTCTCTCCTTTCTTCTTTCTCTTGCCGTGACACCAAACACAACAAACACCCCTTGGATTTGATTTTCTAGCTTGATTCAAGATAATCTCAACAAAGTCCCATGTTTAAAATTCATTGGTGATTCTTATGGTATGATTTTTATTAACATGCAAGTACTTTTAATTTTCAAATATTTTTAGTGAAGAACAATGGTGTTTGATCCATTGTGGTGTTGTAGTAGTGTGTTATTATTATTATATATTAAATTTTTGGTTATTGCATGTATGTTTTGTGTAGTGGGTTTTGAGAGTATTAATCATACAAGTGATTTAGGGATGATATGAGATCATTTAGATGATGGGTGTAGCATATTTGAGGTATAGATGATGTTTAAAATGGGTCAAAATGGTTGTAGATGTGATTTTTAAAAAGGTGTTTTACATCAGTAGGTTTAGGCCCGATTTTCGTACAGTAGATGTTGGATAAGTGTTGGTATTATTGGGTATTGTTGTAGTAGTCGCCGAGACGCTCGTTTCGGTATAAGGTAGAGCTTCTAACTCATAACGAGTCAAAAGTTACATAGGTTTGAATATTCGTGTACCGGGAGGCGAGTATCGACGCAATCCGAAATTGTTGTCGATATTGGGTCAAATCCCGGGGACTATAACTTGAGTTTCAAAAACGGTCAAGGACTGTTCTCAGGCCCTGAACTTAGCATTTTGAGTCTATTTTCAAAGTCAAGTGGCGATATTGTAAATGGGAATGTTTAACAAGATCAAAATGGTTTTACGAGTCAAGTGTGTAAAACAGTCCGGTTTTTAAGGTCGAAAGATGTGTCGAGCAGGTGGGTCTAAAATGTGAATCATTTGATGAAATTTTAACTGAGTCTTCTACAGATATTGAGTGAGTTTGTCACCAAGTTTCGTCGAAAACGGAGATGTTTAGGTATGGGAAATCAGCGTGTACTTTTGGTAAGTACCGGCTGAGTATTATTGAGAGGTACTTAACCTCGCGTCATAGTTTGAGGCGAGAGGCTAATCTATTAGTTTCTAAAGGTTCTATAAGGATATAAGTATTAGTATTGAGTGTATATTCTGAGATTGGAGACCCGTGTTGGGTACTTGAACCGTGTTGATTTGGCATCTTGAGATGGATCAATATCGAAGGTACTAGTTATGGAGAACTAGTATATGTTGTGGGGTTTTAGAAAGGATTCACTTGTATTGATTGGTCATGTCTATGTACATACTATTTTGAGTCGTTGATTTTATTATACTAAGTATGATTTGAAATACTTAAGTATGTGGCTAAGCGCGCACCTTATTTGTTAGGTGACGGCTTTTGATGTGTATATATTTGGGAGGCATCTTCACTTCGGCGATCACTACTACAACTAGCTTCGTGTATCATCTAAGGTGAGTCTATAGCCTCGCTTTTATACTGGTTTTAAATGATTTTAACCCGCGATGGGGAATACATGCTATTTGAAACGAATAGAACACAAGTCTTTGAATGATTGCTTAAACTTAAATGTTGTTTTGATTTTAACAAGTACGTTGAGTACAATGGAATTGGTACGTTGAGTACAATGGAATTGGTACGTTGAGTACAATGGAATTGGTACGTTGAGTACAATGGATTGGTACGTTGAGTACAATGAATTGGTGTGGACTCGTATACCAACGTAGGGTCACACAAGGGAATTGTGATTGAAATGGATTGGTACGTTGAGTACAATGGATTGGTACGTTGAGTACAATGAATTGGTGTGGACTCGTATACCAACGTAGGGTCACACAAAGGAACTGTAAATGAAGTTTCTTTTTATATACTTGTGTTCAAATGATGATTTGCAAAACCTATAGATTCGCTCAACCTTTGTGTTGACCCTTTTAAGCATGTATTTCAGGTAATCAAGATGGATAGCAGCGGAGCATGCGAGGAGGGAGTTCGTGCTCACTTGTCTAAACTTTATTTATTTTTCATCCTTTTTAAATTAACAATTTAATTAAAGTATTTTTGAGGAACATGTTGTGTTGGTAACGGTTTTTGGGACTAAAACGCTACTCTGATGGTATCTTTTGGGATGGAAAATATTTTTGACAATGTTGTATTTATACATTTTAACGTCCCTTTTGGGATTGTTTTCTATGATTGTGTGTGATGTGCTATGAGTAACGCCCAATGTGGACATTCCGCTGCGTGGTAATTTGGGGCTGTTACATTTTCTTATAAAACCTAATTAAATTATAGATCTAACATGAATTTGGGTTTGGATTAAATCAAAAGGGATGTTTAGGGGTGTTTTGTTCTTGGCCGCGCCTAACCCGAACCCGAGAGGGTGTCAGTTTGGCCATTTGACCACCACCGAGACCATATGGTCCCGGTTGGTTGGTGTGGGTCCCACGGCAGCATCAAGACAAGGGTGACCCCGACTTGGTTCGGGGTATGGTGTCGATTTCATGTCCGATTCATGGTTCTTAGTCAAGATCCGGTTCATGGTGTATGTTTAGTTTTTTTATTTTTATGATCTTATGTTAAAATTAAATTAATAACATGACATGATTAATTTAATAACATGACTTAGGTTATTTTAATTATTAATAATCATGAAATTATTAACCTAAGTATTTTCATATTTTAGACTTATAAATTAATTAATTATTTAAAAACCATAGTTATAATTAATTAATTAACATGACTTAGGTTATATTATTAATAAATAATAATACATGTTTTAACCTAAGTATTTAACTTTATTTAATTAAAAATATGTTATACTTTAATTAAATATTTTAACCTATAGTTTATTTTAATTACATGAAATAATTAATAAACTATACATTATATCATATGACTTAGAAAATAATCATGAAAACAATTAGGCTTATATACTTAGCTTATTTAACCAGCTTATTTCAATTTATGGAAACTTCTATTTTTAGAAACTTATTTAAATAAGGAAGATAATCTATTTATGGAAACTTTCTATCTTTAGAAACTTATCTATTTTAAGCAGTAATTCTATTTTTGGAAACTTTCTATTTTTGGAAACTTTCTATTTTTGGAAACTTTCTATTTTTGGAAACTTTCTATTTTTGGAAACTTTCTATTTTTGGAAACTTTCTATTTTGGTAACTTTCTATTTATGGAAACTTTCTATTTTTTGAAACTATCTATTTTAGGAAACCTTCTATTTTTGGAAAGTTACTTATTATTACACAGTAAGTATAATAATACATGAAATACCAGAAATACTTAATCAGATTAAACAGAATATAAGATAAACACAGTTTAAGGCTTTAAACAATAAAACATGGTAAGAACATATAAAATAAGCTAAGACATGACATAAAACCAGCTACGTATTTAGTAAGCAGATACTTATTCATGTATGTATTTATGTAGCACTAGTGATACGGAAGTAGGATTCCTCTCAATTCATCTTCTTCGTTCACTGGACATAAGGTACGGATTCCCGTCCTTTCAGTATGGACATTCTTTCCTTATTAGGATTCCCCGTATGCAGCCAAATGTTTTCCCGTAGTATAAGTATGTGTTTGAATTGCTTATGTTTAATTTAGAATACCTATAGCCATATACATGCATGACCAGTTTCACCTAGTTATGGAGGTACCATAACCATAACATTAGAGGCACTGATGTTATGACTTCACCACGGCGGAGTGATTTCTCGTGGCGTCCCTTCAGCTTTTGGCCATATTATTATATTTATCATGTGGGGCGTATGGGTGCATCCTAGTTACATGTTTTCATTCAGGATTTCATGGTGAATGTGGTGTGTGCCTTGCATCCTTCACAAGGAGCTGATCCCTCCTACCTAAAAAACCAGTATATTAACTTAGAGGCAGCCCCTCTAATTTACATGATGAGGTCACCCCTCCAAGTATTCATGCACGGTGGATTTTCATGACCTATATTGGCTAATGGTAAAATATGATAAACAGTTTTTTTACAAGATAAACATAAGGCTTTTCAAACTATAAAACTAGTTTTATCAAGACTTAACCAGGTTACTCGGGACTTAGTTTCTTCCGCTGTTATATGTTATATGTTATATGCTTATCCTATTCATGCTTTATTGTACATCCGTGCACTGAGCGTATTGCTCAGTCGTTTTCCTTTTCTATGTTCTCAAAACGGCAGGTACTCAGGGACGCTCGTAGACTGTAAGAGTACGTGCATATGGATTGGAAGCTTTCTAGCCTTCTTTACTTTATGCATTTCCTTTCTTATGATACTTTTGCTATGGACATTGTTTAGTCCTTTCCTTTACTATACTTATGTTTGTGTGTGATGAGCTTTACATTTGGACTACCGATGTTTGATTCCAGTATTTTCCTTTTATGGCCATGTAATGTTTAGACATTTTTCCTTGTATGCTTTGATGACACGCCATAATTGCATGTGACATTTCCATTACCAAAATGGGGTGTTACATTTTTGGTGCAAAACTTTGAAAAAGAATAGCTTTTTATGAGTTTTTCAAATGTTTTTGGATTTTTGAAAATTTTAATTTTTATGGATTTTTGAAAAACTTTTGAGCAAGAAAAATAACGTTAAAAAATGAACGGATCCCAAAATCCAACGCGTCTCTCACAATAAACAATTAATCTTCACGAAAAGAGCCGGCACCGGCGCCATTTAATACAAGGATTTTGCCAAGTATAGAAATTAAGTTCATTGAAATCGGTCTTATCGAATTGACAATGGTTTAATGTGTGACTCAGTTGTTCTTGGTGGAAAATAAAGAAATCTTATTATCTAACCTAAACTAAAAATAAAATAGACAATGTAAATGTAAATGGTAAAAAGATAAATGTAAATGTCCTTGAGTAAAGGGAAAGTAAAACAAGAAATAAGGTTGCAAATATTAAACTAAAAACTGAGACTGTGAAAATTAAATGACAAAAGTATTAAAACTTTATTGAAAATAAAACTGAAAATGAAATAGGATAAACTAAAATAAAATTAAAAGCTAAACCAACTATTTCGGATAAACTAGCTATTTCGGAATAATAGAAAATTTCGGAGAAAACTAGTATTTCGGAAAAAATGGGGATTTTCGGATAAACCTACTTTTTTCGGAAAAAAGGACCTAATTCGGAATAAATGAAAATCTTTGGAATAAACACTTAATTTCGGAAAAACTAAATATTTAAGAAAAAGAGGGAAATTCTGATAAAACTACTTTTTCGGAAAAAGGACCTAATTCGGGAAATAAAGAATTTTCTCAATAATGAGCTTAATTCGGAAAAACTAACTATTTTCGGGTAAAAATATTTTCGGAATAACTATTTCTTCGGAATATTGAACATTTTTGGAAAACAAACATTAATAGAAAGATACTCGGAATAACTAATTTCAGATAAAAATGTAATCTTCGGAATAAATTGGATATCTTCGGAATAACTAAACCCTTTTCCGAAGATGTCCAATACAGTAACAAACTTTTCTAAGAATCAGGAAATAAGCTACGAAATAGCATAAACCAAATAAGCACTCAACTAAAACTTAATCTAAACAACTTTTAAGAAAAGCTAATTAAACCAAAAATTAAAAACTAGAGAAACACTAATTAATCTAAAATTAAAAATCAACTTTCTATAAAATAAACTAATTAAAACACTTAATTAAAAATAAGCAAAATTAAACAATAAGCACCAAACTCAATAAGCTATAAAAATCAAACACATAAAAACCTATAAACATAATCAATCAAACGCATAAATAAATTAATAAGCATCAAGATTAAGCAACTACATGATCATCTAAATCAAAACAAAGATTAATTGAAAAAAACTTGTAATTAAGATGATTAAGATTCAAATTATAAAATTAATGAAAAAGCTTAAAACATGAAAGAAAAGCTAGAGAGAGAAAGTATACTAAGCTACTCCTAAAAATAAAACTAAAAAAAACTAATTAACTACTACCTCCTAATGACATATTAGGAGGTATTTATAGGAGGAAGTGGAAGGAGTTTTTTTCTTCTTTCTTTCTTCTCGTCTCGACTCGATTTAAATTCTTTGTCTTTCTTCGACGTTGTCTCGGGATTAGTCGATATAAAATGAAATCTTCTTATAATTTTCTTCTTATTAGACTCGGTTCTTCGACTCCATTAAACTTCCGTCTTTAGACTTTTTCTTCGATAAATCTTCAGAATAGGCCTTGGACTTCCGTTCTTTTTGCACTCTTGATCTTTTGACTTCGTCTTTTGTGTTTTTCTTCGATAAAAGCCCGTGAAAGCCCGGGTTTTCTTCCTTTTTCATCTTTTGGTCCTAAAACACAATAAAAACACAAACCACGCATAATTCCGACTTTTACGACATTAAATATACCTTTTGGCTTGGTTATTATTATAGTTAAGTGGTAAAAGGATGGGTGTTTTCACACCTATCAAGGCATCAAGTTAATACTAGCACCAAGATCAACCAAGGCATAGCATTCTTCCATATCTTGAATTGCACATGGAATCAAGAATTTACCGGGATCACCGACTTTTTGAGGTATGCGGTTAAGATAAACCGATGAAGAACTAGACAATTGTTGCAATTTCTCCTTGTTGTTCAACATACTCTTAAAGTTAGCGGTAAATCGAGGCATCATGACCAAAGCGTCGGCAAAACTTACATTGAAATGCACATCACGAAACATTTTCATAAAAAGTTCAAATTGGTAGTTCTCTCGTTCTTTCCGTTTCTCCTTACAAAGTCTCGATGGGTAAGGAAAAGGTGGTGTGGGTTGAGGCATAGGCATAGCCTTTGGAATCTCGGGTTCCAATGTTGGTAATGGGTCAACCGTAGGTGTGGTTTGAGTGGTACTTAGTGGGATTGGGATATGCTCCTCTTCTACCACCACCTCGGATTCTTCCTCAATTTCCTCCACCGTTGGAGTAATTGGTTGAGGAGTCGGTTCCTTAAGTGTCTTACCACTTCGTGTGGTAATCACTTTCATCTCTCTCTTAGGGTTCGATATGGTGTTACTTGGAAGACTACTCGAAGACGGTTTACACATTATAGCCTCAAACATGGATGAAATTTTATCCTCAAACATAGATTGCCTCTTATCGGCCTTAAGCATCTCTTGTTTTATCTCATGTTGCCCTTGTTCCATCTTTTGTTGGTTTTGTTGTAACCTAGTCACATTACCCTCCATTTTGTTGGTATGAATCTTAAGCTCATTTGCTAACTCGTTTTTTAACTACTTTTTCAAGTCATTCTTAAACTCGGATCTTAGGCTAATGATCTCCCTTTGTATATTTTCAAACCTAGCATCATTTCCATCTACGTATTGAACAAATTTATTTGGAAGATCTTTCAAGTTTTGCAAACTCTTGTTGTTGTTTTGAAAATCATTGTTTTGATTTTTGTTTGAAACTTGGTTATTAGCCCCTTGATTCCCATAGTTTTTACCCTTGTAATTGTTTTTGTAACCAACTTGATTGTTTTGATAATTGTTAGCATTTTGATTGGGTGCAAAACCCGGTGGAGTCATTTGATTAGAGCGGGTAACTTGATCGTTTTGGTTATAAGTTCCCGTGGCCGCGTAGGCACTCGAAGTGTTACCACCGTTGGTAATGCACTCGGAGAAATCATGACCTCCGCCACAATACATGCAAGAAACTTCAACCGCTTTAGCCGTAGCGGGAGTACTTTGTTCACCAACTTTAAACTCAATCAAAAGTCCTTTAAGCTTATCAAAGATTTTGTTCTCCAAGTTTGCCTCAATTTGGCAAGCATCGATGGTATGAGACAATGAAGGCGAAGTCGAAGACGAAGCCTTACTAACACTCGACGTGCTACGAGGACTATAGACCTTAGACCTATTCTCAATAATCAACAACGCTTCCTCGACCGTTTTACACAAAAAATTTCCACCCGCGGCGGCATTAAGATAATATCTCTCATGATCGTTTAGTCCATTGTAAAACGTGTCAATTTGATGCAAGTCGGAAAACCATGATGAGGACACTCGTGCAACATTTCCTTACACCGATTCCAAGCTGTAGAAAAACTCTGATTAAACTCTTGTGAAAATTTTAAAATCTCGTTTTTCAAATGCGTAGTCTTAGAAGGCGGGAAAAATTGGTTCACGAACTTTGAGACGAGATCCTTCCACGTCAATATAGAATTGGGTGGCATTTTCTCTAACCAAATTTTTGCGGGCCCCGCTAAGGAATACGGAAAAAGCATCATCTTAATCGAGTCGCTAGCAGCGTCCTTCAACTTGCAAGTGGCGGTTAGACGATTGAATTGGCGGATATGCTTGTGTGGTTTTTCCTTTTCATCACCACGGAATTTGTTGTTTTGGATCATCGACAACAAACCCGTCTTAACTTCAAAATTCTCCGCAAGGATGGCGGGAATCACAATAGCCTCTCCATAACCCTCGGTGGGTGCTTGAATTAACTCTATCATAGTTTGATTAGCCATGGTTGCTTCTTGTTCTACGATAGGTTCATCAATAGGAGATTCTTCACATGAAGGTTAGGTGTGGTTTCCTTTCAGTTTCTTCGTTTACGTGTACGTCTAGCTTGGTTGCGAGTTTGCATAAACGTCACGTACAACGTGGGGATAAGCAAAGAAGATTCTTTTTGCCGTTTTTAACTTTTTCAAATTTTTTTGTGTTTTTGATTGTTTTTACTTTTTTTTGGATTTTGGTGATGTATTACTTAGACAAAAATCTACAAATCTCTCCTCAAATCAAATCTCTCGATTAAAGGAGCCTCAAGGAATGAAAACAATCACGTGAAGTGAACACCTTCGATGACTTTAGAACGTTGGTGGAACACCAAAACGTTCAAGAGGGATTAATCAATTGAAACCAAGAATATATAGATACTACGTAGATAATACTTTGGTTAGCAAACCCTCGATTAGCCCTTTTTATCTAAACACGCACAAGCAAGCGGAGAAACTAGGCGGCAGGCACTTAAGAGCCTTTTTCTTTAGGGTGTATTTTATAACACCCGCCTTATACCCACCTTATAGTTTGTGTTTTTAAAAATTAAGCTTCACGAAAGTAATTATCTATTTTTCCTTTTTTTCTTTGTTTGAGATTCGAATACAATGATCAAGTGATGAAATCCCGAATCAAGGTTGTGTTTTCACACTTTTGGAGTACTTGTGAATTTATTGTTTTACGTATACAATATAGTAATAATATTCACATAAAAAACGAAAAACCGATATTAGAGTGCTAATCACACAAATAGTTATTATGGCTAATATAAAAACAAAATTTGTTCAAATCAAACACAACACGCCTCCCTGGCATCGGCGCCAAAATGATATAAGTAGTTTATGTCTTTTAGGAAAAAGAACGTAATTAGGGTAAGTATTAAACAAGTGGTTTAGGAAAACCAAGTGTAAATGACCCAAATGGAGAGTTCGTTCTCAAGGAGGCTTGTGTGTTGTGTAAAGAGATGATTAAGCTTTGTGGTTATGATTATGAGAAAAGAAAATAAAAAAGGATGACGGTTACGATTAATGTTAAACTAAGACGAAAGTTGTGCACGTAAAACCGTAAAATATGACGAAATTTAAAAATTAACCTAAAAATTCCTAGAAAATTGCAATAAATCCCAAAAAATGTAATTAGAGTTTACAAAAAATAAAAAATCACTCATACCTTTTATTTAATTAAATATTAATTTTTAATGCTAATTAAAGCCCAAAAATTAATTTAATTAACAAAAAGCCCAAAAGGAGATTTTTCAACTTGTAAACCTCTAAAATGACTTAACTAAATTAAAAACTATTTTTCAATAATTTAATATTAATTAAAACTATTTAAAAATGATTAAAAACTATAAAAATATTAAAATAATTCTAAAAATTAATTACATGACAAGAAAATTAATATAAAAGTTTTAAAATTCCTAACTTAATTTATTTAACCTAGGAAAAATGAAAAAGTTAAAAAAATCTTGAAAACTAATTTTATTAATAAAATAATACTAAAAATACAAAATTTATAAAAAATTATAAAAACTTGCAAACTAGTTTATTTAAACCTAATTTAAACAGAAATGACCAAAATTCCCCTAATGGGCCTTTAAATGGGCCAAATAGTAAAACAGACCCTTATTGGGCTTAATTAAGGCCCAATAAGAAAAAGTTCACAAAAAAGGCCCAAAACTTCTAGTTAAGCTTAAAATTCGATTTTAAGCACAAAATTTCAAAGGCTCAAAAGCTGAAAGTGAGCTTATCACAGCTTATTTCAAAGCAGCTTGTTCTTAATGGTCTTTTTGGCCCATTAAGCTATAAGCTGATGTCATAAGTTGAAATTTGACACACAACCTTCTCTTGACCTAATTAAGCTGTTTGTAAAAAGAATTTCTTAATAAGCCCAAGAAATAAGCCTAAAATAAGCAAAAGCTCTATAAAGAAAATGACAAAATAGTCGTTTTGAGTTCTAGACCAATTCAAGGGCTGATTCTTGTTGAAAAAGATTTCAAATGACAAAACTAAGCTTAATAATCAAAAAGATATCCAAAAAGCACAATGAATTAGCTGGAATAAGCAATAAGCACTTTATGTAAAAGTTTTGTTGGTTTTCTAGTCAAACCTAAAAGTCAAACCCTAAAAAGCTCTAGATTAGTCAAATGGGTCAAATAAGGAAGATTGATTACAAAATCAAAGTTGTTGCAGGTCTGGATAAGCTAGAATAGCTTATTAATAAGCTGATTGGAAATTAACACTAGCAGCGGCTAGTTTTGGGTGTCCGGCAGTGGGAAAAGTTGCCACTGCTTGACTATCTTAACTTTTTGTCTTTTGTGGATTTTTGTTGGATTCAGAGAACACAAAGGCACCCTTATAACCAGTGGGTTATAAGGAGTCAATATCAATCACAAAATCACAAAAACAACAGGCCAATTGATACAGTTAAGTCAATCTTTTCCCAGATATGATACAGACATGAACATAAGCAGTTTTCAACAAAATAAGCAGATTTAGCAAGATTAAGCAAACCAAAGTTCACCAAATGTATACACAAGCTATAATAAATTCAAATGAACATAATTAAACTTGTTTTACACACTAGTTCAAGGATTAGACAAAGATTTAAGCTATGACAGTTACTGATGAACAAATGAAGAACACAAAGTGAGGTTGCTGATGTATTTGACCACTGATCCAATTTCAAACACTCAAATCTCTTAAACAAGTTACACAAACTTTGATTTAACACTTGTTATCCCTAAACATGCATACACTCTATGTGTTACCAAGATTTTGGTCAAAAAAGTCAAAATCAAACAAGTTATAGCACAATATTAGATTTGGTGTTTCAAAGAGCAAAGTTTGCAAATATCTGAACTCAAACACTTATATAACAGATACAAGCACTTACACACACTTAGCATCTACTCAAAATCAAACAAGTACCTTAAATCAGTAGACCCAAACACCCCTTTCACTTTTTAATCCAAGATTTAACAAAGCAAATGTGTATTTCAGGTTTACCAAAGCCTACTTTAGCATCATATCAACAATATCATGCAGTATTAAGCAAATTCAAGCCACAAGAACACCTCAAATAACAGTAGATCACAAAAATACTCAAAATTACTTTTTTAACAGATTTTTGGTAAGAAGACTCAAACCTCATGAAAGTACATACACACTTACGAATTGTTGAGCTTATGTGCCTAGCTTAGCAAGGCACAAGCTTCCCAATAGCTGGTAAGAGTAACAAGGTTAGAACAAGCAGTATATATAAAATAGAAAAATGAAAAACAAAGCTGATTAATTCAAGCTTGTTCCCACTCCTTGAATATCCCCAAACCACAAGCTCACTACACCTTGATAAGCTCATTATCAGGGTGCTATGACCACTTGTAATCCAAAAATTTCAAAGGTTTGAACCAAGAACTTAGAAAAATATCAGATTTTGGAAAATTATGCAATTTCTTGCACAATCTTTGAAAACAGGTTTTGAGACTTTAAATTCATAAACATGTAACAATAACAAGCAAAGAATAAAGTTGGCACTTGGATTTCTTCAACAATTCAAACTCTATTTCATTAAACTGAATATAGGATTCACATAATGTTGAACAAGGAAAAACCAAGAGCAAGCTACAATGTTGCATACTAAGGCCTTTATATAGGCTTACAAACTATCTAGAAATATGAAAAGAAAGTGAAAACCCTAATGGTGAAGTCCCAGAAATGCCCTTGCAGTTTAAAAAATGCTTGATCATGTGAAGGATTGTTGGACATTTGTGAAGGTGTAAAGTTGGTCTAATTTGATCAAAGGCTCATATTAAGCTTAAGTTGTAAGCTTGAATGTGGATGGTAGATTCTCTTCATGGTTTTGGATTTTTCCCCAAGAACGTGTGCATGGGGCTATTCATGTGACCTTTGAGGTGAGGTGGCAAGCGCTTTGAGGGTGGGGTTTTAGTTATTAGTCCCTTGATCTTAAATCTGGAAGAGATTAAGGGCTAATTTCAAGTAGTTAAGAAATCCCCAATTCGGATTAAGAACACCAAGAACACTGGATTAGATCTTGTTTTATGTTTAAAAGTTTTTTGGCGCGTGTTTTAACTTAATTAATATGAATTTAAGGTTTGGTGAGTGGGATGGTGACATGTATGAAAGGTGGCTTGTGATTGGCTGGATGGAGTTAGTGGGACACGTGTAGAGGTGTGGTTGGTCTAGGTTACTTTGATGTCTGCCAGTTTTAACCCCCACTTTCTTTCTTCTTGTCACTTGATGTTTAAACATGTAAAACCTGAATTTCCTTTATAAATGAAGTTTCAATTTTTAGACTTTTGGCCCAAAAAGTTTTGTTAAGTGTTTTCAAGGTTATTTCTTACCATTTGATGATATTTGAAGGGTTCTTTTTGGCATTTCTTCATTCTTCATGGTCTTGACTTGTATGATTGACTTCTTGGAGGACTAAAAATGACAAGTCTTCAAATATAAGGGACCATTCTTGCCAATTCTTCAAAATGAAGGGTCCTTTTTGTAATTTGACAAACTTTAAGGACCAAACTTGTAATTATGAATAAACAAGGGTCTAAAGTGTCAATTCTTCAATATTGGAGGACCCTTGTTGTACAATCTTCAATTCTTCAAGGGTTATTCTTGGAAAATCAACTCTAGGGCCCGGTTCATTGTGCGGCTTCGTTTCCCGTGTTCGTTTTTACTTGTTTCTTGTGATCTTTTGCCATTTTCTCAATATCCGTACCTAAAATACACATGGAACAAACACAAGCATATATTTGGCACATTTTATGATATTTTATGCATTTTAAGCCCATTTTAGACGATGAGACTATGTATAAAAGCAGTCTCATCAGTTACCTAATCAACAGTCCTCAAATGAGAATGGCGTTTACCACATTCGTGAGGATCTAACTTATCAACGATCCCCACCAAAGAATGATGGTTTTGTGCTTGATCGTGATCTCTTCAAGAGAGTTTATAAAATCATTAATGAGGGGAACGACAAACCTGGGTTTGACGAGCCTATCTATGATAAAGAAATCGATGAGATCGACGTTCATGAGGATGACGAATATGTTAACCCCAAGGGGACGGTGTTCTTTGTTGATCAACGTTTTGAAAACTTATAAAATTCACCCCCCCCCCACCCGCGACTTAAATGTGAGGATTTTTAGTGTGACTAATATTGATTTTGAAACACCAAATATTTTCGACATCATAAAATCGTATTTTCATAAAGAATTAAAAAATGTTGAAAAAGGAAAAGATTTTAAATTTGATTTGAATGATTTTCTTACATTAACTCGTCATCACCACGTTTATTGTGTGCTACGAGCTCGTCTACTCCTTTTGACGATGCTTCGTGTGGATCTAGTTTGGGGGAATCCCCTTATGTTCTCTCACATTTCTCCATCGAGGACGAG
This sequence comes from Glebionis coronaria, assembly GCA_025667525.1. Classification (NCBI taxonomy): domain Eukaryota; kingdom Viridiplantae; phylum Streptophyta; class Magnoliopsida; order Asterales; family Asteraceae; genus Glebionis; species Glebionis coronaria. The sequence goes on from CM046874.1 coordinate 376,224,588, forward strand.
ATATTCGATCCCGGAATCACATTTAAAGGGAAATCTCGGTCTTCCACTGATGCAATAAATTGAAATTATTTTCGTTTGCTTTGTATGAGTCTACCTCGATTAGCTCATGATATTTCCCCACCCATTGTCCAACCCTTCTATTTATCACCTCTTTTCTTTTACCTCTTTGAGGTTCTAGTTCGTATTGGAGTAGCGTTGTTTCGTCTTTCATCCGAAAACGAAGACACTATCTTTGACCCCTGTATACGTTTATCGGGTTTTTAAGTACTCCATGTACTTTTAGGCATTGTTTATCATGTAAGCCCCACCAAAAATGACCAAACCATGATAATCCCTAAATGATCACATTTATGGGGATTCGAGTCGAGCTTTTGACTCGGTTATAAAAAAACAAGGTACCTCGTGGGGGATTCTCATGCTTATCCTTGTAAATATTATGGTTTTTCTTAATGTGAGGACTTGTGTTCTTCCAACCCTTATTCCGTGGTTGTTTGTGATTGTGATTTATTAGGTTCATCGTCTTCATTGAAGCCTCTCGTGTTTGTTTTACGTATCACTCGAGCTTCGATCGTTGCCTTTTAAGATTCCGACATCCGATGATATCCTTTTATGTTCTAAAGTTTATTCTTTTAACATAATTTATAAACGGCTATAGATTATTCGTTTTACACTTTTCATGCTTGAGATTAAGCATTCGAATTTTCGTCTCTAGTATGGGGGTGTTTCACCCTTAGACTCGAAACATTGAGGAAAATGTTCAGTTTTAGTATGGGGGTGAATAGATACTTCACCTTGCTCACTCATCACACAATCCAATTTTCATCTTTTTGTTATCGTTTTATGCAAAATAAGGCTAAAAATGGCCAAATTTTAAAATTTTTCTAGTTTTTTATAAGTGTTTAAGACACGAGTGTAGGTTTTCTGATGGTGAGAATAAGAGTAATTTTTGACTCGATCGTGTGTGTTGAGCACTTAACTTCGATTCCTTAACTATATTAGGCTAAGTCTCATTAAATTGAGGACGAGAAATGATAACGTTAATTGTAAGTTACTATACTAAACGTAGAGTATTCGTATTCTTTCAAAAACTCATGTGTCCTAATTATTTACTTATTCTCCCCACGCTTTTATAATAAATTGTTAATAAATAGGTCTTTTACGGTTTAGTCTTAATTATTGATTTCTAATTGATTCTAGTAGCTTCCATGTAATTAAATTGGGAAAACATTAAGGATTCTCCAGCGTCACGGTTTTGAAGTATTGGCACCCCGAATAATCAAAGGCTTCCCCAATAATAATTTTTAAGTTTCTCTTCACCTAAATCAAGCAAAAATTTCAAGCTCACAAGGCCGAAAATTTTATGCAAAATTGAAAGTGAATGTCTTAAATCTTGAAACCTTAAAGATCCAAAATTCGCCTTAGCGTGACGATATACGTCAGATCATAATAAACACCTCATGGCGAGGTTAAATAAAAGACAAGGGCATGACCAAAGTCATAATAAAAGCTCCATGGCGGAGTTGAATAAAAGATGGAGGTAAACCATGATAATCAAAGCTACCGATGATGAGGTGGGTCATATAATTCATGGTAATAAGTCTCATGTTCAAAACCGTTCTAAAACCGTGTTTATCGATCCTTTTTGTTGACTTAATTTTTTGACATCGTTGTCTATTAGGAGAAATTATTAATTCAATGATTTTGGTTACACTGTTAAGGCTCTATTTTTGGACTTAATCTCTATTTACGCATAAGTAAAAAATGTGTCCTCGTGATCATTAAGACAAAATAAAATATAAGAGATACACCTTAGGAATAAGGGAGTCTAAGTTCGTGATTAGAGCATATGAGTAGTGTTAGGATTACTAACTTATAATGACATGATCATGTTTCACGCTTAGCATGGAATTGGGTGAAAATCGATGATGACGAACTTATCTCTATAGGCATTCACGTGTTCTTATTCTTTGACCCTAAAAGTCACGTTCTCGTGATGAAAAGTCTAAAACACAAGTGGTAATAAATTAAAATTTTGTTTCAATAAAATGTCATATAAAAATGAATTTTAGAAGTGCTAAGATACTTAATTTTCGCATTGCGTGAGGGCACGGTAATGGTTTAGTATGGGGGACGTTGATCCTTTGATTGGATCTATATTCTGTTAAGAACTAGTATAGTAGTTTGTAATCAAACTAAAACATTTTGAGAACTCTTACTCAAGCTAAATAAGTTATGCGGAATCTAACTTATAAAGCACAGAAGAACAGAATTACGTATAACTATTCGATTCTTTTATTAATCGACTAGAGTGAGGTACATGAATGACATTGTACCTATTTTACTTTTATAGAGTAAGGAACCCTAGAAACCTTAGAATATTCTATAAAGATAACTATATCACAGACGATATATTATCAATATTCTAACTATTTAAGTATATCACACAAGATATACCCTAACTATAACTATGACATATCTTATACAAAGATATATTCGTCCTAATCAATATAGCAGTACTTACTTTATAAGTAGCAGACTTACTATGTACCGCGTTAACACTAACGGTACTTGAAAGATACTAACAGTACTTCAATGACACTAACGGTACTTGACACTTAACAACTAATTCCCAACAATCCTCCCCTAAACAAGAATGATAACTTGTTGTCTTCTTGTTTCTCTTGTACTGGATGCATTTAGAATACATGTCTTCAGTCTTTCCTTCATCCTTGGATTGAACTTGGTAATTTGTATTTGTATCCAATTGAATGTAGCCAAACACTTCAATGTAGATCTTCTTCTGATAAGATAATCTTCAAACATCAGGAACATCATCTTGGTCTTCAAACTATGATCTTCTTTTGCCTTGTAAACATTCATTTGTCTTTGCAGCAACAGTAATTGTCTTCTTGAGTTAAATCTATGAACTCTGAATCATGAACTTCAGTCTTGATTTGATGAGACAAAATCTTCTAAGTATTTTCTTCTTGAATACTTCTTTGCTTGTAATCTTCATACCTGAAATAAAACAGTTAACAACAAAAACCAATCTGTATTGGCTTCATGATTTTTAGCAAATCACCAGCTATGAACAGATTTGATATATTCTTTACAAGTTAGCCGTACACTCTGGAATAGCCAATACTTTATTCATGAAGAATAAGGTGTACTGATAACCCTACAATTTTTGGTAAATTGTCAACCATCAACGGACTTGATGAAGTCTTTACCTAGTACCGTTTGTCAAGGACTAGCCAACTCTTTGTCTTGAAATAAGGTGAGTCAGAACCATATAGTTTTTAGTAATCTACCAGCTTTCAATGGATTTGAGAAGTCTTTACCACAAACCGTTTGCTTATGGACTATCCAGTTCTTATGTGTATTAAACATGGTGAACTGAGAACCATTTGTGAAGTGTTACTGAAAGTCAAACACTTAAGGCTCTTTCTCAACTTCTTCCTCATCTTTCAAATCCTTGATTTGTTGTTTAACCATTCTGATCAACTCCAAAGCACAACAGATTCCTCTATAACTTCCAATTTTTGTTCCAACATTCTTTCCAACAATCTTCTTTTATATGGATAACTCTTCTCTTGTAGCATATAGTAGGTAACATCATCTATATCCAAAATATGCAATCCACATGACCTATAATATCTCCAGTAAGTAGGAACCTGATTCTCTAATTCCTTTAACATTTCTTGATCACAGTTGTGTGGTTCATACATGAAGAGAAATTCCCTATATAATAGTGATACTTCAGTTTTACCTGCACTGGCTTCCTGAACTAACCTGAAAAGATCCTGAATATCCTGTCTGTCAAGAATGTGAAGAATATCTTCCAAAAGTCTGAATATTCTTGTTGTGCCATCAGTTCTTTGAATTCCATGGGCTTCCAGTCCTTGATCCATAGAGTATATCCATCTAGCAATAGACGATCTCTTTCCAAAAATATCTGTATCAATACATTGATCTTCAAATTTTACTATCTTCAAGTACTTTTTCAAGCTCTCATCATCATCACTATCTTCTGTTGTTTACTTAGCCCTCTTGGATTTCTACTACCTCTTTGTTGATCTTTTCCTTTTAACACCCTTGGAGGTTCCTTCAAATTCTGTTAAACCCTCTTCCAAGTTTGTATGTACCGTTTCTTCAGTATGTACTGTTGACTGTGTATGTACTGCTTGTACATTTTCAGTCTGAGCAATATCTTGAGCTTTATCTCCTTCATTCATTCTTTGAGCAGTCTCTTCCTCCTTTGAACATAACTTCTCCTTTCTATTCTTCCTCACATAAGTGGTCTTGATAGTTGGAGATGGGTTTGTAGGTTCAACAGTACTTGGCTCAATTCTAGGAGTACTTCCAAATTTCCTTTGTTGTTGCAGATGTCTTCTATGTTTTTCAACAGCCATTCTATCTGCTTCAGATCCAATCTCAACAAAATTCAATTCAGTTCTCTTATGTTGCTCATACAAAGTCCTGATTTCTTCAAAAATTTTCTTGTTGACAAAGCTCCTCCATTGTTCGAAGGTCGGGTGGGGGAACATTGTTGTTGTTATTCATGTTGCGGTGGGGTGGGTTATTGTTGTTGTGCACACCAGCCATATCTAAATCTTCACGAGTCACGGGCTCTAAATAAGTTGAAGATCTAGTACGCATACACCTGCAAAAGAAAAAGAAAAGGATACCAAAGAAATAGAGAATATATATGTACGTGTAAAAATAAAAATAAAATATTTTTGGTGCAAAACTTTGAAAAAGAAACGCGTTTTATAAGTTTTTTTTAATGTTTTTGTATTTTTGAAATTTTTTAATTTTTATGGACTTTTTAAAAATTTTTAAGCAAGAAAAATAACGTTCACGAGTGAACGGATCCCAAAATTCAACGGGTCTCTCACAGAAAACCGTTAATATTCACGAAAAGAGCCGGCAGCGGCGCCATTTAATAATTAGATTTTACTCAGTTAAAAAGTTCGTTGAAATCGGTCTATTCGAATTGACTATTGGTTTAAGTGCGACTCAGTTGTCTTTTGGTGGAAAACAATATCTTTGGTCGTTGTAGTAAAATAAATGTGCAAAACGTTAAAGTAAATGACGTGTAATTAAAACTAAAACTAATTAAAAAGTAATTGCTGCAATATTAAAACTTTTAAAAGTAAATTAATTAAATGACTTAAAGTTAAAGCTTGACGAAAAGTAAATTTGACAAGTTAATAAAAATGAAAGTAAATTAACAATTTAATAAAAAATGCGAACTTAAAAATAAAACTAAGGCAGAATAATAACACAAAACCCAATCCATCGGAATCTCATCGAAATACCAATCGGAATGGTGCTGTCGGAATGCAACAAAGTACCCTTGTCGGAATCCCCCTATCGGAATGATGAAAATCAAACCTATCGGAATAACTCTCACCTATCGGAATGTCAAACAAACCCGTCGGAATACTAATTGGAATCCCCGACGGAATGCTTGATCGGAGAGTCTATCGGAATGTGGTTGTTGAAATTTTTGCAGCACTTCGTTGCAATAAAGCCTTAAGACCCGTCGCAATGTACGATCGTAATGAGCGATCGCAATCACGATCGGAATAAGGGGAAAAACTGTCGGAATCTCAAAACCCCTTTCCGATACAACGATCGGAATAAGTGGAAGCAGTCGGAATCCAAATCTCCTTTCCGATGGAATGAGATATGATGATTAGAAAAACTAAATAAGCTAAGATTAATAAGCACTAACTGAAACTTACGAAAGCAACAATAAGACGAATAAAATAAGCACAAATAAGAAATTTTCTAAACACTAAATAAGCAAAAATTTTAAGCAAACTTTAAAAAGATAAAACTTTTAAGAAAACTTTAAAACTAATAAGCTAAATACAAAATAAGCCAATAAGCATGTCAAGCTCAAAGCTTAAATCGTATAAAAGCCTAGATAGGAATAAAAAGATAAACTTTTTAATCAAATAAGCAAAAAGATCAAGCAAAATGATTGCTTATTCCGAATCAATAATCAAAAATAAGAAAAGTAGAATAAGAATGATAATGAAAAGCTTGATTAAAGGAAAATAAAGATTCAACAACAAAATTAAAAGACTTACTTGGAATTAAAGGCAAGAAATTTAAGGTGTAAAACAAGGGAATTAAATCTACAATTAAGTAAATAACATGAAATTAAATTGTGCAAGTAATTAAAGGTGGAGAGCTAAGTTGTCAAATTAGCTAACAAAACTAAAAAATGAAATGAAGTCTCTATTTATAGGGAGAAGGGAGGTTAGCATGTGTTGGAAGCTTCCTTCTTTCTTTCTTTCTTTATCGTCTTTTCTTCTTCTAAATTCTTCGACTTTTTCGACTTTGTCTCGGGAGTAATTAAACTCGTCTTGTAATTTCTTCATTAATTAGACTTGAGTTCTTCGGCTTTATTAAACTTCTGTCTTTAGACTTTTCTTCGATAAATCTTCAGAATAGACCTTGGACTTCCATTCTTTTTGCACTCTTGATCTTTTGACTTCGTCTTTTGTCATTTTCTTCGATAAAAGCCCATGAAAGCCCGTGTTTTCTTCTCTTTTCACATTTTGATCCTAAATCACAAAAAAACACAAACCACGCATAATTCCGACATTTACGACATAAAATACACGTTTTGGCTTGGTTATTATTATAATTAAGTGGTAATAGGATAAGTGTTTTCACACTTATTAGGTATATAAAAGATGGATGATTTCTAGAGAGAGAAAGTAGGGAGATAAAGTGGAGAGAAGTGTGTGAAACAATGGGAAGGTTAGATTAAGAGAAAATGAATCAACCAACACCCTTCCTAACATGCTAGGAAGGGTATTTATAGCCTTTGCCTACATGTGGCATAATGGGCTATATGATTATGGGTTGGGCTTTCCTTTTGGGCTTTGGTTACTTATGAATGAACCTTAGCTTAAAGTTAAGCTCGTAATACACGACTAACCTACTACCTATTACAACGTTCTAATATACGATACATAATACACATATGACCGAGCATTCTTGTTTGACTCAATATTTTGAGGCTAACAATCTCCCCCAATGAGAGGTCATTACCCTTTATGAGAGGTCATTACCCTTTGTCATTTGGAGATTTGTAGAGATTACTAATCTCGCCATAAATGAGTCTTGAACGTGTAATAGTAGTCTTTTTCTTTCATGTTGTGATCTTTAAGCCTTTGTCGTTGTCTTTTGACTTTGTCTTTTGATCTTGAGATCTTCAAATCATCATTGACTTGTATTTGCCATCTTGCGATATTGTGTCTTCATCCACATGCTCATACTATTAATTGTTGAATATGTCTTTAGGCATGAGTATGTGGTTTTGAATCTTTGACTTTGCTGAGTACATCGTGACGCCACCTTCTCGAGACAAAACATAGACACGGACTGAATGGCTTTGACATTCATCCTAAATCGGTAGCATTTTACCTCCGGTCGGTGAAGACCGTTATACGATATTAAATACCGTACCTGTGATAGGTAGATTCAGTTAAGAATCTCCTTGACAGGGTTTCGCGGCTGTACTAGCCGTTCTCTTTACTCGACCGTCTCAAAGCAAGACTGCGAACATAAAGAGTGAATCAATTGGATAAATATCCGCTTGATTAAAGTCATCAATTAAAATTCTTGGAACAAGTGTGTTTCATAAAGAATCTTACCATCGTTGCTTTCCAGTTGACACAAGCTTGATTCATAAGAATCTCACAAGTCACCTACCGTAGCGCTGTTTGAGGTTGACGCTAGAAGGATTTCCATTCGTCAATGTGAATATTAATGAATATCACTCTGAATGTTCTGGCAAGACCATAATGATATTGCGTAGAAACCTGAAACGAGTTTGAATCAATTCAGAATCAAACCACTATTGCTTTTCAGTTTACATGTGTTCAATTCATAAAGAATCTTACACATGACCTACCACAGTACTGTTTTATGTTAACACTAGAAGGATTTCCACTCATCATTGTGAATACTAAGTAGTATCACTCTGAGTGTTCTAGCAATATCGCAAGGATATAGCGTAGGACTCTCTTGTTCGTCATCCGGGTGTCCTAACGAGATTTGATTGATCTCTGGGCTCTAGACTCGATTTGTGCACTTTTAGTGGTCGGAGGCTGGAGCAGATGCCACCTATTCAATATCAACTATCTCGGAGAGAGAAAGTCAATAGAAGTCATGTTGTTCTCCATGACAATAAAACAAACTTCTTTTGAGAGAAGCCTGAGTCAGCTGGGAAAGGGTTGTGCATTACATCACTGGGTTCATGATGCATTGTCTTCATGATGTGTTGACCTGGTTTCTGCCTAAGTTGTATGGAGGGCTTCTTTGTTTACACCCTTTATCCTTACATTTCTTTTTCATTCTTCAACCCCTTCATTGCTTACCAAGACATCATCACTAGCACCTTGTTGTGATTGTTTCAGTGCTAGCATCAGTGCTTAGTCGGTATTCAGCTACGTTCACATTCTACTCCATCATTCCTAAGGACTTCTAATAATCTATTGGATTGTCCCTGGGAAGATCCCTCCGGTTCTGGTTGGATCATAGGACTTAAACCTAACCACCCTTTTGACACCAATGATGTCGGGAATTAAAGATGTTGTGGGTATGAGATCGTAACTGATAAGTGTGAAAACACTTACCCTTTTACCACTAAAAATAAGCAAAAACCAAACCAAAACGTAAATTAATTAATGTAAAAGTCGGAATTACGCGTGGTTTTGTTTATTTGTGAAAATAGGTACAAAAGGACAATAACGAAGAAAACACGGGATTTCACGAGCGTTTATCGAAGAAAAATACAAAGAATGAAGAAAAAGATCAGAAGTGCAAAAAGAATAAAGTTTGGAGGGTTAAAGATGAAGATATCATGAAGTTATTAGCTAAAGATCAAAGTTTACAAAGCACAAGGGCCAGTTTTGCCAAACTACTAAAGATGTTAGCTACTATGCCAATTGGACCAATGAGAGAGCTCTTTTTGGTGTCACATGGATCACCAACATATACTGGCTACTTTATCACTTTTGCAGCAGCCATGTCATGAATCCACCACTCCATTTATCAATTAACCAAAACATGCCACGTGTCACCACCATATTCATCCTCTTCACTAGATCATTACGAGAGCTACATGCCGTTTCATGGAAAGTGTTCTACATGAAAAGTGATGAGGAGAACAAGACAAAGCTAATGGTGTTCACCAATCAAGCTGTCGTGCCCTGGATAAAAAACCCCCAAATTCTTTCTTGACCAAGAACCCTAATCCACGTGGATGATTTTAATTGGACGTTTCTCTGCTCTGATTGACACTCTTGTCAGTCTAGAAAACCCCTTAACCAACTTACCCACCACACTTCTCCTATAATACTCACCTACACTTCCAAAACACACATAGTAGAATTTTTAGCTTAATTTTCAAGCAAGTTTCTCTCATTTCAGTAGTTACCTTTATTCCTAAGCTAGCTTTAGTCTTTGTAATCATCTCCTTCAATCTTGTAATCATTTCATTCATATTTATAAAATTCTCCATGAAAACACTATTCATCATCACGAATTACTGTTCATCGTTGCTGATTTGTTGCGGGTAAATGTTACTAAGCTTGAATACAATCTATTGAAGCTGATTTGATCGAATTTGGTGAAGATTTGTTGTGAATTCGAGTTTTTGAGGGAATTTGATCATTCGAACTCGATTCGTTGTATTCAAGTGATCGCTAGTGAATTGTTGTTGATTCGTGATTAGTATGTGTAGGTGATCGTGTTTGAGCTTACTTCTCCATCAACGGAGGCCTTGAATCAAGGTTTACCTCATTTTCACCTTTTTAGGCAAAAACTAGGAGTTATATGCATTTGTATGATCAAGTGTGATATTGCTTGCTTCTTTGATTGAAACATCTCTTATTTGATCTGCATTAGATAGCTAGATACTTGTTTTCGTTGTAGCATCGTTAGATCTTAGTTTTACTTTGTTAAATTTGCTTATAATTTCTTTAAGGTGCGTTTGGTTTAGATCATTGTGAGCATATCGTTGTCGATGTGTTTTGGAGAGTTGTGGCATCACTATTGTCATCTAAAAGTAGCATAAAAACAGTCAAAACATTAGCTAAATGTCAAGTAAATCTGGATCAAAGAATGTGAAAAATTTTAGTTAAAAAAGTGTCCTAAATATCCTACTTTAGATCACTATAACATCTTCATCAATTTGAATTAGACCTTGAAATTTGGATTTTTGGAAAGTTAGGACTAGTGGCTAGTTAAACTTAGTTATAAGTTTTTGACGTAGCTTAATAGATAAGTGTTGGTCAAATTAGTACTATACTTAAGTATACTAAGTATAGTCCTAACCCATGGTTAAGTAATGAAATAAACTTAATACAAGTAAGTAAATAACACAAAGGGTTTTCAACGTTTAACTCTTAGCTTTATTAAAGAATTATACCCTATTGTATACGAAGCTACAATAGGGATTTTATAGACAATGTGTGGTTTTGTGATCTCCTCACTAACAAGCTAGTCCAATCCTAACGATTGTTAAGCTTGACGATTCTATCAACAAGAGTTTAGAACTCAAGTGTTTGATCATGTTTGGAGGAGAGAAAACTTTGTTTGTGAATGTCTAAAGCATTAAGTGCACAAACTTATTTTCTCTCCTTTTACAAGCATCCTATTTATAGAAGGAAAGTTGGGTAAGAGACAATAATTGCCCATGTGCAATTCTTGTCTTATTGGTACAGTGTAGTATCTTGTCTTACCCTATTCTAAGTAGTAAGATGTAAGTCCTTTACAATTGTCAGTACCCCATCTATCCCATAAGGGTAAGTCACGCTAATTGTGTGATGTACTTCATCTTGTCATAATTCAACTTATCCCGCCTTTACTTCAGTCTTGGAGAATGCTTGTTTTCTTCAGGGAGATCGTATGGGGTTCAGTAAGTCTATTGCCACAACTCACTGAACCCATCATCTTCTTCTTCGTCATAGAAGTCATTCATTGAGCTTCGCCTCTCTGAATGCTCGAGTCTTTCTTTTAGACTCAGTCTAGGAACTCGAAGGCAACTCACTGAGTTACTGTTCACTCAGTGACTTTGTTATGTTCAAGGTTAATACTTCACATAGGCTGATTGTTATTCAAATCCATCAGTGAGGTCATTAGGTAATGAATTTACCTAACAATCTCCCCCTATTTGGATATAAAATTTGCCTAAGTGAATTTGTTATAAGTGAGCAAAGAGGCTTCTTCTTATTACAAACTATTCTACTGATGAAAAGACTTGATATAACAAAGTACTTTTTTTATTCATCATTACATAAGACTGAATAGTCTGATACAAGAAACATAAATAAAACATAAGATTACAATTATTCAGGAATCCATTGCTTCCCTCCTCACCCTTGATGACTTTAACACCTTTTCTTTATCAGGCCTCCTAGCAATTATCTCCCTGAGCTTCTCAGCAAATCTTTTATTCTCATCAGTCTGAACTTGTCCAGCCATCACAAGAAAGATGAGAACACTCTCAGTAGTGCATTTCTCTATGTCACTTATTCTTTGAAAAGCTTGATCCCCAAATACATCAATGAAGAAGATACCCCACTCAGGTTCTTCTATAACCATGTTGTTTCAAAGGGAATATTTTCAGGGAGGGTGCGATTGTAGTCTAACCCATGGATCATAGTCTCAGCTTCAAGCTCAACTCTTTTTCTATTTCTTCCCTGAGTTTTGGTAGGATCATGTTCAGTTAAAGGAAGATCTTCAGTGATTCCTAATTGTTCCTTCATCTTATTCAACCTCTCATATCTCTTACTAAGAGAGTTGAGTATCTTAGGGACACATTTGTTTGTTTCGGTCCTGAAGATCCTTCCCATTTCATCCCACTCACTGAGACCGAAATCACCAAATGAAAATTTCTTCATAACTTCAAAATTCCTCTCATCATTGTTTCTATAGACAGATACTGAGACAGGTGTGGTATAAGGAATGATCTGAAGGTTAGTGATTCGTTCAGGATTTCTTCTTTGGGTGACTACTTTGGTGTATTGGTCATATAGTTTCTTAAGTTGGCTGGTTCTTTGTTGTTGCTTCAAGACCATTTCATCCTAAATGGCCTTGAGTTCTTCCTCCTGCTTTTGGATGAACTCCTCTCCCCCTTTTGTACTCAACAAGGCCTCAGGGTTACCACCCACTTCTTTCACAAAGTCAGTGGATACCTTTAAGATCTCAGCCTTTGTTGCTTCACTAGCCTTAGCCGACTCCATTCTATCTAAGTACACTTGGATTTGATCAGGAGTCATCTTGTACATTATTCCATTAATCTCATATGGTACCAAGAAAATGGCATCTGGATCAGGCCTTCTTTTTCTTGAAGCTTTTACAAGTTTCTTTGGTGGAGGTGTTAGGGTATCATCAGCAATACCTTTGCCCCTATCTAAATTAGATACTGAAGGCTCAGGGTTGGGAGGAATTGAGTTTAAGGGTTGGGGTTGTGCTAGTTCTTCCTGCTCCCCCTCAGTGTGAGAAGGAGGTTCGGTCCAAGTTAACAACATTGGTAGCACATTCTCCCCCTCAAAAGTTGAAGGATCAACCTGACTAATCCCAAATTTTGTCCTATGTGAGGGTCATGAGGTGGTGGAGGATCCCTTGAAAGCCTGAAACATCTCAGTCACCATTTCCTTCATGGACTGAGTGTCAGCCTTGATAGTTTTAATATCCAACTGAATTAGGGATTGAGTGTTTTCTATGGTGGTAATCCTTGTCCTAAGTCTAGGAATATCAGCTTCTTTCAGGGGCTTGGAGATGTCAGAGAGATTGGAGGAATTAGCCATGTAACATTGTGCAGCCCTTGACAATCTGAACTCTGCTTCAGCATCCATATGAACATCCTCATAGATGGCATCACATTTCCCTGTCACCATATCCAAGTCAGACCTGAGAGAATCTAACCTGGTGAAAACCTCAGTGAGCCTGTCCTCCTTCAGTAACTCAAGTAATTGACTAACTCGGGAATTGGACTCAGTGGTACTAGTGATCAGTCCATCCAGAGTTGTCTTCAAGCACACATTTGCTTCTACAGTAGGAAGAGCACGGTTGAGGAAGTTGATGAGCTTCTTCTCTTGATTTCCATGACTATTGTTAACAGAGCTGATGAATTCCATTTGGTTGTCCACCTAAATTCTCATCTTCTCCTTAGCCAGGTCAAATCTATCACCATATGTCCTGAACTCATCAAGGAGTTCATCAGCCTTTGAAGCCAAGTCTTCATGAACCTGAGTGACCTCAGCTTTCAAGGTTGTGGAAGCATGAGTTAATAAATCCTTGAGAGTTGCATTGAAAACCTTCTAATCCAGAACCACAGTTTGAATCCCCAACGAAGAGGTGTTAAGTTTTGCCTCTTGGGAGGGCTTTTTCGGTACCTCAGGGGAGGGCTCTTTTCGTTCGGATGCCTCAGGGGAGGGCTTTTGTTGAGCCTCAGGGGAGGGCTGTATGTCCGCGAACAATGGTGGGGACTGTGTCTTCTGGTCTGATTGAGGAGGGGCCTGAGTTTCAGGTTCATCCCAAGCCTCAATCATATCATCGTCGTCATTGAAACCTTGGAGTAACTCGTCAGGCTTCTGGAGTAAATTTACAAAATATCCAAAGTTCAGTGAACCCTTAGGTTTGTCCAGCTCCCCTTCAAAAGAAGGTTTGCCTTGGTTATCGTCACTCCCTGCCCCAAATCCCGAGGCTTGAGATTTAGCCAACTGATACTCAGGGGCAGTTTGTGATTGATCAGTTGTGGAGGTAAGATCCCTATCAGCGGGGTGTTTTACCCGTGGGCGTCTCTCTGAGTCTTTGGGATCAAGAGTGGTTCCCTCAGGCGAGGACTTTTGTTTTAGTGTGCCTTCATCGGGATTTGTGGAGGTGAGATTCCTATCAGTGGGGTGTTTTACCCATGGGCGTCCCTCTGAGTCTAAGGAATCAAGTTTTGGGTCCTCAGGCAGAGACTTTTGAGCTAGTGTGCCTTCATTGGACTTGGTGGAAGTCATAGGCCTATCAGCGAGGTGTGTTACCCGTAGGTGTCTCTCTGAGTCTTTGGCCTTAGTTTTGACCTCAGGCAAAGGTTGTGATTGACGAATGCCCTCATCGGTCTGAGTGGAAGGCAGTCCCATAGGAGAAGGTTGTTTGTTTCCTTCTCCATCAAGAGGACCAGTATTTTGGCCTGTTGACCCTGACTGTGATGTATCAGGGCCTCCCAAAACCTCTTTCCCTTGGGGTAGATGAAGCTTGGTCTGAACAAGGGTAGTCTTTTTAGCCTTGGCCTTTTTGGGTCGTGCCTCGGAAGCCTCAGGGCCCTGTGCCTTTGTTGGTTTGGTCTTTGGCAAAGTCTGAGTCTTCTTGTTCCCCTTATTTTGTAAGAAGGGAATGAGAGACACGGATGATTCATGACTGATCACCTCAGTCATGTGAGCCGTCAATGCAATGGGGTTGACTTCAGATGGGTTCTTTGAAAAGTTTGTGGAACTCAGGATGGGAGTAGAAACAACATTGAATTTTTCTTGAGTGTAAAGGGAACCCAGTAACCGTTCTAAGGCGCATGATATGAATCTTGGATCAGAAACATACTTTTTCCTGGACTCCTTCAGGAGCCTGGTTACGATATCATTATAAACGATCCCTCCTATGTCAATCTTCAGTCCATTAATAAGACTGTAGATTAGCATCTGCTGAGTAGAATTAACTTGCTCAGTAGATAAATAGTTCCCACCGATCACCTGAATCACAAAAGTGACCAGGATCCTCCAAGCCATGGGGAAAGCAGTTTTTATCAATGGGGTTTTAGTCACAAGTAACTCAGGGACCCCGATTTCTTTTAGTCCTTTTTTAACTGACTCCATGTCAGGATGTGCAACATACTTTCCATTGTTATAATCAAGTCCACTGGTTTGACGAAATGTTTTGAAGTCTAAAATCAATGGTGTCTTCCCATTGTTTACAATGAACATGATGACACAGTTCTTATGTGACTTGATCTCAGACCCCTGAGATCCTTCAGGCCCTTGGGTAGTGGGGGTTACGACCACAGCCGTATACCAGAACTCCCTGAGATATTCATGGTAGAAGACTGAGGGGGTTTTTGTAAAAGCATCAGCCCAATCACAGTTTTTCAAGAATTTTCAAATTGGTTTGTAGGCTGATACACTACTAGGGTAATTGAAATTTCCCTCATAGTTGTTTCCTATAAAATGGACACCCCCATTGGTGAGATGTTTAGCCTGAGGGGCATATTTGATAGCTTTGGACATTGCCGTTAAATTTAGCTTTTGAAGATTTGAAAAAGGACAATGGCAATTTGTGGAAATCAAATCAAGACTTGTTTCTTGTTATAATACAACAAGATTCACCAAGTGACCTAATGCGATCTTTCGCTTTATAAAAAGGATCAAGAGTTATACACAATAGGTAACTTTGATTGTTTGTGCTATATAACAATAAAACAAGTGATCAATGTGATTGCCTTTTTACAAGAAACCTTTTCTGGAAACACGTTTGAACACACACAATTTTTCTTTGAGAGAAAATTTCGGCAGAGTAAAATTGCAAGTTCTTTGTGTGTGTGTGTTTGTTTTGACTGAGGGGTATTTATAGGCTCGGATGTGAAATAGAGTTTTATTTGTTATAATTTCTTTTCACATCCGCATTAAATGAAAGTGCACAAGTGGTCCCCCTATTTTCTTGGCAACTGTTCCATTACTGCAGAGATAACGCTTTTTGTAGAGATGACGTGGGGTCACGTGCATTTGAAAGGACGTTTTTACAACATATTTTGCTAGAAAAAGGGAAAGCATTTAATGCTTAGTGGGATACTTGGCATGAGTAACCCCTTGACTGGTTTATGACAATTTATGGAAGGAATATATGTTCCTTATTTAATATTGTGACTCACCAACCTAGGACACTAAGTAACTAAATCCTTAGAGCATTTATTTACATCATTTAATGTACCTCAGTGTCAAGGGGAAGATGATAAGAGATATTTACTCAGAGAGAGGATCAAGAATATACATTATACTGAATCCATTGTCATCAGGGAGCCTGATTAATCAATATTCAGCATACCAAGTTCAGCTTTCAGTCTAGTGAACGTTGGTTCATCCAAAGGTTTGGTAAATATATCAGCTAGTTGATATTCAGTGGGATGAAATGTAATTCAATATCTTCTTTTAAGATATGGTCCCTGAGGAAATGATATCTTATGTCTATGTGTTTAGTCCTTGAATGTAGGACTGGATTAGTTGAAATGGTAATTGCACTGGTGTTGTCACAAAAGATAGGGAATACTTTGTATTCCACATTATAGTCCCTGGGTTGACTTTTCATCCAATGCATGTTTGCATAACAACCAGCAGCTGCCACGTATTCAGCCTCAGTAGAGGACATTGCGACTGACTGCTGTTTCTTTGCACTCCAACATACTAGCTTGCCACCTAGGAATTGACATGCACATGAGGTACTTTTTCTATCCATATTGCAGCCAGCATAGTCTGAGTCTGAGTATCCTTTAAGATCGAAGCCTGAGCAACGAGGATACCATAAACCTAGTGAGGGAGTACCCTTCAGGTGCCTGAAGATTCGTTTAACAGCAGTAAGATGTGATTCTTTAGGATTGGCCTGATATCTTGCACATAAGATTGTTGAGAACTGAATACCAGGTCTGGTTGTAGTTAGGTGCATTAATGACCCAATCATTCCCCTGAATAAGGTTTGATTGACTGATTTACCAGTAAGATCAGGACCTAAGTTGTTGGGGGGAACCATGGGAGTCTTTACTGAAGCACACTCAGAGATATCATATTTCTTAAGTATTTCTCTAGTGTATTTTTCTTGACAGACTGAGATCCCTTTGTCCCCCTGCTTGATTTGTAGTCCAAGAAAATATGTTAATTCACCCATCATACTCATTTCAAATTTCTTTGTCATAAGTTTTTCAAACTTTCTACAAAGTTTAGAGTTAGTATATCCGAATATGATGTCATCAACATATATCTGGACTAGTAGAACATCCTCCTTGGTTCTAAAGATAAACAAGGTGTTGTCTATCTTCCCCCTGACAAATTTGTTCATTATCAGGAATGTAGAGAGAGTTTCATACCATGCCCTTGGTGCTTGTTTTAGTCCATAAAGAGCTTTGTCAAGTTTACAAACATGGTTTGGGAACTCAGAACTATCAAAACCAAGAGGCTGAGCAACATAAACTTCTTTAGTGATCTTTCCATTCAGGAAGGCACTTTTTACATCCATTTGGAAAACTTTGAAGTTCATGTAAGTATCATAGGCAAGGAAAATCCTGATGGCTTCCATTCTTGATAGAGGGGCGAAGGTTTCCTCATAGTCGATCCCTTCAAGTTGAGCACACCCCTGAACAACCAGCCTAGCTTTGTTTTTAATGACAATTCCATCTTCATCAGTCTTGTTTTTAAATACCCATTTTGTACCAAGAGCTAATTTCCCTTCAGGGAGAGGGACACGTTTCCACACTTTGTTCCTGAGGAATTGGTTGAGCTCTTCTTGCATGGCCTCAACCCACCCTGGATGTGTCAGGGCCTTTGAAACCTTCTTTGGTTCAACTTCAGAGAGAAAGTCTGCAAAGAGACATTCATGGGCTGAGGCAGCAGAGAGTTTAGAAGCCTGACTACGTGTGAGCATCCCCTCAGATACATCACCAATTATATTTACAAGCTCTATATGTTTTTGTCTTGACCATCTGTCCTGAGGACATGGATTAGAGCTTGTCGATAGTTGATGATTATCAGGGACTAGAGATTCAGTACTTTGTTAGGACATTACCTCCTACTAAAGGATTTTTAGTAATAGGGGGATCTATATTTTCATCACTTATCCCTTCAGTTTTCTCATAGATGGGTGAATCATTTAATTCTTCAGCTTAAGAAGTGATAACTTCAGGGACATGTTGAGGTGTGATTAAGTTATCAATTGACCTATTGTGAGGTGATATATGGAAGGATATATCAGCATCAGTTTGATACTGCTTTGAGGGACAATGTTCATACTTATCAGGAGGATATCTTGATGAGTCATTGATCCTAATCTCTTCCATTGATTGATTCGTGAAGTTAATGGCATCCATACTTTCATCAAAGGTTACATGAAATGACTCCTCAACTTGTTGTCTCCTTGTATTAAAGACCCTTTGGAGACAAAAGAGTATACAAGAAAGTATCCATCATCAGCTTTGGCATCAAATTTACCAAGATGGTCCTTTTGATTGTGAATGAACACAGGACATCCAAACACATGAAAGTAGTTGATATCTGGAATCCTTTCCCTAAATATTTCATAAGGAGTCTTATCATGTCTTTTGACAATAATACATCTGTTCTGAGTATTGCAAGCTATTTTTACTGCCTCAGTCCAGAAGTGTTTTAAAAGATTGGATCCATTGAGCATGGTTCGAGCAGCTTCAATGAGAGTTCTATTCTTCCTTTCAGCCACACCATTTTGTTCATGTGTGTAAGGAGAAGAGAAGTTCTGAGAAATTCCTTTCTCATCACAAAAACTCTCAAGCTCTTGGTTCCTGAATTCTGTTCCATTATCAGCTCGTATTTGTTTAACTTCAGTATCATTTTGATTTTCTACTTGCCTGATAAAAGACATTATGAATTCAGGAGCTTGACTCTTCTTTTTCAAGAAGTATACCAAAGTGTATCTAGAGTATTCATCAATAATCACAAGGGTATATTTCTCATGATTTATAGACATTTGACTGACTGGTCCAAACAAGTCCATATGAAGAAGATGAAGACACTTCCTGATAGAAAAGTTTTGTTTTGGCTTGGAAGAAGCTCTCTTGTGTTTACCTTTTTTACTGGCTAAACAAGGTTTGTCTTTTGAATACACAAGAAATGGTAAGCCAAGAAATTTGTTTTGTTTTGCAAGTTTGTTCATATCTTTGAAAATGAGATGTGACAGTCTCTTATGCCAAAGCCAATTGACAGAGTCTAAGGATTTAGCAAAGAAACATGCTCCTGAATGTGTTACAGATGACATGTCTAGGACATATACATCATTTCTTCTTGGAGCAGTCAACACAATTTCTTTGTTAGCATTGAAGATTGTTCCTTGCTTATCATCAAACTGAACGATGTACTTAGCATCACACAGTTGGCTGATACTGATGAGATTGTACTTCAGAGCATTTACAAACGCCACTTTTGAGAAAACTATTCCACCACATTTAATTGAACCATATCCCTCAGTAACACAAGATGAATTATCACCGAATACTACCTTAGGACCTGGTTGCTCCACATATTTTTGTAGATAACTTTTGACCCCTATCATACTTCTTGAACACCCACTGTCTAAGTACCAGACAGACTCCTTGAAGTGTTTCTACACAAATAACGAGGTGGATTAGTTTCTCTAGTGAGCCAACTTTTTATTAGGCTCTTTGGCTCGAAAAGCCTGACGTCTTTCACCTCGTTTGAAGTACTCAAACCCCTCATCATGATCTGAAGTAGAATGAACATTGCTTCCACATGTTTTGCAGCTTAGTCCGTCTGAGGGAGATACAGGTTTGGTTGTTTTCTCAGTGACAGTTCCTAACTCAGTGTGATTTGGTATCAGTTTTGAGTCAGGCTTTGTATGTTCAATACTACCTAACCCAGCTCTTCCTCTAGGTGAGTGTTCTTGATAAGACAATGGAATTAGTTCAAAACATGGACTTGCCCCTTGAAGATTTTTCAAAGGAGGTAGAGGAGTATGAATGTCTTCAGCAACACTAGATGTTTCAGTGTTACTGACTTTATCAGTCTCTTCATTCAGACCAAGTTTTTCATTAATAGCCTGAGATTCAGGAATTAATATTTTTCCAGTATCAAAGTTAGGCAAAACACTCTCAGGGTTTGATCTCTCAACCCAGTCTTTCGACTTAGGATTAATTTCATGATCAAACCCAACTGTGGCAGGGAGAAATGCCTTTTCACTCATTTCCTTAGTAGGTGCCTTTTCAATGAGTTGTCGTGCCGCAAGAATTTTCTTCTTTTGGGCAGGTATTTGACTGTTTATACACTGAGAAGCTAAGGTAGAGCTATTTTTCCATTTCTCATTGATGCGTTTTTCTTCCTTAAGTTGTTCTTAAAGAGCATGATTGATTTTAGTAAGTTCAGTGTTCTGAAGTTGACAGCTTACTGCTTCAAGTTTGGCTTGTTTTAAAATTGATAAATCTTCTCTACCTTTGTTTAATTCAAAAACAAGTTTATTATATTTTGAAAGAAGATTCAATCTCTGCTCTTCAACGAACGATAGGTCAATGTTTATCTACTTAAGGAATCTTTGCCAATCAGATTCTTCATCCATAGAGAGAAGCATATTTACGTTTCTCATAGTAATGTCAACCCATTGTCCATATTGAGCATGATTCTTTCCAACTGATAATTCATCATCAGCTAGAGCCATTAACACTTGATACCTGACTTCTTCCTCTTCTGAGGACAAGTCTTCATCATCCCAATCAAAAGTTTCAGCTACCAGCCCTTTGGCTTTGTTCTGAGCAGGCTTTTGAGTCTGAGCAACAATAGGTTCAGCTTCCAAGAGTGCAAGTTTTGCTTTAACCTTTTTATACTCAGACCTATAGTCTTTCTCAATTTTCTTATTATTTGAAAACTTTGGTTAGTTGGAGAAGCCTGAATTAGTTTTGGCGTAAACTTGGGTTGAAAATTGTCATTGCCTGATGAATAATTTTGATTTTTATAAGAGGTCAATGGAGTTTTTGAAAGACAATATTTAGCAAAATGCCCAGTTTTACCACATCGATAGAAATCCACTCCCTCAGTGGATTGGTTACCAGCAAATCTAGTTCTTTTGATATAGCGTTTGGTATTTGCCAACATGGCCCTTTCATGACATTCCCTGTTTAAATCCCTTATGTATTCAGCACTAGATCTTTCATCCACCTCATCATCTGAGGTTTCCTGAAAATCTTGAACAAATGCATTTGTTTTTTTTTGTAAAAGGGTAGCAATGACCCCGGTAAATAGAACCAAAAAAAGCGTTGAAGTACAAGGAATGTGGCTGAAATACCACATTAACCGCAAGCTACAGGCAGCTTGTTAAACAAAATGTTTATGACAGGCCATAAACATTAACTAGTCTAGAATACTGGAAATATATAAACTAGACAAAAACCAAGACGATAACATAAAGTGTTCAACGTAGTATTAATTTGTGATCTTGTGCTACAATTGATTATTAAGTGTTTCGTGTGTTTTAAAGTGGTACGATTGAATATTGTGTTACAAGTTAGTCTATCGTTTGTTTTTCTGTGTCGCAGTTTTAATCGTTTGTAGGGTTTGGTTTTGTGTCGATTTGTTGAAGCTATGGTGGATTCGAGCAATAAAAGTGATAAGCCACTGTTTATATGTTGGAATGATGTGGAAGGTGTCTACTCTTGAGGTTTTAGTAACGTTAGAGGAGATATCTAAGTTGTTTTCTATCCCTTTGAATACTGTGCGTGACATTGAAGTGTTTGCAAATGGTGTTAAGGCAAACAAATTTCCTAAATGGTCTACTTTACCTAAGGAGACCACTATGTTTTATTTTGAAGTTTTGTGTGAACGCCATAAGAATCTAACTAGCAGCATTTCTTCACTTAGTTCAGGTGGTTCGAGTGTGCACTCTGCACATATGGCTAAGGAAACAGGTGACCCTATTACTAATGTTTCCTCTTCTGGTGATGTATTTTTGGACCTTGCAGCTAAGGCTGCAACCATTAATGGGTTGCAACCGTGTAATCTACATGAGGTTTTGAAATTATTTGGTGTAACGATTCTCACGGTTGGTGATGCGGGTGAATTTATGCATGAGTTAAAAATGAAGAAACATCCTTTGTGGGAATTGATCTCACATGACCGTGCTAAAGAAATTCTGGAGTTACTTTGCAAATTTGAAGCTGATATGGTTACGTCTACTAATGGAGGTATTAATGCAGTCTCTTCTTCGTTTAATTCTGAAAATGTCTGTGAAGGGGTTAATATCTCTATTCCTAGGAAGGTAGTTGAGAAAGTAAATACTCGTTACCACAACACTTTATATGGTTACTTTCTTGGTAAAGGGATTGCATTTCCTGTGGTTGAGTATTTTGCTAAGAATAACTGGGCAAAACATGGTCTTAAGCGTATCATGATGAATGAGAAAGGTTTTTTCTTTTTTCAATTCGGGTCTAGTGAGGTTCTTAATACGGTTTTGGAAGGTGGTCCGTGGATGGTTCGTAATTCACCAATTTTTCTTAAGAAATGGACTATGAAAACGAATCTTCTAAAGGAGGAACTAACTCGTATTCCGGTATGGTTCAAGTTTCATGATGTCCCGCTACAGGTATTTGAAGAGGAATGTATTAGTTTAATTGCTTTGTTTCTTGGTAAGCATATTATGATGGATAATTATACTGATAATATGTGCAAAGAGTCTTGGGGTCGGTGTAGTTTTGCTCGTTGTCTTATTGAGATGAACGCTGATTCGGAGTTTATAGATAACGTTACTATTGGTGTCCCTGATCTTGAAGGCTCTGGTTGTACTAAGGAATTAATTCGTGTTGAATACGAATTGAAACCGCCTAGATGTCATACTTGTAATATTTTTGGTCATTCCTTTGATTCTTGTCCGAAAAATGTTAAACCTACAACGGTTGAAAATGTGACAACTCATGTTGATAATGATGGATTCCAACAAGTGCAAAGTAAGAGGAAGAAGTACAAAGGTAATTTAGGGAATCAAGTTCCGAGAGGTGTTCCATTAAGTAAGGGTTCCCAAACAGGAAAGACGGTTGTTTTTCGTCCAAAAACTCGCTTGGATACTACAAGTACGAGTGGTGAGAATAGTAGAAAGTTGAATACTAAATCTGGTCAGTCGCAGCAGTCTAGTAATCCTAATGGTCCGAACAAGGGTAAAGCTCAAATGAGCAGTGTTTCTACATCTAATAAATTTTCATCTTTGTCCATGCCTGGTATTGATGAAGGGGTTCAACTAAGCGAGGAAGATAATGAGGAGGGAGTCGAGGTCGTCTTTGATGAATCGGTGAATCTTCTCAACACTAATTTTGGGGCAAGCACTCCTACTGGCTGATCCCATGTTGATATTTTATTATATTTCTCGTAACTTTATGTTATCGTCTTGGTTTTTGTCTAGTTTATATATTTCCAGTATTCTAGACTAGTTAATGTTTATGGCATGTCATAAACATTTTGTTTAACAAGCTGCCTATAGCTTGCGGTTAATGTGGCATTTCAGCCACATTCCTTGTACTTCAACGCTTTTTTTGGTTCTATTTACCGGGGTCATTGTTACCCTTTTACCAAAAAAAAAATCACAAAGTATAAAGCTACAAGCCCTAGTTTTGTATCCGCCTAGGTTTTCCCCTCCAAAACCTTGTTTAAACTCCTTCCCTCCCATTATAGCTTTGAAATAAGATATTTGAAATATATTTTGGGTCTTATATAATCCCTCCAAGCAGCTTGATCATCACCTTGTAGATGTAGAATCACCATTCTTATCTATATATGCTGAAAACCATTTTAGACCACATATTGAAGATTAGAATAAATCTAGATTATATAATCAGCTCCTAGACTTGAATAGATCTTTCCTAGGCTTCCTTGTCAATAATCTCTGGTCCTTACACGTTTCATAGCATTCCTTGGAGGCTAAGGCTTGAAACTAGTATAAATAGGGGCGAAATGCTTTCATTTCAACTTGCACCCATTTTCTCTTAACCTCCTACCCATTCTCCATTTACACTTCTATATACATCCTAGGATATGTCCAAAGACCAAAACCAGGTCTAGAAGGTATCCATTGAAGCTCTTGAAGCTTTGATAGCAAGTGGTGTTCCTAGGAAGCCATTAGGAGCCATTTTGGAGCATCCTAGGTAATTTCTATGTTAGCTATGCTTTGATCTTATTATAATACTTTCTTAGAGTTTTTATAATGCCAAAATAATGTTAGAAAGATAATCTAAAAGAAACTAAGTCATTTGATCATTTTAATTGGAAGTTATAAATTAAAGATGTCTTCAAACCCTACTTTTGTAATTTACATAAAATAATAAGCGAAAACCCATTTCAAAAGTTATAATTCTGGTAAAATGTTATTATTATGATTATTAATATGTTTAAAAACTTTTTTTAAATCCTATATTATTTGGTCCATTTTTGAGGTTGTTATATGATTTTTACAAGTATAGAGAATAAAACTGTCATTTCTGAAACTATTTAACATTTTGGGCCAAAAGTGTCATTTTGTTAAATTAAAATATATAAGAATAAATATTGGAAAGTTAGAGGTCCTAAGGTTAAATATTGAGGTTTTAAAATGCAAATACTAAAACTATATACTTTAGAGGTTAAAAGTGTAATTATACCAAAGTATAACAAAAAGGGCTACTTTTGCCAATTTTGAAACTAAAGAGTATTAATTATAAATATTAGGAAGTAAATGAAAGTATCATCTTAGTAGGGAGCTTTTTACAAAGATGTTCCATCTTGATATTACGTTTTGACTGAGTGGTTGGCTTTACGATTTAAAGTGTCCTCGCTCCTCAAACGTTTATAGAATGGCTTCTAAGTATGATGGCCCGAACAATGGTGCAAGAATCACAACCATATATTAATTAAAGAATATATAACCAATACTTAAAAATATTGAACAAGATATTAAAGACTTGATACTATACACACTGTATTAATCCAGGTTTGTGTGAGATCAAGCTATTGTTTATGAGACCAAGTTGTGGTTTATATGATCAAGCTATTTATCTGTGAATGAAATGTATCTGATTATAGCTTGGATTCAATGGAAATAAGTTGAGTTCATAGCCTCACTTTTAAAGTTTTGTAAATGTTTTTAAAACCTGTGAGGGGGATATATGCTAAAACTGGAATACATGTGTTTTTGAACTGTCTGCTTTTACTAAAATGTGCTATTACAATAGTGCCCAAACTATTATTTGCTACCCAAATTTCATGAGTCATTAAACACTTACGTGTGTGCTAATAAGGTGAATAGATCTATTGGAGGTAAAGAATCCTGTTTTTGTTACCTGTACGTGAGGTAATCGAGCACACTTTATTTGAACAATCCTCGTTGAACACATATGTATGCACTAATATGGTGAATAGATCTATTGGGTTTAACGAATCATGTTTATGTTACCTATACGTGGGGTAATCGGGTAAACTTTATTAGAACTAATGGGTAATCTGTACCTGCAGATTACTTGTCATGACAATCTGTCATGATGGTCACTTCGGTGAATTCCGTTAGTTTTGATGTCATGAACTTAGTAAAACAAAACATAGCTTTATGTGAACGAATAGTAACGTAGCTCGTGGTGGTAGACATGTATTCAAAACTGTTATTAGAAACCTATGAATTCACTCAACCTTTGTCTTGACTTGTAAGCATATATTTTAGGAAATTTTTCTCATAGCATGGAGCAGCATACGAATGGCATGAAGAGGCACAAGATTGAAATTATTATCTTAGATTTTTGGAACCTCATATTGTAAAACTATGAATTTTTAATGATATATAAAGAAAATTGATTTGATCATTCTTTTGAATTGTTTTCTATTATTATGACTTGTGTTCTATGAAGTAATACCCCAGATCAATGTTCCGCTGCGTAAAGGTAAAATGGGGGTGTTACATCCATACTTAGTCACACGTTTCTCATTTTCATACTTTTGACTGGTATGAGTTGAACCATAGTCGCTCATACTTAGTCACATGTCTTTTCTTCGAATTTTGTGGATTGAACCATATTCGTCCACACTGGTCAATGTTAAATCTCTGTTGATTATGCTTTTATGTTTTATTCATGTCGATTATGCTTTCATGCTAGACATTGATGTATTTCATTTAATATTGATTTCATGATAGTCATGGTTGGTTTTCATTAATCATGCTTTCATGCTAGTCCTTGTTGAATTTCGTTTAACCATGATTTTATGCTTCTTTATGCAAGTAGAATTATGTTTACGCTAGAGTAGCTAGGCTATCATGTTGTCCTCTCCAGTTTGGTCTTTTAACCGTTTAATCATTTATCTTCCTTTGATCATGTCAAATGGTTAACACTCGTACCGATCATCACATGGATTCCATGCGTACTCCATGTATCGTATTCCATGTGTACTCTATGTACCGTATTCCATGTGTACTCCATGTACCGTATTCCATGTGTAATCCATGTACCGTATTCCATATGTATTCTATGTACCGTATTTCATGTGTATTTCATTTATAATCTTCCATGTGTATTTGTAAGTCAAATTTTGATCGTCTCATGTGTATTCCATTTACCAAGGTTGCTCAAGTTAATGATGTTGCTCGCAGCTTGGAGATTATACAGAACAGAGATGAGTATGATGGACCGGAGCGACAAACAAGAAGTATACTTCATCCACAAGACGTTATCATCCCATTTTATGTCTTTACCTTCCTAGTTACATGTCCTTCGTCACTCAGTTGTGTTTCTAGGCATAAGAGTGGGAACCGGTACCAGCCGGCCACTCAGCAGAATAGTTACATGAATCACGGTCAGAATAATGACCGCCATGGAACTGACAGGCAAGGCGATAGTGACAACTACCGTGGCAACAACTACTCTGGCAATAACAACAGAAACTCCGGTAACGGATGTGACCAGAAATACAAAGGGTCAGTAGTCCAACCGATCCACCAGTTCTGGTATTATAACCAAAATTTTCAATTTTTTTCGTTTTCACATCTCAAGACACATGTCAAGACACTAGTCAAGACACATGTCTCACATGTATTTTCTGAAGACACATGTCAAGAAAGCCGTCAAGACACATGTCTCATGTATATTATTGAAGACACATGTCAAGACACCAGTCAAGACACATGTCATACGTATATTTTCTCAAGACACGAGTTAAGACACATGACTCACGTATATCTTCTGAACCAGGACCTTAGTAATTAAGGGTACCCTCCAAGGGGTATACCCATCCTGTTGTGCCACGTATGAATCAGACCACTAAAATTTCAGAACCATCACTGGCGTATTGTTCATGTTTGGACACGCAGTGTTCGCTCTGTTTGACACGGGCGAAACACATTCAATGAGATATTCCACGTTTACTTCATGTATTCATATGTCACTGATAACTGAGATTTTGTATGTAAAAAGTTCGTTATAGTGGTCTAATCGAATTGATAACTGGTTAACTATGCGACTCAGTTGTCTTTGGTGAAACAAATAGTTGTGTTGTTGTAGTAATTAAAAAGTGCAAAATTTTAAAGTAAAGAACAGGTAAAATAAATCTAACTCTAATTTAAAATAAATGGCGAGAAATTAAAGCGTGATGGGAAATTGAAAGGCACTAAAAATAAATAACACAAACTTAAAACTATCCTAATGCAAACTTAAAACGCAACTAAAACTTAAACTAAGGCAAGGCAGGTAAACTTAAAGTGCGACTAAGGAAAAAGGCGGGAAAAGTAAAGTTTAAAAATTAAAAATTAAAACTTAAAAACAGTAACTTATAATAACCTAAAAATACCTCACTCGGAATAATTACTCGTTCGGAATGTCACCTTCACCTGGAAAAATTCTTCTTCGTTCGGAATAAATCAACATAAAACACTTATTCGGAACAATTGGCTCATCCGGAATATTGATTCATTCGGAATATGTCACTTATCCGGAATAAACCCTTCACTCGGAATAATGCTTCACTGATCCGGAATTATATGTTCCGAATGAACTCCTTGATTCGGAATATATTCCGAATGAACCACCTTGATCCGGAATGTAATGTTGATCCGGAATAAACAACCCTGATTCGGAATATTCCGAATGAACTTCCTTGATTCGGAATGTTCAAAAGTAACCACCTTCGTTCGGAATGTCACTTGATCCGGAATATTTAATATTCCGAATAAACAACCTTCGTT
This sequence comes from Glebionis coronaria, assembly GCA_025667525.1. Taxonomy (NCBI): domain Eukaryota; kingdom Viridiplantae; phylum Streptophyta; class Magnoliopsida; order Asterales; family Asteraceae; genus Glebionis; species Glebionis coronaria. The sequence goes on from CM046874.1 coordinate 376,252,578, forward strand.
CGGAATGATTTCCTTTGGCTCGGAATATTCTGCTGATCCAGAACAAATCCTCAAAACCCTTCGTTCGGAATGTTCCGAATGAAGACTTTTGATCCGGAATCTAAGTTTGGTTCGGAATAAATTGCTGAAACACTTGATTCGGAACCACCAGCTTGACTCCTTGATTCGGAATATACCTGGGAAACAGAAACAGTAGCGAAGAACAAGGGATACAAGAATAACACGAATCTAGACAAAACTTAATCAAATCAACCAAAAGATTAAATCAAACTAATCACAAATGATCTAATAACAATAACATATCAATCCAAATCAACAAAACTAACAAATATAACCAAAATAATCAAAACCCACTTTAATCAAATCAATAAAACATCAAAAACATAAACATGAACATAAAGCATAAAGATTAAGATCAAATAAGAAAGGAAGATAGAAGATTGATAATAAAAGTAAAGATTGACAATAATTAAAACGAAACATACTTGAAATTAAATGAATTTAAGGTGCAAGACAATTAAGTAAATGACATGTATTTAAATGACAAGTAATTAAAATGGTGGAAGACTAATTGTCACACTTAGCCAACAAAATAAAATGTAAATCCTAATGATCTATTTATAGGAGGATTAGGGAGGTTCTTAGGAAGCTTCCTCCCCTCTTTCTTCTTTCTTTAATTGCATGATTAAGCCCTTGTCTTCTTAATTATTTGTCTTTAACGACTTTGTCTCGGGATTTCTTTAAACTCGTCTTGTAATTCTTCAATAAATTAGACTTGAGTTCTTCGGCTTTTAGTAAACTTCCGTCTTTTGACTTTTTCTTTGATAAATCTTCAGAATTGGTCTTGGACTTCCGTTCTTTTTGCACTCTTGATTTCTTGACTTCGTCTTTTGTCTTTTTCTTCGATAAAAGCCCGTGAATGCCCGTGTTTTCTCCCATTTTCACATTTTCGTCCTAAATCACAACAAAAACACAAACCACGCATAATTCCGACATTTACGACATAAAATACACGTTTTGGCTCGGTTATTATTGTAGTTAAGTGGTAAAAATGATGGGTGTTTACACATCTATCAAATCCCCTACACTTGACCATTGCAATGTCCTCATGGAAAGCATTAGTTACAAAGCACGATTACATTTTCCATCATAATCAATCCATGTTGGCCTTTATTGAAGAGATAGAAAATTATAAACATTCAAAGTAAAGAAATCAAAAACATACCTTCGGGTTTTGGAAATGTCATGAATAATCATCATCCTCAAGTTTTCACTTCTCCAAACCAAGCTTAAAAACGAGATCATTGTTATTATAAGTTAGCAAACTGACATGAGATCATTCTTATTTATAGTGGTTCAATGATAGGTGTGTAAACACCCATCCTTTTTACCACTTAACTACAATAATAACCGAGCCAAAACGTGTATTTTATGTCGTAAATGTCGGAATTATGCGTGGTTTGTTTTTTTGTTGTGATTTAGGACGAAAATGTGAAAAGGGGAGAAAACACGGGCATTCACGGGCTTTTATCGAAGAAAAAGACAAAAGACGAAGTCAAGAAATCAAGAGTGCAAAAAGAATGGAAGTCCAAGACCAATTCTGAAGATTTATCGAAGAAAAAGTCAAAAGACGGAAGTTTACTAAAAGCCAAAGAACTCAAGTCTAATTTATTGAAGAATTACAAGACGAGTTTAAAGAAATCCCGAGACAAAGTCGTTAAAGTCAAAGAATTAAGAAGACAAGGGCTTAATCATGCAATTAAAGAAAGAAGAAAGAGGGGAGGAAGCTTCCTAAGCACCTCCCTAATCCTCCTATAAATAGATCATTAGGATTTACGTTTCATTTTGTTGGCTAAGTGTGACAATTAGTCTTCCACCATTTTAATTACTTGTCATTTAAATACATGTCATTTACTTAATTGTCTTGCACCTTAAATACCTTTAATTTCAAGTAAGTTTCCTTTTAATTATTGTCAATCTTTACTTTTATTGTTCATCTCTTATCTTCCTTTCTTGTTAATCTTTAATCTTTATGCTTTATTGTTCATGTTTATGTTTTTGATGTTTTATTGATTTGATTAAAGTGGGTTTTGATTATTTTGATTATTATTGTTAGTTTGATTGATTTGGATTGTTTGTTTATGATTAGTAGATGTTTATTGATTAGTTTGATTTAATCTTGTGGTTGATTTTGATTAGTTTTGTCTAGATTCGTAGCTTCTTGTTCCCCGTGTTCTTCGTGATTTCTGTTTCCAGGATTATTCCGAACCAAGCTGTTTATTCCGGATAAAAGTGGTGTTGTGATTGTTCCGATCTAAAGAAACATTTCGGATCAACAACTTCTTCCGAATCAAAGGGTGTTCATTCGGAACATCCATTATTCCGGATAAAGGAGTTCATTCGGAACATCAATTATTCCGGATAAAGGAGTTCATTCGGAACATCCAAGTTATTCCGAATAAAGGTATTCATTCGGAACATTCCGAACGAAGGTCTTGAGGATTTGTTCCGATTAAGCAACATTCCGAATCAAGCTATTTGTTCCGAATCAAAGGTGTTCATTCGGAATAGTGAATATTCCGGATAAGTGACATATTCCGGATGAACCATTATTCCGAGTGAAGCAAACATTCCGGATCAAGGGTTTTGGTAAATATTCCGAGTGAAGAAAAATTATTCCGAACGAAGGTGACATTCCGAACGAATGATTATTCCGAACGAAGGTTTACTCCGGATGAGCTGTTTTCTGGTTATTTTAAGTTTCTGTTTTTAATTTTTAATTTTTAAGCTTTACTTTTCACGCCTTTTTCCTTAGTTGCGTTTTAAGTTTGCCTTAGGATAGTTTTAAGTTTGCGTCATTTACTTTAAGCGCCTTTTAATTTCTCGTCACGCTTTTAAATTCTTGTCATTTATTTTAAATTAGATTTAGATTTACTTTAAAGTTTTTGCACCTTTAATTTTACTACAATGACACAACTATTTGTTTCACCAAAGACAACTGAGTCGCATAGTTAACCAGTTATCAATTCGAATAGACTAGAACAACGAACAATTTTCCTAACTAAAATCCAGTTATCAAATGGCGCCACTGCCGGCTCTTTTCGTAAAGATTAACTGTTTTCTGTGAGAGACGCGTTGCTTTTTGGGATCCGTTCATTCGTGAGCGTTATTTTCTTGTTTAAAAATTTTCAAAAAACCATAAAAATTAAAACTTTTCAAAAATCCAAAAAGATTTTATTTCCTTTATAGTGTATATATATTCTCTTTATGTTTGGTATTGTTTTCTTTTGCCTTTGTAGGTGTATGCGTACTAGATCTTCTACTTATCAAGAGCCCGAGACTCGTGAAGATTTAGCTATGGCAGGTGTGAACAACAACAATAATCCACCGCACCTCAATAATAACAACAACAATGTTCTTCCACAGCCCGATCTTTGGACAATGGAGGAGCTTTGTCAACCCACCATGTTTGGACGAGGAGGACCAATTGCGCCGATGCAAATCACGGCTCCGGAGTTTTCGTTGAAGCATCACATGATTCAGCAAGTGCAAACTAATCCATTCGCCGGAATGCCTGATGATGATGCCAACAAACACCTCGACAAATTCATTACTATCACTCAAAGCATGAAGTTGCCCGGTGCCACAATGGATGTTCTTCGCCTTCAACTCTTTCCACATACTTTATCACACCACGCCGAGAAATGGTTTGATCGTCTCCCGAAGAATTCCATTCATACTTGGGATGACATGACTCAACGCTTTTTGTCGCGCTACTTTCCACCATCCATGGTCACGAGCCTTCGCAATCAAATCAGCGGTTTCATGCAAGAACCCGATGAATCTCTCTTTGATGCTTGGGAAAGATATAATGTTTTGATCGATCGTTGTCCAAACCACAACATGCTTCCAGTCACATTGATTAATACTTTCTACAACGGTTTGAATTTTCGAGATTGTGATACGATCAATGCAGCCGCCGGTGGCACATTTATGAAAAGGAGACCCGAGGAGTGTAGAGAGCTTATTGAGAACATGACTACTCATCATAAAAACTGGGATTCCTCCGCTTCTTCAAGGAACAACCCGAGAGTCAATGTTTCTTCTACTTCAGCAAACCCCGACATGACCGAATTCACCCGCATGATGGCCGAAATGAACAAAAATATCTTGCTCATCGCTACAAACCAACAACAAGTTAAAGCGGTAGCTAATCCTTGTGAGACATGCGGTGGTCCTCACTCATACACTGATTGTCCTTCTACTCAAGGCAATCCGGAAAACGTGTATGCGGCTTATGGTAATTATTCACCGGAAAATTACCAACCCCGACCTCAAGGGGATAGAAATTTGCTAAGTTACCAGTCAAACAACTACCTTTCACCCGGTTTTTCTCCTGAAAACCAAAACCCCAACAACAACTACAATAGAAGCAACCAAATCCCACCTAGAGCTTCTAACCCTTATCACCCACCCGCTCAACAAGCCCCACCCATGAATCAAGATGTTGAAGCCTTAATTAGAACCCAAGGAGAGCAAATTAAGAATCTGCAGAGCCAAATTATCAATTTGAAAGAAGATATCACCAAGCAAAGGAATGACATTAGATCCGAGCTTCGAGATAATATACAATCCTCCTTCAGCAATTAAACGAATGATTTGAAAATTATGCTGGCTAGTTTCTTACCCACCACTTAACCCTCTACTTCGAGTTCTCTACCTTCAAACACCGTCACCAACCCGCGAGCGAATGTGAGTGCTATTACTACCCGTAGTGGAGTTACTTTAGTAGGACCACCTATCCCGCCCCCATCATCTACACCTCCTCCACCACCATTTATCCCTACTCCTCCTACACCTAGTATTAGTACACCATTACCGTCTCCACCTCGTCATGACGAAGTACCCAAGAAGAACCCTTCAACATCTCAACCTTCACCTGTTACACCTCTACCACCCAACCCCAGTATTCCTTTCCCTTCTCGACTCAACAAGGCTAGAATTTTGACTAAGAATGACCTTCAAGTTGCTAACTTTTTGGAAAAGATTGCCGGCATGAAAATCACCTTTACCCTTTTTGAAGCTCTTGCCCAAATGCCATAATTTGTCAAGATGTTTAAGGAATTGCTCAATAAGAAGGAGAAGATGGCCGAGTTTGTTAATACTCGATTGAATGAAAATTGTTCTGCCGTCCTTCTTAAAGAACTTCCGGAGAAACTTGGAGATCCCGGTCGTTTTGTGCTTCCCTGTACTTTTAACCAAACTGACAAATTTACTGCCTTAGCCGATCTCGGGGCAAGTATTAATTTGATGTCGTTAAGTGTTTGGAAAAAGTTATCATTGCCCGACCTTATACCCACCAAAATGACTCTTGAGCTAGCCAATCGCACTCTCGCTTACCCCGTTGGTATTGCCGAAGATGTGTTCATTAAAGTTGGCACCTTCACTTTTCCGGTCGACTTTGTCGTTGTTGATTATGAAATGGACCCTCGTATTCCGTTAATACTTGGACGCCCATTTTTGAGAACCGGTAGAGCTTTAATTGATGTGGATAAATGTGAGCTCATCTTAAGAGTCGGGGATGATGCCCAAGTTTTTGAAATGGGGAAGCTTATAAGCAAATCTTATGGAAGAGAATCAGCGAATATGATTAATGTGCTCGATGATTTTGTCATCTACAACAATCCTCTATTCGAGTCTCGCAATGATAATCCACTTTTTCAAGATGATGTGGATGATTCTCTTTCCAATTTGGAACCTTCACCCATATATGATTCTCCACCGATCTTTGATGCTTATAATGACGATTCTAGTTCCGATGGAGATGATTATGATGATTTTACTTCCGAGTATCCCGACATGCCCACTTATGATGATTTTGATGAGGCTGATACTCTTTCGAGTGATTCTTCACATGATGAAGAACCTCCACCTACCATGCTTAATCCTACTTTGGATGACTACTCATTTGAGGAAGACTTTTCAACTTTTCTCAATACTTACTTCCCTCATGAGAGTGATGCACCTCCTTTGGACTTTGATAATTATGATCTTGATCCTACTTCGGATTTGAAGAAAATTCTTTCAAAGGAGAAGCAACCGGACGACACCAACATCCGCAGCACGTATGTTTTGACACCTCTTTGTCCACCTTCTGCGGACAAGGTTGTGCCTTTTCTTCGCGGATCATCTTCAAATTCTGCTGAGCCTGAGTGCTATTTTCCCCTAAAGGAAAAGGTGTTCGACCCCGGTATCGATATTCTTCAGCCATCTCAGTATCAATCTGATGAAATAAAAGGAAAAATCTTTGGAACTTATGGAAATCTGCTTGCACCTCTTTACCCTTGCTACCACCGTGCTCCATCTTTGCTTAAGGGAACCTTGCCTATTCTTCTTTGGCTTGCCTTGTTCGCCTTAAGCTTGTGCTATTTGATGGACGAAAACTATGTCTTTGATCCCGGTGGATATGTTTCAGGCTTCTTCCTATGAAAATCAAGGTCGAGTCAGGCTCACGACTCGGTAATCAAAAATCAAGCGCTTCTTGGGAGGCAACCCATGTATCTATCTTTTAGCTTTCTTTATCCTAAGTGTAGGGGAGACCCGTTGGTGTTTGCTATTTCCTCTCTTCTTCTATTCAGGGATTCGAGCGCTCAATGATCCACTCTTGATGATTTTTGACGACCCGTGATTCCATGTTCCCATTTTCCCGGTTCTATCCTAAACTCTTTTCGATTCACTATTTTATATTTTTCAATATTAAAATAGGAATCTCGTTAGTGGTCTTTTCCTTAGCAAGATTTAAACAACGTGCACAATGTCCTAAGTGTAGGGGAGTTTACTCCCACATGCTTAAACATTGAGGACAATGTTTATATTAAGTGTAGGGGGGACTTCTATCGAAGTTAAGTGGTCTTTTCCTTGTATTTGTCCTCATTTTAACCGGAAAATCAATTTTTCGAATTTTTCAAAGTTTTTGATCTATTTTGGCCTATTAGTTTTTCCCTTTGTATAGTTATTTTCTTTCTTTGTTAGAATAAATTTTAATAAAGTGGTTTTAATTTTCAAACGTTGTGAATCTTTTGACTCAACCCGAGTTTACTTATCTAAGTTTACTCTAGCTAGTATCCTTAACGTGTTTAAGTCAAGTTTTGCTAGGCTTTTATATAGGGAGCTTTAAAACACGAAAGTCTTAACTCTCACGGGTTAAGAACAAGAACTTTTCGCAAGTTCCTATAATTGATCCTAGAGAGTTGTTTATCAAGGGAACTTTAAAATGCGATCTCTAAACTTGAAAAATTCCAAGAGTTTGCAAGATCCTATAGGCGACTCGAAAACCCAAAACTTTGATTTAACAGGCTAAGCATCCACGAGTCTCATTCCTTGAGATTTTAAACTGTGGAGAACGAGAGATAAAAGAGTCAATTATAAGTTTGGTATTCTTTCGTGAATTTATGTGAGTTAATTATAAGCCTATTCTCCCATCGCTTGCTAATAAATTTATCTACAATAAATAAGGTTGTACGATTTGAAAAGTTACTTAGCTTCTAGCCCAAGATCGTTTAAAAGTTGCTCGGTATGGATTAGAGTTCATAACCAAGGCATAAGTTATTGAAGCGGGATGCGAAGATTGGCGAGTCCGAAAAGGCCCTAACAAGGCATGAGGGCTACATTTTGTTGCTAAAGATCCAAAGTGATGTGAAGAATCATTTATCAAAGATCAATATGAAGGATCGAGACACACGACGAAAAGCAAGTACTCCCCAAAAGATCATGGAGAAGTCTATCCAAAAAGGCCATAACAAGGTATGAGGATAAATAGATCCAAGTCCAAAAAGGAGGCGGATCGTTGTATATCAAAGTCCAAAATAAAGATTGAAGAAAAATGAAGAAGTCGTGGTCCAAATATGAAGAATCTCTCAAAACTTCAAGTGAAGAAATTCCTATTATGAAGAGAAGACCATTATTTCATGAACGTCTCTCAAGATTTGAAGTATGAAGTCGCTGCCAAATATCGGTCCGAGAAAGGTCTCAAATCGCGAAGTGAGTTATGCCAAGATATGAACTTTATGAGGTCTCGAGAAGCAGTTTTAAAAGATTTTGTCCTTTAGCTAACTATTGATTAAATCGTCCCACTTTATTTTCAGCCTAAATAACTATCGAAATAAGTCAACAATGCATCCTCGTTATCATTCAAGACAATAATAAAATATAAGAGATACACCTAGGAATAAGGGAGTCTAAGTGAATAATTGGCCCACATGAGTTCGTGTTAGTTTGCTAACTTATAATAACAATGATCTCGTTTTTAAGCTTGGTTTGGAGAATGTGAGAACTTGAGGATGATGATTATTCATGACATTTCCAAAACCCGAAGGTATGTTGAATGTTTATAATTTTCTATCTCTTTAATAAAGGCCAACATGGATTGATTATGATGGAAAATGTAATCGTCCTTTGTAACTAATGCATTGCATGAGGACATTGCAATGGTCAAGTGTAGGAGATTTGATAGGTGTGTAACCACCCATCCTTTTTACAACTTAACTACAATAATAACCGAGCCAAAACGTGTATTTTATGTCGTAAATGTCGGAATTATGCATGGTTTGTGTTTTTGTTGTGATTTAGGACGAAAATGTGAAAAGGGGAGAAAACACGGGCATTCACGGGCTTTTATCGAAGAAAAAGACATAAGACGAAGTCAAGAAATCAAGAGTGCAAAAAGAACGGAAGTCCAAGACCAATTCTGAAGATTTATCGAAGAAAAAGTCAAAAGATGGAAGTTTACTAAAAGCCGAAGAACTCAAGTCTAATTTATTGAAGAATTACAAGACGAGTTTTAAGAAATCCCAAGACAAAGTCGTTAAAGTCAAAGAATTAAGAAGACAAGGGCTTCATCATGCAATTAAAGAAAGAAAAAAGAGGGAGGAAGCTTCCTAAGCACCTCCCTAATCCTCCTATAAATAGATCATTAGGATTTACATTTCATTTTGTTGGCTAAGTGTGACAATTAGTCTTCCACCATTTTAATTACTTGTCATTTAAATACATGTCATTTACTTAATTGTCTTTCACCTTAAATACCTTTAATTTCAAGTAAGTTTCCTTTTAATTATTGTCAATCTTTACTTTTATTGTTCATCTCTTATCTTCCTTTCTTGTTAATCTTTAATCTTTATGCTTTATTGTTCATGTTTATGTTTTTGATGTTTTATTGATTTGATTAAAGTGGGTTTTGATTATTTTGATTATTATTGTTAGTTTGATTGATTTGGATTGTTTGTTTATGATTAGTAGATGTTTATTGATTAGTTTGATTTAATCTTGTGGTTGATTTTGATTAGTTTTGTCTAGATTCGTAGCTTCTTGTTCCCCGTGTTCTTCGTGATTTCTGTTTCCAGGATTATTCCGAACCAAGCTGTTTATTCCGGCTAAAAGTGGTGTTATGATTGTTCCGAACCAAAGAAACATTCCGGATCAACAACTTCTTCTGAAACAAAGGGTGTTCATTCGGAACATCCATTATTCCGGATAAAGGAGTTCATTCGGAACATCCATTATTCCGGATAAAGGAGTTCATTCGGAACATCCAAGTTATTCCGAATAAAGGTATTCATTCGGAACATTCTGAACGAAGGTCTTAAGGATTTTTTCCGATTAAGCAACATTCCGAATCAAGCTATTTGTTCCGAATCAAAGGTGTTCATTCGGAATAGTGAATATTCCGGATAAGTGACATATCCCGGATGAACCATTATTCCGAGTGAAGCAAACATTCCGGATCAAGGGTTTTGGTAAATATTCCGAGTGAAGAACAATTATTCCGAACGAAGGTGACATTCCGAACGAATGATTATTCCGAACGAAGGTTTATTCCGGATGAGCTGTTTTCAAGTTGTTTTAAGTTTCTGTTTTTAATTTTTAATTTTTAAGCTTTACTTTTCCCGCCTTTTTCCTTAGTTTCGTTTTAAGTTTGCCTTAGGATAGTTTTAAGTTTGCGTCATTTACTTTAAGCGCCTTTTAATTTCTCGTCACGCTTTTAAATTCTTGTCATTTATTTTAAATTAGATTTAGATTTATTTTAAAGTTTTTGCACCTTTAATTTTACTACAACGACACAACTATTTGTTTCACCAAAGACAACTGAGTCGCATAGTTAACCAGTTATCAATTCGATTAGACCAGAACAACGAACAATTTTCCTAACTAAAATCCAGTTATCAGTCACCTTTATTCTTGATCATGTATTACATATATCCACGTCCGTGAAAGATTCCGTTCGTATCACCCATGTGTATAAAGGCTTTCCTTTCAGCTTGACGACAAGATCCGTTCTACTAACACACTTTCCTTGGACATGTGCGAGTCGATATGATTCTTGGTATGGACTGGTTAGCAGCACATCGCGCTACGATTGATTGCCATTCATATCAGGTCATATTTGACGATATTCAGGCTCCTGAATACATTCATCATGGTTTTCTAGCAGGAAAATTTGTACAAATTATTTATGCTTTACAAGAACGTGCTTTATTATCTCATGGCTACGAATATTTTCTAGCTACGATTTATGACGCGATTTTTGAAGTTCCTTGATTCTACGAGCAACCGACTGTTTGTGAGTTTACTAGCGTATTTCCAGATGAACTTCCAGGTATACCTCCTATCCGCGAGGTGGAGTTTGGCATTGAGATTGTTCTGGGAGCTGAACCTGTCTCCAAAGCTACTTATCGCATGGCTTCCATTGAATTAAAGGATTTGAAGGATCAGCTGCAAGAGTTGCTAGAACGAGGTTTTATTCGCCGAGTGTATCACCATGGGGTGCACCAGTTCTGTTTGTTAAGAAGAAAGACGGTAGCATGGATTTATGTATCGACTACCTTAAGTTGAACAAGATCGCCATTCGTAATCGTTATCCTCTCCCACATATTTATGACTTTGGTTGATCAACTACAGGGTGCTAAGCACTTTTCCAAGATTAATTTACGATCAGGATACCATCAGTGCTAGTGAAAGAACAAGACATTTCCAAGACTGCTTTGCTCACACGTTGGGGTCGTTATGAATTCGTGGTTATGCCTTTTTGTCTCACGAATGCTCTAGCTGTAATTATTGACTTGCTGAATCGAGTTTTCCATGAATGCTTAGACAAGTTCGTTATGATTGTCATCAATGACATCCTGATCTTCTCTAAACCTAGAGAGGAACACGAAGATCATTTTCGCACTATGTTACAGATTCTACGATAGAATAAGTTGTATACTGAATTTTCCAAGTACGAATCTTGGTGAATTAAAGTAGCATTTCTGGGCCACATTGTTTTAGTAGAAGGGTTTACCATGGATCCTGTGAAGGTGGAGGCTAGCACCAAATGGCCAAGACCGACGTCTGCGACTGAAGTACGTAGTTTTCTGGATTTAGTTGGTTACTACCACAAAATCTTGAAAGTTTCTCACGGTTAGCTTTACCGTGATTAAACTTACGTGTAAGGGAGAGAATCCTACAATAAATTATGTGTTCCAGAGGATCCTACGCTAATAAAGGTCTTATTAACCGAGATTCAAAGCTCTATGTTCGCTATTCATTTGGATCCCACAAAAATGTAGCATGACCTCAAGCAAACATGTTTGGGAAAAGCGGTATGAAACAAGATATAACTACTTTAGTATCTAAGTGTCTAACCTGCCAGCAGGTTAAGTTAGAACACCAGCGTGCTAATGGTCTATTATAGCCATTAGAAATTTCTGAATGGAAGTGGGGAAAGATCTTCATGGATTTTGTTACCGGGCTACCTAATAACTGGATTTTACTAGTTAAAAAGTTCGTGTTCACGGTGTCTAATCGAATTGATCTCCGGTTAAATGTGTGACTCAGTCGTCTTTGGTGAATAAAAAGAAAATTTTGTCATTGTCTATAACGAATTAAAAAGTAAATACGAAAAGTAAAAAGAATAAACTAAAGACGAATGACAAATAATAAAGAAACGATATTAAAACGAATATTAAAAAGAAGCATTAAAAAGAAACAATTAATAAAAATAAAACTAAAAATAAAAATAAACATTTGAATTAAAAATAAAACTTACTTAATGAAAAAGAAGGAGATTGGAGTATATGGCTACTTTAAAAACAAACGAGAAAAATATTAAAGCAGGCACTAAATAAAAGTTAAAACTTAAACTTTTCGAAAAAATACTAATACTAAAATTTGACGAAAAGTATAACTAAAAATAACTGACTTTCAGAATAAAAATTAAAACGACTTACGGATAAAGCTAAACGAGTAATGGAACAAGTGCTACGTTAGAGAGGAAATGCTCCCCATAGGGAACATTGCTTTCTCGGGAAAAGAAAAGCTAGCAGGCTAGCTAGCATGTCAAATCTAATAAATGTTATCCGGGTTGTGACTTTGTTTTCTTATCCGGGAAATGAAGTTTGCAACTATCCGGGTTCCACTTTTACATTCTTATCTGGGATATTAGACTTTTTGGCTCTATCCGGCTTATAGTTTCTTTAACTATCCGGGTTATAACTTTCTATAGCTTATCCGAGTTATGCTATTTTTGGCGCCATTTCTTATCCGGGTTATTCTTTTTGCTTATCCGGAATGTGTTAAAAACACTATCCGGAATAATTCTTTAAGCTCTTATCCGGAATAAGGAAAAATGGTGGTAATCCGGAATATAAGAAAATGCTTATCCGGGATACTAGGGTTTTGGAAAACCCGGATAAGGAACAAAGTTAAGCAAAGTGAAAAATAAGCTAGAATCTAATAAGCACTCAACCAAAAACTTAACCAAACAAATTTTAGAAAAAAGAAAACAAGCCACAATTTAAAAACTTTTAAAAACACTATATAATCTAGATATTTAAAATCAACTTTTTATAAAATAAGTATTAAAATCACTTAATTAAAGTTAACACAAGCACAAAATAAGCTATAAGAGCAATAAGCTAAAGCAATCAAACACATAAAAACATAAAAAACAATCAATTAAGCATAACAATAATCAAATAAGCATAAAAAAATTAAACAAACAAGAAAGGTAGAATGAGATGATTAAAAAGCTTAAAATTAAAGATAAAGATTCAACAACACAAATTAAAAACTTACTTGAAAGAAAGACAATAATGAAATGACAATATGTAAAGTGCATGAAAATAAAGTGGAGAACTAATTGTCAATTAGCTAACACCTCAAAAATAAGGTTTAAGTCTTCTATTAATAGGGGAGAGGGAGGAGTTGTTGTTGCTTCCTTCTTTCTTTCTTTCTTAGTCTTCACGTCTTTGACAATAAGCTCGTCATTCTCGACTTTGTCTCGGGATTCGTCGTTAAATAAAATGAACTCGTCTTCTAATTTCTTCATTAATTAGACTTGGTTCTTCGTCTTCGTTAAACTTCCTTCTTTAGACTTTTTCTTCGATAAATCTTCAGAATAGGCCTTTGACTTCCGTTCTTTTTGCACTCTTGATCTTTTGACTTCGTCTTTTGTCTTTTTATTCGATAAAGCCCGTGAAAGCCCGTGTTTTCTTCCCTTTTCACATTTTAGTCCTAAATCACAACAAAAACACAAACCACGCATAATTTCGACTTTTACGACAATAAATACACGTTTAGGCTTGGTTATTATTATAATTAAGTGGTAAAAGGAAGGGTCTTTTCACACCTATCAAATCCCCTACACTTGACCATTGCAATGCCCTCATGAAATGCATTAGTTACAAAGCAAGATTTACATTTCCATCATAATTAACCCACCTTGGCCTTTATTAAACATAAGACATTAAGGAAACCTAAAGAGATAGAAAATTACAAAATACTTGAAGGAAGAAAACAAGTAAAGAGATCGAAGACTTACATTAGGGCTTTGGTTGTCATGAATGTTTATCACCCTCAAGTTTCACGTTCCCTAAACCAAGCTTAAAAACGAAATCATTGTTATTATAAGTTAGTAAAACTATCACGCACTCATGTGGCTCAATTATTCACATAGACTCCCTTATTCCTAGGTGTATCTCTTATATTTTATTGTTGTCTTGAATGATCACGAGGATGCGTTTTTTACTTATTGCGATAGTTTATTTACGCCGAAAATAAAGTAGGACGATTTAATCATAGTTAGTTAAAGGACAAAATCTTTTAAAACTGCTTCTCGAGACCTCATAAAGTTCATATCTTGGCATAACTCGCTTCACGATTTGAGACCTTTCTTGGACCGATATTTGGCATTGACTTCATACTTCAAATCTAGAGAGACGTTCTTGAAATAATGGTCTTCTCTTCATAATAGGAATTTCTTCACTTGAAGTTTTTGAGAGATTCTTCATAATTGGACCACGACTTCTTAATTTTTCTCCAATATTTATTTTGGATTTTGATATACAACGATCCGCCTCCTTTTAGGACTTGGATCTATTTATCCTCATACCTTAGGGCCTTTTTGGATCGAATTCTACATGATCTTAAGGGAGTATTTGCTTTTCGTCATGTGTCTTGATCCTTCATATTGATTTTTGATAAATGATTCTTCACATCACTTTGAATATTTAGCAACAAAAGGTAGCCCTCATACCTTGTTAGGGCCTTTTCGGACTCGCCAATCTTCGCATCCCGCTTCAATAAGTTATGCCTTGGCTATGAACTGTTAATTAATACCGAGCAACTTTTAAACGATCTTGTTCTAGAAGCTAAGTAACTTTTCAAATCGTACGACCTTACTTATTGGAATTAAATTTATTAACAAGCGATGGGAGAAAAAGCTTATAATTAACTCACATAAATTCATGAAGGAATACCAAACTTATAATTGACTCTATCATCTCTCGTTCTACACAATTTAAAATCTCAAGGAATGAGACTCGTGGACGCTTAGCCTATTAAATCAAATGGGTTTTTAAGTCATCTATAGGATCTTACAACTTCTTAGAATTTTTCAAGTTTAGAATTTACATTTTAAAGTTTCCTTGATAAACGACTTTCTAGGATCAATTATAGGAACTTGCGAAAAGTTCTTGTTCTTAACCCGTAAGAGTTAAGAATTTCGTGTTTTAAAGTTCCCTATATAAAAGCCTAGCAAAACTTGATTTAAACACATTAAGGATACTAACTAGAGTAAACTTAGATAAGTAAACTCGGGTTGAGTCAAAAGATTCATGACGGAAAGAAAATACTAATAGGCCAAAATAGATCAAAAATTTTGAAAAATGTCGAAAAATCAATTTTCCAATTAAAATGAGGACCAATTCATGGAAAATCCCACTTAACTTCGATAGAAGTCGTCCCACAATTGATATAAACATTGTCCTCAATGTTTAAGCATGTGGAAGTAACCTCCCCTACACTTAGGACATTATGCACTTTGTTTAAATCTTGCTAAGGAAGAGATAACTAAAGTGATTCCTATTTCAACATAAATGATAAAATAATGAATCAAAAGAGTTTAGGATAGAACTGGGAAGACGGGTACACGGGATCACGGTTCATCAGAAGTCATCAAAAGTGGATCTTTGAAAGCTCGAATCCCTGCACATGATAAGAAAGAAAACAAAAAAACACATACTAGGGTCTCCCTCTACACTTATTATAAAAACGGATAAAAAAAAGATAGATACTCGGGTTGCCTCCCAAGAAGCGCTTGTTTTTGTTCACCGAGTCGTGATCCTGACTCGACCTTGATTAGAATGGTAAGAAGCTTAAAGAACGTCCACCGGGATCAAATACATGGTTTTCGTCCAACAAATAGCACAAGCTTAAGGTGAACAAGACAAGCCAAAGAAGAGTAGGCAAGGTTCCCTTAAGCAGTTGTTGAGCACGGTGGTAGAAAGTATGATGAAGTGCAAGCATATCTCCATTGTTTCCAAAAATCTTTCCTTTTATTTCATCAGATGCATACTGAGATGGCTTAAAAATTGTGATATCCGGATCGAATACCTTTTCCTTTAGGGGAAAATAAGACTTAGACTCAGTAGAACTTGAAGATTCGCCCATAAACCGCACAATCTCATCCGAAGAAGGTGGATAGAGAGGTGTCAAGACATAGGTACTACGGATATTTGTGTCGTCCGGTTTCTTCTCCTTTGAAACGGGTTTCTTAACATCTGAAGGAGGATAAAGACCATAATCAAAGTCCAAAGGAGGAGAATCATGCTCATTGGGGAAGTATGTATTAAGAAAAGTAGCAAAATCTTCCTCAAATGAGTAATCATCCAAAGTAGGATCAAGCATTGTTGGCGGAGGATCTTCATCAAAAATAGGAGCATAATCATCATTAGGAAACAAATCATTCGAAGAATCACTCGAAAGAGTATCAACATCATCAAAGTCATCATAAGTTGGCATGTCTTGTCTTTATACTCTGAAGAAAAATCATCATAATCATCCACATCGGTACTAGAATCATCATCATAGACTGGTAGAGCATCATATATTGGTGTGGCATCCAAATTGGGAGGAGGATCTTCAGAATCTTCCACAATTTCTTGAAAAAGTGGATTATCATAGATAGGCTCGAAAAGAGGATTGTTGTAAACAATAAAATAATCAAGCTTTGTACTTTCCAAAGGAGTTGTATCAAGCTCGTCTTGAAGCACATCAATCATGTTCGCCGATTCTCTTCCGTTTGATTTGTTTGTGATCTTCCCCATTTTAAAAACTTGTGCATCATTATCGACCCTTAGAATTAGTTCACCTTCGGAAACATCGACTAAAGCTTTTCCGGTTCTTAAGAATGGCCGTCCAAGTATTAACAGAATACGAGGGTCCACTTCATAATCAACAACAACAAAGTCGACCGGAAAATTGAAGGTGCCAACTTTAACAAACACATCTTCGGCAATACCAACGGGGTAAGCGAGAGTTCGATTTGCTAGCTCAAGAGTCATCTTTGTTGGTGTAAGATCGGGTAATGATAACTTTTTTTAAACACTTAATGGCATTAAATTCATACTTGCCTCGAGATCGGCTAAGGCAGTAAATTCTTCGGTTTTGGAAAATGTACAAGGTCACACAAAACGACCGGGATCTCCAAGTTTTTCTGGAAGTTCTTTAAGAAGGACTGCAGAACAGTTTTCATTTAGTCGAGTGTTGACAAACTCAACCATCTTCTCCTTCTTACTAAGAAAATATTTAAACATCTTAACGAATTTAGGCATTTGGGCAAGAGCTTCAACAAGGCTAATGGTGATGTTTACTATCGAAATCTTTTTCAAAAAGTTTGTCACTTGAATGTCATCCTTGGTGAGGAATTTGCACTTGTCTAACCGAGATGGATAAGGAATATTGGGCTTAGGAGGTGTAGGTGTAGAAGTTGAGGGTTGAGAGGTAGAAGGTTTAGAGGTAGAAGGTGAGGATGATGAAGGGTTTTTCTTTGATACTTCTTCCGTAAGAGGTGGAGACGGTAATGTAGAACTAGTACTAGGCGTGGAACTAGGAGGATAAATGGGGGTGGAGGAGGTGTAGATGGAGTAACTGGGGGAGTGGTAGATGGTCCTACTAGAGTTGATCCACTGCGTGTAGTAATAGCACTCACATTAGCTCTTGGGTTGGTCACGGTATTCGAAGGAAGAGAGCCCGAAGTAGAGGATTGAGTGTTTTAGAAGAAACTAGCCATCATATTCCTCAAATCATTCGTTTGATTGCTTAAAGAAGTTTGAATATCATTTTTAAGCTCGGTTCGAATATCATTCCCTTGTTTAGTGATATCACCTTACAAGTTAATGATTTGGCTTTGAAGATTCTTAACCACCTCTCCATGGGTCCTCATGAAAGTTTCAACATCATGATTAAATGTCGTGGGTTGAGTGAGGGGTGGAGCTTGGTGAGCGGGTGGTGGATATGAATTAGAAGCTCGAGGTTGGTTTGGATTGCTTCTATTGAAGGTGTTTGGGTTGTGGTTTTTAGGAGAAAAACCGGGTGAAAGAAAGTTGTTAGAACGGTAACTTAGCAAGTTACGATCACCTTGAGGTCGAGCTTGATAGCCTTCCGTGTAATAGTTACCGTGAGTCGCATACATGTTTTCCGGATTGTCATAAGTATAAGGACAATCAGTGTATGAATGAGGACCGCCGCAAGTCTCACAAGAAAGTGCTACAGCTTTAACTTGTTGAAATTGGTTCGTAACCATGATTTGGATATTTTTGCTCATTTCGGCTATCATGCGGGTGACTTCGGTCATCTCGGAGCTGGAAGAAGTAGAAGAAAAAGTGACCCTCGGATTATTTCTTGAAGATGCGGATAAATCCTAATTTTTGTGATGAGTGGTCATGTTCTCTATAAGCTCTCTACACTCATCGGGTCTTCTTTTCATAAATGTACCACCGGCGGCTCCATTTGTGACAATCCGTCAATTTATGATTGATATTTTATTCTCAAGTATTATTTAAAAACATTATTTTAATGTTATATTATGAACTCACACATTTTGGGAAGAAATTTGGGTTTACGTCTTGAAGTAGCATCGACTACGTCTAAACCGGAGGATTTTACGTTACGTGCTTACGTTTACATACACCGTTTTTGGTGACAGCCTGACACTTCAGGAAATAAATTTATCCGTGAATATTATTTTGGAATTTTAAATTTGTGTTGGTTCATAAACTCACAAATTTGCGAGAAGAGATTAGGACTTACGTTCATAATTTAACGTCCTTTACGACTAAACCGGAAACCCTAGGTTTACGTATTTACGTTTTTGAACTCCGTTTTTGATGAGACAATTTTATAAGATTCATTTTGTGCCGTTGATTCATAATTTATACAAACGTTTTTCGTAAAACGACCCGAGGGCACGCAAATCGAGGAAACTAGAATCGAGGAGTACCAGTAAATTAATAGGGATGGGACAAGTTAACACTTGCCCACCCCTATACAAGTGGCATCCAAGAGTACACAACACACTCTTGATGTGTCAAGTTTACTTAAGTAAACAAGGACACTTGTCCTTGTTTCTTTCCAAAACACTAGCAACACAAAACTAGCCAAGACTAAACCATTATCTCATTTACAACATGCAAACCACACACAAACTCTCTTGGCTCCCTATGAACGTCCACCATGCTCCCAAAACACCCCATTTGATCAAAAATTCAACCATGAATCATGTGTTTAACTTGCACAAGTTGAATACCCCTTGAAGTTATGGAGATTGAAGGTAATTCTCAGGAAGACGACAAGAATTTATGGCCTGCACTTAAACAATTTCCATTCAAATGTTTTCTAAAAATTGTATGAAATATTATGACTTGGGACCTATGTAAATTTGATATTTATGAATGGAAATGCTTTATTATTAAACGACGCGATTTTTAGGCGTTGTCTATGATGTGAGTAATGTGCTATCCCGTAACACCAACGACTCTTCCGCTGTATTGAATTGTGTAAATTTGGGGGTGTTATAGTTTGGTACAAGAGCTCTCGTTATAGAGAACGAAAGATTTTTAAAACCAAGGTTTTGAATAATACATTTCAAAATCTTTTAACTATAACCATTTTTCTCAAAATGTCTAAAAATATTTTGACTATAACGGTGTCGAAGAATTCCCGAGTTACCGACAATTCCATACTGAGAAGTGTTATTTTAATATATATATAACGTGGATTATAAATATATGTTGTAATTTGATTACATGATTGTTTGATGATTACTGTAATACGTATACGAGATATTTATACGACGTAGATTGTCACAAGGAACCCTAACTCCCCTAGCGAATCAATTGAATCTATTCCCGTAGGAATTCTAGCTATTCTAGATCTAAACCAAGTTGTGGATATTTATGATCCAAACAAAATGGTTGATATTCGTAGAAATGTTAATAGTAGTTGATTAAGATCTTGAAGAAAAATTGGCGAGATTAAATCTGATATCGATGACATGACGATCTTTCCTTATAGAGTGGAGTTTGACAAAACATTACCACCTAGAAAGGTGTCATCTGATTCGTTGTCACCCAATTCTTAAATTGAAATCGAATGGGTGAATGTTGCACTTGAGGCTGTCATTGGAACCATTACCCAAAAGCCTCATGCCACTAGTACCTTTCCGAGAAGTCTGATTGAATGTGTGAGTCATTTCATACTAGTGACTCATTTGATAACTATTGTTGTAAGAGATATAGGATTGGAAATTAAGTGTTGATAATATCGAACTTTTATTGCCCTTTCAAGGTGTAAGAATAAGGATGAAAGTATTGGAGAATGAGGTAGGATATCGCATTGAGTATAAGTTGGTTGAAACTTGAATAAAGTAAAATTTAACCCGTATGGAATATGAGATTGTTAAGAGGAAGTCATTAAGTTCTGTGATGGAATTATTAGGTATTAAATGATTGTTGGTTCGTGTTAAGGGTTTTTCCTAGACCATTGTCCACTAACGAGGATGCCCAGTGTCCAAGAAATAAATTGAAGAAATCTTCTTTTGAACTGGGACCGATGGATCTTTCGGGACAGGTGGAACCCCCATGAATCTTGTAGATTAGTATTCATTGTGATATCTTTTTAAAATCCCTAACTTAACTGAGACATCAGTTGGTAGGATGAGTTCTTGGAATTGTATGACATAGTGACATGTAATGTGTTACGGTACAATTTTGACTTGTTTGTGATTAATGAAAAGACTACCTTTGATTGCTAAATTTTACATGTATCGATGTTATCTATCTTTTATTGCTTCATCCTAATGTTCGCATTAGTGATGCAATCATTGAACAAGTACTCATCTCGATTTGAGTTACGTTGTGGATTATTCTCTTTTGAGTGCCATCGAGGTCATGAACCTCATGATTAATTGGCTAAGCTCATTTCTTGATATATTGTAGTTAGTTCTTGGTGAACAATTTTTCATCACTCCTTTGCAGAGCACTCATTGTTTTTATAAGATAAAACAGTATCCTTGAGAAAAATTGAATTTTCATCACCATATGGATTATTTAAAGTGAGACTTATAAATAATCGTTATCAAAATAAAGTTGTTTATGAAATACTTTGTAAAACCTAATTGTTTCCGTAACAAAGAACATCTTTGTAAATCTATTTTTGATTCTTATTCAAGAATTAAGCATGAAAATATTTTTATTTTAAACATGATGATAAAATTTTGACGAACTGAGTATTGCATCGTTAATCTTAAAATTGTATATAGTTGCGCGCCTACATACAATTTGGAAGGGACCATGCAAGGCTGATTAGTAGTCACCTTGAAATTATTAATAAACACTCAATTTTCTTTGAAGATTGGGAAAGATTGAATTTTTATGAGATCTGCAAGAAGTGCAAAATATGGACATATTGTTAGGAACACCTACATATGTGCCCGTACTATTTATTCTTATGAATCAAATTTAATCATCTGTGGAAATTGTCTTAATTGACAATTGATATCCCCTCTTTTTCCAATTCTCCCGTGGTGAGATTCTTTGGAAAAGTATTTGATAACCGAGTGTTGATACCCGACTGGATGTATCGACGTTCCTATCATTTTTTTATTAGATTCAATTAGAATGACCTGGGTAACAATCCGAGGAACTTTCGAATGTGTACTCAAATCATGAAAACATGGGATATATTCCTATTCGTTAATGTTCTCGTCTTTATCTGACTTGAAATTCTCTCGCGTAGATTATGCGTTGACATTACTCTTTTGATGTTAGTTATATCTCCCAATATCCTTGAATTTGTGAAGGATTACGAGTTATTATTAGTCTTTTGAGAAATTCACATCTTATTAACGGTGACGAAACTGGAAAGTTGATAATGCCAGTAGAATGAATTGATTGATTATGACATGACGACATTGTCTTAATTGATGGGAACTCGAGTAGATTTCCCCGAAAAGATAAGATGTTGATTATCAAAAGTGATCTAAATAATTCTTGATGGATGACCATATCCTGCATTTAGACTTGAAATTATACCATGAATGGTTATGAACTAGTCATAGATCTTGTAATCTAGAAAGAATTTAAAGTAAATTTATTAAAAGATGTTTCTATTATCTGAAACTTTAGGAGGTATTTGCTGGTGAATTACCTAGACTTTCGCCATTAAGGCAAGTTGAATTTGGTATTGATTATATTCCCGGTGCTGCACCTGTGGCGTGTGCACCCTACGTCAGCACCATCTGAATTAAAAGAATTACCGTACAACTGAGAGAGTTGTCGGAGAAAGCTTTTATTCTACCAAGCTCGTCATCATGAAGAGCTATGGTGTTATCATTCCTTATATTTGTTGATTACCGTGAACAGAATATATTGAAGATCAAAATTCATATCCATTACTCAAGATGGAAGATTTGTTCGATCATTTACAAGGTTCTAGCGTATGTTCTAAAATTTGATCCACGACATGGTTATCATCAACTTCGCGTCCGTGAAGAAGATTATCTATTCCAATCACAACATCCAGAACTTGTAATGAACATTATGAGTTTCGCGCGATGTCGTTTGAATTGACTAATACACATGTAGCATCCATAAATTTGGTGAATCACGTGTGTAGGCTGTAATTTGATAAATTCATGCTGGTGATCATTAAGGACCATTTGTTTGTTTATAAGAATAAGAATGAGTTAATAATTATTTGTAGAATGCCCTGAGTCGGCCGAGTAGTGAAAACCTATACCTTGAATATTTAACATGTGAATAAAGGCTTAATCCTTTATAGTATTTGACCGTGTGATTAATAAATAATGGAATCTATATTGACTTTTCAAAGATTAGAGCCATTTAAGACTTTGGGTTTCACCAAAAAGAAAGTGAAAATATGTTTTGACAAATATTTTATCAAAAGAATTGTTAAGGAATCATTCCCTTAAACCCAGAACATTTAACTAAACTCCTGTTTAGGGGTAAATTTTTGTGTATACCTCAAGCCAACCTAAGAGGGATTGAGGAAACCATTTAAACCAAGACTTGAGATTTGAAACGACAATTTTTCTTTTCAACTAAGAAAATTTTGACCAAAGTATAAAAAAATATTTTTCGAACATTTACGGATCTTATTAATTATTTTCGATAAATCAACAAAAATCGTGTTAATTAAATTGAAATTTATTTTGAACATTTTTCTATAATTGGAAGAACTAAGGAATTTAAAATTTTTACGTTTACATTTCATAAAAATTAAATATTTATTATTTAATTACTTGTAATACTCATCGACGCTTTAGACGTCGGGTTGATCAAAATGATAAAAATGATAGTTGAGACGAAACTAAAACTTAGAAAATATGAAGAAAGAAATTTTGAATGAATACGGTCATGATAATTATTTCATCAGGGAAGGTGAATGTAGATACTCAAACATTATGTAGAAATGATAAAGAATCAATTAGGATGTGTTCCTTAATAATGATTGTGCAAAATAAATTGCCGAGCAATTTAAAATATAGCTGATGCTTGTAAAAAGGATAATATAAATAATAAGAGGGGTTCGCGGCTAATGTGAACCATTAGAATTGAGAAGCCGATGGCGTTAAATGTTTTAAAGGCCACTTGTGGTTGCCTAAATACTGAGATTCTGAGATTTGGTCATACTAGAATCTCATAAGTATACGTATTCTATTCATGCTATTCCTGATTAAATGTATCTTATCTGAAGAAGTTGTACTGATGGCAAATTATGAAGGCAGACATCGCCTCATACATTAGTAAACCTCTAACTATTGCAAAGGTCATCATCAGAATTTGATTCGATTTGGGTCACCGTCGACAGACTGACCAAATATGCTAATATCATTCTTGTTAATGATAGATTCTCGATGAAGAAATTGACTCTTTTGTATTTAAAGGAGTTGTGTAAACATAGTGTGCATGTATCGATCATCTCTATCAAGATTCTCGCTTCGCATCGAATTTCTAGAGATTTGCTCAGAAGTCATTGGGAACGAACCTTGATGAGAGTACTGTTTACCACCCCAATCGAAGGGACGAGGTAAAGTAGCGATGCAAAACACTAGAAGTGTTGTTTTATGCTTGAATGATTGTGTAACACTCTTATTTTTCGTATCGGTACAGCGGAAGGGTCTTTCAGAGTGTTACGAGATAGCACAATAACTCCAATCATAGACAACACATAAAAATGGTTGTACAAGGTTTAACAAACATTCATTCGATAAAAAGTTTCAAAAGCGTACAACAGGTCCCAAATTATACAGGTCATTAAGTTTACAAAACACATATCGAATGAACATTTTTAATATTATGTGGGCCATCAGAGTCGATCTCCATCCGGATTACCTTCAAGCACCTGAGATAAAAACATGCAAAAATCATATCAGCGAATGCCGAGTGAATTCATAGAGTTTAATGAAAACCGTTATATAAAACAATCATTTAAAATCAGAACACAAGTATAATATCGGAAGTAAGTCCTCATATTGCTAGTCAGGCAATATATATCAAGCATACATCTGAAACCGTCCATGAGACCGTAGTCTCTATATTACCATGATAGGTAATATATTCATCGTAATAGCGTCGTTATCATATATAGGATACATTTTTATTTAGATTAGGTAGGATTATTATTAGCCGCATGACATTGTTACCTTACTATGAAAACAGAGGGCCGCGAACCCGACAAACAATTTTCCCATCTAAGTTAGCGTGTCGTCACAAAAATCACGCTATGGAATCTTCTCATACATAAATTCGCTTACCAATCAATGTGGTACGACAGGGATCAACCGTCAAGGCGCGAACTGGGGTGATCGTCCCCAAATAGTACTATCAAATGCATAAGCGTCTACCAAATCCCGGTAGTTCACAATTCATGCTAATGGGACTTTAAGTGACATAACCTAACTACTAATAATCCTTTTAGTCTCGAATATAGGGTCATAGCATCATTCGGGTCCATATCATTAAGCATACAATCGGGACTACTTGTGTTCTATTTTTATAAAACTCTAGCATGTTATCTCCCTCGCGGGTTTACAAATCATTTTATAAAACATTTAAAATAGTTCGAGGCTATGAACTCACGTTGTTAATGAAAGGCGGATTATCGGCTACGGGCGTGCTTCGGTCACGGAAACCTATATAAATAATAATCGGTCTTAGACTCGGTCCAATGACTTTTATCAAAATAAAAATATACATATGATGATTTTGTACATATGATGATGATCAAGTGGGTTTATACATCCTTGTTTACTTATTTTAGCGTTTACATCTTGGTAACGTCTTACTAGTTCACTAGTTTTACCGATTTTACCTATTTTAAGTCCATTAAGTCTTTTATAAGTTCTTTAACTTGTTTTTACCCATTTTATACCTATATTATCAGTATATATACTTTTCATGTTGGGCCCAAATGGGTTAAGCCCAATAAGTTCTTTTTACAAGTTTTTATCTTATTAAGTCCAATTATTAGTCCAATATGTTTAGTTAGCTCGTAAATGTCCGTAATTCTTATAGTTCGGGTTTTATCGGTTTTTACTTGTCTTAGTTATCTATAAATCAGTATATTACTTTTATAAACTTTACATTAGACGGGTTTGGTCGTCTAAGTTTTATTTGGCGAAAAACGTTAATTTCACGGCGATAGCCGAAAAAGTCGTAAAAATCAAGTTTATAGTTTTTATTACTTATAAATATTATTTTACCACCATTTATATAATTTACCCATTTAATTAACCTTTTATAAATTTATATAAATAAGTTTTATAAGTTAGTGGGTTTATATTTTTACATTTTATACATTATAATGTGAGTGCTTATATAATATTAATAAACATTATTTTCAAAATCTGATTTTTAACTTCATGTTCACCATTTTTAACATATCTAGAGTTCTATAATGAATTAGAAGCTCATTTTTGGATGACATGTTCTTCATAATATGTGCTACATATAACTTAGTTATAGCTACTGCCCATTTTGAGTTTAAGTTGCCTTAACAGTCCCTACAAAACTGCTTATTCAGATTACACCACCTAACTTGTTTTGATCATATCTCACTCATTATTTTGATTCCATTGCATGACCAACTCTCACATATGTATAACATCATCTACTTACTGTAAATGGATCAAACCATGCAATTTTATCAGTTCATCTTTTAGTTATCTACTGTTTTTATACAGCCAACTAAATGGTCAAGATTTTAGCTTCATTTCTTATAGTTATCATCATTTTTAAGCATATTTATCAACACTTGATCCCCACACAACATTTTTATCATCATATATACATCATATACATATACAAAATGAAAGAAAATACATTTTTTCTTTACAAAATAACAAGAGAAAAATGGAGAGGATGACCTTCTTTACCAATCCAAGTGGATTTCTTGTTTTAGGAAGACAAGAACTTGATGAACACAACAAGTATCTCCAAGACCATCAAATATCAAGAACATAGGTTGGAAAATCAGCCCTAGGACACAAGCAAATCACCTCCAAAGATGTTAATATGGCCACCAAATGATCAAGGCTTCAAGAGAACACCTTAATAGTGCTAGTAAACATGTTGTTTATGGCTAGAAGAGATCAAATGGGGTGTTTGTTGGTTTATTTGGGACGGCACAAGGGAGAGTTTGAGAGAGTTTTTGGAGTGGATTGCATGTAAGAAAGATGGAAATGAATACAAGTTGCTAGTTTAGCTAGTTTAGTGGTATGTGATAAGTGTGAAAACACTCATCAATAATGATCCATAAACCACTCAAAACACAGTCAAATACATTATATTAAACTGTTAATTATCAGAATTACGCGTGTATTTGGTGTTTGTGTATTTTCAGGTATATAGGTACATTTGAGACAAAACACGAGCTTTTAAGGACTTATTTGATCAAAAGACGAAGAAAAAGACGAAAGATGCTTCCAAGGACCTTATTTGCCAAATTTCCAAAGATCAAGGGCTTAAAGTGCAATTTCTACTATTCAAAGGATGAAAAGGAATTACTTAAAAAAAGTTTCTATACACATTTGAGAGAAGTGAAAGACAAAGGACTAAATTGAAAATAAAAGAAACAAGTTTATTACTTGGTCTCTTGACCAAGACTGGTCAACAGATAAACATAAACACATGCGTCTCCTTCTCCAACGCGAAGAGAGAGAGAAAACAGTGACTTCATCTCAACCTCCATCACACCTGCAAATCCATCCCAAGGTCGATCCAGGAAGAATCACGCGAAGCTTATAACAGCAAAAATCATCCTCTCCTTCTCCTCTACATGATGGTACTAATCAATTCGATCAAGAATGAAGAATAAAGAAACGCCCAAATTCAAGATTGAAGATGAAGAAAGATTAAACCTCGTATTTTCCACGTGGCATCCAATCATTGGATAGACCACGTCACTTTCTTCCACTCGACGGCTATAAATAAGAGACGAGGCCATCATTTGAAGCGGTTAGCTTAGGTGTAGGATTCACACAGTAGGTTAGAATTAGTTAAAACTTTTGTAACCAATTCTGTTTTTCAGTTAAAGCTTTTGTAACGAATTTCTTTTTCTTCATTAATGAAATAAATAAAGCTTTCTCATTCTTTCCTTCTAATCAGCTCAAAAGTTAGTTAATCTGTTCAAGTTTTCTTTACCGTTTAGTTTTCTTAACTTTTCGTCATCAGTTGGAATTCAGATTCTCGAATCAGATAATTCAGTTAATCTTGTTTGTTATCAGTTTTTCTGCCATCGATGATTGAGTGTGTTTAACTTTCGGTTACGAAGTCTGTTAAATCAGTTATTTCAATTGATCTTAGTTTGATAATTAGAGTTCAAGTGAATTTGATTTCATAGGAGAGTTAGTAAAAGATATATAGCACAATTTACTCATAGTTTAATCAGTTTTTCAGGTCTAGGAGTTTTTTTTAATGACGAATCAGTTTTAGCGTTTGTAGTTAGCTTTTGAGTTTGGACTCAATTTAGATTTAAATACATTTCTAAAAGCAGATTTTATAAAAAAATGATATTAGTTTCGAAAGTTTGTTTTTTTTTTGATATCAGAATGTTTAAAAATGATGTGAGTATGGGACTGAATTTAGATAAGATTTGCGAATAGGATTTTGTCAGTTTTTGTGCAGGTAAAGTTGTTAGGATTGTATATTCAGTTCAGAATTCCGAGTTCTACAAGTTCAGTTTTATAAGGATTTGAGTATAAGTTCATAAGTTCTTTAGCATATATTTGGTTTCCTGTTTCGACTTGATTCTGCAGGTTTATTGTGAATGTATGCAGGTGATGGATTAGCAGTTGTAGAAGTTCGTTTTTCTTCTCTTATTTTCATTTTGCAGGTTGGTAAAGTAGAATCAGTTGATTCAGAAGATTTCGATTAGCAGTTGAAAGAGATTAGGGGTGTTTGGTTTTAAGCCGGCTCAGCGCCGCGCTTCTCTACTCAACGGACTGGCTTCGGATGATTGGTTAAGCGAGTTTTAGTTTCTGCATGCATTAATAGAATCTGCTACTAATCTGCTTGTGATTTAGCTGGTAAATGATAGTGTAATCCTGTTAATGGTGATATAGTGTAGAGTTTTGTGCTATTCTCTTGATTTGCTATTTGTTAACTGTTGTGTTTTGGATTGCAGAGATTAGTTTAGCTATCGAATTACAGTCAGTAGTATATCAGTTAGTATATACTTGTCCTTATTAGTTTACTAGTGGATCTGTATCTCATTATATGCAAGTTAGATTAGGCTATTAATGAAAAAATGTAATAAGAAGTAGTGCAGGCAATAATGAAAGGCCAATTAGATCAAATGAATAATTGGACCAGTTAGAAGTAGCTTAGGTTTTGGGCTTTGATACTTCATGGGCCAAGCATAGACGAATTGTTGTAAAATCAGTCAAAGCATTTACAAAGTATAAATCTTTTAGGCTAAATTGTATAAATTTTAATTTTACTTTTAGTAAAATTGCATTACTAGTTTTTACAAATATTAATTGTAGTTTTATATTTTGTAATTTACATTTGTAGAATAAGTTTACATTTTTTGTATTTTGTATTTTGTGAATTTTCTTGTGGTAAGTGCAATATGTTGTAGAATAGTACGTATATGTAGCATAATTTAGATATTTTTACATTTTTACTTGTTTTGTGCCAATTAGACATAAATTCCAAAAAAAAATCTTACAACCAAAAACAATCAAGTCTTTGCTTAAAACGTTATATCAATTCGAATCGAGCTGAGAAGACAACTACACTAAAAAACGAAATATCAAATGGCGCCGCTGCCGGTTCTTTGACTACACGAGAGACTATCGATTGACGGTTTTCATTGGCTTTTGGGATCCGTTCACTTTGTGAACGTTATTTTTACGTATCATAAATCAAAAACAAATAAAAAAAATCAAAAATATAAAAATATATAAAAACTAAAAAATTAACAAAACAATTCTTTTCCTAAAGAATTGACCAAAAAAATTAAAAAATCCAAAAAGCAATCTTTTTCCTAAGAGATTGCACCCAAAAATATATATTATTGGATTCTCTCGGTTTTTATGTACATATAGTATTTTCCTTTAAAAACTCATAAATACAAAAATATTTTTCATATATTATTATAAGTACATACGTATACGTATAAGAACAATTAATTTACATATCTTCCATAAGTATTGCCGAGGCAATACACCGTGTTGAGGGGCGCTCCGGTCCTTGACACACGTATCGATCAAACAAAATAAAGCAAGAATAGATAAATACTCTCAATAAGCAATAATTCGAAGAATACGAACATTTAAGTGAATAGAAAGGCGATGTGCTATAAAATGCCATCTAAGGGTCAATAGGTACTTAAGTGCTTCGCGCCACCTAACCCCCCGTTCACTTGGGAGTATTCTAAGAAGGAAAGCTTCATTGAGGGTCTTGCACCCAAAGTAGTATTACATATATTGTTACTTTCTTGTGGATATTTAATATTGAAACTCGAAGAGGATAATCTTATTCTTTTCAAAGTCACACGAGAGCTTCTCTCTCATTCCTCGTATTGAGTTGCATGCTCACTCGCGGGCGTACACAAATACCGATTGGTGTACAACCTCTTCCTCCGAAAAGGAAGAAAAAGAGAAAGAGTAAGACCACCACCGTTCACCAAGCCGATCACGAGAATCGTGCTTTGTCATCACCACAAGAAGCCATGGCTGTTGATAACCGTACTTTGTTTGAACGTATGCAATCCAACATTCATGGATTTGTTAGTGCCATTAAGATTCCCGACTATCCCGCTAACACATTTGAGCTACATACATCTATGATCAATATGGTTGCTGCATCACCTTTCTATGGAAAACAAAATGAGGATCCCCATGCTCATCTTAAGAGATTCCTTTCACTTTGCAATACCATTAAGCATAATGGGGTTCCACCTGATGTCATTAGATTGTTGTTAGTATCATTTTCACTAGATGGGAGTGCTAAGCATTGGTTAGACACCCAACCACCCGATAGTATCACCACATGGGATGATTTTACCACTAAGTTTTTGAACAAATTCTTTCCTCCACAAAAGACTATGGCTTTGAGGAATTTGATTATGGGCTTTACACAAAAACCTAGTCAATCCTTTGGTGATGCTTGGGAAGAGTATAGTGAGTTGTTGAGGCGATGCCCTAATCATGGAATGGATGATCTAAGCCAAATCAATACTTTCTATAATGGCCTTAAACCTCACCACCAAGATTCACTAAATGCTTCCGCGGGAGGGAGTATTCATTTCAAGACATACCAAGAGGCTTTGACCATTATTGAGACTAAGGCAATGGTTCAAACAAACGATCCATTTGAAGAAAGAGTTCATGTTATCCAAAACACTTCTCAAACACCTTGTGATAACCAATTCCTTAAATACCACCAAGAGATCCTTCAACAAGTCAAACAAGGACAACAAGAAATGACTCAAGAGTTAGTTCAAGCCTTGAAGAGCTTGACATTGAACAATTCCTCAAACAATGTGAATGCCATCACCATTTCTTGTGTTACTTGTGGAGGCCCACACTCTTATGAACAATGTGACAAGGTGCAAGGGTATCAAGGGGAATGTTATGCTTACCAAGAGGAACACCGTGAACACTTCAAGCCTAACATCAATCCAAATAACCTTTCTTACAAATCCCAAAATTACCTTACTCCACCCGGCTTTCCACCCCAACCACCCACCCAAATTCAACAAAATCCTCCTCAAATTTTAGCAAGGAATCAAGGGCAAAGACAACCATACCAAGGAAATAACTACAAGGCACCAAATCAATTTCAACCTCAAGCAAGTACCTTTTATCCACCAAATCAAGGATTTAACTCCCAACCTTTACCTTTCCAACCTCAAGGTTTTCAAGGTTATGTGCCACAAGAGTTAAACACAATGGATCTTTTGCAAAAGATGAATCAAGAGACTGAAAAGAAACTCCAAGCTATGGACAAGAAAATGAATGACCAATTCAATAAGCTTTTCATGGCATTAAATCAAAGACCACAAGGAGCTTTACCTTCCAACACACAAACAAATCCTAGGGCCAATGTTAATGCTATTACAACAAGAAGTGGTACAACAACAAAGGATCCTTCACCTCCTAAACCTACTATTGTTCAACCCACTTGTGCTCCTACTTGTGATACGCCTTCTACTTCTACTCCACCTCCTCAAAGTGCTCCTATTCACTCAAACACACCTTCTCAACCACCTCATACTTCTCCTTTACCTTCCACACTTCCCAATGAAGAGGCTAACAAAGACAAATCTTCCACTACAACACCTATTCCACCTACACCCAAACCTACTCTTCCATACCCTTCAAGGTTGAAAAAGGACAAATTAAAGAACAAAGATGACATACAAGTCTCCAATTTCTTAAGGATGTTCAAGCAACTCAATATCAACATATCCTTTGCGGAAGCTCTTGCTTATATGCCAAAGTTTGCTAAGATGTTCAAGGATTTGCTCTCAAACAAAGAAAAATTGGTTGACTTGCCCAACACATCACTTAATGAAAATTGTTCCGCGGTGTTACTTAAAACCTTACCAACAAAACTTGGAGATCCGGGGCGCTTCTTGATACCTTGCAATTTTCCCGGTGTTGAAAATTGCATGGCTTTGGCGGATTTAGGGGCAAGCATAAATCTCATGCCTTTATCGGTTTGGAAACAACTCTCTCTTCCCGAGCTCACCCCCACTAGGATGACTCTTGAACTAGCCAACCGAACCATAGCTCACCCCGTAGGTATAGCGGAAGATGTGTTTGTAGGTGTGGATAAGTTTACCTTTCCGGCCGACTTTGTAGTGGTCGATTATGACATGGATCCTAGAGTGCCTTTGATTGTTGGTAGACCGTTTTTGAGAACGGGTCGTACCTTGATAGATGTGGCGGAAGGAGAATTAATTATGAGAGTAGAGGATGAGAAAGTGGTGTTTAAGTTAGGGAAAGTTTGTGATAGAAAAGAGGTTAAGGAGTCTAGACCTTGTGAGACGATTAACATTGTGGATGTGTTAGATGAAGTGTGTAATGAACACTTTCATGATGCTTGTAAGAATGCTAGTGATGATATTCCACATGTTGAAACCGTGGCCTCAATTGCTCCCTCTTTAATACCTTTTGGAGAGAGTGATTTCCTCTTGGAGGAATTTGAGTCCAACTTTCTTGGTGATGATGATTCTCCCATTAATTGGGAAGAAGATATTCTTACAATCCAAAAGTTGCTCAATGAGGACCCTATTCCTTCCCCTATTCCACACGAGATTACCATTGAGGAACCTTCCATAGTAAAACCTTCCATAGAAAGTCCACCTCCCATTGAACTTAAGGAACTTCCATCCCACTTAGAATATGCTTTCTTAGAAGGAAAAGACCAATTACCGGTGATTATTGCTAAGGAATTGAAAGAGGATGAGAAGGAGCAACTTATTGAAGTCCTTAAGAAACATAAGAAAGCTTTAGCATGGAAAATATCCGACATAAGGGGAATTGATCCACATTTTTGTACTCACAAAATCCTTATGGAGGATGATTATAAACCCGCCATTCAAAACCAAAGGAGAGTTAACCCAAAAATTCATGAGGTTATTAAGAAGGAAGTGATTAAACTCTTAGATGCGGGTATGATTTACCCCATTTCCGACTCTCCATGGGTTAGCCCGGTTCATTGTGTTCCAAAGAAGGGTGGAATCACCGTGGTGCCTAATGAGAACAATGAGCTTATTCCCACGAGACTTGTAACCGGTTGGAGAGTTTGCATTGATTATAGAAAACTCAATGAGGCAACTAGGAAAGGCCATTTCCCGCTTCCCTTTATGGATCAAATGCTTGAACGCTTAGCGGGAAATGAGTACTATTGTTTTCTTGATGGCTTTTCGGGTTATTTCCAAATCCCAATTGACCCTAAGGATCAAGAAAAGACCACATTCACTTGTCCATACGGTACATTTGCTTACAAGAGGATGCCTTTTGGCCTATGTAATGCACCGGGGACGTTTCAAAGGTGCATGATGGCAATTTTCCATGATATGATAGAGCAAACCATGGAGGTTTTTATGGATGACTTTTCCGTATTTGGGAACTCCTTTAGCTCGTGTCTCACCAATCTTGAGAGAATGCTTAAGCGTTGTGAGGAAACACGTTTGGTGCTTAATTGGGAGAAATGTCACTTTATGGTGAAAGAGGGGATTGTTTTAGGACACAAGATATCCAATAAGGGATTAGAAGTTGATCGAGCCAAAATTGATGTGATTGCTAAGCTTCCCCCACCCACCTCGGTTAAAGGTGTGAGGAGTTTCTTAGGTCATGCGGGTTTTTATAGGCGCTTTATACAAGATTTCTCTAAGATAGCTAGACCGATGACTCATCTCTTGGAGAAAGAGGCTCCTTTCATTTTTGACCAAGCTTGTTTAGAATCTTTTGAGACACTTAAGGAAAAATTGACAAAGGCTCCCGTTTTGGTTTCTCCAAATTGGGAATTACCTTTCGAGCTTATGTGTGACGCTAGTGATTATGCGGTGGGGGCCGTCTTAGGACAAAGAGTTAATAAGCATTTCCAACCTATACACTATGCGAGTAAAACCATGACCGGTGCACAACTTCATTACACTACCACGGAAAAAGAGTTGCTTGCTATAGTATATGCTTTTGAGAAGTTTAGACCATATCTTGTGCTTTCCAAGACCATAGTGTATACGGATCATTCCGCTCTCAAGTATCTTATGACAAAGCAAGATGCTAAGCCTAGGCTTTTGAGATGGGTTTTGTTGCTTCAAGAGTTTAAGATAGAGATTCGTGATAAAAAAGGGGCCGAGAATTTAGCGGCGGATCATTTGAGTAGACTTGAGCATCCTTTTCAAGGAGATTTCCCACATCAAGAAATCAATGAATCCTTTCCATTAGAGGAGCTCATGTCTATCTCTTCCCAAGAGGATGCCACACCTTGGTTTGCGGATATAGCAAACTATCTTGTGGGCAATGTGCTTATTGAGGGTCTTACTTACCAACAAAAGAAAAAGTTTCTTAAGGAAGTTAAGTATTACTTTTGGGATGATCCATATCTTTTTAGGCAATGTGCGGACCAAATCATTAGACGGTGTGTAGATGGGCCCGAGGCATTTAAAATCTTAGAGGCATGTCATAAAGGACCTACGGGTGGACATTTTGGGCCTAACTACACCGCCAAGAAAGTCTTTGATTCGGGTTACTATTGGCCTTCCATTTACAAGGATGCCCAAGAGATGGTGAAATTTTGTGATGTTTGTCAAAGACAAGGAAAAATTACACAACGTGATGAGATGCCACAAAATTTTATCCAAGAGTGTGAGATATTTGATGTATGGGGAATAGATTTCATGGGACCTTTTCCATCCTCTAAGGGAAACAAGTATATACTTGTGGCGGTGGATTATGTGTCCAAGTGGGTGGAGGCTAAAGCCTTACCTACTAATGATGCTAGAGTGGTTGTAAAGTTTTTGAAACAATTGTTTGCTAGATTTGGTGTACCTCGGGCCATCATAAGTGATCGTGGTACGCACTTTTGTAATGATCAATTCACGAGAGTTATGAAGAAATATGGAGTGAATCATAGACTTTCTACCGCGTATCACCCTCAAACAAATGGTCAAACCGAGGTCACAAATCGTGGTTTAAAGAGGATTTTAGAGAGAACGGTGGGAGAGCATAGAGCTTCTTGGTCGGATAAGCTTGATGATGCTTTGTGGGCGTTTAGGACGGCTTTTAAGACACCAATTGGTTGTACTCCTTATAGGCTTGTCTATGGAAAAGCGTGCCACCTTCCATTTGAGTTAGAACATAAGGCATCTTGGGCTCTCAAGTGGGCTAACTTTGATTTAAACCAAGCCGGTTCACATAGGAAAGATCAAATCAATGAGATGGATGAGTTGAGAGCCAATGCCTATGAGAATTCTTTGCTATACAAGGAAAAGACTAAGCAATTGCATGATGCTAAGATTAAGAATCGTGAGTTCAAAGTTGGAGAGCCGGTTCTCCTCTTTAACTCAAGATTGAAGCTTTTTGCGGGCAAGCTTAAGTCGAGATGGTCTGGTCCATTCACTATTGCTCAAGTGTTTCCATATGGAACTCTTGAGTTGTCCCAACCCGATGGTCCAAATTTTAAAGTGAATGGTCACCGTGTTAAGCACTACTTTGGGGAGGACATTTCCGTGTAGGGTTGCTCACTCATCTCATGCTTTGGAGCTTATGGAGGAGGCCCTTGTATCCGGTTCACTTCGTTACTTTAGTGATTTTTCATTGACACCTTGTGCTTAAACTTGATTTCACTAATAGTAGTCCTTTCCTTAACTTGGGTTAAGCAAAGTCTATTCATTGTCATAAGTGTAGGGGAAGTTTTTATACTTCCATGCTCTTAAACATTGAAGACAATGTTTAGCTTAAGTGTAGGGGGGTCTTCTATCGAAGTGACCTTACCTAGAACTTGTCATTGTCTTGCATGATAACATGGAAAATGAATTTTCAACATTTTTCAAATTTTTGATCTACTTTGGCCACCAAAAATATGCATTCATAATTTTTGCATTTATCATTTTTCATTTTGCATAACACATTTGCATTGTATATATTCTTTTATTTTCATAAAAATATATAAAAAGGAAAAATATAATAAAACATGGTTTTAACAAATTTAGACTTCTTTGACATATTAGGCCCGCCATGGATATTTTGACTCAACCCGAGTTTGCTTATTTTAGCATTCTCTAGCTAGTATCCTTAACCATGTAGTCCTTCATTGGTCTATTAGGCTAAGCTTCCACCAATTTCATTCTTTGAAATTTTAAATTTGTGGAGAATGGGAAATGATAGAGTTGAAGCAAGTGTAAAAGGGCTAGATAGACTTCATGGCAATTACTTGTGGCTAAACCCTTCTCTTCTTTATCTCTATTTTTCTTCGCTTGTATATAATTGTTAATAAATAATCAAGTACGGTTTTAATTGGTTTGTAATCTCTTATGCATTTTTGGCTAATCATTTATGGTTGATATGAGTACGTCTTAAGATTCTAAGTTAGCACGTTTTATGTGTACTAGACTTGTGTCATGCTCCATATTTAGCGGGTGTTTTTCCTTTTCTTCTTTGCAAATTTTTTTGGTGAGGAATAAAGAAAAATAAGAGCGGCTTATGAAAAAAATGAGTGGCTAGAAAAAGAAAAAGAAAAAGAAAAAAAAAAAAAAAATAATAATAATGCAAGACTCCCAAGAGGGGCAGTGTGGTGTTAATTATAGTGACTATTGAGTTCCAATATTACCTTGACGGGTTGCGGGGATTCAATAGATTGCTCCAATCCAATATTACCTTGACGGGTTGCGGGGTTGAAGATCCAAAATCTCAAAAAGATGCGGATGTAAATTAT
The DNA here is from genome assembly GCA_025667525.1 of Glebionis coronaria. Classification (NCBI taxonomy): domain Eukaryota; kingdom Viridiplantae; phylum Streptophyta; class Magnoliopsida; order Asterales; family Asteraceae; genus Glebionis; species Glebionis coronaria. The sequence goes on from CM046874.1 coordinate 376,289,369, forward strand.
TGCGTGAGTTTTATTTTCCTTTCCTTAGCGAGTGTGTAGTTACTTATGAAAGCATGACATGAGGATTTTACACATAAGGCGAATGACTTATTATTCTTAATACGGACTTGTATTAATTGTGAGCGGTTTTTCAAGTAATGGATGAGAGGATTACTTAGGATTAAAACCGTGCTTCCTTATTTTTGGATTTTACACTTCTTATATTTCACGCTTGAATAATGACAAATTTGCCCACAAGCAATTTGCTCAAATAATAACCGGTTCCACATTTAATTGTCATGAATAAGTTGATGCACTTTTTACTTGTGAATGCAATGATCCCATTTACTAGCTTGGTTTGGGGAAAGTGAAACTTGAGGGTGATAAGTGTTCATGGTATCCAAGCCCTAATCTAAGTCATTGATTTCTTTATGAGTTATTTCTATCAAAACCATTTATGAAAAATCTAAAAAGATATAAATAGAATTGTTTTCTTTGCATTGCATTGTAAAAATTCAAAACCATTCATCATATAGCATAGTATAGTTATTAAATCATAAAATGGCCAAGGTTGGTTAATTATGAGAAAAGTGTAACTTGGTGCTTTAAAATGCTGCATTGCATGAGGACATGGCAATGGTCAAGTGGAGGGGAGTTGATAAGTGTGAAAACACTCATCAATAATGATCCATAAACCACTCAAAACACAGTCAAATACATTATATTAAACTGTTAATTATCAGAATTACGCGTGTATTTGGTGTTTGTGTATTTTCAGGTATATAGGTACATTTGAGACAAAACACGAGCTTTTAAGGACTTATTTGATCAAAAGACGAAGAAAAAGACGAAAGATGCTTCCAAGGACCTTATTTGCCAAATTTCCAAAGATCAAGGGCTTAAAGTGCAATTTCTACTATTCAAAGGATGAAAAGGAATTACTTAAAAAAAGTTTCTATACACATTTGAGAGAAGTGAAAGACAAAGGACTAAATTGAAAATAAAAGAAACAAGTTTATTACTTGGTCTCTTGACCAAGACTGGTCAACAGATAAACATAAACACATGCGTCTCCTTCTCCAACGCGAAGAGAGAGAGAAAACAGTGACTTCATCTCAACCTCCATCACACCTGCAAATCCATCCCAAGGTCGATCCAGGAAGAATCACGCGAAGCTTATAACAGCAAAAATCATCCTCTCCTTCTCCTCTACATGATGGTACTAATCAATTCGATCAAGAATGAAGAATAAAGAAACGCCCAAATTCAAGATTGAAGATGAAGAAAGATTAAACCTCGTATTTTCCACGTGGCATCCAATCATTGGATAGACCACGTCACTTTCTTCCACTCGACGGCTATAAATAAGAGACGAGGCCATCATTTGAAGCGGTTAGCTTAGGTGTAGGATTCACACAGTAGGTTAGAATTAGTTAAAACTTTTGTAACCAATTCTGTTTTTCAGTTAAAGCTTTTGTAACGAATTTCTTTTTCTTCATTAATGAAATAAATAAAGCTTTCTCATTCTTTCCTTCTAATCAGCTCAAAAGTTAGTTAATCTGTTCAAGTTTTCTTTACCGTTTAGTTTTCTTAACTTTTCGTCATCAGTTGGAATTCAGATTCTCGAATCAGATAATTCAGTTAATCTTGTTTGTTATCAGTTTTTCTGCCATCGATGATTGAGTGTGTTTAACTTTCGGTTACGAAGTCTGTTAAATCAGTTATTTCAGTTGATCTTAGTTTGATAATTAGAGTTCAAGTGAATTTGATTTCATAGGAGAGTTAGTAAAAGATATATAGCACAATTTACTCATAGTTTAATCAGTTTTTCAGGTCTAGGAGTTTTTTTTAATGACGAATCAGTTTTAGCGTTTGTAGTTAGCTTTTGAGTTTGGACTCAATTTAGATTTAAATACATTTCTAAAAGCAGATTTTATAAAAAAATGATATTAGTTTCGAAAGTTTGTTTTTTTTTGATATCAGAATGTTTAAAAATGATGTGAGTATGGGACTGAATTTAGATAAGATTTGCGAATAGGATTTTGTCAGTTTTTGTGCAGGTAAAGTTGTTAGGATTGTATATTCAGTTCAGAATTCCGAGTTCTACAAGTTCAGTTTTATAAGGATTTGAGTATAAGTTCATAAGTTCTTTAGCATATATTTGGTTTCCTGTTTCGACTTGATTCTGCAGGTTTATTGTGAATGTATGCAGGTGATGGATTAGCAGTTGTAGAAGTTCGTTTTTCTTCTCTTATTTTCATTTTGCAGGTTGGTAAAGTAGAATCAGTTGATTCAGAAGATTTCGATTAGCAGTTGAAAGAGATTAGGGGTGTTTGGTTTTAAGCCGGCTCAGCGCCGCGCTTCTCTACTCAACGGACTGGCTTCGGATGATTGGTTAAGCGAGTTTTAGTTTCTGCATGCATTAATAGAATCTGCTACTAATCTGCTTGTGATTTAGCTGGTAAATGATAGTGTAATCCTGTTAATGGTGATATAGTGTAGAGTTTTGTGCTATTCTCTTGATTTGCTATTTGTTAACTGTTGTGTTTTGGATTGCAGAGATTAGTTTAGCTATCGAATTACAGTCAGTAGTATATCAGTTAGTATATACTTGTCCTTATTAGTTTACTAGTGGATCTGTATCTCATTATATGCAAGTTAGATTAGGCTATTAATGAAAAAATGTAATAAGAAGTAGTGCAGGCAATAATGAAAGGCCAATTAGATCAAATGAATAATTGGACCAGTTAGAAGTAGCTTAGGTTTTGGGCTTTGATACTTCATGGGCAAAGCATAGACGAATTGTTGTAAAATCAGTCAAAGCATTTACAAAGTATAAATCTTTTAGGCTAAATTGTATAAATTTTAGTTTTACTTTTAGTAAAATTGCATTACTAGTTTTTACAAATATTAATTGTAGTTTTATATTTTGTAATTTACATTTGTAGAATAAGTTTACATTTTTTGTATTTTGTATTTTGTGAATTTTCTTGTGGTAAGTGCAATATGTTGTAGAATAGTACGTATATGTAGCATAATTTAGATATTTTTACATTTTTACTTGTTTTGTGCCAATTAGACATAAATTCCAAAAAAAAATCTTACAACCAAAAACAATCAAGTCTTTGCTTAAAACGTTATATCAATTCGAATCGAGCTGAGAAGACAACTACACTAAAAAACGAAATATTAGTATGGTAAAGCTTAAGATGTAAGCTAGCTTACAATTGGTGTAAGTTAGCTAAACTTGATGCCACCTATGTGTTGTGGTGTCAAGTTAGCCGTCCCATATAGCTAGTGGGGTGGGACAAAGTGTTTTGTCCCATCTCACTAGTTTACGGGTATTTCTCGATTCTAGTTTTCTCGATTTGCGTGCCCTCGGGTCGTTTTACGAAAAACGTTTTTATAAATTATGAATCACCGTCACAAACGAATCCAATAAAAATTGTCTCATCAAAAACGGAGTTCAAAAACGTAAATACGTAATCCTAAGGTTTCCGGTTTAGTCGTAAAAGACGCCAAATTATGCACGTAAGCCCAAATTTAAATCCGTAAATTTTGAGTTCGTCAACCAACATAAAAATAAGTTTCAAAATATTATACGAGAAAATATTTCACTACCTGAAAATGTTAGATTGTCACAGCTTTTCCTCCTAAAAGGGATCAACGTCCTCGTGATCCATTTCATTTGGATGTCCGTTTCTTATTGAAATCGAAGAGGTGCGGATATTTCTTCCACATTTCATCCTCTCGTTCCCAAGTATACTCCGGTCCATGCTTTGAATTCCATCAGATCTTGACAATAGGTATCCGACTTTGTTTCAGTTGCTTTACCTCGCGGTCCATAACTTCTATGGGCTCTTCGATAAAATGCAACTTCCCATCTATTCGAACCTTACCTAACGGAATTTTCTCATCACTCACTGCTAGACATTTCTTCAGATTAGATACATGGAATGTGTTGTGAACACCATGAAGTTCTGGGGGTAACTCTAGTTTGTAAGCCACCGGACCTACTCTAGATAAAATCTTGAAGGGTCCAATATAACGGGGATTCAATTTTCCTCGCTTTCCAAATCTGATAACGCCTTTCCATGGCGATACTTTCAACATTACTCGGTCACCCACTTCAAACTCCATTGGCTTCCGCCGCACATCCGCGTAACTTTTCTGTCTACTACGGGCAGTCAACAACCTGTTCTTAATCTTAACTATCATCTCCGTAGTCTCCCGGATCAATTCCGGTCCCGTGAGCTGGGTATCCCCAACTTCACTCCAACATACAGGAGATCTACACTTCCTACCATACAAAGCTTCAAACGGTGCAGCCTTAATACTAGAATGGTAACTATTGTTATACGAAAACTCTGCTAACGACAAATGTTTATCCCAATTCTTACCAAAGTCTAACACACAAGCTCTCAACATATCTTCAAGTGTTTGTATCGTCCTTTCACTCTGCCCATCAGTCTGGGGGTGATAAGCAGTGCTCATGTCGAGATTCGTTCCCAAAGATCTTTGGAGAGATTTCCAAAAATTCGATGCGAATCTAGGATCTCGATCTGAAATGATCGATACAGGCACTCCATGCTTGCATACAACATTATCAAGGTATATTCGAGTCAGCTTCTCCAGTGAGAACTGCTCCTTAACCGGAATGAAGTGTGCTGATTTGGTCAGTCTATCGACAATAACCCAAATCGAATTGTTTCCAGATGATGTTCTAGGAAGCTTGGTGATAAAGTCCATCGTAATTCGCTCCCACTTCCATTCAGGAATCTTTGGTTGTTGAAGAAGTCCTGATGGCTTTTGATGTTCAGCTTTGACTCTAGCACAAGTCAAGCATTGAAGAACATACATAGCTATGTCAGCTTTCATATTCGGCCACCAGTACAACTTCTTCAAATCATGGTACATCTTATCAGATCTCGGATGAATGGAATACTTAGATTTATGGGATTCTAACATAATCAAATCTCTTAAGCCTCCAAACTTAGGTATCCACATACGACCTCTTAAGCATTTCACTCCATCAGCTCTAACCTCTAAAGGATCTCCTTCTCCTCGGAACCCTTCATTAACAAAATTCTCCTTCTTACAAGCTTCTATCTGCGCATTTCTAATTTGCTCAGGCAAATTATTGTGCACGGTCGAGACTAGAGAACGCACCCTGATAGGCTCTCTATCTTTCCTACTTAACGCATCGGCAACAACATTGGCTTTTCCTGGGTGATATTTTATATCACAATCATAATCACTTAACAACTCTATCCATCTTCGTTGCCTCATGTTCAATTCCTTCTGGTCGAGAATATACTGTAGGCTTTTGTGATCGGTGAATACCGTACACTTGGTGCCATACAGATAATGTCTCCACAACCTAAGAGCAAAGACTACAGCTCCTAACTCAAGATCATGAGTAGTATAATTCTCCTCATTCTTCCTTAATTGCCTCGAAGCATAAGCTATCACTTTCTCCCTCTGCATCAAAACAGCTCCATAACCTCTAAGAGATGCATCACAATACACTACAAAATCTTCACTCCCGTCGGGTAATGATAAGATTGGCGCACTACATAATTTTTGCTTCAATGTCTGAAATGCTCCATCTTCATCACTTCCCCAAACGAAAGGTTTATTCTTCTGGGTAAGCTTAGTCAAGGGTTTAGCTATCAAAGAGAATTCTTTAATGAATCGCCTATAATAGCCAGCCAATCCTAAGAACTGTCGCACTTCCGTTGGCGTTGTCGGTGCAGACCAATTCTTAATAGCTTCAACCTTTGCAGGATCAACATGAATTCCATCTCTGTTAATCACATGACCAAGAAATTGCATAGAATCTAACCAGAAATCACACTTCGAAAACTTAGCATACAACCTTTCATCCTTCAACAAATTCAAAACAATCCTCAAATGTTCTCTATGCTCATCTTCATTCTTAGAATAGATTAGAATATCGTCAATAAACACAATCACAAATTTATCCAAGTAGGGCTTGCACACTCGATTCATTAAATCCATGAAAACCGCAGGTGCGTTAGTTAACCCAAATGGCATTACTTGAAATTCATAGTGTCCATAACGAGTTCTAAATGCAGTTATAGGAATATCTTCTTCACGGACGTGAAGTTGGTGATATCCTGACCGCAAATCTATCTTAGAATACACACTAGATCCTTGCAGTTGATCAAACAAATCATCAATCCTAGGTAAAGGATATCGATTTTTAATTGTCAACTTATTCAGTTCCCTATAATCAATGCACATACGAAAAGATCCATCCTTCTTCTTAACGAACAAGACTGGAGCTCCCCAAGGCGACGAGCTCGGTCGAATAAAACCTTTATCAGACAACTCCTTAAGTTGCTCAGATAACTCCTTTAATTCAAAAGGGGCTAATCGGTAAGGCGCACGTGCCACCGGTGCAGCACCAGGAATTAAATCGATTCGAAACTCTACTTGCCTTATCGGTGGAAGTCCGGGTAAATCTTTAGGAAATACCTCAGGAAATTCACAAATAATAGGTACATCTTCCAATCGTTTCTCCCTAGACTCATTCCCGGTCACTTGAGCTAAGAATAACTCACAACCGTTTCTGATGTACTTTTGGACTTTAATACATGAAACGATTTTCAAACGGGATTCACCTCGACTACCATCAATTACTAACGTCCTATTCCTAAGAGGAATCTTAACCTTCTTCTCTCCACATAAAATAGTAGCATTATTCAACGACAACCAATCCATACCAATAATAATATCAAAATTACCTAATTCTATCAACATCAAATCAATCGGAAAGGAATGGTTCAAGAGATTTAGAGAGCATCCTTCTAATAGCTTATTAGTTTTCACTAATTTACCATCATCCAATTCCACCTCGTAACTGGTACTTATCTCAACAGGTTCAATATCAATAAGGGCACTAAGTTTAGTGGATACAAAGCTCCTATCGGCACCCGAATCGAATAAAGCAACAACATAATGATTGTTGAGTAAAAACGTACCGGTAACGACATTCGGATCCTCTTTCTTCACCTCAATTGTTCCAAGTTGGTAGATACCACCCTGGGGGTTTCTTCCAGGTACAATCGCTTTCAACTTGGGGCATTCCGATTTCCTATGACCCTCTTCATTACAGTTGAAGCAAATGGTTCCCTTCTTACACCTTTCAACCTTGTGTCCAAGCTTTCCGCAATTTCGGCACTTCCAGCAATCGCCAGCATGCCTCTTGTTGCCACACTTAGGATATCTATCATCATTGCGCGGTGCATTGTAGGAAAGAGCATTTGCATTCCCCTTTCTCTGGTTCTGACGGTGATTGAAATTCTTCCTATTATCACCTCTATCTACACGATCACCATCTCCCTTTCTTTTCTCACCAACACGGGCTTCATCTTCATTATCCTGAATTATCTGTCCAATGAGTTGGTAAGCCATTCGAACAGCATCATCAATGGTCAGTGGTTTCGATGATGTCACGTCCCCCCGGATATTCCTGGTCAACCCTTTCACATATTGCTCAATTCGGATCTCTTCGGGTTCAACCAATCGAGGACATAGCAAGGCCAACTCATGGAATCGGTTCGTGTAACTATCAATGTCCACACCTTTCATTCTCAGATGAATCAACTCCTGTTCTAACCTAATGATCACACTACGAGGACAAAACTCCAAAGTCATCCACTTCTTAATTTCAGCCCAAGGAGTAGCATTAGCAGCATCAAGACCCATGAAAGCAATTCTCCCGTTCCACCAAGTCAACGCACGACCTTTAAGGGTAGCCATAGCAAAAGTCACCTTATCTTCCTCCTTACACTTACTAATCCTAAACACCGATTCTATCTTCTCAATCCACTGGCTTAGTCCTACAGCACCTTCAGTTCCATTAAAAGGTAGAGGTTCACACTTCATGAACGTCACATAAGTACAGCCACCAACTTCAGGTGCATTAGTTCCAAGTCCTCCTACATTTCCTCCAGCATTAGCATTCACATTCACATTAGTACCGCCAATTCCACTACCGCCAGCTCCACTACCGCCAGCTCCACTACCGCCAGCTCCACTACCGCCAGCTTCATTTCTAGCATTTGCCATAAAATCAGTCATAGATGCGGTAACTTGCTCCGTAATAATCCTACGTACATCATCCTCAGTCACATCCTTCTTGGGCGGCATAGTTCTATAATTTCACAATTTCAAAGTATTAAGCGTTCATCCAACAAAGGATTCATATAATATGGATTGAATTCATAATCAAGATACAAATAAGGCACAATATGGAATTCAAGACAAGACACATATTTCATTCGATCTGAAACACAAGTATTGTCTTAGTACATCCCATATCAAAGTTCTAGCACTATATACACTCAAAATTCGTGCCAAATCTATTACTAACAAGTCGGTTCAGTCAAAGCTACAAAAGCACAAAAGATATAAAGGTCACTACTAAATAAAGACTGGTCTACTGAGAACCGCCAGATGGTCCATCATCCATCGTCTTTTGGATCTTCGCCAGACGATCACTAGACACATCTTCAGCTGGGCACTTACGGATTACTCCTCTTTCAACCATGTCAGCATAAAATCTACTGTTCCATCCCACGGATATATTCAACTCCTTTTCAGCTTTCTCACGCATCCCACGAGCCACACTCAACTGAATCTCCATAGTATTCACCTTTTTCTTCATGGCAGCATACTCACCACTTTCCAACACTGATAACCTCCTAAAAGCCTCATTCAAACCACGTTCTACATCACTCAAATCCAAACTAAGCAATTCTCGCTCTTTCTCGCCAACCTTAGTCTTCGACTCTAAATAAGCAACCTGAGTCTGAACAACACCTAATCCAACCTCTGTCACACAACTCTTAACAAGGGAAGCATCTAGATCACGTCTCAAGGCCCATGGTGCAAGACCATCAATATGAGTAGCCTCTCGAGTACTAGACGACTCTCCTATCTCACGTCTACGAGTATCAATACCATCAGTACCGTCAGGTGCATCGTCATCCTCATCCTCCTCTGACTCAGAATCAGATTCAGACGATTCAGACATTTCATCCCTAGGTAACTCATCCTCAGAATCAGACAAACAAACTGGTGGGGGCAAAGGCTCGCCCTCTGGAACATCATACGGATATATAAGCTCGGCTTCCTCATCGTCATCAACCTCAACATCTATACCTACATCATCCTCGACATCCTCGTCGTCAGTCTCATCATCTAAATTATCTAATCCAATCTCATCATCATTCTCAATATCCACATTCTCAATCTCCACATTCTCAATATCCACATTCTCAATCTCATTCTCTACTAAGTCAACCTGAGGGGCAATCTGATCTCCTAGTCCTAACTCGGGCTCGGGATCCTCAAATGGTTCCTCCTCATCATCTATATCATAATCTACTAAGTCTAAATAAGGATCATCTTCTATATTAGGTTCGGGAATAGCATGGTTTTCTACAGGAATATTAGGGTCAGCCATGACAATCTGCATTTATATATATCTCGTATTAGGATAACATACTAGTTAAACAATTACATAATGAAATAACGATATATACATATATATATATATATATATATATATATATATATATATATATATATATATATATATATATATATATATATATATTAAATTATATATATCAAAATATATATCTTCTCAATAGGGCTTGTTGGTAACGTCGGAGATCTCTGGCACCGTTATAGTCAAAAGATTTTTCAAATATTTTCTCAAATGTTCATTGTCAAAAGATTTTGAAAAGTTTTGTTCAAAACCTTGGTTTTTAAAATATTTTGTTCTCTACAACGAGAGCTCTGGTACCAAACTGTAACACTCTCATTTTTCGTATCGGTACAGCGGAAGGGTCTTTCAGAGTGTTACGGGATAGCACAATAACTCCAATCATAGACAACACATAAAAATGGTTGTACAAGGTTTAACAAACATTCATTCGATAAAAAGTTTCAAAAGCGTACAACAGGTCCCAAATTATACAGGTCATTAAGTTTACAAAACACATATCGAATGAACATTTTTAATATTATGTGGGCCATCAGAGTCGATCTCCATCCGGATTACCTTCAAGCACCTGAGATAAAAACATGCAAAAATCATATCAGCGAATGCCGAGTGAATTCATAGAGTTTAATGAAAACCGTTATATAAAACAATCATTTAAAATCAGAACACAAGTATAATATCGGAAGTAAGTCCTCATATTGCTAGTCAGGCAATATATATCAAGCATACATCTGAAACCGTCCATGAGACCGTAGTCTCTATATTACCATGATAGGTAATATATTCATCGTAATAGCGTCGTTATCATATATAGGATACATTTTTATTTAGATTAGGTAGGATTATTATTAGCCGCATGACATTGTTACCTTACTATGAAAACAGCGGGCCGCGAACCCGACAAACAATTTGCCCATCTAAGTTAGCGTGTCGTCACAAAAATCACGCTATGGAATCTTCTCATACATAAATTCGCTTACCAATCAATGTGGTACGACGGGGATCAACCGTCAAGGCGCGAACTGGGGTGATCGTCCCCAAATAGTACTATCAAATGCATAAGCGTCTACCAAATCCCGGTAGTTCACAATTCATGCTAATGGGACTTTAAGTGACATAACCTAACTACTAATAATCCTTTTAGTCTCGAATATAGGGTCATAGCATCATTCGGGTCCATATCATTAAGCATACAATCGGGACTACTTGTGTTCTATTTTTATAAAAATCTAGCATGTTATCTCCCTCGCGGGTTTACAAATCATTTTATAAAACATTTAAAAGAGTGTGAGGCTATGAACTCACGTTGTTAATGAAAGGCGGATTATCGGCTACGGGCGTGCTTCGGTCACGGAAACCTATATAAATAATAATCGGTCTTAGACTCGGTCCAATGACTTTTATCAAAATAACAATATACATATGATGATTTTATACATATGATGATGATCAAGTGGGTTTATACATCCTTGTTTACTTATTTTAGCGTTTACATCTTGGTAACGTCTTACTAGTTCACTAGTTTTACCGATTTTACCTATTTTAAGTCCATTAAGTCTTTTATAAGTTCTTTAACTTGTTTTTACCCATTTTATACCTATATTATCAGTATATATACTTTTCATGTTGGGCCCAAATGGGTTAAGCCCAATAAGTTCTTTTTACAAGTTTTTATCTTATTAAGTCCAATTATTAGTCCAATATGTTTAGTTAGCTCGTAAATGTCCGTAATTCTTATAGTTCGGGTTTTATCGGTTTTTACTTGTCTTAGTTATCTATACATCAGTATATGACTTTTATAAACTTTACATTAGACGGGTTTGGTCGTCTAAGTTTTATTTGGCGAAAAACGTTAATTTCACGGCGATAGCCGAAAAAGTCGTAAAAATCAAGTTTATAGTTTTTATTACTTATAAATATTATTTTACCACCATTTATATAATTTACCCATTTAATTAACCTTTTATACATTTATATAAATAAGTTTTATAAGTTAGTGGGTTTATATTTTTACATTTTATACATTATAATGTGAGTGCTTATATAATATTAATAAACATTATTTCCAAAATCTGATTTTTAACTTCATGTTCACCATTTTTAACATATCTAGAGTTCTATAATGAATTAGAAGCTCATTTTTGGATGATATGTTCTTCATAATATGTGCTACATATAACTTAGTTATAGCTACTGCCTATTTTGAGTTTAAGTTGCCTTAACAGTCCCTACAAAACTGCTTATTCAGATTACACCACCTAACTTGTTTTGATCATATCTCACTCATTATTTTGATTCCATTGCATGGCCAACTCTCACATATGTATAACATCATCTACTTACTGTAAATGGATCAAACCATGCAATTTTATCAGTTCATCTTTTAGTTATCTACTGTTTTTATACAGTCAACTAAATAGTCAAGATTTTAGCTTCATTTCTTATAGTTATCATCATTTTTAAGCATATTTATCAACACTTGATCCCCACACAACATTTTTATCATCATATATAAATCATATACATATACAAAATGAAAGAAAATATATTTGTTCTTTACAAAATAACAAGAGAAAAATGGAGAGGATGATCTTCTTTACCAATCCAAGTGGATTTCTTGTTTTAGGAAGACAAGAACTTGATGAACACAACAAGTATCTCCAAGACCATCAAATATCAAGAACATAGGTTGGAAAATCAGCCCTAGGACACAAGCAAATCACCTCCAAAGATGTTAATATGGCCACCAAATGATCAAGGCTTCAAGAGAACACCTTAATAGTGCTAGTAAACATGTTGTTTATGGCTAGAAGAGATCAAATGGGGTGTTTGTTGGTTTATTTGGGACGGCACAAGGGAGAGTTTGAGAGAGTTTTTGGAGTGGATTGCATGTAAGAAAGATGGAAATGAATACAAGTTGCTAGTTTAGCTAGTTTAGTGGTATGGTAAAGCTTAAGATGTAAGCTAGCTTACACTTGGTGTAAGTTAGCTAAACTTGATGCCACCTATGTGTTGTGGTGTCAAGTTAGCCGTCCCATATAGCTAGTGGGGTGGGACAAAGTGTTTTGTCCCATCTCACTAGTTTACGGGTATTTCTCGATTCTAGTTTTCTCGATTTGCGTGCCCTCGGGTCGTTTTACGAAAAACGTTTTTATAAATTATGAATCACCGTCACAAAACGAATCCAATAAAAATTGTCTCATCAAAAACGGAGTTCAAAAACGTAAATACGTAATCCTAAAGTTTCCGGTTTAGTCGTAAAAGACGCCAAATTATGCACGTAAGCCCAAATTTAAATCTGTAAATTGTGAGTTCGTCAACCAACATAAAAATAAGTTTCAAAATATTATACGAGAAAATATTTCACTACCTGAAAATGTTAGATTGTCACAGATTGACCTTTGGTAATGAACCGTATAATCATTTTCCTTTGGAAAGATTATCATTGATAATTATCGTATTAGGATCGAGATCGAATCTTGTTAGGATCTATATATGAGAGCATCTGTAAGCAGGAGTTGGGATGAAGACACCTGACATACACCAATTGTGAGTTGGACATGTATTTTAGGTTTAAGGTTGCCTATGATGCCAAACCTAACCTTACAAAATACCCGACCCGCGAGACCTGAAATGATTGTTAAAATTAGGATCTGATTATTGACTGTCGGTAGTGGGCAGGAGGTTATGTGAATATGAAGTGTAGATCTTGAAGTGCAGGATGGGTAGCAAAGTTATGCCAAAAAATTTCACCATGGAAAAATGAATTGATGATCTAAAAGATCATGGGAACTAAGTCCCCGTTGTATGGGACCATTGAGATAATGTAAAAGATTGGTTTGAAAGGCATATAAGCTGGATCTACCCTAGGACTTCAAGGGCTGCGTGAATTATGTTTCGTATATCGAACTTGATAAAATGTCTATCAAGTGAATATCTGATTACTTCTTGATGAAGTTTGGATCGGCAAAAAGTTGCATTCATCAAAAACACGTGAACATCATGGATAGAGAAAGTAAGTCAACATTAAGCCTGATCATATTCATGTAGTTATGTTTGATGAAACTCACGTATTATAATGAATTACATTGTTAGAAAAGACCGAATGTAGAGGAAATACCCACTGGCTTTAACTCTATAAGAAGCGAGTAGTAAGATATATCGATCTTTGAGGGAAAAGATCTTGTTTAGGGGTAAATGTTGTGACAATCCGTCAATTTATGGTTGATATTTTATTCTCAAGTATTATTTAAAAACATTATTCTAATGTTATATTATGAACTCACACATTTTGGGAAGAAATTTGGGTTTACGTCTTGAAGTAGCATCGATTACGTCTAAACCGGAGGATTCTACGTTACGTGCTTACGTTTACATACACCGTTTTTGGTGACAGTCCGACACTTCAGGAAATAAATTTATACGTGAATATTATTTTGGAATTTTAAATTTGTGTTGGTTCATAAACTCACAAATTTGTGAGAAGAGATTAGGACTTACGTTCATAATTTAACGTCCTTTACGACTAAACCGGAAACCCTAGGTTTACGTATTTACGTTTTTGAACTCCGTTTTTGATGAGACAATTTTTATTAGATTCATTTTGTGCCGTTGATTCATAATTTATAAAAACGTTTTTCGTAAAACGACCCGAGGGCACGCAAATCGAGGAAACTAGAATCGAGGAGTACCAGTAAATTAATAGGGATGGGACAAGTTTACACTTGCCCACCCCTATACAAGTGGCATCCAAGAGTACACAACACACTCTTGATGTGTCAAGTTTACTTAAGTAAACAAGGACACTTGTCCTTGTTTCTTTCCAAACCACTAGCAACACAAAACTAGCCAAGACTAAACCATTATCTCATTTACAACATGCAAACCACACACAAACTCTCTTGGCTCCCTATGAACGTCCACCATGCTCCAAAAACACCCCATTTGATCAAAAATTCAACCATGAATCATGTGTTTAACTTGCACAAGTTGAATACCCCTTGAAGTTATGGAGATTGAAGGTAATTCTCGGGAAGACGACAAGAATTTATGGCCCGCACTTAAACAATTTTCATTCAAATGTTTTCTAAAAATTGTATGAAATATTATGACTTGGGACCTATGTAAATTTGATATTTATGAATGGAAATGCTTTATTATTAAACGACGCGATTTTTAAGCGTTGTCTATGATGTGAGTAATGTGCTATCCCGTAACACCAACGACTCTTCCGCGGTATTGAATTGTGTAAATTTGGGGGTGTTACACCATTAATCGTATCACGATCACGAAAAGTTAAACCATTGTAGAAAGTATCAATGAGAGTGACGGGGAGCATATTATGATTAGGACAACGATCGATCAAAACATTATAACGTTCCTAAGCATCGAAAAGAGACTCATCAGGTTCTTGTATGAAACCATTGATTTGATTACGAAGGCTCGTTACCATGGATGGTGGAAAGTAGCGCGACAAAATCATTGAGTCATTTCGTCCCATGTATGAATTGAATTCTTAGGAAGACGATTAAACCATTTTTCGGCATGGTGGGATAAAGTGTGTGGAAATAGATTAAGGCGAATAAAATCCATGGTAACACCGGGTAATTTCATGCTTTGAGTGACGGTAATGAATTTGTCGAGGTGTTTGTTGGCATCATCTTCCGGTAATCCGCGAAATGGACAAGTATTTTGAACATGTTAGATCATGTGATGCTTCAACGAATATTCTGTAGCCGTGATTTGCATCGGCGCAATCGGTCCTCCACGTCCATTCATAGTCGGTTGACATAGCTCCTCCATCGTACGAAGGTCGGGTTGAGGGTCATGGTTGTTATTATTCATTTTGGGGTGAGGTGGATTATTATTATTGTGCACACCGGCCATATCTAAGTCTTCACGAATCTCGGGCTCAAGATTAGACGATGAGCGAGTACGCATACACCTACAAAAGAAAAAGATAGCAAAGAAATAGAAAAAAAATGGTTAACGTGAAAAGAAAATATTTTTGGTGCAAAAGAATGCTTTTTATGAGATTTTAAATGTTTTGGATTTTTGAAAATTTTTTATTATTAGGATTTTCGAAAGAAAAAATTTTTGACACGAAAAATAACGTTCACGAGTGAACGGATCCCAAAATCCAACGCGTCTCTCATAGAAAACCGTTAATCTTCACGAAAAGAGCCGACAGCGGCGCCATTTTAATAACTGGATTTTACTAGTTAAAAAGTTCGTTGTTCACGGTGTCTAATCGAATTGATCTTCGGTTAAATGTGTGACTCAGTCGTCTTTGGTGAATAAAAAGAAAATTTTGTCATTGTCTATAACTAATTAAAAAGTAAATGCGAAAACTAAAAAGAATAAACTAAAGACGAATGACAAATAATAAAGAAACGATATTAAAACGAATATAAAAAAGAAACATTAAAAAACATTAAAAAGAAACAATTAATAAAAATAAAACTAAAAATAAAAATAAACTTTCGAATTAAAAATAAAACTTACTCAATAAAAAAGAAGGAGATTGGACTATATGGCTACTTTAAAAACAAACAAGACAAATATTAAAGTGGGCACTAAATAAAAGTTAAAACTTAAACTTTTCGAAAAAATACTAATACTAAAATTTGACGAAAAATATTACTAAAAAATAACTGACTTTCAGAATAAAAAATAAAACGACTTACGCATAAAACTAAACGACTAACGGAACAAGTGTTACGTTAGAGAGGACATGCTCCCCATGAGGGAACATTGTTTTGGCGGGAAAAGTAAAAGCTAGCAGGATAGCTAGCATGTCAAATCTAATAAATGTTATCCGGGTTGTGACTTTGTTTTCTTATCCGGAAATGAAATTAGCAACTATCCGGGTTCCATTTTTACATTCTTATCTGGGATATTAGACTTTTTGGCTCTATCCGGGTTATAGTTTCTTTAACTATTCGGGTTATAACTTTCTATAGCTTATCCGGGTTATGCTATTTTTGGCGCCATTTTTATCCGGGTTATTCTTTTTGCTTATACGGAATGTGTTAAAAACACTATCCGGAATAATTCTTTAAGCTCTTATACGGAATAAGGAAAAATGGTGGTAATCCGGAATATAAGAAAATGCTTATCCGGGATACTAGGGTTTTGGAAAACCCGGATAAGGAACAAAGTTAAGTAAAGTGAAAAATAAACTAGAATCTAATAAGCACTTAACCAAAAACTTAACCAAACAAATTTTAGGAAAAAGCAAATAAGCCACAATTTAAAAACTTTTAAAAACACTAAATAATCAAGATATTTAAAATAAACTTTTTATAAAATAACTATTAAAATCACTTAATTAAAATTAACACAAGCACAAAATAAGCTATAAGAGCAATAATCTAAAACAATCAAACACATAAAAACATAAAGAACAATCAATTAAGCATAACAATAATCAAATAAACATAAAAAAAATTAAACAAACAAGAAAGGTAGAATGAGATGATTAAAAAGCTTAAAATTAAAGATAAAGATTCAACAACACAAATTAAAAACTTACTTGAAAGAAAGACAATATAGAAATGACAATATGTAAAGTGCATGAAAATAAAGTGGAGAACTAATTGTCAATTAGCTAACACCTCAAAAATGAGGTTTAAGTCTTCTATTTATAGGGGAGAGGGAGGAGTTGTTGTTGCTTCCTTCTTTCTTTCTTTCTTTAGTCTTCACGTCTTTGACAATAAGCTCTTCATTCTCGACTTTGTCTCGGGATTTGTCGATAAATAAAATGAACTCGTCTTCTAATTTCTTCATTAATTAGACTTGGTTCTTCGACTTCGTTAAACTTCCGTCTTTAGACTTTTTCTTCGATAAATCTTGAGAATAGGCCTTTGACTTCCTTTCTTTTTGCACTCTTGATCTTTTGACTTCGTCTTTTGTCTTCTTCTTCGATAAAAGCCCGTGAAAGCCCACGTTTTCTTCCCTTTTCACATTTTGGTCCTATATCACAACAAAAACACTAACAACGCATAATTCTGACTTTTACGACAATAAATACACGGTTAGGCTTAGTTATTATTATAATTAAGTGGTAAAAGGATGGGTGTTTTCACACCTATCACTACCACAGACTCAGAGAAAGCATGATGATATCTGGGTCGTTGTCGACCGTTTGACCAAGCCTGCACACTTTCTTCCATCTGCAAGGATTACGCAGTTAGCAGATTATCATACTTTTTTTCCAGCAGAAGATCGTACGATTACACGGTACTCCGTCGGCGATCAGACCCGATAAAGATTCACGTTCACGTTCATTGTTCATGTTCACGTCCTTGTTCCATCGCACAATTTGCTTTTCACGCTCACGTTCACGTTCATGACATTGTTCACGTTCATGTTCTTATTCCACCTCATGATTCACGTCTCATGTTCACGTTCACGACCATTTCCGCGTTCATGTTCTTATTATATCTCACGATCTACGTTCACGTCTCGTTCTGGAAAGGGTGCAGGAAGCTTGGGAAACCAGACTCAAGTTTAGCACATCTTTCCATCCTTAGACAGACGTTTTCACATCACATTTCACGTCTCGTCTCATATCGTTGGTGTTACCTCCTCAGTTATAACACATTCATGATATGTTTCACGTATCACGCTCACGATATATTTCACATATCACGTTCACCATATGTTCGCGTATCACATTCACAATTGATCACGTATCACCTTCGAAATTGTTCACGTATCACGTTTCTAATATGTCTCTCGTATCATTGCTCAGAAGTTACTAATATCATTCTTTTTAGGGTATTTCGTATCGTATCGTTTCATGCATCCTTGCATGTTATTTTTTTTTCACTCGATCAGATTCGTGAGGATCTACCGTAAGTTGAGGAACCAGAAACTATTCCAAATCATCAAGACGGGCTCATGAAGACCAAGACTTCCGTTCGCCAAGAACCTTTGGAGGAACCATCCCGAGCGAGAAGCCACTTGGGAAACGGAGGAGTCTATCCGGACTTCTTATCCTCGTTTCTCTCATGATCCGAGCATGTCCTATTCAGCCACACCATGTTTCTAATTCGAGGACGAATTATTCTTTTAGAGGGGAAGAGTTGTAAAACTCGCATGAAAATACACGAAAATACCAATTAATTAAAAACTTTACATTTAATTAATGCACGACAAGTATCATGTACATTAAATAAATGACGACAAGTATTTACTTATAATTAAATATTACACAACAAGATTTAACACGAACTTAAATTACAAATGTACGACACACGGAATATTTAATAAACACGAAAAACATATACAAGAGGCTTTGTTTGGCCAGTTTTAAAAGAAAGATAAGGGGGCCCAAGCCCGGCCCATTTTTAACTTTACAAACAACAGGGTTTGTACTTTTCATTTCATTTCACAATTTTCAAAAAAAGAAAGAAAAAGGAACTAGGGTTTTGTGTGTGGTGGTCGCCGGCATAAAAGCGACAAAAGGGTGAGGGAAATCATTTTGGATCTTTGATTATTAGGGTTTGTGTTCGTGTTGTTCATCTTTAATTCATATACATTCGGTAATCATCATCTTAGCCTTTTCCTTATATTATTAATCCTTCAATCATGAATTAAATTAAATAATAGAAATAAAAACATGTTATTTGAATTAATCATGAAGTAGATCGGGATTGGTTTTTGTTTTGGTTACATGAGAACCGAGAACCCCTTTTGGGTGCTCTCGGTGGGCTTATTGAACCAACATCCGCAACCACAATAGGCTCGGTGGCTGGTCCCTTCAAGCATTCGCAAGCCCCAAGGGGTGCAGCGGTAGGAATCGTGCTCAAGCAGTCGCAAGCCCAAGGGGTGCAGCTGTAGGGTTGTTCTCTTGTCGGTGGGAAGCCTTGGCCACTCAGTGGCAACCGAGACTTGGCCTCGGTGGGCTTTTGGCTGGTGGTGGGAACTGCCCTTGTGGAAGTGACTAGTTCAGGGCCGCAGGGGAAAAGACCACCGGCGGTGGTGTTTGTTTGTTTCGTGCAACTGAGACACTAGGTCTCGGTGGGCTATGATTTGGGGGCTCGGGTAAAACCGTAGGACTCAAAGGGGGTATTTGGGTTATCTCAACATAAATTAAAACTCGAGCTTATTTTGGAATTAACTTATTAATAACATTGTATTATTATCATGACTTATTTAATTAGCTTATTAATAATACGATTTATTCAATGGGTATACTATTAATTCTAATAAGTTATTATTCATGAATTGTTATTAATTACTAATTGAAGTATAAGCATGATATATTATTAATTAATAAATAATTATAAACTATGATATATGAGAATTTAATTATTATATGATGATTACAAATAACCATGACTAATAATATTTAGCTTATTTAATATACATAAATCATGATTTATAAAACTAGCTTATTGAACAAGATATATTAATTATGTATATTAACGAGCTTATTACTAAATATAGAAACTTACTATGTTTGGAAACTTCCTATTTTTGGAAACTTACTAAATATGGAAACTTACTATTTTTGGAAACTCACTAAATATGGAAACTTACTATTTTAGAAATTTATTAAATACGGAAAATTACTATTTCTGTAAACTTACTATTTATGGAAAGTTACTATTTATAGAAACATGCTATTTATGAAAAGTTACTAATATTGGAGATACCAAGTATAATAACACGAGTGATAATGACCAAAATATACATATTCAACCCCGTTATTATAATGCAACTTTGTATCATAAATAAGAGCTTTCGATACTAAATATATTACGTTTTATATGCAGGTATGAAGTATGGAGATTCGAAGTGAAGAAAATACAAAGGAGGGTCCTTATTGTGCAAATATGCCAAACTATTGAAAGAAGAATCTGGAACTCACAAAAGTGCGGGCACAATGTCAGAAGTGCGGCGCACATTCCCACATCCAAAGTGTGGCGCACTTTCGGATAAGTGCGGCGCACATTTTCTCTCGGCCAGCACTATAAATAGGAGCCACTTTTACTCATTTTACACACACCTCTCAACTACTACTCTATAAATCCGAGTATTCTTAGCTTTCTTAGTGATATTTCAGTATTCCACTTTTGGAAAATACTTGTAACGAGAGTATTCCACTCTATGATTCTTGGAGAAACGATACAATCGTGACACTTGTTTACTCGTTCATTCAATCAATCTAAGTATTATGTTCTCTTACTCTTTCCCATTTGTTACTTTGATTACTATGTTAGGCTAAGCTATTTGTCACTATATGGGTATGTGACTATGATTAGTGATGATGCTATGATATGATCCTTTATAATTGATTTCAAGCTAATGTTGTAGAACCATTTCACCACCTAGTTCTATAAACCATATTTTATCTAGAGTTGATTTGTTATGATGGCTTGGCGTTGAGAAACGCAAATCGTTGTAATAAGTTTTTAAAGACTTGTCTAAGGTTTTGAATTTTTGGTTGGAGAAATCCGCTTAGAAACCATGATAAAATACTGAGCTCGTTGGCAACTTGTTTTGAGCTTAGTCGCTCGAATAAACATAAGTCTTGAATCACACTAAGTAAGTTGTGTAAACACCATTTTGACGAAAAAGGTTTATCACTCTTTACCTACCTAAACATATCTCGATCATTATTATAATCATCACGAACTCATACGAACTATCCCATATTAGTCATATTTGTTACTATTGTTATTCATATCAATCATTTCTTTCTTCAATTATTATATTTATTACCAAAACGAAACTAAGTCTCAGCGAACGATCCTGGCTTACCACTACAAGCTATATTACGAACGAAAGGGAATACTTGCCCGTGTTGGTATTTCTAGTCCCTTGTTTTGTCTAAACCTTGTAATATAAATTTAAGACTTGCAAAACGAACATCAATAAGAAACATGTATTACACAATTCAAGGAACATGTATGTATCATATTAAGAACAAGTAAACCAGATCATGAATAAGTAACAAAGACAATGAACAAGTAATATACACGGACAAGCAACTCATACATGTTCTTTATATTGTAGCTTACTTGAAGTCGGAGTAGTACGTCTTTCCGCTTTTCATCTTTTGCCGAATTACTGGACATAAGGTACGGATTTTCCGTCCTTCAGTGAGGACATCTCTTCTATGCATGATTAGGATTCCCCGGTAGCCATGCCATCTGTTTTCCCCAAGCTTTCAAGTCTTAAAAACTTTTCATGATTAGCCATGCTATCATTATAAATTTCTCGAGCTATATACATGCATGAGCATGATTTACATGTCCACCTAGTTACGGAGGTACCGTAACCATAACACTTGAGGCACCAGTGTCATGACTCCTCCGCGATGGGAGTGATTTCTCGCAGCGTTCCTTCACGTTTCATGTTGGCCATTATTATTATTATCATGTGGGGTGTATGGGTGCATCCTAGTTTTCATTTTTACAGGTTTACAAGTACAGGGTGATTGGTTAGTGTGTGCTCTACACTTCATCACATTAGAGCAGATCCTTCCACCCAGATTATGATTTATTAGAGGTCACCCCTCTAATTACATGACGAGGTCACCCCTCTATGTATTCAGGCACGTTGATAACATGCTATGACTTATATGAGCTCATGGGCATTTAAATTATATCACATGCATGAACATAAGATTTTCAGTTATCATTCTGTTTTAAAACATCTTCCAGGTTATCCAGGACATACACATATTCTGCTACATTTCATGTCTTATAATTATGTTTCAGTTATTCTTATCATGTCATTATATCCGTTCATTGAGCATATTGCTAAGCCGTATTTTATTTCCATGTTCCATACGGCAGGTACCCAAGGACATACTTGAACATTGAGAGTACGTGCATAGGATGGAAGGTACCCGAGTCTCCTTCCTTTTTATGCATTTTAATACTTATGCTTTGATTAGATAAATTTTTTGTCCTTTAGTCTTCCTTCATTTTTTTCATTTATGTTAAGCTTATGTGGGGAGCCGATGTTTGATTCTGGCTTTCCCGTTGGTCTTGTATGTCTTTATGATGTTATACCTTGTTATGCTTTGATGACACACCATAATTATGACATAACGACCTCCTTATCAAAGTTGCTCGTTACATTCTCCCTGTCTGGGATGGTTCGGATCATGTTGATTACCTTATCCTGCTGATAGGTGTGAAAACACCCATCCTTTTTACCACTTAATTACAATAATAACCGAGCCAAAACGTGTATTTTATGTCAATTATGTCGGAATTATGCGTGGTTTGTATTTTTGTTGTGATTTAGGACGAAAAGGTGAAAAGTGGAGAAAACACGGCATTCACGGGCTTTTATCAAAGAAAAAGATGAAAGATGAAGTCGAAAGATCAAGAGTGGAAAAAGAACGGAAGTCCAAGACCAATTCTGAAGATTTATCGAAGAAAAAGTCAAAGGACGGAAGTTTACTAAAAAAAACTGAAGAACTCGAGTCTTGTTTATAAAGAAAAATCAAGACGAGTTGAAGAAATCCCAAGACAAAGTCCAAGTATTAAGAGATTAACAAAAGATTAAAAAAGATCAAGGACTTAAGTGTGCAATTAAGAGAAAGAAGAAAGAGGGAGGAAGCTTCCTAAGTTCCTCCCTAATCTCCCTATAAATAGAATAGGCTAGATTCATTTGTAGTTGTTGGAGGCCTGACAAGCCTCTCTTCCCCATTTTCATTTTTCTTGTTCCTTAATTTTATGCACTTTAATTCTCATGTAACACACCTTTAAGTTTCTTTTAATTCCAAGTAAGTTTACCTTTAATTGTTGTTAATCTTTATCTTATTGCTAATCTCCTTCTACCTTTCTTGTTTGATTTGTTCTTTATCTTCATTGTTCATGTTCTTGAGTTTTTATGATTTTGATCAAGTGGGTTTTGATTAATTTGGTTATGTTTGTTGATTTAGATTGTTTGTTTATGATTATTGAATGATTTGTTATTAATTTGGTTAAATCTTTTGTTTAGATTTTGATTAATTTGTTTTAGATTTGATGATTACTGTGATCCCTTGTTCTTCGGGAGTGTTTGTTTCTGTTTCTGTGTCCCCAGATAAGTTCCGAGCCCAAGAGGAGGAGTCCTTTCATTCGGAAGTCTAAAAGTTCCGACTCAAGAGTGTTCATTCAGAAGTCTGAAAGTTCCGGATCAAGGGTGTTTCATTCGGAACATTAAAAGTTCCGGATCAAGGGTGCTTCATTCGGAAGTCTTAAAGTTCCGGATCAACATTTCTTCATTCGGAAGTCTTAAAGTTCCGGATCAACATTGCTTCATTCGGAAGTCTTAAAGTTCCGGATCAACATTGCTTCATTCGGAAGTCTTAAAGTTCCGAGTCAACATTGCTTCATTCGGAAGTCTTAAAGTTCCGGATCAACATCTTTTTGTTCACTCGGAACTCAAGAAGTTCCGAATCAAGGGATAATCAGAAACTTCCGAATCAAGGATTTTCTGTCAGGTTCTTTTTAGTTTATCCTTTTTAAGATTTATTTTTCCCGCCTTTTATTTAGTTGCACTTTAGATTTGCCTTAGCTTTTTTTTAAACTTGCCTTAGTTTAAGTTTTAGTTGCGATTTAATTTTACCTTAGATAGATTTAAATTTGCGTCATTTACATTAGTGCCCTTTAATTCTAGTCTCGCTTTTAAATACTTGCACCCATTTACTTTTATTAGATTTAGATTTACTTTAATTGCACTTTTACTTTGAAGTTTCGCACTTTTATTTTAAAAACAACCAAAATATTCTTTTTCACCAAAAACGACTGAGTCGTACTTTAAGCCGGAAATCAATTCGAAGAGATACCGAGAACAATAATTGAACCCTAGCAAAATCATGTTATTAAAATGGCGCCGCTGCCGGCTCTTTTCGTGAAGATTAACGGTTTTTTGTGAAAGACGCGTTGGCTTTTGGGATCCGTTCACTCGTGAACGTTATTTTTCGTGTCCAAAATTTTCAAAAATCCAAAAACATTTGAAAAATCATAAAAAGCATTTCTTTTTCAAAGTTTTGCACCAAAAATATTCTTCTTGCTTATCTATCTTTCTTTATGGATTTTTATGTCCATTGCGTCCGGTGTGGGAAACAATTATCTGGGAACAACTCTTGTCAATGGTGTACATGTGAGCGGTGCGGAAACGATATCGACAACACACAATTCGGATTTTGTCCCGTGTGCAACTCGACTAATTCATTCTTTTTGAACCCACCTCCTGTTTCCCCGTGCATCTATTGTGGAAGCGATTCTCATTGGCATGTTTCGTGCCCGGTTCGATACCCGTATGATCACGGGCAAGAACCGGGGTACAATTATGACAATGATAATAGCTATCCACAAGCCGCACCTGATTTTTCTCCACACCCGGTTTGCAACAACTGTGGGGGTCCTCACGATACCTATTATTGTCAACCAATGAATCATTATGAGCAAAATCCGTGTCCTCAGTTTTCTTCACTAATGGATTATTATGAACCAAACCCGGTTTCTAATTCTTCCCAACCGATGAACTACTATGAGCCACAACCATGCTATAATTTAGGTTTACAACACTTTGAGCCCCCACATCACACCCTCAATCATCAATCCTCTCAGCAAATTAATCTTGATCCACAACGCACTACTTTGAATGACGAACTACACTCCATCATTCTGCAACTTCAAGAAGCCGTTGTTCATACAAAAGAAGCATGGGCAGAGGAAAAGCGACTGCAACAAGAGCAAGTATCTAATCTTAGTGATTATACCCCTCCTCTTGTGCATCAATACTATTATGATGATGATGACGACGATGTTGTATGCACTTTCAACACATCTTCTTAAGTTGCTGCTCCTACTCTCGATGTTCCTACTGCGTCTAACGATCTTGATTCGTTGAATGAGCTTAATGATGTTGGTCTCGACAAATTATTGGATGTTGAGCTTTGTGACTTACCTGCTATGGAGCTTGAGGACGACCTTGCTCTTACGGAAGAGGTCGATCCTAGTGATGACGATTCTTCTCTCTGCTATGAGAATTTCACTTTTGAAATTTCTCAATCTCCACCGGGAGATGCGCGCGATGACGATTTATTCTCTCCGGCTTACGAGAAGTTCACCGATGAACATGATCTCGTAGATGAGGTGGAAGACGTGCTTCTTCGCGATATATTACGGAAAGTGCACCTTCTTATTGCTCAAATCGAAGAGTTGACTTCTCCTTCTCTTTCCAAGTCTTTATCTCCATCTATTCCTCCCGTTGAAGATAATGACCTATTGCTGGAAGAAATCGACATCCACTCCATCCCTCTAGGTATTGATGATTCTGACATGGAGGGGGACATTATTTTTGATAATTTGCTGCAGGAAGATATTGCCCCAAGTTCCCCTCCTGAGCACCTTTCATCCTCCCCTTTAGCCACTATCACGGAGGATGAGTGCTTTAACCCGGGAGGTGACATTGATTATGCTATGATTGATAACAATACAGCTTTGCCGCTTGCTCAGCATCTATTGTCTTTGGGGGAGGACAATGTGCTTACTTTACCCACCCCACCTCCCGTAGATCTTGAATTCACATACTTCTCGTATGTTGAAAGGACCTTTCTCCCATTCAAGACTTATCCCCCCGCCTCTCCTTTGTTGATGTCAACCGGGACCGAGGACAAGGTCTTTGATCCCGGTATCACATTCGAGGCTTCCCCATGGACCATTTAATTCGGGGACGAGTCAGGCTCGTGACTCGGTTAATATAAACAAGCGCTTTTTGGGAGGCAACCCAATTATCTATCTATTTTCACCATAAGTGTAGGGGGAGCCCCGTGGTGTTTCTTGCTTTCTTTCTTATCATGTGCAGGGATTAGAGCTTCAAACACACACTCTTGATGACTTTTGACGAACCGTGACTCCGTGTTCCATTTTCCCGGTTCTATCCTAACTCTTTTCGATTCACTATTTTATATTTTTACAATATTAAAATAGGAATCTCTTTAGTTGTCTTTTCCTTAGCGAGATTTAAACAAGTGCACAATGTCCTAAGTGTAGGGGAGTTTACTCCCACATGCTTCAACATTGAGGGAAATGTTTATCTTAACTGTAGGGGGGACTTCTATCGAAGTTAAGTGGCCTTTTCCTTGTATTTGCCCTCACTTTAACCGGAAAATCAATTTTTCGACATTTTTCAAAATTTTTGATCTATTTTGGCCTACTAGTTTTTTTCCTTTTGTATAGTTATTTTCTTTCTTTGCTAGAATAAATCTTAATAAAGCGGTTTTAATTTTCAAACGTTGTGAATCTTTTGACTCAACCCGAGTTTACTTGTCTATGTTACTCTGGCTAGTATCCTTAACATGTTTAAGTCAAGTTTTGCTAGGCTTTTATATAGGGAGCTATAAAACGCGAAAGTCTTAACTCTCACGGGTTAAGAACAAGAACTTTTCGCAAGTTCCTATAATTGATCCTAGAGAGTCGTTTATCAAGGGAACTTTAAAATGCAATTTCTAAACTTGAAAAAGTCTAAGAATTTGCAAGATCCTATAGGCGACTCGAAAACCCAAAACTTTGATTTAATAGGCTAAGCATCCACGAGTCTCATTCCTTGAGATTTTAAACTGTGGAGGACGAGAGATGATAGAGTCAATTATAAGTCCGGTATTCTTTCGTGAATTTATGTGAGTTAATTATAAGCCTATTCTCCCATCGCTTGCTAATAATTTATCTGCTAATAAATAAGGTTGTACGATTTGAAAAGTTACTTAGCTTCTAGCCCAAGATCGTTTAAAAGTTGCTCGGTATGGATTAGAGTTCATAGCCAAGGCATAACTTATTGAAGCGGGATGCGAAGATTGGCGAGTCCAAAAAGGCCCTAACAAGGCATGAGGGCTATATTTTGTTGCTAGAGATCCAAAGTGATGTGAAGAATTATTTATCGAAAATCAATATGAAGGATCGAGACACACGACGTAAAGCAAAAACTCTCCAAAAGTCATGGAGAAGTGTATCCGAAAAGACCCTAACAAGGTATGAGGATAAATAGATCCAAGTCATAAAAGGAGGCGGATCGTTGTATATTAAAGTCCAAAATAAAGATTGGAGAAAAATGAAGAAGTCGTGGTCCAAGTATGAATCTCTCAAAACGTCAAGTGAAGAAATTCCTATATGAAGAGAAGACCATTATTTCATGAACGTCTCTCAAGAATTGAAGTATAAAGTCGCTGCCAAATATCAGTCCGAGAAAGGTCTCAAATCGCGAAGCGAGTTATGCCAAGATATGAACTTTATGAGGTCCCGAGAAGCAGTTTTAAAAGATTTTGTCCTTTAGCTAACTATTGATTAAATCGTTCACTTTATTTTCAGACTTAATAACTATCGAAATAAGTCAAAAATGCATCCTCGTGATCATTCAAGACAATAATAAAATATAAGAGATACACCTAGGAATAAGGGAGTCTAAGTGAATAATTGGCCCACATGAGTTCGTGTTAGTTTACTAACTTATAATAACAATGATCTCGTTTTTAAGCTTGGTTTGGAGAAAGTGAAAACTTGAGGATGATGATCATTCATAACATTTTCAAAACCCAAGGTATGTTTTTGATTTCTTTACTTTGTATGTTTATAATTTTTTATCTCTTTAATGAAGGCCAACGTGGATTGATTATGATGGAAAATGTAATCTTGCTTTGTAACTAATGCATTGCATGAGGACATTGCAATGGTTAAGTGTAGGGGATTTGATAGTTGTGAAAACACCCATCCTTTTTACCACTTAATTACAATAATAACCGAGCCAAAACGTGTATTTTATGTCATTTATGTCGGAATTATGCGTGGTTTGTATTTTTGTTGTGATTTAGGACGAAAAGGTGAAAAGTGGAGAAAACACGGCATTCACGGGCTTTTATCGAAGAAAAAGACGAAAGATGAAGTCGAAAGATCAAGAGTGGAAAAAGAACGGAAGTCCAAGACCAATTCTGAAGATTTATCGAAGAAAAAGTCAAAGGACGGAAGTTTACTATAAAAAAAACCGAAGAACTCGAGTCTTGTTTATAAAGAAAAATCAAGACGAGTTGAAGAAATCCCAAGACAAAGTCCAAGTATTAAGAGATTAACAAAAGATTAAAAAAGATCAAGGACTTAAGTGTGCAATTAAGAGAAAGAAGAAAGAGGGAGGAAGCTTCCTAAGTTCATCCCTAATCTCCCTATAAATAGAATAGGCTAGATTCATTTGTAGTTGTTGGCGGCCTGACAAGCCTCTCTTCCCTATTTTCATTTTTCTTGTTCCTTAATTTTATGCACTTTAATTCTCATGTAACACACCTTTAATTTTCTTTTAATTCCAAGTAAGTTTACCTTTAATTGTTGTTAATCTTTATCTTATTGCTAATCTCCTTCTACCTTTCTTGTTTGATTTGTTCTTTATCTTCATTGTTCATGTTCTTGAGTTTTTATGATTTTGATCAAGTGGGTTTTGATTAATTTGGTTATGTTTGTTGATTTAGATTGTTTGTTTATGATTATTGAATGATTTGTTATTAATTTGGTTAAATCTTTTGTTTAGATTTTGATTAATCTGTTTTAGATTTGATGATTATTGTGATCCCTTGTTCTTCGGGAGTGTTTGTTTCTGTTACTGTGTCCCCAGATAAGTTCCGAGCCCAAGAGGAGGAGTCCTTTCATTCGGAAGTCTAAAAGTTCCGACTCAAGAGTGTTCATTCGGAAGTCTGAAAGTTCTGGATCAAGGGTGTTTCATTCGGAACATTAAAAGTTCCGGATCAAGGGTGCTTCATTCGGAAGTCTTAAAGTTCCGGATCAACATTGCTTCATTCGGAAGTCTTAAAGTTCCGGATCAACATTGCTTCATTCGGAAGTCTTAAAGTTCCGGATCAACATTGCTTCATTCGGAAGTCTTAAAGTTCCGGGTCAACATTGCTTCATTCGGAAGTCTTAAAGTTCTGGATCAACATCTTTTTGTTCACTCGGAACTCAAGAAGTTTCGAATCAAGGGATAATCAGAAACTTCCGAATCAAGGATTTTCTGTCAGGTTCTTTTTAGTTTATCCTTTTTAAGATTTATTTTTCCCGCCTTTTATTTAGTTGCACTTTAGATTTGCCTTATCTTTTTTTTAAACTTGCCTTAGTTTAAGTTTTAGTTGCGATTTAATTTTGCCTTAGATAGATTTAAATTTGCGTCATTTACATTAGTGCCCTTTAATTCTAGTCTCGCTTTTAAATACTTGCACCCATTTACTTTTATTAGATTTA
The DNA here is from genome assembly GCA_025667525.1 of Glebionis coronaria. Taxonomy (NCBI): domain Eukaryota; kingdom Viridiplantae; phylum Streptophyta; class Magnoliopsida; order Asterales; family Asteraceae; genus Glebionis; species Glebionis coronaria. The sequence goes on from CM046874.1 coordinate 376,319,123, forward strand.
GATTTACTTTAATTGCACTTTTACTTTGAAGTTTCGCACTTTTATTTTAAAAACAACCAAAATATTCTTTTTCACCAAAAACAACTGAGTCGTACTTTAAGCCGGAAATCAATTCGAAGAGATACCGAGAACAATAATTGAACCCTAGCAAAATCATGTTATTATTGGAGCTTCTTTTCTTCGACTATACCGACCTCTTTGTCTCACATCCTTCACTAAGTGATTTTGTTTGGACTCCAAAGCTAACTCAATATGCTTCCTCAACTGAATACAGTCATTGGTGAAGTGACCCTTATCTTGGTGGTAGTCGCAATACCTATCCATATTTCTACCTCTTGTTAGGTTATTCATCGAACGAGGAGGAGGTAGGCGGAGTTGCGTTTTGATTGCCATGATTTCCTTCAAGTTCTTTGTTAAGGAGTTAATACTCAATACGGGTGCTACTCGGTTGCGATTGTCACTCTGGTCATTATTGTTATTTCGGTTGTAATTGTCGTTCTGGGGCGGTGGGTATGGTGTCCGGTATTCTCTATCTCGGGTTCTATTGGAGTATTGGAGATCTCTTCCTCTGTATGCTTCTCTTCCTTCACTTCTTCGATTGTTATTCCAGCTGTTGTACCTTTGTTTTCGATCATTTCTTTGGAAGGGATGGTTGGGCTTTATGAATGACTCCGCATTCTCGCCTTTCGGAAGTTCAGTGGTAGCATATGCTTCTTCAACTCGGACAAAATCATCCAATCTATCCATCATCTCGCCACTGACTCTGGTGCCTTATCAGAGTATCTCTTTTCCAATTCAGGGCTTTTGATCGAATCCATGAATGTTGATATATTCATCACCTCCGGAACCCCATGAATTAGACCCACTTCTACCGTCCACCTTTCTTTCAAGTCCGTGAGTGACTCGTTTGCCTTTCTTACGATTTTGGTTATCTCGTGAGGACCCTTATGGCATAACTTCCTAATAGAATACCTCTTGGTGAAGGCTTTCCTTAAATCAGCCACTCATCGATGTTCTTTGGCTCCAAGCTTTCAAACCAACCTCTAGCTCCTCCGTCAATTGTTAGTTGAAACAACCTACACCATACCGGCACGGGCCACTCTCCAGAGTTAGCTACACCGGCAAATTGGTTTAAATGATCCTTCGATCTCCAGAACCATCATATGCCTTAACATTGGCTGGGAGCTTATACTCCAGATCTACAAAGTCAATGATCCTTTGAGTGAGAGGAGTCTTGAGTGCCTCCTTGAAGGATTTCTTTACATCCGCATCGGATACCACCTTTCCCCTAACTACCTTGGTGCTATTTCTTCTTTCTTCTTCATCATTGAGGTTTAACTGGACCGGTATGATAGAATTTCGATTATGTTCCTTGACTAAAGATCTTAGTGTCGAAATATGTTGCTCGAGCTGTTCTTTGGTGAGGTTTTGATTCTCAAGAGTGACCATATTGATAGGAATAGGGAGATTAGTAGGAGTAACTGGAAGAATATGAGGTATAGGACCTGCCATTCAAAGAAATCGGTTGATAGAATGTCAGGTCCCACTAATGGCGCCAAATGTTCGTGCAAAATCCTACTAGGGTCTGAACTATATGATCCTCCGGACTAGGCAAGGCTCGTCCTTTGGATATCCTGAAATCAAAGTAAACGCGTTAACCTCGTATGGGTGTAGGAACCCAGACCAAGCTCCGGCGTGAGAGTTAGTAACGTGAAATGATCTGAAACGGATAAGCAAATGAGTATAGTAAAACAGTAATAATATAATGTAAAAATAGTCACCTCAAACTTGAGTCCTAGGGGGTATTTATACTGCTCAAATCTCCTAAAAGTCGAAAGGCACAATGGGATTTTGTCAAGGCCCTATTAGGCCCGAATGGGACAACCTTCCCGAATTTGAGGAAGCTTGTCTATTTGACTTGTTTGCTTGACCCCTTCTTTATCTCTTGACCGAATGAACGCTCCTTCGGCTCAGATAGCGGGTTTGGGATTTGGGTTAGGTCCGACCATTCGGACCTATACATGAACATGGATGATGATGAGGAGTATGAGAAAGAAGTTGGGGTGACGATGAACAATCTCCATCACCATTGGCGCTAGAAGAGATGAAGTCAAAGAATATTGTGTAACGTGACATGCTGGTATTCTAATACATCGAGATGGGAATGGAGGATATAAAAGGGCAACTATTGTTGTAAATGTTAAGTTTGAAAATTGATAAAGGGTAAACATTGATAACTGTACTTTTATGGTATTTGCTTTACAATATCTATTACATTGTTCATATAAAAATTACAATACTTTTCTATGTCGGGTGTCCTAGTTCATATTTTATGTATTTATATTTAGGTGCATATTTGTAGGTTCAAACAATATTGTTTTTTTGGCAACAAACCATCGTGTAAGTATTAAAGCTTACGTGTATATCTTTATGATACAAGGTCAAATTCCATCATTTCACTATAACAACTTTTATACTAATTATGTATAATTAAAGTCCATCGTATGAGCCTACGAAATTCAAATGTCTGACTACAAAATGCCTAGAAGCAATTTGAAATTCTTTCGACTTGTTTTAACAAAAATATGAGTCAATTTGAGAGAAATTTAGTAAATATGTTTGGTTCCCTTTCCTATCTTTTCAATTAAAAATATAAACTCAAGAACATGAATTATTACCTTGCTTTATTCCTCATATCATCCATTTCCCTCCCCTTCCCATCCCCTCCTTTTCCGTTCTTTAAAAAAGGACTCGAGAACAGAGCGTTAGGGTTTAGGGAGTGGGATCTTGTATTTTATTTATCTTATTGTTCCGTAGGTTTACTTTGTTTATCAATTTGTCTTCAAGCAGCCAACTACGGTTGCTAATTGTTATCAATAAACTATTGTCAGTTTAGTTCATATCAACCTGCAAACATTGGCATTCGTTAATTAAGTTGTTGAGCTTATTATCAAAATTAAAAAGACTTGGGATATTAGATGATAAATGGACCATGAGCACCCTGAATGCAATTATAATAAAGAACATTGTAACTATCAGCATGTTATTACGTGATAAAGAATCCATGAAATCTTTATATATGTATTATAATTGTGACTAGTGTACCTTATATTTTGACACCACTTTTTTATGTTAAAGAAAAAGTCTGATGATAGGGAAGAACCTTTCAACAAAATCAATTCTTCAATAGATACGCCAAGAAAATTTCTTGATGATCAAAAATCATCATTGAAATGAAGATAGTCCAATTTGATCTTCTTGAGCTCTTTAAACCTTTTTCTAATTCGATAAATTGTGTATACATCTATAGAAAACCCCTGCCACACAGGATACCCATCCAATTAGGTCTAACATGTCACATAACCAATAACGTTATTTAGATAATAAAATATTCTATTAAGTGATACACTATATTAAACAAAAAAGTCTTACTCATAGATTGATTGATGATAAAGAGGGAAGATGTTTGTTGATGGAAGAATTAAGGGTTCGTGAAACGCATGTTAAGTTGCAAAGTGTAGTCAGTGTATTTCCGGGTTCGTCGAACTTTAACAATATTTCATCAAAAAGGATGTTTCCTGGTAACCTCTCAAGGACTCTATCGTCGTTGTTTATCTCATATTCCATTATCGTTTATAGAAGCAACCAAAAATAGTTGTGACAACGAATTCACCCGATCAATTCCCTCTATTTTTTATCCATTAATCATCTCTCACAAGCAAACCAAACAATGTCTTACCATTCGTCAATATAAAGAAAATAAATAATATTAAGATAGGTTAATCCTCCCTCATCTTTATTAGCAACATAAACCAATATAAATACAAATCATCTCTTGGGCTTTAAGCCATTACACTCTTAAACCATAAGGGCCATGGGCCTAACTAAATAATAATGCTAATACTCTCCTGCAGTTGGAACGGGATGCTTTCGAACGTTTAAACTGGAGCGAAACTCAAGAAATAAAACACTCGGGATACCCTTGGTAAAAATATCCGCATACTAAAGTCGAGAAGGAACATGAAGCACACGAACCTGGCCAGAAGCAACATAATATCGGACAAAATGAATTTCAATCTCAATATGTTTAGTCCGCTGATGATGAACATGATTAGTTGATAATTAAACGACACTAACATTGTCATAGTAAACAAGAGTAGGAGTAGAAAGCAGAGCATGCAACTCAAGTAACAAATTCCGAATCCAAGCAGTCTCAGCAACAACATTTGCAACACCATGATATTTTGACACTAGACCGAGACAATGTAACATGTCACTTGACATACCAAAATAGATGATTATCACCAAGGCAAACACAATACCCGGAAGTAGATTGGTGAGACTGAAATTATACATAGTCTCATCGTCCAAATCGGGCTTAAACGTTTAAAATATCATCAAAATATCCAAATATATGCTTGTGTTTGTTCATTGTGTATTTTAGGTACGGATATCATGAAATCAACAAAATATCACAAGAATGAAGCAAAAACGAAAACGGGAAACGAAGCCGCAAAAAGAACCGGACCCGAACAATGATTTTCCTATCAAGTCCTTGAAGTTTGAAGATTTGGCAAGATTGGTCCATCTAATTTTGAAGACTTGTCATTTTATACCCCTATAAATCCTCAAAATTACTTGTGGGTCCCTAAAATATCAAGTATGTACATGTTTAGCCCTTGAAGAATGAAGAAAATACACAACAAGCCCTTGGAACAAGTTTTATAAACTTTTTGTGGTCAAAATGCAAAAAGTAAAAGTTTATTAACAAAGGGTTGCATGTTTTGGCTGTTGTAAACTCAATTGACAAAGGGAAAGAAAGCAGGGGGCTACTTTTGCCCAGACAACATAACTTTAATCCACCAACCATTGCTTGCCACGTCACTTTGACTGGTCAACCCACCAACCAGACTTGGACACCTCACCATCCACTAACTAACCCCTAAATTATATTTAATAAACAGTTTAAAACCGTTTGTTAATGTTTATTTTAGAGGGAACGTGTACTGTTTACTCTAAACCCATCAAACACCCCCAAAACCAGTACATGAACCCTAAGTTTACCCAGGTACGATTTCCCTTTTTACCAAAGGGTAAATCAAAATTGTTAACACCCTATCCAAAATAAACACGAATTAAACCCATCCCCACCCTTAACCACTTATCACCATCACCCAAGGACCCTCCCACATGGTCCCCTACACAAGCAAACAATATACAACAGTGGAATCAAAGGTCCATGACATTTTCGTGCTCCCTAAGGAGTTTTTCAACGTGCTAGATTGATCCTAACAGCTGTCCACTCAACAGAACTCCAAAGCAAGATCACATGGGGTTCGATTTTGACTCAAGATTATTCAAACCAAGGAATCAAGACCAGCATATTCTGAGATCCGTTTGAGGGTGTTTTGGGAACTTCATAACTGTGACAACCGTGGTTTTGAGGTTCGTCACTTAGTTTTATTTTGTGCTAGTTACGTGTCTTTACGTGTTTATGTGCTAATTGGTGTGTATAATTGTGGTTTAGATATCGTTTCCGGTACGGGGTACCTTGTGAGTGAAACGATGTGTGATGATTTCATGTTCATGAGCGCACATGGTGACTATGAAGTGAAATAGTGTTATTTAGTGGTTTTACGTATACGTATATGTATTATAAAAAATCGTATTTTTACGATTTACGGTTTAGCATTTAGAGGTCTCGGATGAGGTAATTAGTCATATGAATATTTTCCGGGATGGTTTTAAGTCATTTAGTACTTAGTTATAAAGTTTATTTCAAAATTTGAGATTTTTTATAAAAGTGTATATTTTAGGTTTTTTTACGGTAAACGCGTAAATTTGACTAGTTTTACGGTTTTGAGGTTTTGGAGGTTTTAGGAGTTGTAATATATTAAGGTAATATTATTAATACATATATTAATAGTAAAAAGAAAAAAAAAACGAAATTAGGGGAGGGTAGGTCGGTTTTGGACGCAAGAAAAGGAGGAGAAAAAAAAGGAAAAAAATAAAAAAGGAAGGTTGGGTTTGGGTTGGACTAGGATTCACCCACACCCTATATATTATATTATTCACTACCAAAAATCATAAATCCCTGGAGATAATAAAAAAAGGGTCGACGGTTTGTAGAGAAGAATTAGGGTTCTTCATAAAATTGGGTTTTTTCATCTTCCATTAATTTAAAGGTAAAACCTTCATAACCCTTTTCAATTTAGTTGTTTTAATGATTTCTTAATCATCTTATGATGGATTTAGGTTAGGGTTTAAATTAAAAACAGTATATTAATGTTATAATAATGATGTTATAATGATTACATAAATTAGGGCTTGTAATTAGTGGGGTTAGGGTTAATTAATGAGGTTAATTTAGTTAAACAAGTTTTTAAAAACTGGGCAGAATTTAAGGTCAATTGTTTTGATCATATCGGGAGTTCTACAAACTCTTATTTTGCGATCCAAGTATCCCTGAAAAGGTAATTCAATTGGCTTTCTAATGCAAGAAACGAGAACTAAATTGGAGGTAAGGAAGTGGGACAAAAACAGGTTACACTAGTCGGAGGTCAAAACAGTTTTGAAATCAGCCTGTTTTCTTTTTATGTTTTAAGATGGTTAGTGTACTTAGGAGTACACTTGGACCTTGAAACGAACATGAGAGTTATTTTATATGTTATGTAAGATATCTAGAGGAGGGATAATCAATTAGGATATTGGAAGACCCCCTAATCATAAAAAACCTTTTGTATGTTTAAAATTAGTAAATCTGGAATGACAAAAGTATATATATATATATATATATATATATATATATATATATATATATATATATATATATATATATATATATATATATATATATATATATATATATATATATATATATATATATATATATATATATATATATATATATATATATATATATATATATCGGGGCCTTAACAGTAGCTTTAAGATTGGGGAAAATAGGAGGTGTTAGTTAACATATGTAAGGGCATAAATATTCCCTTTACAGAGATCATGGGTATGTTTAAGTGGGCCTTTGGCTTATAGTTTGGAGACCTAAAACCGGGAATGTTTTGGGTAAAATGTTAACGGGACGGGTTATGAAGTGTAATGAGTTAAGGGCTTTATAGAGGGGTCTAATGAGATTCTTAGAGCATATAAATGAGTTATTTATATAGGAGGAGGTTAGATGTCCATCATAGGTTCATGAGCCATCTTAGTGATTGGTTCATGTTTTGATTATGTGTTTTTGGTTTGTTAGCTTTTTGCTAGTGCGCGAACTTTTGGAGAAGCTCAATCAGGTGAGTTTCATAGTCCCATGTTTACTAATGGTTTTGACTTCCAGATGGTATGGAAGAGACACTATTTTGTTTTGTTATTTATAAATTATGCTGTGAATGTTTGGCGTTGGTAATGGACTTATGTGTGCATACTTATGTGATTAACTGCTAGTTAATTCTTGATTGTTTATGTTTTGACTTGGTACCAAGGGGATGTTGACAAGGCGGGGCCTTGGGATTTGGTTCATAGGTGTTTGGATGCCTATGGGAGTATGGTGTTTGGTATGGCTGGGAGCCTTGGTTTTGGTTTGATTAGCTGAATCTTGAATGTTAGTTGTTAATACATGTTAGTATCACATTGTCCATATGTTTTTAACTTTTGGTTGTTACTCACAGCTTATGGTATGATTTTGGCGTTTGAGTCTAAACCTATGACTCTCACCAACTTTATGTTGACGTGTTTTAGTGTCTATTTCAGGTGAGAATGTGGTTAAGCTTGAGGATAGAAGTGGCTAGATTTGGGTGCATTAGGATTGCATGTAGAAGGAGATTCTCGTTCCTTCTTAGTTATTTTATTTGTTCATTTAATAAGTGATACTGTTGGCACACATATGTTTGTTTTGGTTATGTTATTTGTTTGTCTTGGGTAAGAGGTAGGACTGTTACCTACTTACCTAGACTCCTGCATTTGTTGAGATATTGTCATGACTTTTGTGTCACCATTTTATGACATTTCTTATTTCATATAGTTATGTCTATAGACACGCCATGTTGTGATGATATCCATACGTCGCGCCCCATATTCCGCCATGGTGGGGTGTGACAGAATGGTATCAGAGCCAATGGTTATAGAGAATTAGGTTGCCTAGTCGCGTAGCCTAGTCTATAGCTTAAGGGTCCCTACATACAGGCGTCATATGAGTATGTGTGCATTATATTATAATTGATGTGTTTGGATGTTATTTATTATGATGTTTGACTAGTATGAATTGAACCATAGTAAGTTCATACTTAGCCACATGTTATTTTCTTTTCGGGTTGTGACTAGTGCGGGTTGAACCATAATCGTCCACGCTAGTCATTGTCGTATTTTGCTTAAATTGTACGTTATAGAACATAATTTTGTACATGGTAGTTTCTATCTTTTGTTGAGTTATTTTATGTACTTGAGGTATAGTATTTTTTTTTCTTTAGATGTTTAAGTCATGTTCCCTAAGAATTATGTGGTAATTCGAGTTACTAGGAGTAGGTGGACATGAAGGATTTTAGGTGTTTCCATTCTGATGGGCGATATGACTTATAACTGATTATGTTTTCGTTTTGGATTTAGTCTATGTTGTTTTAGCTAGACTATGGATTTATGTATTTCAAGAGTTTGACTATGTTATTTAAATAGTTGGAGTTTTAGACCTTATTGTTTATGTGGTTATGTGCTTAGGTGAGTTGATGGATTTATGTGTTATATGTTGTATTAATTCTTATAATTGTCATCATAGGAGGGAGTGCATTGGGGAAAGGGTAATTGTATAAGTATGGTGGCCAACATAGTTATACAAGTACCACAACTTCAATGGGTTCCTAAGTATGACTGCATGAAAGAGGGTTAGTACATGCTTGTATATGATGAGATGTGGATTTTGGGTATATTTATAATATATGGGTTTATGTAACGGCTACCTATGATATGGCTATTTTTTTTAAGTGTGTTATATGTTTTGAGTTATAGTCGTGTCTGTGATTATGAAGTCACACGATATGGGTTGGTTTTGGTAATCGGTTTTGTGCCTTGTTGTAGCATGGTGAGATGGTGAGAAGGTGATTACTCGTATGGAAAAACGAGTGTATGACGCGATCGATTGACTTGATATGTATGGTAACGAGTATGTTTTGGGAGATTTAATAGGTATATATATGCGGATGTATATATACTACTATGTGTTAAGTTATGGTATATGGTCGTTCACTGGTTATTATAACTTGAACGTACCTTGTGTTTGTTCGTGTTTTATGGTGCTGGAGTTTGATAGAGTTCCAACGACGTTTTGAGTCTTTTGGATGTGTGTCTACATTCGGGTATGTATTCTTATTATTGAGAACCACTAAATTTTCTTACAAATAAGTGTGGCTGATTATAGAAAAACGATTTTGAAAATAATTTGTAGTTGTATGGTATGATATCATAACTTACATTTTTTTAGTTGTAGTAGTAAGTCATAAAAAGGTTGTCTTGAAAATAATTGGATTAGTCTTCTATGTAACATGTGATAATATATTTTAAAGGGGTAAAGAAATTTTACAATAATTTTCTTAAGTGGAGTTAAAATTTTAGAATAAATTAACTAGACGGCAAGAGAAAAAGGGAGATTTTATTATAGTAATGATAATAATAACACCACACCTTGTAAACGTGTTAGTAGTTTAGTTATAACCAACCTAAATGGATTTTATAAAATAATAATAATAATATAGAATAAAATGAAAATAAAACACTGTATTTTATAAACATGTATTGGTTTCATAATAACAAGTGAAATAAGTTCAATATGGGTAAACAAGATAATGGTTAGAATAAGATTGTAGTATATTAACTAGCTGATATCTGAATAAAATGATGAGAATAAAGGATGAGATATTGGTTAAAAATGAGTATGATTGATTTTCTTAATGTTGGAGTTTGGTTCTTATGAGAAGTAACTAACTGGGATGGAAGTTTTAAATTTTCTAATGTATCGAAATTTGGTAATACTAATCGTGACGAGTCTAATTTTTCGTTGTTGGCACACTCCATTGATCTTTCGGATTACATTGTTTTGTTTTCAGTTGTTTTGGCTAGGGTTCGTTTTACCCTATATTTTATTTTGGGACACGATTGTTTGGAATTTGTTGGTTACATGTCATGGTTGATTTTATTATACGGTTGTGGGGAAATTAGGATGAGAGGATAGAGTTGGGTAGTATTACTTATGGTTAGATACTGTAATGGAGAGATGTGTTTTGGTTTAAAGGTTGTGTTGAAGGAATGATTAAGATTTGTGGAGTCTTAGAACCTAGATTGGTTACGGGAATAAGGGAGTAAGTAAAGTTAGTTGACTGGTCGTGAGAACGAGACGTCATGCTATGAGAAGTTGGTTGAAGTACCATTAGGAGATTGATGAAAGTACCAGCGGATGTGAGGGTAGAGTAGAAATTTTCTACTAAAGATTCGGCAAATAATACGCAAGGGATTCGTATAGTTAGGGAGGCAAGGTAGTAGTAGACACGTGAAGGGAAAACATGAATGTAAAAGAATGATTGGTAGGAGGCTAATTAACGGTGAAGTAAAACAAGTAAGGAAGAGTGAGCCATTGAGGGGTTGAAGTACTTTTAGAAATATTGTGGTAGATGAGTTGAAGTTAGAAGCTACTGGTAGTGTGAAGTTCCTAGGTAACATCATGGAGACGAGAAGGAGTGCGTAAAGAGCTACATCGCGAAGTAAGGAGCTGAAAGGACTACGTGTCGGCTGCAAGAAGGATGCAAGAGATTTCGAAGGAGTCACAAAAGTTGCGAGGACTGGAAAGGTGACAAGCACTATGATGGGAAATTTACGTATGGTTCGTGACGAAGAAGGGCAGATCGAGTATCGGAGTGGAGCTACAAAGAGCTGAACCGATGGATCATGATGAAATGAATACATGACATGGGAGATTAAGAACTCGTGGAAGTAACAAGGGGATCGTGGGATGAGAAGTAAAGCTGAGCTGAATAAATTTCGTGGAGAAGTGATTAGAGAGTCGGTTTTGTGAAGGTGTTATGAAAGATCTTTGGAAGAGACAGCTATGCATTATCCAATGCACTAGTGATTTCCATAGATTTGAGGAATGAAGTATGAAATTTCTGTTGGACGGGATAGTGTAGGAATAGGGAGAACCATGGAAGAAGAGAACCAAGTATTCCTAGAAGATGATGATTGAAAGTACCTCATGATAGGTGCAAGATCAAAGTAGAAATATGAGATTTGAATAATAATTAAAAATGAGAGTGTGATCCGCATGGAATCACATGAAACTCTAGTATGTCCCTATTAGGATGGAGCAGGAGAACTGATTGTGAGAAAAACAAGTAAAGATACTTGGAAAATTTTGGCGTATAGATGACTAGATAGACTTAGTTAGTGGAGCTGGATTATTATATATGTCTAGAATGCTAGAGGCATTTGGGGTACGAGACGTAGAGAATGATCTATACAGATCATGAACGTCTCCAATACATATTTAATCATCTTGATTGAACATTTGGAAAAGGTGATGGGTGGAGTTAAGTGATGAAAGAAAATTGCAAGGTCAAGTACCATCTGGGAAAGGCAAGCATAGTTGATGAGACATGGAATAAGAAGAATGAAGTAAGCTGAGACGAACTTGAACTATATGGATGACGTATTAGGGTGGTTTGGATGAAGGATGTAGGTTGCACGAGTTGAGTTGTCTAAAGCAGAGAACGCGTCAACATGTATGTTGCGTGGCTTGGACAATCATATGGAGAAAAGGGACGTAGACTATACTTCCTAAATAGATAGGAGTAGCTTAGAAAGGGCAATGTAAGGACGAAATTGGTGAAAGTGACGAGAGTTAGGTGATAGTCGATAGACTGACTAATTCATCTCATATTTCAAAAGGAATGAGTAGTCACGTAGTTGAGAAGTTGGAAGAAATGCGTACGGATGTGATGAAATAGAGGGTTTTGCGTAAAAGTTAGCCTAATATGTATGGAATGCCTTATGAAGGATTATGGCAAAGGAAGAAACGATGGGAGCGTCACATCATGATGTATGGTAGGATTTGAGGAAGAAGAAGGAAGTGTGTATAGAAGCGAAACATTAATGAAATAGGTCGAGATAGGAACCGAAGGTAAAACTTTGGTAGAGCTTAATGAGTAGAATAAAGCACAATGCAGGCTAATACTATCGTAGTGTGGAAAATGAAATGGCACTGACCTATACTGATTGTTTGGGAGGCTTAGTATCAATAATCGAATGGATGAGGAGTTATAGGTGTGATGTGCCATAGGGACGAAGGGCTTGGTCTAACTGAGACAAGATGAGAAGCAATATGACCTTGAAGGTAGGACATTGTGTAGGTATAAAGGAAGTGTTAGGTATAAAAAAAAATCATCATGAAGAAAAGTGAGATATTTATGCAACCTTAGAAGTTACACTGAGGGCATGAGTGATTGATTTAGAGGGAGTTAGGAAACTCTCTAGCGATGGCTGAGTTTTCATATAATGATAGTTATCATACTAGAAGTCGATAAATGCCATTTGAGGCACTATATAAAAGGATAGGGTGAGTTGTCCCCATTGTGGACTAGAATTGGTAAAAGAGGTTACTAATGTGGTAATGGTGTTTGTGGAAAGAATGAGAGCAACAAGGGATGCTATGTTGAAAAGGAGGAAACCACTAGTTTTTAGTGACAAAGTTATGTAGGAAGTTTCACCCATAGTAATGGGTGGTATGTTTTGGTAAAATGGAAGAGTTGATGTAGAGTTTTGTAGGTCCATTTATGATCTTTGGAAAGATCGGACCAGTAGCTTATGAGTATAGAATTACCTGGGGAAAATGAGTTGTATACATGATACATTTCATGTATTGAGATTGGTAAATGTTGTTTGAGAATGCATTTTGCATGTACGGTTATTCGGGACTTGTGTTAATAAGAGTCTTTGTTTTATCAAAGAGTGTTTTGTGAGATTTATTGACTGTGAGGTCAAGAGTTTGGCAATGAGTTTTTGGTTTGTATATGTGGTATTTTGAAACTTGAACTAAAGTTCACGTGGAAATGAGAGGAGTTCATTTAGAACAAGTATTCTCAGTTGTTTGCTAATGGTATGTTTTGATCCTAATGAGTAAATCTCGGGACGAGATTTCTATTAGGAGGGAGTGATGTGACAACCGTGGTTTTGAGGTTCGTCACTTAGTTTTATTTTGTGCTAGTTACGTGTCTTTACGTGTTTATGTGCTAATTGGTGTGTATAGATTGTGGTTTGGATATCGTTTCCGGTACGGGGTACCTTGTGAGTGAAACGATGTGTGATGATTTCATGTTCATGAGCTCACATGGTAGTGACTATGAAGTGAAATAGTGTTATTTAGTGGTTTTACGTATACGTATATGTATTATAGAAAATCGTATTTTTACGATTTACGGTTTAGCATTTAGAGGTCTCGGATGAGGTAATTAGTCATATGAATATTTTTCGGGATGGTTTTAAGTCATTTAGGACTTAGTTATAAAGTTTATTTCAAAATTTGAGATTTTTTATAAAAGTGTATATTTTACGTTTTTTTAAGGTAAACGCGTAAATTTGACTAGTTTTACGGTTTTGAGGTTTTGGAGGTTTTAGGAGTTGTAATAAATTAAGGTAAATTAAGGTAATATTATTAATACATATATTAATAATAAAAAGAAAAAAAACAAAATTAGGGGAGGGTAGGTCGGTTTTGGATGCAAGAAAAGGAGGAGAAAAAAAAAGGAAAAAAAAGGAAGGTTGGGTTTGGGTTGGACTAGGATTCATCCACACCCTATATATTATATTATTCACTACCAAAGATCATAAATCCCTGGAGATAATAAAAAAAGGGCCGACGGTTTGTAGAGAAGATTAGGGTTCTTCATAAAATTGGGTTTTTCATCTTCAATTAATTTAAAGGTAAAACCTTCATAACCCTTTTCAATTTAATTGTTTTAATGATTTCTTAATCATCTTATGATGGATTTAGGTTATGGTTTAATTTAAAAACAGTATATTAATGTTATAATAATGATGTTATAATGATTATATAAATTAGGGATTGTAATTAGTGGGGTTAGGGTTAATTAATGAGGTTAATTTAGTTAAACCCGTTTTTAAAAACTGGACAAACTTTAGGGTCAATTGTTTTGATCATATAGGGAGTTCTAAAAAATCTTATTTCACGATCCAAGTATCCCTGAATAGGTAATTGAAGTGGCTTTCCAATGCAAGAAACGAGAACTAAATTGGAGGTAGGGAAGTGGGTCAAAAACATGTTACAACAGTCGGAGGTCAAAACAGTTTTGAAATCAGCCTGTTTTCTTTTTATGTTTTAAGATGGTTAGGGTACATAGGAGTACACTTGGACCTTGAAACGAACATGAGAGTTATTTTATATGTTATATAAGATATCTGGAGGAGGTCTAATCAATTGGGATAGTGGAAGACCCCCTAATCATAACAAACATTTTGTATGTTTAAAATCAGTAAATCTGGAATGACAAAGGTATATATATATATATATATCGGGGACTTAGAAGTAGCTTTAAGGTTGGGGCAAATGAGAGGTGTTAGTTAACATATGTAAGGGCATATTCCCTTTACAGAGATCATGGGTATGTTTAAGTGGGCGTTTGGCTTATAGTTTGGAGACCTAAAACCGGGACTGTTTTGGGTAAAAAGTTAACGGGACGGGTTATGAAGTATAATGAGTTAAGGGCTTTATAGAGGGGGTGTAATGAGATGATTAGAGCATATAAATGAGTTATTTATATAGGAGGAGGTTAGATATCCATCATAGGTTGATGAACCATCTTAGTGATTGGTTCATGTTTTGATTATGTGTTTTTGGTTTGTTAGCTTTTTGCTAGTGTGCGGACTTTTGGAGAAGCTCAATCAGGTGAGTTTCATAGTCCCATGTTTACTAATGGTTTTGACTTCCAGATGGGATGGAAGAGACACTATTTTGTTTTGTTATTTATAAATTATGCTGTGAATGTTTGGCGTTGGTAATGGACTTATATGTGCATACTTATGTGATTAACTGCTAGTTAATTCTTGATTGTTTATGTTTTGACTTGGTACCAAGGGGATGTTGACAAGGCGGGGCCTTGGGATTTGGTTCATAGGTGTTTGGATGCCTATGGGAGTATGGTGTTTGGTATGGCTGGGAGCCTTGGTTTTGGTTTGATTAGCTGAATCTTGAATGTTAGTTGTTAATACATGTTAGTATCACATTGTCCATATGTTTTTAACTTTTGGTTGTTACTCACAGCTTATGATATGATTTTGGCGTTTGAGTCTAAACCTATGACTCTCACCAACTTTATGTTGACGTGTTTTAGTGTCTCTTTCAGGTGAGAATGTGGTTAAGCTTAAGGATAGAAGTGGCTAGATTTGGGTGCATTAGGATTGCATTTAGAAGGAGATCCCCGTCTCTTCTCAGTTATTTTATTTGTTCATTTAATAAGTGAGACTGTTGGCACACATATGTTTGTTTTGGTTATGTTATTTGTTTGTCTTGGGTAAGAGGTAGGACTGTTACCTACTTACCTAGACTCCTGCATTTGTTGAGATATTGTCATGACTTTTGTGTCACCATTTTATGACATTTCTTAATTCATATAGTTATCTCTATAGACACGCCATGTTATGATGATATCCATACGTCGCGCCCCATATTCCGCCATGGTGGGGTGTGACAATAACATTAGGGTTTATCTTATTCTTCTCTTTGTAAACCTAGTTGAGTAGTATATATAGACTAGCATAGGACTTGATGTAGTTTGTTCCAATTTTTAGTCAAGAATTTGTAATACACGAATTTTGAATAACAATTGTGTTCCATTTTACTTTTCTTGCAATCATTTACATTCCAGCACTTTGATTTACCAGTTACATTACTTTGCAAATTTCCATTTCCATTTTCTGTTTTCAAATTCACAAAACTTAAAATCCATCTTTAGTACTGTATCATAAGCTATTGGTTTAAGCTGACTGACATCCAGCTTTTGTAAAGGATTTGGTTCATTATTGAAGTGGTAACAGGATGTTGGTGGCTTGTTAGTTATTTGATACTTTACTTTGAAGAAATTCAAGGTTCTTTGGTTTCTTATAAGCTCATAAGCTGAATTTGAAAAGCTCCTTGACAAAGACCTTATCAAAGAAGTTTCTGAGTTAGTTGATGCATTTGATGTTATTGGAAGCTCCTTGGTTGTAGTTGCTGTGGTATCTTCAAGGTTGGTTCCTGTGTAGTTGGTTTTTCAAGTAGCATCTATTTTTGGTTTATAGAAGATAAGGGTATAAGCTGGATTGAAGTATT
Source organism: Glebionis coronaria (assembly GCA_025667525.1). Lineage (NCBI taxonomy): Eukaryota > Viridiplantae > Streptophyta > Magnoliopsida > Asterales > Asteraceae > Glebionis > Glebionis coronaria. Next base: position 376,335,492 of record CM046874.1, read on the forward strand.
GACAATAAGTTCAAGGGTGGTGGTAGAGGCTTATAGTAAGATTAGTTAGAAGTTTCAGAGCTTTGGACTCAATGTAAGTTTCTCTATTTCCTTTTGACTTATTCAAGATCCAAATTGCTTACCTGATTGCTAGCTTGTTTCTGCTTATGTGTATTTGTGCTTATTAGGTATATTAATTTGCTTATTCTGGTATCTTTTATGTTTCTATTTATGTTCATATTGATTTACTGCTTAAATTTGCAATATAAGTGCACAGTTCTCTGTTAATCTTAGCTTTCAGTAGTAAAGGGGTGTTTGGATCTGCTCCTAGTAGGTGTTAGTAAGAGTCTTTGAATGATATAAATGATCTAGTTATAACCAGTTTCGGTTGTTAGTAAGTTTTCAAGGTTTTGGTCTAGGTAATGTATGTATAGAACAAGTTTCACTTGACAAAGTTGGTTTAAACCTGTTTAGTCTAATCAGTAGGTTATAGCAACTTTGTTTTGGTTTTTTGTGACTTAGATCTTGATAATTAGGTAGTAAATCAGTTAATCTAGGTTTGTGCACTCTTGTTTTTGAATTTGATTAGCTAAATTGGTAGTGATTTAGCCTTTGAAACTCACCAAACTGCACATTGTATCAGCAAAAATCTATCACACCATTTCTTGATATACAGTGACTGCAATTGTTGATTGTGTGTGCTTATTTGGTATTTAAATTGATGTTTTTATTATCAAACTGACTCCCCACAACCCAACTGGTTGTGGGGGTGCCTCTGGTATCCAATAAAAGCAACCAACAAAGCTTTCCTAAGCTTATAACTCACCAGACCAAGTTTTTTTCAATGTCAGTGGGAACAAAGTTCCCACTGTTAGAATTAAAGTTCCCACTGCTTGGGCAAAAAGCCAAACCAAGTGCAAGTGTCACTTTCAGATTTCAATTTTGTTATCCTTAGTGAGTAATTTTTTGAGTTTTTAGTCCATTTCAATTTCATTATTTTTGTTATTTTATTTTTGATTTTTTTATAAAGTTTATTCTCCTGTTACTGTTCATTTACTATTTTTAGAATAAATTGTATTTTTAATTAGTTTTTAATTACTGTTTTTTGTCTTTTAGTGCAAAAATTTTACATTTTTTAGTTTTAAAAATTTTCTTAGATTCAAAAAAATATTTTAAGATTTTTAGTTTAAAAAAGTTTTATTGTTCACCCTTTTTAGTAATTTTTAGATTTAATTTAAGTTTAATTAGGATTTAAATTTTTTCTATTTGTCTTTTAGTGAAAAAAAGTTTTGTTTTCAACTTTTTTCAATTTTCTACTATTCAGTAATATAATTTAGGATTTTTGAAAGTCAAATTAATTTTACCTTTATTTTAATATTTTTAATCATTATTTTAGTTTAAAAATAGTTTTTAGCATTTTAAAAATAGAAAAATAGTATTTTAAATTTAGGAAAAATACTTTTTAGTCTTTAAATAATAAGAGTGAGTTATTTGTTTAATAAAATAATATTTTCGACTTTTTCTTAATTATATTCAATTTTAGGGCTTTAATTAGCATTTAAAATTGAATATTTAATTAATAAAAGGTTTTAAAATTTATTTATTGCATTTTTATTCTTATTTATATTATTTTAGACTTATTTTTCATTTTTAATTAATTTTCAGGTTTAATTTTTAATTTTGTCGTGTTTTACATATTTACGTTCGCGTTTTACGTCATTACGTTGTACTGTAATCGTAAGCGTAAATCGTCTTTATTTTTAAATCTCTCTTAAACCAAAAACGTCACTAATCCAAACTTTGATTTTATATAATTGGCACTCATAATTACACACACCTCCTTCGAGAACGAACTTGGAATTTATTCGGTTTCACGGTTTTCCTAAATCGTGCAACTTAATACTTGCCGCTCATACGCGTTTTTCCTAAAACGTGTACGATTTTATTACATCAATTTTTGGCGCCGCTGCCTGGGAATTTAAAATCTACTCGAATTCCCTTTTTGAATTTGATGACGAGTTCGTTTTTGGTGACGTAAATCCTCTCTTTGATGAGACGTTCGAGGACATCGAGAGTGCGGATTCTAAGGATCTTAAACTCGATGAGCCGGATTTGCTAGTCACCCTCCCGACGTCTCATACGGTTGAGACTTTTCTCTCTTCTACTCATGATGTTTCCATTCTCGAGGGGTTCGCCGGTGGACCACCTCTCGATGAGAATGAGGATTTTAGCGAGGCTTTTGCCTTCGGTCGGGGGGGGGGGGGGGGGATTTTGAAACTCCTATTTTTGGTGATTCTCTTTCAATTTTACCTTCGTTTCAAAGTATACCAACCCACCCCCTCGGATATGATGAATTTACTTACGTTGTAAGGAGTTTTCTTCCTTACAAGACGTATCCTCCGGCTTTGCGTATTTTATTTTCAACAAAATGTGAGGATACGATCTTTGATCCCGGTATAAAGGTTTTGCCTTTATTCACGGTTGCTTTTGGGCCTTGATTACATGTAAGTCCCACCAAAAATGACCATACCATGATTATCCCTAAATGATCACATTTATGGGGATTCGAGTCGAGCTCTTGACTCGGTTATCAAAAACGAGGTGCCTCGTGGGGGAATCTCATGCCTATCTTTTTTATCATTTTTGTTTTATTTTTCTAATTAGTGTAATGTGAGGGGACTTGTGCTCTTTCAACCTTTGTTTCGTGGTTGTTTGTGATTGTGAGTGATTAGGTTCATCGTCAACATTGAAGCCTCTCGTGTTCGTTTTACGGATCACTCGAGCTTCGATGGTTGCCTTTGGAGATTCCGATATCCGATGATATCCTTTTATGTTCTAACGATTATCTTATTAGCATAATTCATAAACGTCTTTTAGGTTATTCGTTTTACCCTTTCCATGCTCAAGATTAAGCATTCGACTTCGTCTCTAGTATGGGTGTGTTTCCACCCCTAGACTCGAAACATTGAGGACAATGTTTAGTTTTAGTATGGGGGGGTGAGTAGATACTTCACCTTGCTCACGTCATCATGCAATCCAATATTCACCTTTTTGTTATCGTTTTGTTGCAAAATAAGGCTAAAAATGGCCAAATTTTAAATTTTTTCTTATTTTTCATAAGTGTTTAAGACACGAATGTAGGTTTTCCGATGGTGAGAATAAGAGTAATTTTTTACTCGACCGTGCGTGTTGAGAACTTAGCTTCGATTCCTTAACTTTTTAGGCTAAGTCTCTTAAATGAGGACGAGAAATGATAGAGTTATTTATAAGTCTCGCAATCTTTCACGATCTCATGTGTAGTAATTATTAGCTTATTCTCCCCACACTTTTGATAATAAATTGTTAATAAATATTGATTTAGCGGTTTAGTCACTATTGTTGCTTTCTAATTTGTTTTAGTAGCTTCCATGTAATTAAATTGGGAAAACATTAACGTATCGCCAGCGTCACGGTTTTGAAGTATTGACAACCGGAATAATCAAAAGCTTCACCCAATAATGAGATTTCAAGTGCTCACCTAAATTAAGCAAAAATTTGAAGATCACAAGGCCGAAAAATCTATGCCCAAATTGAAAGTGAATCAAGCCTTAATCTTCGAAGCTTTAAAGATCCAAAATTCGCCTTAGCGTGAGGATATACGTCAAGTCATAATAAAACCACCGATGATGGCGGATGATAAAAGACAAGGGCAAGACCAAAGTCATAATAAAAGCTTCATGGCGAAGTTGAATAAAAGATGGAGGTAAACCATGATAATAAAACCACCGATGATGGCGGATAATAAAAGTCATGGTAATAAGTCTCATGTTCTAAACCGTTCTAAAATCGTGTTTATCGATCCTTTTTGTTGACTTAATTTTTTGACATCGTTGTCTATTAGGGTGAATTATTAATTCGATGATTTTGGTTACACTGTTAAAACTCTATTTTTAGACCTAATCTCTATTCACGCATAAGTCAATGATGTATCCTCGTGATCATTAAGACAATATATAATAAAAGAGATACCAATTAGGAATAAGGGAGTTTAGGTTCGTAATTAATACTCATGAGATATGATTGTGTTGCTAACTTATAATAATAATGATCTCGTTACATGCTTGGCATGGAACTTGGTGAAAATCGAGGACAACGAAATTATTTCAAACGAAGCATTCACGTGTTCCTGTTCTATGAACCTAAACGTACCATTTTGTGATGAAAACAATACATTATGTCTAAAATACGTGTAGTAGTTTATTTAAGTTTATGTCTTCAATAAATTGTCATTAAAATGAATTTTGAAAGTGTTATGATACTTAATTCTAGCATTGCGTGAGGGCACGGCAATGGTTTAGTATGAGGGAGTGATGAGACTTCAATTATACATAATCTCATCGTCCAAATCAGGCTTAAAACGCTTAAAATATCATCAAAATACCCAAATATATGCTTGTGTTTGTTCATTGTGTATTTTAGGTACGGATATCGTGAAATCAACAAAAGATCACAAGAATGAAGCAAAAACGAACACGGGAAACGATTGGTCCCTCTAATTTTGAAGTTTGAAGATTTGGCAAGATTGGTCTCTCTAATTTTGAAGACTTGTCATTTTATACCCCTGTGAATCCTCAAAATTACTTGTAGGTCCCTAAAATATCAAGTATGTACTTAGCCCTTGAAGAATGAAGAAAATACTCAACAAGCCCTTGGAACAAGTTTTATAAACTTTTTGTGGTCAAAATGCAAAAAGTAAAAGTTTATTAACAAAGGGTTGCATGTTTTGGCTGTTGTAAACTCAATTGAGAAAAGGAAGGAAAGCAGTCGGCTAATTTTGCCAAGACAACATAACTTTAATCCACCAACCATTGCTTGCCACGTCACTTTGACTGGTAAACCCACCAACCAGACTTGGACACCTCACCATCCACTCACTAACCCCTAAATTATATTTAATAAACGGTTTAAAATCGTTTGTTAATGTTTATTTTAGAGGGAAACGTGTACTGTTTACTCTAAACCCCATCAAACACCCCAAAAGCAGTACATGAACCCTAAGTTTACCTAGGTACGATTTCCCTTTTTACCAAAGGGTAAATCAAAATTGTTAACACCCTATCCAAATTAAACACGACTTAAACCCATCCCCACCCTTAACCACCTATCACCATCACCCAAGGACCCTCCCACATGGTCCCCTGCACAAGCAAACAAGATACAACAGTGGAATCAACAGTCCATGACATTTTTCGTGCTCCCTAAGGAGTTTTTCAACGTCCTAGATTGATCCTAGCAGCTGTCCACTCAACAAAACACCAAAGCAAGATCACATGAGGTTCGATTTTGACTCAATATTATTCAAACCAAGGAATCAAGACCAGCATATTCTGAGATCCGTTTGAGGGTGTTTTGGGAACTTCATAACATTAGGGTTTATCTTATTCTTCTCTTTATAAACCTAGTTGAGTAGAATAAATAGACTAGCATAGGACTTGATGTAGTTTGTTCCAATTTTTAGTCAAGAATTTGTAATACACGAATTTTGAATAACAATTGTGTTCCATTTTACTTTTCTTGCAATCATTTACATTCCAACACTTTAATTTCTCCGTTACATTACTTTGCAAATTTCCATTTCCATTTTTTGTTTTCAAATTCACAAAATTTAAAATCCATCTTTAGTACTGTATCATAAGCTCTTGGTTTAAGCTGACTGACATCCAGCTTTTGTAAAGGATTTGGTTCATTATTGAAGTGGTAACAGGCTGTTGGTGGCTTGTTAGTTATTTGATACTTTACTTTGAAAAGGTTCAAGGTTCTTTGGTTCCTTATAAGCTCATAAGCTGAATTTGAAAAGCTCCTTGACAAAGAGCTTATCAAAGAAAGTTTCTGAGTTAGTTGATGTATTTGAAGTTATTGGAAGCTCCTTAGTTGTAGTTGTTGTGGTATCTTCAAGGTTGGTTCCTGTGTAAATGGTTTTTCAAGTAGCATCTATTTTTGGGTTATAGAAGATAAGGGTATAAGCTGGATTTAAGTATTGATAATAAGTTCAAAGGTGGTGGTAGAGGCTTATAGTAAGATTAGTTAGAAGTTTCATATCTTTGGACTCAATGTAAGTTTCTCTATTTCCTTTTGACTTATTCAAGATCCAAACTGCTTACCTGATTGCTAGCTTGTTTCTGCTTATGTGTATTTGTGCTTATTGGGTATATTAATTTCCTTATTCTGGTATCTTTTATGTTTCTATTTATGTTCATGGTGATTTACTGCTTAAATTTGCAATATAAGCTAATCTTAGTTTTCAGTAGTAAAGGGGTGTTTGGATCTGCTCCTAGTAGGTGTTAGTAGGAATATTTGAATGATATAAATGATCTAGTTATAACGAGTTAGGGTTGTTAGTATGTTTTCAAAGTTTTGGTCTAGGTAATGTATGTATAGAACAAGTTTCACTTGACAGAGTTGGTTTAAACCTGTTTAGTCTAATCAGTAGGTTATAGCAGCTTTGTTTTGGTTTTTTTTACTTAGATCTTGATAATTAGGTAGTAAATCAGTTAATCTAGGTTTGTGCACTCTTGTTTTTGAATTTGATTAGCTAAATTGGTAGTGATTTGGCCTTTGAAACTAACCAAACTGCACATTGTATCAGCAAAAATCTATCACACCATTTCCTGATATACAGTGACTGCAATTGTTGATTGTGTGTGCTTATTTGGTATTTAAATTGGTGTTTTTATTATCAAACTGACTCCCCACAACCCAACTGGTTGTGGGGGTGCCTCTAGTATCCAATAAAAGCAACCAACAAAGCTTTCCTAAGCTTATAACTCACCAGACCAAGTTTTTATCACTGTCAGTAGGAACAAAGTTCCCACTGTTAGAATTAAAGCTCCCACTGCTTGGGCAAAAAGACAAAACAAGTGTAAGTGTCACTTTCAGATTTCAATTTTTTTGTCCTTAGTGAGTAATTTTTTGAGATTTTAGTCCATTTCAATTTCATTATTTTTGTTATTTTATTTCTGAATTTTTTATAAAGTTTATTTTTCTGTTACTGTTCATTTACTATTTTTAGAATAAATTGCATTTTTAATTAGTTTTTAATTACTGTCTTTTGTCTTTTAGTGCAAAACTTTTATATTTTTTTAGTGTTAAAAATTTTCTTAGATTCAGAAAAATATTTTAAGATTTTTAGTTTAAAAAAGTTTTACTGTTCACCCTTTTTAATAATTTTTAGATTTAATTTGAGTTTAATTAGGATTTAATTTATTTCTGTTTTGTCTTTTAGTGAAAAAAAGTTTTGTTTTCAACTTTTCTCAATTTTCCACTATTCAGTAATATAATTTGGGATTTTTGAAATAGTCAAATTAATTTTAGCTTTATTTTAATATTTTTAATCATTATTTTAGTTTAAAAATAGTTTTTAGCATTTTAAAAATAGAAAAATAGTATTTAAAATTTAGAAAAATACTTTTTAGTCTTTAAATAATATAAGTGAGTTTTTTTTCAATAAAATAATATTTTGGACTTTTTCTTAATTATATTCAATTTTAGGGCTTTAATTTGCATTTAAAATTGAATTTTTAATTAATAAAAGGTTTTAAAATTTGTTTATTGGATTTTTATTCTTATTTATATTATTTTAGACTTAGTTTTCATTTTTAATTGATTTTTAGGTTTAATTTTTAATTTTGTCGCGTTTTACGTATTTACGTTCGCGTTTTACGTCATTACGTCGTAGTGTATTCGTAAGCGTAAATCGTCTTTATTTTTAAATCTCTCTTAAACCAAAAACGTCACTAATCCAAACTTTGATTTTATATAATTGGCACTCATAATCATACACACCTCCTTCGAGAACGAACTTGGAATTTATTCGGTTTCACGATTTTCCTAAATCGTGCAACTTAATACTTGCCGCTCATACGCGTTTTTCCTAAAACGTGTATGATTTTATTACATCATAGATCGACAGGTAACAAGACAACCAGCCCAAACGGCATCCACGTAGGCAGTAAGCTTTGTAGTAGTAGAATATGAAGTTGTAGGCCATGATCAACAGTGCCACGAACATAGCACAAAATGCGCTTGAAAGCAATAAAATGAGAATCATGAGGGTCATGTAAAGACAGACATTCCGGGCGAGTGAAATTAAAATACTCAAGAGCACCTATCAGACTGCGATATAAGGTAGGGTCACTAATGGGGTCACCCTCGGAACCAAGCTTGGACTCAATGTCCACATGGGTCCTGCATGGGTTACAATGCTGCATATTGGCCTGCTCAATAATTTCTTCTACAAATTTAGACTAAGACAAGAACAATCTAGACTTCGAGTGTTATGCATATATACCAAGGAAATAATGAAGGGAGCCAAGATCAGTCATAACAAGCTCACTGTGAAGTAATGTGATCATACGCTATAAAAGAGTTGCAGATAAAGGTGTGAGAACAATATCATCCACATCTATCTTATAATTAAATCAAGATAATAAAACAACAGCTGGCACAATTATGTACAAAGAAACTTAAAAAAATCCTACGTGGCTATCTGGGGGAACATTTCGGTACAAAGTTTTGTTTAAAAAGTAGCTGCTGACAAAAAAACAAATTTTTATGAAAACCGTCTCATCTCAAAACTGCCTCCAACTCCCTGCAACTTTTTAATCCAATAAATTTACAATTCCATTTATGAAGTATCTGTAGGCATGGTTTGGGAGGGAAAAATAAATCGCATCACGAGTAGTATCCTTTTAGGTATGTATATCATTATCTATAAAGGGCTTTTTTCCGATTATTATGATGTTATTGATGATTGTTTATTTCTAACTTTTATTTATGGAATTCAAATAAACAACTGATTTGTGGTGATACATTTTGTGTTAGTAATTTTGTTATTAAACTCAAAATGTTTAAATGTGCACACCATGTGTTTGATGAAATGTCCATGAAGTTAGTGTAAAAGAATAATTAAGGAGCTTTCGTCATAATTTAACATAAAACGATGAAATGACAATTTCATAAAGTGAACGCGAATAAGATATCAAAATAGATATAAATTGGTTTATGCAATTGCTAAAATTAATTTCTTTTGTGTTTTTATATGAAGTTGTATAGCTTTCTCTATAGCAGATCATTTTTAGTGAAATTATAGGTGGGTGGTTAACTACTAAAATGTAGTCCATCAATTTTCTCATTAAAATGAGGCTTTTTAAGCGTTCAATTAGTGGTTGACACGGTATCATGAGGCTTTGTAAGCATTGTAGCAAGGTGATCATGTTTAAGAGTAGATTGGCTTTGGATTTAAGGCAACTTTCTTTTGAGTGGTACATTTCATTTCGCCACCTCCCATTGTTTTGTTAGAAAATCTTGCCTAGAACTTGAAGCTGCAGTTCCAACCCATTTACTACTCATGACTGGTCTATTTGGGTTTTCGTCGAAACAAAGTTGAAACAGTAACAAAGTATTTTAAAGTCTAAGAGTTAAATTATTATTAATGGAAAACCATGTAGCCTTAGATAAATTATGAATTCATGTAACAAACCCATGTATTACCTGGTAGGATAATTTCATTGTGATGTCTTCATTAGTACATCTGTAAGACTAAATCACACGACTAATCAAACATAAATAACATGATGATGATTAAAGTAAAAAGGAAAGATTAGATTAAGATGAAGAGAAGAAAAGAAATACAAAGTTGGTGTTTTCCTAGTGAGAGAAACAAACACGTCTTTCTCTCTCTAAAACTATGAATATGGGAAATCACACACACAAATGAGGCTTAGGGGGCCTTTTATACTAATTAAGAATTCTTTAGGAGGCCTTCCTCATTTGTGTGTTCGGGACTAAATCCCGTTACATAAACAATAATAACTAAAAACTCTCGACATCATTAAATAACATTTTTCACGAGCTTCGCAATGATATATTATATGACCATCACATTAATTACTTCTAACAATATCCCCCTAAGGGGTGGTCATGTAATATGTGACTTCACTTCTTTGTTGTTGCTGACTATGAAGCTCGATGTCTTGAGAGTTTCTTCATAGTTCCTTTCATGACTTGTGATCTTGGATCTTTGATATTTGCCTTGACTTGATCTTGAAAATTTGCCAACTTGTGTTCTTGTGTCTTTATCCACATACTCATGTTTTGTGTTGACTTGAAAGCTTGTTAACAATCTCCTTGATCATCAGAGTATCGGAAGTCATTGTCTTTAGATATTCTTGAGCTTTCTTCATTTATATGAGCATGTGGTCTTGAATTACGACTTCTTGAAGTTACGCCACCGTTTGCATTCCTCCGGTTTCCCGTTATACAGTAAGAATATTGTACCTGTGATTAGGTAAGTTCAAAGAACTTCCTTGACAGGGTTTCCGGCTGTGGTAGCCGTTCTCAATACTTGAATTTATCGAAAGATAATTCATAGTAAAGAGTGAATCATACAGTTCCATTCTGCTGATTAAGTCGTCAATTCAATTTCCTGGAACAAGTTTGAATCAATTGACACAAGTTTGATTCATATATAATCGCACAAGTTACCTACCGCAGTTCTGTTTGATGATGACACTAGAAGGATTTCCATTCGTCACTTTAAATACTGAAAAGTATTACTCTGAATGTTCTGGCAAGATCATAAAGATATAGAGACCTGGAACGAGTTTGAATCAGTTAAGAATCAAACCACTGTTGCTTTCCAGTTAGCGTATGTTTAATTCAAACTGAATCGTACATATGACCTACCGCAGTGCTGTTTGATGTTAACACTGGAAGGATTTCCATTCATTACTGTGAATACTAGAGAGTATCACACTGAATGTTCTAGCAATACCACAAGGATAGAACGTAGGACTCTGTAAATTATCGCTTGTGTTCTAATGATGAACAACAATTGATATAAGGAGTAAGTGTCCTAATGAGATTTTTTGATGAATCTCGTTGGCTCTAGACTCCATAAGTGCACGTTTATTTAGTTTTCGGAGGCTGGAGCAGACTGCCACCTTTTCAATATCTACTATCTCGGAGTGAGAAAGTTGATAGAAATGAGTTGAACTCCGTTACAATAAAACAAACTTCTTTTGAGAGAAGCTTGAGTAGGCTGGGAAGGGTTGTGCTTTGCATCAATGGGTCCATGATGCTTTATCTTCATTACCAGAAATCATCAACGTGATTCTGATAGTAGATGTATTGACCCGGTTTCTGCCTAAGTTGTATGGAGGGCTTCTTTCTTTACACCATTTATCCTTACATTTCTTTTTCATTCTTCAACCCCTTCAATGCTTACCAAGACGTCATAACTAGCACCTTGTTGTGATTGTTCCAGTGCTAGCTTAAGTCATTAGTCGGCATTTTTCCCGTACACTCAACTACTCCATCTTTCCTAAGGACATCTAAATTCTAATGGATTGTCCCTGGGAAGATCCCTCCGGTTCTGGTTGGATCATAGGACGAATACCTAACCACCTTTTGACACCAATACCGTCGTGAATTAATGTGTTGAAGGGTATAGATATCGTAACCAGAAATACCTGTTGAAAAAGCAATCAAGGTGTTGATGAAATCAGAGTTTACACCTTGAAGGTTTTTTGTATCACCCAAAATGCTCCCCCTACATATGTGCATAAAAAAGGAAAGGTTTTGCACATATCAGGAAGAGAAAGCACTTATATCAAAGATCTTATCCAAGATAACACATTTATTCTCCCCCTCAAAAACTGCATGAAATTGAATTTTTTGTGAAACTAGTGATGAAACATGGAGAGAATAATGTGTCATGAAACTTTGGAACAAATGTTTATTAAATCATTATACTCCCCCTCGAAAAGAGATTCTATTTAAATAGGGGAGTACAAAAGTCCATGAAAATTGAGTTCATGAGCTTAAAACTTTGAATCTTTTGAGATAAGCTCATGACCGAGAAAAACGAATTTCTCATTGTTGAGGATAAGTCAAAGACTTTCCTTTCTTTGGGGACCGAGTTATAGTCTGACATGTGACTATAAGCCATTATGAGAAGAAAAGTAGAAAAGACATGTTTTGAAAACATTTGAACTCTCATTCGATATGTACGTACCCGTGTCATTATTGAAAAACATTTCTAAGTACGTCCATATTATTGATGCTGAGAGACATGTCGAAGAAGAATACTTTTGGTATTTTTGAAAGATTTTCTCATTTTTTATTTTGTTTTTATAGGTTTTATATTTTTGTATTTTGATTTTCTGATAGATATATACAAGGTTACTGCGAATGTGCAAGACGTTCAAGTTCATCAGGAGTGAAACTACGTATACCAAGTCGACGAACCAAGAATTCAAATTTGTCTTGAGAAAGAGCTTTAGTGAAGATGTCGGCTAGTTGGTAGTCCGTCTTGACAAAAAACAGTTCTATCGTTCCTCTTTCCACATGCTCCTTTGTGAAATGGAATCGGACAACTATGTGCTTGGTCTTGGAGTGTTGGATCGGGTTACAGGATATGGCTATGGCTGATTGTGAATCACAATAAATAGGAACTTTGTTAAAGTAAAAGCCATAATCCGTGAGTTGTGTTCTCATCCAAAGGACTTGAGCACTACACACGGATAGAGACACGTATTCTGCTTCCACGGTGGACAATGCCGTACAGTCTTGTTTTCTTGATGACCAGCTCACAAGCTTCTCACCTAAGAATTGTGCTCCACCGGAAGTGCTTTTGAATGTATCATGACACCCTGCATGGTCGGCATCTGAAAAACTAGTTAGATTAAAACCAGAATCCTTCGTATACCATAGACCCATGTGAATGGTTCCCCGGAGATAACGAAAGATCCTTTTAACCTCCTTGAGGTGCTTCTCGGTTGGCTTAGCCTGATACCGAGCACATAAACAAGTAGCATGCACAATGTCTGGTCTACTTGAGGTTAAGTACATAAGGGACCCGATCATACTTTGGTATTTTGTAGCATCTACAAATGTCCCTTTCTTATCCAAATCAAGCTTGTGTTTAGTGTCCATTGGAGTACCAATATGATCACAGTTTTCCATTCCAAATTTCTTTAGTATTTCAAGCACATATTTAGCCTGATATATGAAAATGCCACGGGGGGATTGGTGAACTTGGTGACCAAGAAAAAACGTCATTTCCCCCATCATGGACATTTCAAAACGACTTTTCATAAGGTCTGCAAATAATATGGAATATTTTGGGTTAGTAGAACCAAATATAATATCATCTACATAGACCTGAGCCACCAATATGTCGTTGTCGTAGTGCTTGATGAACAAAGTTGGATCAATGGTTCCTTTACTAAAGTGATTTTGTAGAAGAAATGATGCTAATTCGTCGTACCATGCCCTCGGTGCTTGTTTCAAACCATAAATTGCCTTTTTCAACTTGTAGACATGGCTTGGGTGTTCGTTGTTGATGAAACCTTCAGGTTGACATACATACACATCTTCTTTTAACAGTCCATGCAAGAAAGCCGTCTTCACGTCCATTTGATACACGGTGAATGATTTGTGTGCAGCGTATGCCAAGAAAATCCTAATAGCTTCCATTCGAGCAACCGGTGCGAAGGATTTAGGGAAATCAATTCCCTCCTGTTGTTTATAACCTCTCACAACTAACCGAGTCTTGTTTCTAATGACCGTTTGCTCCTCATCCATCTTGTTTTTGAATAACCATTTCAGAGTAAGGGGATCGATATTGTCCGGTCGAGGTACTAACTCCCATAGATCAAGCCGGATGAACTGATTGAGTTCTTCTTGCATAGACTCAATCCATGATGCATCAGTCATTGCTTCTTTCACACTAGTTGGTTCCATTGTGCTGACTGATAGTGCATAGATACACATATCACAGTCGGTATGCAGCTGATTTCATGTTGAGACTGGTCATGAGAGATTTCCAATCACTTGAACCAAAGGATGATTCTTAGTCCATTTGAGTTCATGTGGAAGTATATGAGAAACTTGATGCGAGCTCGACGTAACCACATATGGTGTTGAAGGCTGAGTATAACTTGTAGAAGCCGCAAATGGATTAACAAACTCATGTTCATTGAGCATCGCATTGTTTGCATTTTCAGCAACTATTTCATTTTGAAGATGAACATGATTAGGAATTTGCTGAGAATGTTGTTGAGTTGCGTCAGCAGTCGGAGATGTGGTTGGAATGTTTGGAGTCAATATGGTTGAGGTTGACGTAGATGGTGCAAAAATGGATGCCGTTGGTGTAGATGCGGTTGGTGGTTCTGGAACTACCGCAGCAGGTGCAACCGGGGCAATTTGAGGAACACCAAATGACGAAGTACCCTCCATATATTCATCATAGATGGGCCCAAATAAAACTTCCAAGTCACGTTCCGAAGGATGTAACGATGAGATTGCTGACGATGCAAATTGAAGAGCGAGTCCTGAACTTACGTGTCCAGAAGTCTGACCTTGAAGCTCGGGATGTGAACTTCTATGTTGAGAGGCCATACCCGAGAGTTCATCAAAAGTAACATTCGTAGTCTCCATTACATTTCTTGTCCTTCGATTATAAACCCTGTAAGCACAAGCAGTTGAAGAATAACCAACGAAAAAACTAATAACACCTTTAGGTTCAAGTTTACCGATATCTTCACGATCATTATTCGGATAACATAAAGCACCAAAGACATGTAAAAATGAAATATCTGGTTTTCTTCCATTAATGATCTCATAAGGTGTTTTGTTGAAGCGGGTGTGAATAATGGAGCGGTTTTGAGTATAACATGCAGTTGCTATAGCATCAGCCCAAAGGAATAACGGTGCACTGGAGGAGAGAAGCATCGTCCGAGCAGCTTCAACTAACGTACGATTCCTCCGTTCCACAACTCCATTCTGCTCTAGAGTTCTTACAGCCGAAGTTTGATGAGAAATACCAACTTCGTCAAAATAAGCTTTCAGTTTCTGATTGGTGAATTCTGTACCGTTATCCATTCGTACAATGATAACAGGGGCTTGAAGTAGCACTGATGTTTTCTTCAAGAAATTGATAATTACATTAGGGGCTTCATCTTTCGAAGCAAGAAAATGAATCCATGTGTAACGAGAATAATCATCCACAATTACAAGGACATACCGCTTTCCATTAATGCTTTTGATTCTCATTGGGCCACACAAATCCATATGAAGGAGATGCAACCTATTCGTCGAATTTGGTACAGGTTTGGGTTTGTGAGGCTTCTTCTTGCTTTTACCTTGCTCACATGATGGAAAAAGATGGTCTTTAGTGTATTTGAACTTTGGAAGACTGGTAACGAGATCATCTTTTGCAAGTTGGGTGATGGCATCGAAATTGAGATGAGATAACCTTTGATGCCATAACCATGACTTTGTTGAAGTGGCCCGGGCCATGAGACAAATTGGAGATGCAGCAGACATTTGAAAAAGATCAATGGTGTAAAGGTTTGTTGTGTGATTTCCTTTTAACAGATCAATTCCTTCAAGATCCCTAACAAAGCATGTATGACTTCTGAAGGCAACCTCCAAATCTGAATCATAAAATTGCCCAACCGAGAACAAAGTGTGTCCCAAGCCATCGACAAAAGATACTCGGTTTAGGAGGGTCATCAGACAATTCCTCACTTGGTAGAAAAAGCATTTTAGTACTCGTTTTAGACCGAACAAAAACAGTTGGGGGATTAATTTTCGGATAATAAACGGGTGTCACTTCTATATCAAGATTTTTCATTCTTAAACTAGTCTCTACAGCAAGTTTAGTATTTTCCTCGGAATCATGCACACTAGGAGGATCATGCTCATCAGACAATAGCACACTACCATTATATAAAGTTTCATTAATGGCCTGAACTTGCTTAAGGTATCCGGGATTAGGGGGAAGAGGACAACCTAAAGCAATTTGTATCGAGTGTAATTTATCTCATTCACTTTTGGTGCGAGCATATTTATCGTCTGCATAGTTTGGCTACGTTTAACTAAAAGGTTGTCTAATTCTCTAATCCTATCCTGAGCTTTGCAAAAATCCTCAAGAAGCCCATCTTCTTGAATTTTGAAATCATGTTTCAGCTTTTTTCGTTCTTCTTTTAACTCCAAAATAGTAGATTTTTCAGTTGAAAGCTGTTTATTAAAAGACGTGATTTCATCATTAAATTCGCTTATCTTTTTAGCACTACTTAAGTGTAAGCCATTTAATTTCTTAGTTGTGCATCTTTCTTGATAAACCGATGTAGCATGAGCTTGTTCAAGTTCTTTAATTTTAGCCTGATGAATTTCAAAACATTTCTCCCGTTCCTTATATCCCGCAAGCTCAGTGGTCAATTTGGCATTAGATTCTCTAAACTTATTATTAACCACCGTAGCATGATCTACATCCTTAGCAAGCTTATCAAATAGAGATTTATAATACACATGTGTCTCATCAGGAGGGGTTGTTGACTGAGCAACTTGATCTCCACTAAGGTCCACACAGGGATCCTTCGAAATAATATTACTATTATTCGTTTGGTCCCCATGTGTCTCATTGTAGGGCTCAAGCATCTCAGTATACTCTTCCTCCTGATTAAACATACTATATATATCATTATCATCAAAACTTGGGTGTACCTCGGACGGACCGTTTGAATCATAGACGGGAGCTCTGTCATCATGCATTGCTGAGGTTGATGCTTGCTGTAAGTTTGCCATCAAGATGTAGTTGGCATTCACCTCTTCTTCCTCGTCATATTCTGCAGCAGAAGCCATAAGATCAAATTCCTCAGCTTGAAGTGGAATCCCTGCCTCTTCTTTTTGTGCTATGAGAAGCTGAGTCTGAAGATAAGCAGCATCCCTCTTCTTTTTGGTCGTGCAATCTCGAGCATAATGACCAAATCCCCTGCAGTTGTAGCACTGAACCTGACGATTGTTGTTTCCATTTCTCGTACCCGTATTCTCAGCCCTTGCAGCCACAATGTTTCCCATCTGATTACCAACCGCTGGCACAACAATTAACCCATTCTGATTACCCACATTTGGAACATTCGGATTCTGACCACGAATTTGTCCATACTGATTACCTGCATTCCCAACATTCTGACCATATTGTGTCCCAGCAGTTACCAATTGACGATCTTGATTCGCATTCATGAAAGGTTGAGCAATCTGCCTATTTCTAGTGTTCGAGGAGATTCTCTGATTGTTGTTGGTGGGGTTAATGGTAAATTTGAATGCCTTTGAGAGAAGTGCAAGACCAGTATTAATCGCATGAGCAGGATCGGTGATGTCATCAAAACAGGCAATGGGTTGTTGTAAGTAGTTCACAGCAGCAGGAGGTTGATATCCATAGGAGGTGAGTTGTTGTTGTTGTTGTTGTGGCATGAAGTTACTTGATGAAGGTTGATGGTAAGGTACCATGGGATATGACATATATGATGGAGAGTTTTCCATAAAAGCCAATGGATCTTGTGTCTTGGCACGTCTTTCAGCCCTAACTTCGTTAGCTTCATCTTGATTCATCTTCAAATAATCATATACTTGAGTGTAGTCCACTACATGAATATCCTTGGTTTGATTGACAAGAGTGACATATCTTGACCATTCAGAAGGAAGATTATCATGAAATTTGATGTTTGCAGCAATTTGTGCAGGTTCATGTTTGTTTCCTCTAAGATGATTCATGAGGGTTGAAAACCGATGATAGTAAGGTTCAATTTGTTCCCATTCAGTAGACGTATATTTCTCCCATTCACGAAGCAACTTAGTTTCCTTTTCTGGTAAACCGATTTCACTCCCCTTCATCATTTTCTGAATCCTAAGCCACATCTCGTGTGCGGTTTCACAACTGTCGACAGCAGCATAAACATCTTCGGGAAGTCCCATGAGGATGACTTGAATTTCTTGATCATCGGCGTCGAGTTTTTTAGATTCAGCTTCAGTTAATTCTTCATCCGTTTGCTCATGACTAGAGTCAGCCACTGGGTTAGCATTCGTAGGGTCCCCAGGCACAATGATTGTTCTTCTAACATACGGACCTTTTTGAATCGAGTTGACAATTAATTTTCCCAAAGGTTTACATTTTGCATAACGAAGGAGACGACTAGCCCATGTAGTGTAGTTCTCCTTGGTGAGCATGGGAGGACGATTCTCAGTACCCGCAGCGTAAATATCTTGTTGAGACGTCATCGTAGAAGTCGTGTGAAAAACAGGATCTCAATTCGTAGAAAGTAGAATGTTGAAGTTAAAGACCCCAAAATATGATTAAATCCCCTAAAAAATGAGCTCTCTTGAAACCAAAAATTCCAAGGCCAAAAAAACACACGAATACTGGGTATTTTCAGAGAACTAAAGATTCTTCAGAATAAAGGTTTTTCAGAGAAATTACACATCTTCGGAATAATGGGGTTTTTCAGAAAAATACACTTTTTCGGAATAAAGAAGTTTTTCAGAAAAAAACACTTTTTCGGAATAAAGAAGTTTTTCAGAAAAAAAAACACTTTTTTGGAAAAAAGAAGTTTTTCAGAGAAATGAACTTTTTCGGAATAATTATATTTTCAGAGAAATGGTCTTTTTCAGAGAAATGGACTTTTTCGGAATAAGATGGATTTTCAGAAAAATTGAACTTTTTCGGAAAAATGATGTTTTCAGAGAAAAAGACTTTTTCGGAATAAGATGGATTTTCAGAGAAATAGGCTTTTTCGGAATAAAATGGATTTTCAGAGAAATGGCTTCTTCGGAATAAAATGGATTTTCAGAGAAATGGCTTTTTCGAAAAAAATGATATTTTCGGAAAAATGGGTTTTTTCATAAAAAAATTTCAGAAAAATGGAAGAATTTCGGAATATAAAACTCTTTTGCGAAGATTATTCTGAAAATACAGGGATACAGTTTAGAGATGTCAGAGATAATACTAAACCACCAAAAACAATACCTCGAATCCACCATAATCAATAACCACTTCGATCACACCAATAACAACACCTCAAAGCCTCAAATACTAAACGAATCCAATAGCCTAAACCAAAAAACCCACAAAATGAATAGCAAATCTACACCAAATCAACACCAAAGCTAACTACGAATCCCTTGGCGAATGATACCACTTGTAAGACTAAATCACACGACTAATCAAACACAAATAACATGATGATGATTAAACTAAAAAGGAAAGATTAGATTAAGATGAAGAGAAGAAAAGAAATACAAAGTTGGTGTTTTCCTAGTGAGAGAAACAAACACACCTTTCTCTCTATAAAACTATGAATATGGAAAAGCACACACACAAATGAG
The DNA here is from genome assembly GCA_025667525.1 of Glebionis coronaria. Taxonomy (NCBI): domain Eukaryota; kingdom Viridiplantae; phylum Streptophyta; class Magnoliopsida; order Asterales; family Asteraceae; genus Glebionis; species Glebionis coronaria. Next base: position 376,354,677 of record CM046874.1, read on the forward strand.
GCTTAGGGGGCCTTTTATACTAATTAAGAATTCTTTAGGAGACCTTCCTCATTTGTGTGTTCGGGAGTAAATCCCGTTACATAAACAATAATAACTAAAACCTCTAGACATCATTAAATAACATTTTTCACGAGCTTCGCAACGATATATTATATGACCATCACTGTAATTACTTCTAACAACATCTTTCTTATATTGCAATATGTAGTCACCGTTGTTTTAATCACATGGTTATAATCTCTTCTTGAAGCTTAAGTAGTGCCAAAATAGTAGAATGTATGACTTATGTCCGTGTGGTAAGTAGTACTTAAATTTATTTGTTGTTAAAATGATGATACAAATTATTGGTTATAACTTATAAGCTAAAAGGGTGTCTTAGGTTTTCTTATATTGCTTATCTGTTCAATTATATAATAAATGAGTAGCTTTGAGTGAGTTTATCCGGCCCAAACATGCTTATTATCAAACAATAGTAGTAGTCGAGCAAATAAAATAAGCAATCCCAAACACCTCCAAAATGTTTAAATACTCGAAAATAAAGAGATTTCGTTTCTTCCAAACACTATAAATTACTAACAGTTATGGAGGTTTTCGATATAAATAATAAATCGAATCAAGTGTTCAGGATCTCATGTAAGTGCCCATTGTTGTTTGATGATAGGTTGTCCTGCCCATTACTGGTTTTGACCATTGTTGATCATGTGTTGTGGATTGTTTGAGTATGTTAGATTATTAGTACTTGGAAGTTGAGCTTCTTCCATTTTTATTTGCAATTATCGAGTTCTAATGCTTACTTATGTCTTTAGGTTATGTTATTGGGTCTACTGCTCATGTTTGCCTAGCGTTTCTTGAGAATAGAATAGTTTGTTGTGGACGTTTTATTCCGAAGTAAAATAACCGACATATTAAATATATAGTAGTATAGTTTCTATTATGGCCGATAAACAACTTTTGTTTCTTCAGGTCGTTTCCTTTTCTGTATTGGGTCTACTGCTCACTATGTTGTATGTTGATTGTCAGGAAACAATGTTGAGATGAGATGTATTTAAGGCATCAATGGTAATCATTTCAAACTTTTGTTATCTTTTCTTTATTGTCAGGAAATGTGGTCTTCACTCTCTTTTTCACTCAAAATTTGGATAAAGAATTGAAGGTTACATATGCATTAACAATATCAATAGATAAGTATACTATACCTCTTATGTCTTTGCATACATATGTTGTTAAGGAAGGGTTATTCATGTAGGTGCATGAACTCTTATGGCTATTAAATGTACTAGAATTTTTCATGAATTTATGAGGTCAACCTTTTGGTTATCTTTATTCTATATTAGGTGTCCCAAAGATCACGACGAGTAGTGTGAATATTATTCTTCAAAGTTAGTGTTCACTTTTTTATTTTGGTATGTCTAAATTAATTCCCCCCGGTCTCAAAATAAAAATTTAAGGTCCGCCATTGGGTAAAGTTATAAATTAATGTAGAATGTAGCTGAGGAAAATGTTCCAATGTGTTATAATGCTCAAATGGGCAAAAATCCGCTAAGTGTTTTACTACTTAAATCCTCCTAAACTAGATTCATAAATAAGAAGCTTATGTTATAAAGCTTTTATTTATAAACGTAACTGAAGCACTCATAATTTATAAAAAGTAAAAAAAGACCCATGTTACAGTTCGTCCCATTGTGACATGCACAAAAATGACCTGTTTTAAACTAAGCAAGTAATGTTCAAAGAAAAAAATCTAATCAAGTTTCAGCTATTTTGTTTTTTTAATTCGCTGCCCAACTTCTTTGTGAAAAATTAATTTCATTAGTTGCTCTTAATGCAAGTGGTTGTATATAGATTTATGTTAGCTTTGTAAATATGACTAGGAATGAGCTGGAATATGATAGTTAGTCATAGGATTCACTTAGCCAACAACCCAATCAACGTTGTAGAAACAAAGAGAAAAGATAAATTGGATTTGATGCTTCCAAATACGTCTTGCTGAAGAGAAACTGCTTCTTTAAATTCAAGTATTCTAGGTGAGCTGAGAATTATATGTGACTTATGCAGATTAATTGTAATGTATTATTTGTGTTTTTGAAGATGTATTGTTATGTATTAGTTTTAATGTATTGGTTCTAGGTGAGCTGAAGAGAAAAGATGAATTGTAATGTATTATTTGTGTTTTTCCAGATTAAGGTGAGCTGAGAAGTTTATGTGACTTATGCAACGAGCTTATATGAATAGGTGAGGTTGGAGCTACGCTTGAAGATTTGAAGATACTGATATGATCTTTTACTTGCTCAACTAAACAAGCTTATGACTCCAAGGTACTGATTCTCTAACAGTATGCATGACTGCCTTAATTTTAATCTAATGTCATTAGGTTGATGATCCAAATAAATTTTTTTAAAAGATTATGTTTATCGAGGTGGCAAGTTATAATCATCGAATTTGATGAAGTGTGTATCCACGTACTGATTCAAGTCGTCAAATTCAAATGTGAATCATATAGACAGCATGAAGTAAAACCAGACTCACTTGTTATAGATGTTTGTTCTTTATTTCATTTTAATATATAAGCAAGGCACGTGGATAGAACTAAAATCACTATGGTATTTAGTCTTTGTATGTCACTTGCTACAGGTTTAAAATAAGTTAGATCTTCTTCAATTTAGTAAAATGTTTCATTCAATTTATAGATTCATGTTAGTCTGCTTCTTGAGGATTGATTCCTAATTTCCTAACACTATTAGATCATATCTATTCCAAGAAGAATAATAGTGAACTGTTGCAACATGAGTTTGAAATGTCAACATGGTTATACGTCATCCTTTGTCTTGGGGCTGTAATATTATATCGCATAACCTATGGTTTATGCTGAGTTTAATATATGAACAAAATGAGGTTTACAACCCAATTCCTAGAACAGAGAACCATAGAATCCTTAGGGAAATTAGGGAACAAATATGTTAAGAAGCACGATCTTTAATATGATCAATTTCTTTTAATTAGCTTTGTTTTGAGATTAAAATGAATAATTTTTTGGCTTTTGGTTCTAAATGATATGACATGTTTCACCTGTATATATAACTTGTCGATGTTGCTACCAACATATTGGTAGGATCCTCACATATACATTATTTTAAGCCACAAGAGAAAGAGACAAAGTAAACGTTAATGGGGTTTCCGCAACAAGAACACGTCTAAGAGAAGCAAGCATTCGAGAAAAAACTACACAGAGTAATCAAATAATGGATCACTTCAGAAATAAAAAGAGAAGAGGTTGCACCCTCGGAAGAAGCCGCCTTCCTAAGATATTTGATAGATGAAGATGATATAAAACTTATCTATAAACAAATGGACATAGGCACAGTAGGAAGGATTTCTGGATTCATTTGTCTATGATTTTTGGAATTGGTATATTTTTTAAGGTAAATTTTGGAATTGGTATATTTTTTGTTGTGTACATCTTTACCCATTAACGATGTAGTTTTGTCTATTGTGTTTCTTCCGTAATCCATTTTCCAAGTTGTCTTTGTGAAGATGTCAAATCAAGTGTGCAATTTTCGCATGGGTGGAGACAGGAGGAGGTTTAAAGTACTTGGTATTTTTGCAAAAGTTAATGAAATGTCACATTCGAATGATTCGATCATAACTTTTTAGCTCCATCCCTGATTATTTTAGCCCAACTTATGAGAAAATGGTTCAATGAATAGTAACTAAAAAAAGATGTCTAAAAGTAGTGCAGTATGTAACGTGTTCACAAATTTTTTATTCTAAATAACTTTTTAGTTGCTAGACTGTTAATTTGAGTTTCCAGGATGGTGTGTCTCCGCTTTCCTGTGTTAATTCAACTGTTTTATGTGGTAGGGTAAATGTATAGTGAAAAAATTGGCTAACAATTTTGACATGTTAGGCAATGTTACAGGAAGCACAATATGTACATAATAGGAGTTGATTATAAACTTTGAGAAAAGAAAAGTGTGTTTGCATTTATTAACCAGGAATGAAATGTGCTAAATTTTGTTGAAGTTATATACCGATTTAAACGGGAGCATACTTTTATAAAAATTAACAATCGTCGAACCTTAAGTTCCTAAACCTAAATGAAATATTCAAAAATGTTACTGAAACACTTAAGTTCATATGTGATCTATAAATTATGTCATTCTTTTAGTTCAATAAACGATTTAGAATTTTTTACAACCATCAAACCAAAAATATAATTAAGTACTTACTAATAACTCAAACATCTTTTATTGATGTCATATTGACTGTAACTATTGTTACATTCACATATAACTTCTTAAACACACATCTGAAACATTACTTATGTTGGATGTCAAATACATTTACAATTTAAACCCTTATTAAGAAAACCGTCCATCGGACGGGTAGAGACCTAGTATAGCAATAAATAAGCAATATTTGAACCCCGCTGATTCACAAATAATGATGCATCAGTTTTGTTGTGCTGGAAATTGATGCATTTGATAAAGGTAGTAAATCGTTGAAACCATGCGCGAGGGGCTTGTATATGCCCATATAATGAACGCTACAAATGGCAAACATAATCAGGGCGTGTAGAATCAACAAACCCTGGAGGCTGATGCATGTAAACTTTATTAGATAATTGGCCATGAAGAAACACATTTTTCACAGCAAGCTGATGAATAGCCAATCACGAGAAACTACGAGACTCAAAATAGTACGAATGGTAGCCTGTTTTACCACCAGACTAAATGTCGCATCACAGACAATACCCTGCTGTTGACTTCGTCCGTTGGCAGCAAGACGAGCCTTATACCTGCTTAATGAGCCATTTGTATGAAACTTATGTTTGAAAAGCCACATAGAACAAATAACATTAACGTTAGTCATGCAAGGAACAAGAACCCATGTTCCATTAGTAATTAAAGCATTATATTCATCTAACATAGCTTTTTGCCAGTTAGGGTCACGAAGGGTATGAATATGAGAGCGAGGAAGTGGTGAAGTGGTGGTGACATGACAATTCATCCACTTAAAAGGTTTAAAAAGGCCGACTATAGTACGAGTAACCATGGGTTGAGTGGATACGGGTTGTGGTTAAGCTTGCATTGAGGGTTCAATGTAGGCTGCTTGGGGTGGATATTGAAGTGGGCCTATATCGATGTTAAGGGAAGAAGTAGATGCAGGTGAGCTAGATTGTGAGGAGTGTCGGCTCTGGCCAGGCAAAGGGTTTTGGGAACTAATTGAAGGTGGTATAGTAGGGGTAATGGGCTCGGATGGTGTAGGCATATGCTAAGGAGGGGGTAACATTAAAAGGAAATCATAATTTGGATGTGTAAAAGGTTTCTCAGTCCCGAATGGGAAGACATCCTCATCAGAGCGAACATGTCGTGAGATAATGATTTTATTAGTAGACAGGTCGAGACACCTGTAACCCCGATGGTTTGCTGGGTAACCAAGGAATATGCAACGGGTTGAAGTTTATGTGTAACATCAACGTGAGGATAACAAAGGCATCCAAAAACACGTAAATTGTCATATGAAGGTGTTTGGTGATATAGCTTCATAAATGGAATTTCATTACTGATGGCGGTGGAAGGAAAAATATTCAAAAGGTGAGCGGCCATATTAAGAGCTTCCACCCCAGTATGAGGGAGGTAGATGTGCTTGAGAAAGCAAGGTGCGGATGATGTTATTGATGGTACCTAATATGAGTTCATTCTGAAGATATCTTTAATAATCCCCCTCCCACCCATGACTTATATGTCCAAATCTTTAGTGTGCAGATAGTTGTAAAAATACACTTGTTTAGGAAAACAAAGTGTAATTAAGGTAAGTACGACGGTTTAGGAAAACCGTGCACAAATGACCCAAAACTGAGTTCGTTCTCAAGGAGGCTTGTGTGTTGTGTAAAGAGATGATTAAGTGTTTGTGATTATATTGATGAAGAAAAGAAAAGTAGAAAAGAGAACAGAAAAGAATGATGGTTACGATTATGAATTAAACTAAGACGAAAAGTCGTGCACGTAAAACCGTAAAAATGACCAAAATTTAAAAATTACTCTAAAAATTCCTAGAAAATTGCAATAAATCCTAAATAATGTAATTAGAGTTTACAAAAAATCAAAAATCACTCAAACCTTTTATTTAATTAAATATTAATTTTTTAATGCTAATTAAAGCCCAAAAAATCAATTTAATTAACAAAAAGCCCAAAATGAGAGTTTTTTAACTTGTAAACCTCTAAAATGACTTAACTAAATTTAAAACTATTTTTGAAAATTTTTACATTAATAAAAACTATTTAAACATGATTAAAAACTAATAAAACTTAAAATAATTCTAAAAATTAATCTAAGGTCAATAAAATTAATATAAAAATTTTAAAATTCCTAACTTAATGGACTTAAACTAGGAAAAATGAAAAAGTTGCAAAAATCTAAAATTTAATTTTTAATAATAAAATAATAATGAAATAATATTAAAAATTCAAAATTTATAAAAAAAATTCTAAAAAGTTGCAAACTAGTTTATTTAAATCTAATTAAATAGAAAATGAACTTGAAATACCAAAAACACCCCTATTGGGCCTTCAAATGGGCCAAAATGAAAAACAGACCCTTAATGGGCTTTTTTTAAGGCCCAATAAGAAAAAGTTCACAAAAATGGCCCAAAACTTCCAGTTAAGCTTAAAATTAAATTTTGAACACAAAATTTCAAAGGCCCAAAAGCTGAATGTGAACTTATCACAGCTTATTTCAAAACAACTTATTCTTAATAGGTTTTTATGCCCATTAAGCTATAAGCTGATGCCATAAGCTGAAATTTGACACACAACCTCTTGACCTAATTAAGCTGTTTGTAAAAAGAATTTTTGAATAAGCCCAATAAATAAGCCTGAAATAAGCAAAAGCTCTCTTCACAAAACGACAAAATAGTCGTTTTTGAGTTCTAGGCTACCTCAAGTGCTGATTTAACTTGCAAAAGGTTTTAAATCACTTAAATAAGCTTAATAATCAAAAAGTTTTCCAATAAGCACACTCAATAAGTTGAAATAAGCAATAAGCTGATTTTGAAAAAGACAAAATAGTCGTTTTCTAGTCAAAAGCTAAAACCAAAAGTTGTAAACTTCCAGAATGACTTATAAGCTCAAAATAATAAGACCTATTACAAAAAATAAGTTGTTGCACATCGGAATAAGCTAGAATGAAAAAGAAATAAGTTGTTGACCAATTATAACTAGCAGTGGCTAGCAGCAAAGGAAGGGAGTTCCACTGCTTTCACTTTTTGACTTTGATTTTTAGAGAGTTTCACTTGGTTTTGTTGGACAGTCAAGGCACCCTTACAACCATTGGGTTGTAAGGAGTCACAATCAAGCAAGAAAACACAATTACACTCAGCCAAATGATACAGTTAATTCGGTTAGTCCACAGATATGATCCAGACATGTAATTAACAGATCTGGTGGTTATAAGTTACTTTTAAGCTTGTATAAGCCTACCACAAACCACCAAATGCACACATAAGCTCAATAAAACTCAATGAAACACAGATTAACTCATTTCATACAATGAATCCAACTTATGAACAAGATTTAGGCACAAGCAGTTATTGATGAACACTTAAACAGGCAAGAACACTTTTTGCTGATCTATTTGACACCAAATCCAAATTCAAGGCCTTAGATCTATCACTCAGGTTGCAAATACTAAGAATTAACACTTGTTAGCCCTAGGTTAACATGCAAACTAGGTGTGCACAAGATTTTAAAGCAAAACAACAAGATTTCAAGATTTTATAGCCAATTGTTTGATTAGGTGATTCAAATCACAAGATATGCACATATTAGAACACAAACACCTTAATAACAGATATACATTCAAATAATACACCAATACCTACTCAAACTTATGCAGATTTGACACAACAATCAATCCGAAACACCCTTTTCACTTTTTAAAACCAATTTTAACAAAGTAAAAGTATTCTCAAGATTGATTTAAGCCCAAATAAGCATTATAACTTCCAACATATGAACTAAGAACCAATTTGCAGGCATAAAAACACATATACACCAGCAGAATCTCAAAATCACTTAGAACACCCTTTTTTTATCAAATTTTCAAGGAAATAAGACAAACCTCATGAATGTACATCCACACTCATGTATGTTAGAGCTTATGTGGTAGCTTAACAACCACAAGCTTCCAACAAGCTGCTAAGATCAACAAGATTAGAACACATAGATTATATAAAACAGAAAATGAAAATAACCAAGATCATTTCAAGCTTGGTTCCCCACTCCTTGATGCTTTCCAATCCACAAGCCTCACAACACCTTGATAAACTCTTTATCAGGGTGCTATGATCAACCTATAGCCCAAAAAATTCAAGTGTTTGAACAAGGACTTGGAAAAAATCAGGTTTTTGGAAAACTTGCACAATCTTTAAAAACAATCTTTCAAACTTCAAAACCACAAACATATATCGATAAAAACAGAAAGTAAAGGTTGGAACTTGGATTTCGTCACAGCTTTCAAACACTTTTTTCATTCACTTGAAACGAAGGATTTACAGAAACTTGACTAAAGAAAACCAAGAACAAGTTGCTATGTTGTGACCTAATGCCTTTATATAGGCTACATGTGAGCTAAGAAACTGGTAAAAACATAAAACCTTAATGCTTGAAGTCCCAAAAATGCCCTTGAGGTCTTTGAACTTTGTTGACTGAATTTTGACTTGGAAGGTAATACATGTGATGCCAATGATGAAAAGGTGATCCAAGGGGCCTTATACAAGCTTAGGATGTAAGCAAAAGGTTTGGGGCGTTGATTTTCTACAAGAGTTTTGTTTGGAGGTGAAAAGTGGGGCAGGGGAGGGTGGTGGAATCATGTGAAGTGATGGTGATGGGGGATTAGGGGTTGGGTTAGGCTTAGTATACCCTTAATCATGTTTCTTGAAAGTATTAGGTCTTAATTCACAAGGGATAAGAAATACCCAAATCTGGTTAAGAACACGAAGAACACATGTTTTGATCTTTATTTGGGTTTAAGGAAGTGTTAGGCGCTAGATTAATATTTAAATAACTTTTGAAAAGTTAATAAATATTAAACGGGTGAGTGGATGGTGATGTGGAGAAAGGGTGTGTTTTGATTGGTTGAAGGGAGATAGTGGGTGAGGTGGCAGTGTGTGAGTGGTTAAGGTAAGTATGGTTGTCTTGGCAGCTTTGGTCCCCAATCTTGCTAATTGTCTTCATTTCCTTCTTTTCAGCCCAAAACTTGGTTTCCTTTGTTAAGAAAGTTTCAAAACTTCAATTTTGGCCACAAAACTTTTCCACAAGGATTTATAAGGACTTGTTTTGTATTTCTTTGATATTTGAAGGACTGATATTGCACATTTTTGAACTTTGAAGGTCTTCATGGTATGTTTGACTTTGAGGAGGACTAATATTGACAATTTAGTTTTATTGAGGGACTAAACTTGCCAATTCTTCAAAGTGGAGGGTCCTTTTTCAGTTTGACAAACTTTAAGGACCAAACTTGTAATTATGAATAAACAAGGGTTTAATGTTTCAGTTCTTCAAAGTGGAGGACCCTTCTTGTATAATCTTCATTTCTTCAAGGGTATTTCTTGGAAAATCAACACTTGGGTCCGGTTCATTGTGCGGCTTCTTTTCCCGTGTTTGTTTTTGCATGTTTCTTGTGATCTTTTGTCATTTTCTCAATATTCGTACCTAAAATACACATGTAACAAACACAAGCATATATTTCGCATTTTTCATGATATTTAATACATTTTAAGCCCGTTTTGGACGATGAGACTATGTATAAAAGCAGTCTCATCATGTGCCTAGCATCGTATTTGAGACACCTAATCCAAGTAGTGTTCCTATTAATTTAGAGACGCCTAAGATTTTTAGTGTGCCAAACCGTGTTTTAGAGACGCCTAATATTTTTAACTTTATAAATGGCAAAACGGGTTTTCATAATGAAAAATGTAAATAAGAGTTAAGATTGTTTAATCAAATTGATGAGCCTCTTTTTATATCGCCATCACCGTTAAGTGAGTCTACTTTTACCTCGTCTACTCCTTTGACGATGGTAATTTTGGAGATAGTGGGGGGGGGCTCATATTTATCCCCTCAATTCTCCATCAAGGACGAGACTTTTGACCCCAGAATCATGTTTAAAAGGAAATCTCGATATTCCACTGATGTAATACATGGAAAATCTTTCCATTTAATTTGTGAGAGCTTACCTCAGGTAGCTCATATTTTTGCCCACCCATTGTCCCACCTTTCTAATTCTTATCTATTTTCTTTGATCCCATTGGGATTTTGATTAAAGTAAATTCGTCTCGTGTGTCATCCGACAACAAGGACTTTATCTTCGACCCCGGTATTTTCTCCATCAAAGGACTTAGTCCTTAATACCGGTTGATCATACCAAGTTATCCCTAAATGATCACATTCATAGGGATTCAAGTCGAGCTCATGAATCGGTTATAAAAAAGAGGTGCCTCGTGGGCGATTCTCATGCTTATCCTTGTACATATTATCGCTTTCTAGTGTAATATGAGGAGACTTGTGCTCTCCCGACCTTGTTTTTTGTGTTTATTTATGATGTGATTATCTAGGATTCATCATCATTCTCGAAGCCTCTTGTGTTTGTTTTATTCAAGCATCACTAGAGCGTCGATCCTTGCTTTGAAGAATCTGATATCTGAGGATATACATTTCTTCACTAACATTTATCTTATACCATAATTTATAAACAGCGTAAGATCATTGGTTATACCCTTTCCATGATAGGAATAAGCATTCAACTCTTCGTCTCTAGTATGAGGGTGTTTCACCCTTAGACTTTAAACATTAAGGACAATATTTAGATTTAGTATGGGGGTAAATCGATACTTGCTTTGCTAAGTCCCGACATACTTCATTTTTCTTCATTTTGTCTTAAATAAGTTCAAAAAATGACCAAATTTTAAAAAACAATTTCTTTTTCATAAGTGTTTTGACACGAATGTAGGTTTTCCGTGGTGAGAATAAGAGTAATTTTTTACTTGACCAGGTGTGTTGAGCCCTTAGCTTCGTTCGTTAACGATATTAGGCTAAGTCTCATTAAATTTAGAACGAGAAGTGATAAAGTCAATTATAAGTTACTATGTTAAACATAGAGTATTCGTATTCTTTCAAAAACTCATGTCTTTTAGTGTGTACTTATCCTACCAATGCTTGTATATAATTAAATTGTTAATAAATATTGTTTTAGCGGTTTGATCATTATTGTTGATTTTTAACTAATTCTAGTAGTTTCTGTGTAATTAAATTAGGAAGACATTTAAGATTCGTCAGCGTTACAGGTTTGAAGTATTGGCACCCGAATAATCAAAAGCTTTCCAATAATAATTTTAAGTTCATCTCACCCAAATTTAACAAAAATTTGAAGCTCACAAGGCTAAAAATTAATGTGAAATCAAAGTGAATGTCTTAAAGCCTTAAAGCTTTAAAGATCCAAAATTTCCTTTCGAGGATGAGGATATACATATTTGGCCATAATAAAACTTATCCGAAAGGGGATCATTAAAAGGCAAGACAAGACCAGAGCTAATAAATGCACCATGACGGTGTTTAATAAAAGGTAGAGGTAAACCAATGATAATAAATGTAAGATATTTTAAATCTTGCTTATGTTTATAGAGAGAAACAGATAGAGAGATGGTGAGAACACACACACACTTAGAGAGAGAAAGTGAAAGAAAACATACTTTTTGTATGTGTAAAATAAAGTGAACCACACCCTTTCCATCTAAGGAGAGGGTTTATATACCAAGCCCATAAGATGGGCTTGGGATTACAATTGGGCCGGCCATACAAGCATGAACCGGGCTTTTCCTTGTTTGATATATTAAAAGATATCTAGACTATGAGCTACTACTTGATATATTGTCGGAGTGACCGAATCTTCCTAAATACGTAAAAACGTATTTCCAACAATCTCCCCCTAAGGGAGGTCACTCCAAACAAGGGCGTTACCTAAGTTACAATAATAAAATAAACCTAGCATACTATGCTTGTCTTGAGCTCGTAGTCTTCGTCTTTCTTTTCTTTTTCTTTTTTTTGGTGAACATGTTGATGTGATCATTGATATCAATCTTGAGCATTAATCTCTTTCCTTGATCTTGTGCATCCATCACTTGTGATATTCGCCTCTTCGTGACTTCATGTCTCACATACTTATACCTTCGTAATTCTTGAAAGCTTCAGAGTTCGATACAGCGGAAGACTTTGACTTTTAGGCTTTCTTGAATTAGATGAAGTATTAAGTGCATAAAGTATAAGCATGCAGGGACGACTACTTCTCGGATTCCGCAATACCAACGTCTTCAAATGCCGCAACATAAGTAGACACGAACGAAATGGCTTTGAACATTTCATTCTAATTCGGTATCATTTTACCTCCGGTCGGTGAAGACCGTTGGACGATATAAAATATCGTACTTATGGCAGGTAGATTTAATTAAAAATCTCCTTGACAATATTTCGCGGGTAAACCCGTTCTCTTTACTCGACCGTCCAAAGCTGACTGCGAACGTAAAGAGTGAATCATTTGGATAAAATTATCCGCATGATTGTAGCCGTCAATTCTGATTCCTTGAACAAGTTTGATTCATTAAAGAATTGCACCATCATTGCTTTCCAGTTGTCACGAGCTTGATTCATATTGAATCTTGCAAGTTACCTACCAAGTGCTGTTTAAGGTTAACACTAGAAGGATTTCCACTCATCACTGTGAACACTATAGAGTGTCACTCTGAGTGTTCTGGCAAGATCACTAAGATATTGCGTAGAGGCCTGGAACGTGTTTAAGTTCAGTTAAGAATTAAACAACTATTGCTTTCCAGTTATCACAAGTTTGATTCATAAAGAATTGCACAAGTCACCTACCATGAGCTTTTTGATATTCGCTCAGGAAGGATTTCCATCTTCATTGTAAGTACTTTCGTATTACTCTGATGTTCAGGCAAGATCATGAAGATTTTGCGTAGGACTCTTAATATCTTTCTTACTTTTCACAGTGTGTGAAGAAGCAAGGAAATATGGAAGTGTCTTAATGAGATATTTGATGATCTCAAATGGCTCTAGACTCGATCGTGCATTTTGGATTTTAGTGATCGGAGGCTGGAGAGGAGTGCCACCATTTCAATACTAATTTATTCGGAGTGAATAAATCAATAGATAATGTGTTGTCTCCGTGTGATTAAAACAAATACCTTTTGAGAGATATCTGAGTTAGCTGGGATGGGTTGTGCATTGCATCACTGGGTCCATGATGTCTTATCTTCAATATCAAGCATCATTAAAAATGAACTCAATAGCATATGTATTGACCCGGTTTCTGCCTAAGGTTGTAAGGAGGGCTTCTTTCTTTACACCCTTTATCTTTAAAATTTGTAGAAACTAGAAAGGGGGGGGTGAATAGTTTCTTATATTTACTTGTTAAATGATGGTTTTCAAAAAATCCTTTTTCTCAAAAAACTTAGACTTAAGGAAATAAGTGAAATCTTCTTATGCACAATATGAACAATGATAGTGTAACTAAACTAATACTAACTAATATATATGTACAAAGAATAAAGAATGTAAAGAGTTAAGGGTAAAGAAAGATCAAACCAAACACCAAAGATTTATAGTGGTTCGACAACGAAGCTCACTCCTCGTTCCTACTCCACTCCTCGAGTACTCCTTACTCGAGAGTTCACTACACAACAAGCTCCTTATGGTGGAGAAAACCGTACACGTCGCTTAACCAATTTCCGACTCTAAGCTAGAAGTCGAGCCCTAATCGTAGCTAGGACCAATCTACACAACTCTACTTAGTACATACACAACTTCCAAATAGACACAACTACTTGGATCTTCACAACTATGACACAACAACAAATGTAGAAGATTTGATCTTCAAAGAATCTTTTGTGGTGGACTCAACACTTCACAAAGATAGTGTTCTTCTCTTTACACTTGAAAAGGAAAGTATGGATGAGATAGATTCACTTCTAAACAAGTAGTAATCAATCAAATGATCAAGGATTTGAGTGATTTAAGAAGTATGTTTGAATCTGTAAATTTATGTGCAAAAGAGGTGAATTGAAAATCTGAGAAAGGTCCACTATTTATAGGACAAAGGGCCAACGGCTATATCTGCCCGAGGTTCCTTATCTCAGTTGGCGGTACCTTATCGATAAGGAACCGCCTAGGCGCTAGGGAACCGCTGGAGTAGACTCCGCTCCCTTTTTGTCCTTTAGTGGTGGAGGTCTTATCTGATTATAAAATATCCTGAAAGAATATTCCAAATCAAAAAAGAATATGCCATTTTCAAATTTTCAAATATTTAATTTAATAAAATATTTTCTTAAAAAGAAAGTTTAATTAAAAACTTGTCACACTTAATAAAAGGTGAGTTTAAGAAAAGATTAAATCACTTGATCACTTGATTAAGGTTAGTACTTGTTTATTCATACCTTAAGTGAAAATGGGTAAAATGAAAAATACTTGAACTCAAGAATTCGTTTTTCATTGTTTTTTGTAAATGCTTGGTTTTACATATTGTCGTAATCAAAACTAAGCGAGACCGAAAAATGCAAGTAATGTTTTTAGGCATTATTGCATTAACAATCTCCCCCTTTTTGATTCCGACAATACATAAACTCAATCACACAAAAACAAGATTTTTGAAGACGAGTTTATTTATTTCTCCCCCTTTGTCGAAGAAAAAAGGTTGCACAAGTCGGTGTTGAAGAGACGGACTTTGCAAAGACTCCCCCTTGGTGCTTACTCCCCCTTGCTTGGAGCACCGAGGAATCGAGATATGGTGAAAAGCTACATAGAAGGGTTAGTTGAACAAAAGAGACAACCAACAAGAGATAGCTATAGGTCACAAAAAAATAAAATAAAAAGAGAATAAAACACAAAGACTAAGATCCAAGTGAAGTCATATAAAATAAAAAGAATCATAAAAAATGTATGAAAGAGGAAACAAGCCAAAAGCATAAATATAATCCTAGTCAATCTAGGATTCTAAGATTTGCTTGAATAAGGTATCTTGTGGATAAGTAACCTATGCTTATATGAAATACAAGGTAGTGGCGGAAGGTGGTGGTGGTGGTGGCTTGGTGGAGATCTCATAATCAAAGTGAAGAGGAGGCTTGATTAAGAGACTCTTGATGTAGCTCAACTCCTCATAGATGTGTGCCATAGCAAGATGTTGATATTGACAACAATGACAATATGTCCCATGGTGCATGACATTATCATGAGAAGGATGAAGAATACTAAAGGGTGGTGGTGGAAGAAAAGATGTTCCACAATCAACATTCTTGGTAGGAGAACTGTGATTAAGAGTGTTCTTGGGTGAATTTAGATTGAAAGTGTTCGTGGGTGAGTTGGGATTGAAAGCAAT
The DNA here is from genome assembly GCA_025667525.1 of Glebionis coronaria. Classification (NCBI taxonomy): domain Eukaryota; kingdom Viridiplantae; phylum Streptophyta; class Magnoliopsida; order Asterales; family Asteraceae; genus Glebionis; species Glebionis coronaria. The sequence goes on from CM046874.1 coordinate 376,370,117, forward strand.
TGGGGAAAATGGAGGAGAATCAAGGCTTTCATTAGGAGAGTAAGACATTTTGGGATGTGAAGTATGGGAAAATGCTTATGGTTAAATAGGGAAGGCTCAAGGTATTTTTAGGGTGGTCAAAGGGTTGAAGCAAAGATTCCCAAAAGTGTTGGAACAAATTTGGAATTTCAGCAATACCCGAGAAAGGAAGCACTGTACGCAGTTCCTTATTGCTTCCGGTGGTTCCTTATTGATAATGGACCGCGGTTTATATATGGAACCGCCTACAGAGGCTGTGTTTTGGTGGTGAAGGAAGATTTTTCAGCAAATCTTATTTTTCGAGTCTAACTTATCACAGGGGTATGCTTAAAAGCAAACATAGACAAAGAGAACACATACTAACTCACCAAATAGGGAATTGACCAAAATACATGGATTTTAAAATATAAATCGATGTAGGAGGTGTGTAAGACAAGACCTTAAGTCACGACACAATGATCCTCCATGATTCTATCTTGTTCTTGCTATGTTTGAGACAATCATACATATGAATTATGTAAGCTCGAGATTAATAGCAAGAATCTATAAAGAACGTTTTTAGATTGAATTAACAATGTCAAAACATTTCTTGACCATTTTCGAAAGAGATTTTGAGGATTTTTAAAAGGGGGAGAGAAGATTTTCAAGAAGAGTTTAGGATACTCAATGACTCAAAGTGATAAAAGACTCAAAAGAAAATAAGAGACTTAATAAAGGGAAAGCAGTTAAGGAATATGTTCCATTAATCCTATACCTAGATGCAAGTAATTAAAAGGTTCCCTCTTAAGTGGCTTAGTGAAGATGTCGGCTAAGTTATCCTCTGAGGGTACCTTCTCTATTGAAATGTTCCATTTTTGAACATTATCCCTAAGAAAATGGTGACGAATTTCTATGTGCTTGGTTCACGAATGTTGCACTAGATTCTTGCTAAGGTCTATAGCACCTTTATTGTCGCACATGATGGGAACATCATTAAGACAAATCCTGTAATCAACAAGCGCTTGGTTCATCCATAGAGCTTGTTGGCATGCTTTTCCGGCACTCACATACTCGGCTTCCGTGGTGGATATTGCAAGAGCGGTTTGTTTCTTGGAGAACCAAGAAGTTAAACAACAACCCATGAAGGTACAAACACCACTAGTGCTTTTACGGTCCACATAGTCTCCCACATGATCCGATTCCGCGTAGACAATGGTTTCTACGCCGTGCCCTTTAGGATACCATAATCCTAAATGTATAGTGCCCTTAATGTATCGGAAGATACGCTTAACCGCTTCAAGGTGAGAGGTATTGGGAGCCTCTTGGAAGCGAGCACAAAGGCAAACACTAAACATGATATTCGGTCGACTTGCCGTTAGGTATAACAAACTACCAATCATACCTCTATATTTGGTGTTTTCTACCGACTCACAATCATCGTCTACGGTGAGTTTAGTATCCGAGGCCATTGGGGTCTTCATTGGTCTAGATTCTTCTAATCCAAATTTCTTTAGCATTTATTTAGCATACTTATATTGACTAAAGAAAATACCATCGTTCATTTGTTTAATTTGGAGTCCTAAGAAGAAGTTAAGTTCTCTCATCATACTCATTTCAAACTCATCATACATGATTTTGGCAAAGTCATCACACAATTCTTGACAAGTTGAGCCAAATATAATGTCATCAACATATATTTGCACGATTGTGAGGTGAGAACCTTTCTTCTTTGTAAAGAGCGTGTTGTCTACCATCCCCATGGTATACTCATGTTTAACAAGAAACGCTTTAAGTCTATCATATCAAGCTATGGGTGCTTGTTTAAGACCATAAAGTGCCTTCTTAAGCTTGTAAACATGATCCGGTTTCTCAAAATCAATGAAGCCGGGAGGTTGAGCCACATATACCTCCTCATTGATCAAACCGTTAAGAAACACACTCTTTACATCTATTTGTTGAAGCTTAATATCTAAGGCACAAGCGTAGGCTAAAAGGATTCTAATTGATTCTAATCTTGCTACCGGTGCATATGTCTCGTCATAATCAATCCCTTCTTGTTGATTATAGCCTTGAGCTACAAGTCTAGCTTTGTTACGAGACACAACACCATTCTCATCTAGCTTATTCCTATATACTCATTTGGTTCCTATAATGGTAGAACTTCTAGGTGGAGGAACAAGTTCCCAAACATCATTAGCAACGAATTGATTCAATTCTTCTTGCCTCGCAATGACCCAACTCTCATCCGTCAAAGCTTCTTTAACATTATTTGGTTCAATCAAGGAGACGAAACAAAAGAAGTTGCTTTGGTTTTGTACTTGAGATCTTAGGGTCCTTTGATTTAAGTCACCAATGATATTATTGAGAGTATGATCCTTAGACTCCTTAATGTTTACTTCCTTTTCAACACTAAGGTCTTCAACTCCTATTTTTCTAACCTCTTTAGCTTTAACTACTTCTACTTCATCCAAGTCATCATCAACCAATGGTGGTGTCTTGGTTAAAGGAGGGGTTTCATCAAAAGTCACGTTAAGTGATTCTTCAGTTACGCCCGAGGTTCTATTGAGGACTATGTAGGCTTTGCTAGTTTGGGAATAACCTAAAAAGATACCTTCGTAAAACTTTGGGTCGAACTTGGTAAGGTAGTCTTTGGTGTTGAGGATAAAGCACTTGCTTCCAAACACCCTAAAGTATTCCAATGAGGGTTTCTTACCTTTCATAATCTCATAGGGGGTCTTTCCTAGGAAAGGTCGAATAAGAATTCGGTTGAGAATATAAGTCGATGTGTCCACGGCATTGCACCAAAACTTTTGAGGCAAAGATTGCTCGTTTAACATCATCCTACTCATCTCTTGGATGGTCATATTCTTCCTTTCTACTACCCCATTTGATTGTGGAGTGCGAGGAGCCGAGAAGTTATGGGTAACACCATGAGCTTCACAAAAGGCACCAAATTACACTTTATAATCAAATTCCCTACCATGATCCGTCCTAATAGAGAAAATTGGACATCCTCGTTGATTTTGAATTCTTCGACTAAAGATTTCGAAATGATCGAAAGCTTCATTCTTAGATGCCAAAAATCTAGTCCAAGTGAATCTAGAGTAGTCGTCAACTATAACTAGGGTATAAAGGTTACCTCCATAACTCCGTATGAGGGAAGGTCCAAAGAGATCCATATGTAGGAGTTCTAAGCACCGAGAGGTTGAAACCGAATTCTTGGCTTTGTGACTTGATTGAACTTGCTTTCCAACTTTGCAAGCATCACAAAAGTGACTATCAAACTTCATCTTGGGGAGGTGTCTTACCAACTCCTTAGAGACTAAAGATTGAATTAGACACATATTAGCGTGACCTAATCTCCTATGCCAAAGAGTAGAACTATCATCTATAGTCGCAAGACATATGTTGTCTTTTGACTTCTTATTGACCTTCATGACATAAAGCCCATGCTTTCTAACACCTTTTCCAATAACCTTTCCATCTTTTACGATTTCAATGTCATTTTCCGAAAAGATGATCGTACACTTATTGTCACAAATTTGACCTATGCTTAAAAGGTTAAACCCTAAATTATCTACGTGCTCAACATTTTCAATAGTCATGGAGTCAAGAGAAACTATACCTTTGCCAATGATATTACCATGTAGACTACTAGCGAATGTGACGTTACCTCCATCATATGCTTTGTAACGCGAGAACAAACTTCAATTACCCGTCATGTGTTTAGAACAACCACTATCCTTAATCCACTCGTCGGGCTCCAAATCAATTCCCAAGCATATCTAGGTAACAACACACATGATCAAACATTTGGTCCCTAATATCTCATGGGTCCAAAATTGTTAGTTCCAAACATCCCTTGCATTTGGTTGGGATGCATGAATGGAGGAGGGGTTCCCCATGGGGAACAAAAGGGAGGAGGATAATAATTCATATAACCATTTTGTTGTTCATTATTTCTCCTAGGTGTATTTGATCTTGGTTTAGAGTTGTGGTTATTCCTTCTAGGTGTTGGAGTTTTACTTCTAGGTCGTGAATTGTTTTGACTATCTCTTCTAGGTTTTGTCGTTCTACTTCTAGGCCTAGACTCATTCCGTACTCTTGGTGGAGTAGAAGATGGTCTTTATAAACTTCTATTTCCCATTAGAGGTTTACTCAAAGGCTTATAGAACTTATCAACGGCATTGTCGTCAAGTATGGGTAATTTCACCTTGTTACCAATAAGATGCTTAGGATGTTTACCTAAATTTGACTTTTCAGAAAGTTCAAGATTTTCAGCAAAAATACTTTCTGGCCGCGGTTCCTTATCTAGGGCGGCGGTTCAATAGTGATAAGGAACCGCCCCACACAGTCTGGGACCACGTACAGCAGACAGTTTTTCTGAAAATATGACTTGTTTAGGTTCACTGGTTGATGCTTCATTTGAGTTAAAACCTACACCAAGTCTTTCCTTAGAATGAATTTTTTTTGTTTAACATATCATCAAGAGCACTAGTACCTTTCATGAACTTTTCCAGTTTAATGGAGGTGCTCTTGAGATCTTCATTCTCTAATCTAAGTTTCTCACAACTTACGCAACTTACATCAACTTCTTTATTTTTCTCAAGCTTGGCTAATTTTTCTCTAAGTTCATTAGTCTCATTTTCAAGATTAGTTTTGGTTGATTTTAAGATTTTGTTCTTTTCTATGAATTTAAGACTAAGTTTGTGTAAATTATCATATTGGCCTTCTAATTCGATATCATCTAAGGTGGAGCTATCATTGCTATAATATTCGGTTTCGGAATGTACCTCTTTAGAAGTGTGAGCCATAAGACATTTCTCCTCTTTGGGGTTGTCATCAACATCTTCACCGCTATCGCTCCAAGAACCGCTAACGAATGCCGTGTGATTCTTATCGCGTGAAGGCTTTGGACACTCACTAATGAAATGATTTGGATCACCACATCTAAAGTAATTCCTATCACCTTTTTCGTTCTTGGCAAACTGATTCTTTGAGAATGGTTTCTTGTCATTGTTGGGTTGCCTCACGTGTTGACCTCGTCTTTTGAAGAACCTCTTGAAATCTCTCACCGCCAATGCATACTCCTCGTCATCACTATCCAAGGAACTATCATGATCTCTTTATGCCTTCTTGGCTTTGAGTGCAAGAGACTTCCTTTCACTCTTGGTTTTCACCAATTCCGAGTCCTTCAAAATTATCATCTCATGAACCTTCAAGTTGCCTATGAGTTCATCGAGTGATAAAGTTGAGAGATCTTTCGATTCTTCGATCGCCATGACTTTTGCTCTCCACTTCGGATGTAAGGCCCTTAGAAACTTCCTAACATTGTTCTTGCTAGAAAAACCTTCATCAAGTGCTTTTAGACTAGTAATAATAGTGTTAAATCTAGCAAAAGCACTATCAATAGCTTCATCTTCTAAGATGACAAATTGTTCATATTGTTGGACAAGAAGATAGATTTTGCTTTCTGTGACTTGGCTATTACCTTGGTGGGTTACTAAAAGAGTGTTCCAAATATCTTTGGCGGTTTCACTCATAAAAATCCTTTCATACTCTTTCTTAGGTAAGGCATTATAAATCACCATTTTAGCCTCATTATTTTTCGAAAGTTTCTTTTTAGTATCGTCATTAGCTTTGTCAAAAGTGACCAATTCCTTTGTTTTAGAAACTTCATTAAATTGATAAGGTAAAAAATCACCATTGGTAATAACATGCCAAAGATCTAAATCTTTTGATTTCACATAAGTCTCAAATCTATTTTTCCAATAAATAAAACTATCGGTTTCAAAAAGTGGTGGTCTTTGCATAGATTGCCCTTCTAGGTACTTGTTGGAATCCATAGATCGATTCAAGTTTTAAAATACAATATACTTTAAAAATACTTGAGCAACCCGCTCTGATACCAATTGTAGAAACTAGAAGGGGGGGTTGAATAGTTTCTTATATTTACTTGTTAAATGATGGTTTTCAAAAAATCCTTTTTCTCAAAAAACTTAGACTTAAGGAAATAAGTGAAATCTTCTTATGCACAATATGAACAATGATAGTGTAACTAAACTAATACTAACTAATATATATGCACAAAGAATAAAGAATGTAAAGAGTTAAGGGTAAAGAAAGATCAAACCAAACACCAAGGATTTAGAGTGGTTCGGCAACGAAGCTCATTCCTCGTTCCTACTCCACTCCTCGAGTACTCCTTACTCGAGAGTTCACTACACAACAAGCTCCTTATGGTGGAGAAAACCGTACACGTCGCTTAACCAATTTCCGACTCTAAGCTAGAAGTTGAGCCCTAATCATAGCTAGGACCAATCTACACAACTATACTTAGTACATACACAACTTCCAAATAGACACAACTACTTGGATCTTTACAACTATGACACAACAACAAATGTATAAGATTTGATCTTCAAAGGATCTTTGGTGGTGGACTCAACACTTCACAAGGATAGTGTTCTTCTCTTTGCACTTGAAGAGGAAATGATGGATGAGATAGATTCACTTCTAAACAAGTAGTAATTAATCAAATGATCAAGGATTTGAGTGATCTAAGAAGTATGTTTGAATCTGGAAATTTATGTGCAAAAGAGGTGAATTGAAAATCTGAGAAAGGTCCATGATGTAGTGGTTTTACTACTCTTTAGGAAAAGAGAGGAAATAGGGTAAGCACGACGATTTAGGAAAACCGTGTGTAAATGACCCTAAAATGAGTTCGTTCTCAAGGAGGCTAGTGTGTTATGTGTGTAATGATTTGTATTACTTTGTGATTATATTTTTTAGAAAGAAAAATAGAAATGAGATTAGAAGAGAATGACGGTTACGAAGACGGATTAAACTAAGTCGAAAAAGGTGTACACGTAAAACCGTAAAAAGCACTAAAATTAAAATTTTACCCTAAAAATCACCAAAAATCACTAAAAATCCACAATAATATTCTAAGAATTTACAAAAATCCAAACTTGCCAAAACCTTTTAATTAATTAAATAATGACTTTTTAATGCTAATTAAAGCCCTAAAAATCAATATTAACTATTAAAAATTCCAAAACAAGATCTTAAAGTTTGTAAACCTCAAACATACCCTAATTAAGCTAAAAAGTATTTTTCAAAATTTTAAAACCACTAAAAGCTATTTTTAAACAATTAAAAACTACTAAAATCAATTAAAACTTAAATTAATTCTAGAAAATAATTAAAAGACTCTAAAAATATTTGGAAAGTTGCAAAATTCCTAATTAAGTGTCTAAAATCTAGGAAAAATATAAAAACTTAAAAAATCAGACTTTTAATTTTTAACAATAAAATAATATTAAAATATTATTAAAAATCCAAAAATCATAAAAAATTCTAAAAACTTGCAAACTAGCTTAATTTAACCTAAATAACTCAGGAATGAAAGTGAAATTACCTAAATACCCTTAATGGGCCTAAAAAGTGGGCGAAACCCAAAACAGAACCTTATTGGGCCAAATTTGGGCCCAATATAAAAAAGTGTCTAAAATAAGCCCAAAAAGCACTACTTGACTCAAAATTTGATTTTAAACAACTTTTTCCAAAGGCCCAAAAGCTGAAAGTGTGAAATAAGCTAGCTTATACCAAACAGCTTATTCTTAATGGGCTTTTTGGCCCATTAAGCTATAAGCCAATGCCATAAGCTGAAATTAGACACACAAACTTCTTTTGTCCTAAATAAGACTTCTGTAAGAAGAAATTTGAAATAATCCCAAGGAATAAGCCTGAAAATACAATAAGCAATCTACAGAAAACGACAAAATAGTCGTTTTTGAGTTCTAGGCCACCACAAGTGCTGATTCAAGTTTCTATAGCTTCCAAATGACTTAATTAAGCAAAATCAACAAAGAGTTATCAAATAAGCTGACTCAATAAGCTAGAAAAAGCAAATAAGCACTTATGTAAAAGTCAAATAAGTTGGTTTTCTAGTAAAAAGTCAATGTCAAAGTCCAATAAGCTCCAGTCTAATCAAATGGGTCAAATAATGAAGATCTATCACAAAAATAAGTTGTTGCAAGTCTGGATAAGCTAAAATAGCTTATTGATAAGCTGAGTTCAAAATAACACTAGTAGGGGCTAGTTTTGGGTGTTGAGCAGTGGAAACTTTTTCCACTGCTTGACTTGTTTGACTTTTTGTCTTTAGTGACTTTTTTGGAGATTCAGATTACACAAAAGGCACCCAAATGATCTTTGGATCAAAAGGAGTCAAGAACAATCAAAATATCACAACCACAAACACCCAATTGATACAGTTTAATCAATAAAGTACCAGATCTAGCACAGACATGAACAATAAGCAGTTAAGCACTTATAAGCAGTTTTAGCAATAATCAGCCAACCAGATTCAACTAAATGCATACACAAGCTATTATAAACTCTAATGAACAAGTTTAAACAGTTTTCATGCAATGGCTTAAATCCTAAATCAAGATTCAAGCTTATGAATGTTACTGATGAACACTAACACATGCAGTTTTTCACTTTGCTGATGTATTTGACACACAAGCCAGATTCAACACCTCAGATCTATCAAGTATGTTATGTTAATGATGTTTAAACAGCTTTTATCCCTAAACATACATAAACTCTAGGTTTTCCTAAAATTTTAGGTCAAAAACAGTCAAACTCAATAAGTTATAGCACAATCTTTGATTCAAGGTTTCAAACCACAAAACTTGCAGCAAAACACCCTCAAACAAGTGTATATCAGATAAAGAGCACAAATACAAACTTCCACAAACACAATAACAAGATGCAATCACAAACAGGTAATCCCAAACACCCCCTTAACTTTTCAAATCCAGTTTTTTCAAAGCAAAAGTGAGATTTAAGACCACCCAAGCCCAATTTAACACAATAACAGATGAGAACAACAGATTCAAGCAAGATTAAGCCACAAAATACACAAGAACATAGGCAACACTCAAATATCACAAATATCCAAAATATTTTCAGATTTTGAGATTAAGGGTGTGTACCTCATGGATGTACATCCACACCCACGGATTTTGAGCTTATGTGCTAGCTAGAACAAGCACAAGCTTCCACAACAAAGCCTGCTAAGATTCAACAAGGTTAGAAGCAAGATTATCAAAACAGAAACTTGAAAAGCCTTGATTAATGCAACCTTGTTCCCCCACACTTGATTATCCCCAAGTAATAAGCCTCACCACACCTTAATTATCACAATTAGGATGCTATGATCAGCCCTATAACCCAAGAATTCCAAGGTTGAAACAAGAACTTAGCAAAATATCAAGCTTGAAGGAAAAATGCAAACTTTTGCACTCTCCTTAAAAACAGGTTTTGAGATTCAAATTTAGTAAACAAATAACATAAACAAGCATAAAATGACATGGCACTTGGTCTTTCTTCAACACACTTAACACAATTTCATTAATCTAAAAATAGGATTTACAAGTGTTTGAACAAGGAAAAACCAAAAAGCAAACGTAAATGTTAAGACCTAATGCCTTTATATAGGCTACAATGAGACTAAGGAAGCTGAAAAATAACATAAACCCTAGCTGTGAAGTCCCCAATTTGCCCTTGCAGAATTTGAACTTCTTGGCTTCATGTGACTGATTTTTGTTTGCTTGTTGTAGCTGGCATGTGAAAAACGTATCCAATGGCTTGTATCAAGCTTAAAAAATAAGCTTCAATCCTAAACGTTGGATGCCTGGTGGTTTTTTGGCAGTATCCCCTTTGTGTGTAGCAGGAGAATCTCATGTGGGACTGAGGAGTGAGGTGGCAAGAATTTTTGTAGTTGGGATGTGATTAAGGGGTTATTAATCACTAATCTAGAGTTTATTGGGTGCTAATTGCAAACGGATTAAGAAAACCCAAATTTGTGAAGAACATGAATAGTGCAAGTTTTGATCTGTTTGAGTATTTAAACTTTGTGTTTAGCGCGTTTAAATAAACTAATCCCAGATTAGTTAAAGTTGTTATGAGTGGATAGCTGAGGTGGATAAATGGTGAAAGGGGATTGGTGGATTTTGGTGAGTGGGGCACGTGTCACCCCCTCACTGGTTAAGGTAACAATCATGTCTGCCAGTATTAAACCCCTCTCTTTGCACAACTTGTCATTTCCATCTAAAAATCCCAAAAACTGAGTTTCCTTTGTAATCAAACTTTCAGTTTTCACACTTTTGCCCCAAATACTTTTCCAAAGTATTTTCAGGGGTATTTCTTGCCATTTTGTGATACTTCAAGGGCTGATTTGGCATATTCTTCAATGGTAATGGTCTTGACTTGCATATTTGATATTTTGGAGGACTGAATTTGCCAATTCATAATGATTGAGGGGACCATTTTTGCCAAATATTCAAAGTTAAGGGTCCTTTTTGTAATTTTGGGATTTTCAAAGGACCAAACGTGTAATTTCTTGTACTTTGAAGGACTTCATGATATTTTTGACTTTGTGGAGGATAATGGTTGACAATTTAGCTTTGTTGAGTGGCTAAACTTGCCAAGTCTTCAAAGTGGAGGGCCCTTTTGTAATTTTGACAAACTTTAGGGACCAAACTTGTAATTATGAAGATACAAGGGAATAAAGTGTCAATTCTTCCACATTGGAGGACCCTTCTTCATAATTCTTCAAATCTTCAAGGGTTTATCTTGGGAAAGTCTTCATTAGGGCTTGGTTCATTGTGCGGCTTCGTTTCCCGTGTTCGTTTTTGTATGATTCTTGTGATCTTTTGTCATTTTCTCAATATCCGTACCTAGAATACACAAGCAACAAACACAAGAATATATATGGGTATTTTGATGATATTTAATGCATTTTAAGCCCTTTTTGGACGATGAGACTATGTATAAAAGCAGTCTCATCACTCCCCCATACTAAACCATTGCCGTGCCCTCACGCATTGCCAGAATAAAGTATCATAGCACCTCCAAAATTCATTTTTATTCACTTTATTGAATGATAAACTAGCTACACTACTACTATTGCTACTACTACTTGCGTTTTAGACATAATGTATGATTTTCATCGCAAAATAGGACGTTTAGGTTCATAGAATAAGAACACGTGAATGCTTCGTTAGAAATAATTTCATCGTCCTCGATTTTCAACCAAATTCCATGCCAAGCGTGTAACGAGATCATTTTCATTATAAGTTAGTAATGCTAACACTACTCATACGCCCTAATCACGTACTTATCCTCCCAATTTCCTAAGTTGTATCTCTTATATTTTATTATGTCTTGAATGTTTCACGAGGATACATTGTTTGACTTATGAGATAATAGAGATTTAGGTCTAAAAATAGAGTCCTAACGGTGTAACCAAGACCATCAAATCAATAACCCCTCCTAATAGACAACGATGTCAAAAAATTAAGTCAACAAGAAGAATCGATAAACACGGTTTTATAACGGTTTTGAACATGAGACTTATTACCAAGACTTTTATACGCCCCCTAACGGAAGGGCCTTATTATCTTTGGTTTACCTCCATATTTTATTCAACTTCGCCATGAAGCTTTTATTATGACTTCGGTCTTGCCTTGCCTTTTATTATCCACCTCATCGGTAGTTTTATTAGCCAAAGACGTATATCCTCACGCGAAGGCGAATTTTGGATCTTTAAAGCTTCAAAGATTAAGGCTTGATTCACTTTCAATTTTGCATAGATTTTTCGGCCTTGTGGGGCTTCAAATTGTTTGCTTGATTTAGGTGAGCACTTGAAATCTTATTATTGGGTGAAGCTTTCGATTATTCGGGTTGCCAATACTTCAAAACCGTGACGCTGGCGATACCTTATTGTCTTCCCAATTTAATTACACGGAAGCTACTAGAAAAGACTAGAAACCCAACAATCCTAACTAAACCGCTAAGTCAATATTTATTAAGCAAAAAATATTTACATGCGAAGGGAAAATAAGCAAACAACGAGAACACATGAGTTTTTGAAAGAATACGAGCACTCTACGTTTATCATAGTAACTTATAATTAACCCTATCATTTCTCGTCCTCATTTAAGAGACTTAGCCTAATGTGAAGTTAAGGAATCAAAGCTAAGTGCTCAACACGCACGGTCGAGTCAAAAATTACTCTTATTCTCGCCATCGGAAAACCTACATTCGTGTCTTCAAACACTTATAAAACATGAGAAAAATTTAAAATTTGGCCATTTTTAGCCTTATTTTGCAACAAAATGATAAACAAAAATATAAACTTTGGAAAGCGTGAAGGTTTAGCAAGGCAAGTATCTATTCACCCCCCATACTAAAGTTAAACATTGTCCTTAATGTTTCGAGTCTAGGGGTGCAAACACCCCCATACTAGAGACGTAGTCGAATGCCTAATCTAGCATGGAAAGGGTGTAACCGTTAAATTTAAAGCCGTTTATGAAGTGTGCTATAAACCTAAGGTTAGAACATCAAAGGATATATCATGGATATTGAGAAAATCTTCAAAGCAAACGATCGAGTGCTCCCATAAAACGAACACGAGAGGCTCCAATCGTGAAGATCATGATCATCTAAAGTTCACAATTCACAAACAACCACGGAACAAAGGTTGGAAGGGCACAAATCCCCACACGTTACTATATTAGAAAGCGATAATATATACATAGGATAAGCATGGGATTCCCCCACGAGGCACCTCATTTTTTATTACCGAGTCATAAGCTCGACTCGATCCCCTCAATACTAATTATCATTGGGGAAAGTGACTTGGTCGAGGTAGTTCAAGGATGGAACTTCCTCGCCAAAGTAGTGCTTCAACCTATGTCCATTCACCTTTAAGTTAGGACCATCATTTTGAGCTAGCTCGATGGTCCCATATGGAAATACTTGAGTCACGGCGAATGGACCGGACCAACGGGATTTCAACTTACCGGAAAACATTTTCAAGCGAGAGTTAAAAAGCAAAACTTGATCCCCAATGTTAAAAACCCGGTTTTTAATTTTAGAATCATGCAACTTTTTAGTTTTTTCTTTATAAATCAATGAATTTTCATAAGCAATGTCCCTCAATTCATCCAATTCATTTAATCGCATTTTCCGGTGTTTTTGGAATGCTCTTATTCGGGGCAGGTATGGGATCATGTTAAACGATTGGCTAGGCTTGAATTTACAGGTCCGTCTTTGGCATCTATATTGCTTCATATTGGTCCTTATGTGCAACGTAGATCAGCTCGTAGTATAATTGGGAAACTTGTGGTAGCGGCTTGTGCTTATTACATTTGGCAAGAACGGAGTAGAAGGATGTTTAAAGGAACAAAACGAACAGCTATGGAGCTCATTCAGTGCATTGTATCCAATGTTCGCCTTAATCTGCTTTCTTGTCGGTTTAAAAGATCTACAGATGGCTGTGCGTTTGTTAGACTTTGGGAGCTGCCTGAAGCGAATTTTCTTAGGTCATAATGTATTGGTGTTTATGTACTATTAGATGGTACTTTCCTGTTGGTACCATAGGGTATCTAATTGTTGGGTAGGTATTCATATGGTCTGTCATATGAGTAGTGGTTGTTCAAGTTTTGGCTTGAGGTTAATGTGACTTTCAGTCGCATTCCAATGTACTTAAACTGATTTTTTGGTGTAATATATTTTACCGGGGAGGAAATCCCTTTTACCCAAAAAAAATCATTACATTGCTTTAGGGCCCAATAAGCCTTGTGTTCTAATTCAATTGGCAAGTGACAATTTTTCCCATACACAAGCTTATAGGGAGTGCACCCAATGGGCGTCTTATGAGCGGTCCTAAAGGCCCATAAAGCATCGTCCAACTTATCCGACCAATATTGTCGGTTTTCCCCAACGGATCTCTCCAAGATCCTCTTCAACGCTCGGTTTAAAACCTCGACTTGCCCACTCGTTTGTGGGTGACAAGCAGTAGAAAGCCGATGTGTAACCCCATATTTCCTTAGGACCCTTTCGAATTGGTCGTTACAAAAATGGGTTCCACGATCGCTTATGATCGCACGAGGGGTTCCAAACCAAGTAAACAAGCTTTTCAAGAACTTGACTACCACACGAGCATCATTGGTGGGCAAAGCCTTAGCTTCCACCCACTTAGATAGGTAGTCAACCGCAACGAGGATATACTTATTACCACGACATGATGGGAACGGCCCCATAAATTCTATACCCCAAACGTCAAAGATCTCACACACTTGGATGATATTTTGTGGCATTTCATCTTTTTGTGAGGCTTTTCCTTGTCGTTGGCATGAATCACACGACTTCACAAGATCTTGTGCATCTCGGTAAATAGTAGGCCAAAAGAAGCAGGCATCAAACACCTTCTTAGTCGTGAGATTAGCACCGTGGTGACCACCCGTGGGTCCCTCATGGAAAGCTCTAAGGATGTTAGAAGCTTCGGTGCCAAATACACAACGTCGGATGATTTGATCCGCACAAGTTCGAAACAAGTAAGGGTCGTTCCAAAAGTAGAACTTGACGTCACGAAAGAATTTTCGTTTTTCTTGAGTCGTCATATCCTTGATGATGAAGTTACCCGCATGGTAATTGTTAGGAATCTAAACTTGTTAGATTCCCTGATTATTGATTTAAACATAATTAGGCTGATAGATAGTCCCTTGCCTGTGCCTAGGAGGCAGGCAAGTTTCGCAAGACTCACAGAGATCCAAGTCTCTGTGAGCAACCTCAGAGGAGTCCATGTCAGAGACATTGTCAGGGAAGTCAAAGATTACCTGAAGACATACTCCTTGGCTGTGATGGATAACAGCCAAGATGTATTAGGGACTCTGAGGGGTTGAGAGTTAACAGGGGTGGCAATACCCTGATAACTCTCAGCACACTTTGGACATGCCATTTGTGTGTTCGAGAATATGAAGAATAAGGAAACTGTTTTTGACAACTATTCCTTAAAGCATAATGGAAGACTACCAAGAATAGAAGGACATCATGTGACTGATGTGGGAACTTGTAAAAGCTTGTGTAGTCGACATCAAGTACTGTTTAAGTCAAACTCGTAACACTATAAATAGGATGTGTATCCATGCATTAATGTTTAACACTTTGAGATATTAAGAACATTAGTGCGTATAACTTAGTGAATCAAACAGCTACGACTGTATTCATAAGTTAAGGTTTATTGTTGTTCAAAGTGTGCACAACACATTGTCATCAAACGGTGTTATCCATAACACTTGTAATTCTTTATTATACAATAATAAGATTACGTTTGAAAAGTAATACCTTGTGTTGATTAAGTTAAGATTAGGGTTTCTTGCATTGATTAGGGACTTTCAATTGGTATCAGAGCGGTGTTTGATATTAAAACCTTCAAGAAACATCGTTCTCAGTTTTATAATCAAGATCCACCATGCCGGAAACTTCTAGCCCACAATCACCTTCCGCAAACCCATCTTCACCAAGACTTAACCCTCCAGCAAATGACGATGATCTACCCCAACTTCTTGACTCAAGAGGTGGATCACACGTAACCAGTGTACCAGTCTTTGATGAAGAAGACTTTGCCAGTTGGAAGAGTCAATTTCTTGTATACCTTGATGGACTTGAACCTTTTCTCTTAGAAATTTTAGAAAATGGTCCATATATTCCCATGGCGCTTACATCTACTGAAGAAAACCCTCTTCCCAAACCTGTCAAACAATGGACCGCAGCTGATAGGAAATTAGCAAACCAAGATAAACGTCTCAAAAGCATCATAATTTCCTGTCTTCCCAAGCATATCATGAAGTCTGTCATTCAGTGTCCCACAGCTAAACAAATGTGGACAGACCTCATTCTTGGCCATGAAGGACCCTCTGAAACAAGAGAGACAAAGATTCAGGCACTCAGACTTCAGTTTAATGCCTTTAAGTCACTTGAAGGTGAAAAGGTTCAGCAAACCTATACTAGGCTGAAGATTCTTCTAAATGACCTCGCTATGAATGAAGTCACTATTGGTCAAGCTGAGATCAATGCTACTTTTGTCAACAGCCTTCCAAGAAAGTGGCTGAGCATGAATCAGACTCAGAGAGCTAACAACTCAATCAAAAATGATACCCTTGCTCAGCTGTATGGTAAGTACAATTATGAAGAAGGGCTGATCGATACTATCTACAAATCAGAGTCTGAAAGATTTGTAGTCCAAGGAGCATCTTCCAAAGCTTTGATCTCTGCAACACATCCTCTTGACAGCGATTCTGATATTGAAGAAGATACCCGTAGCAGCCAAGAGTTCTTGTCAGACCTCAATGCAGAATTCCATGAAAGAGCACTGCTAGCCAACCAAAGAAGATACTACAAAAGATCTGGAAGAGTAGGATCAGCTAGCAAACCAACTGACAGGTCAAAAGAAACATGTTTTGCCTGTGGAAAGCTTGGACATTTTCAAAAAGAGTGTCCTTCCACCAAGACATCCTCACCCTCTTATCCATCATCTTCATCCAAACCCTACAAGTTCAAACATCATAACAACTCATCTCAATCAGACACTGAGAAGAAAGATTACAAAAATAAGTACAAGGCACTTAAAGCTGAGTTAGAACAAATGAACTTGAAGATTGAAGCTATGTCCAAAAAGAAAGGTGGTGAGAAAAAGACAGAGAAAGGGTTGGTTGCTGAAACCTATGATTGGAATGATGAACCATTGACTTCAGATGAAGAAGACACCACAAGAGTCAGGGCTTTTATGGTGATAGCTGAGGATGAACCAGCTGTTGGAAAAGGTGATGCAAGATCAGGACAATGGGTTGACATCACAATGAAAAAGGTACACAGGCTTTTATCTATGTCTGATAGTGATGAACGTAAGCATGTCCTTGATTACACCATTGTTGATTTGCACTTTGTTGAGGAACAAAGAAAGAACCTACTTGATAAGTTTCACTCTGTTAAATCTGAAATGATAAATGCTAAGGCTGAATGTGAAACTCTCAGGCGGGTTAACTTAGAGAAAATATCCCTGCAAAATGAAGTAACTAGATTACCCTTGAAAAACATAGCTTTAAATGATCAAGTCACTGAATTGAACAAGATTATTGAAAAATGGCTGTGTGCTAGGTTTACTATTGATGAATTGCTTAGGGATGAAGTGCCTGCTGACTTAAACAGGGATATAACTGCTAAGAATAAAAAGCTGAGGATTCTCACCAAACCCAAAGACATTGTCTTTAAATCTACAGAGACTATTCATATGTCAGATACCTCTTTGACTAATGACTCTGTCTCTGAAGATGTGGCTGAGCTACCACCTTTGCCCAAACTCTCTGGAGTTGAACCTAGCAGTTTTTCTAGATCTGCTAAGGACGAACTTAGGACAGATATTGAGAATCCTCCAGCCAAAGTTTTTCGTGTGCCTGCTAAACAAACTGGTAAACAAGTAGATTTTAAGCCTGTTACTACTAAGGCTGTGAATAAGGTTGACCCCACCACTGAAGATCGCCTGTTGTCTCTTATGAAAGAAGTAGAACTCTTGAAACAACACATTAAGCCTTCCGCTGAATGCTCTACTTCTCATGAACCTAAGTCAGTCCTAGGTGAACCCAAAGGGGAAAGGTTAATCAAACCTTATTGCAATGTTTGTAAAAATTCTCACCATTCGACCTTAGATCATGACAGACGCATGGCAGCTAAAAGAGCTCAGACACCCTCTAGGGACAGACCACAGAGTTCCAAAAGACAACAGGGAAATTACAAATCTTATCCTCCCTGTAAATTTTGTGGGTTCACAGACCATCACTCAGACGAGTGTGGTGACTTCCCTGGGTGTGATATCTGTGGGAGTTATAACCATGAAACAATGAACTGTCCATCCCAACGCCAAAAGTTTTTCAGGAACACAAGAGTTGCTAACAAGCAATTCAGGGAACCCACTGGAAAGTGGGTTCACCATAGGAACTAATCTGTTTCTATGTATCTGTGCAGAAATATCTCAAGGAATCGGTATGGTATCTAGATAGTGGCTGTTCTAGACACATGACAGGGATTCAACAATACCTGCACAGATACTCAAAGGAGCCAGGTCCCAAAGTGGTGTTTGGAGATAACTCTTCAGGTGACACAGAAGGATATGGCTCAGTGAATTCCAATGGGATCACATTTACCAGGGTTGCATATGTGAATGGTCTTAAACACAATCTTATTAGCATCAGCCAATTATGTGATGCTGACTATAAGGTTTTGTTTACTAAGACTCAGGGAACCATATTCAACAAAATCAATGATGTTGTGGTGGTTGCACCTAGAAGGAGAGATGTTTATGTCATCAACATGGCTGTGTGCTCTGAAGACAGTTCAAATTGTTTTCTTGCCAAAGCCTCTGAAAGTGTCAACTGGCTGTGGCACAAAAGACTGTCTCATCTCAACTTCAAGAACATCAATAAGATAGCCACTCAAAACTTGGTTGCTGGTCTACCTTCAGTAATGTTTTCCAAAGACAAAACTTGTTCTGCCTGTGTCAAAGGAAAACATCACAGGTCTTCATTCAAGACTAGGCAATCATTCTCTATTGACCAGTGCTTACATCTCCTTCACATGGACTTGTTTGGGCCTGTCAAACCTCAAACCATTAATCACAACAAATACACCTTGGTCATAGTTGATGAATTTTCAAGATATACATGGGTGTTCTTCCTCAGAAGGAAAAGTGATGCAGCTGAAACCATCATGTCCTTCATTAGACAGGTTGAAAATATGAATGATGTTAGAGTCAAAGCTCTAAGAAGTGATAATGGTACAGAATTCAAGAATCATCAACTTGAATCATTTTGTGATGAAAAAGGGATTTCTCAGAACTTCTCTTCAGCTGGCACTCCTGAACAAAATGGTGTGGCTGAAAGAAGAAACAGGACTCTGATTGAAGTAGCAAGAACTATGTTAAATGGTGCAGCCTTACCAAAGCAATTTTGGGGAGAAGCTGTACACACTGCCTGCTACACTCAAAACAGATCAATCATTGTCAAAAGACATGGCAAAACCTCCTATGAAGTTTTCAGAAAAAGATCTCCAGACGTCAGCTATTTTTATGTGTTTGGATGCCCTGTGTTTATTTATAACTACAGGGATAAACTTGGAAAGTTTGATGAAAAAGCTGATGATGGTTTCTTTTTGGGATACTCTCCAACAGCCAAAGCCTTCAGAGTATTCAACATCAGAAGACAAGAAGTAGAAGAAACTTTCCATGTCAGATTCAATGAAGATGATGAAGTCATACAGAGGACAGGAACAGAGGGTGATGAAGTAGATTTTAATGAAAATATTTCTTTCCCAAGTGATGAGTTCACAGAACCCAGACCTACCAGTCATCACCACTCCAACACTCTCACTCCTTATGTTCTTGCTTTTGACCCTCTGTCTACTCACAACATAGAAGTTCCTACCTCTCAGGAACTTGATGAAGAAGAACCTCAAATCTCTGATGGTCCTTCTCATGATATTGATGACTCACCAATTCTTCAAATCTCTGAAGATTCTCCTGCTGATAATGAAATAGCTTCCCTTGAAATGGCTGAAGAAGACTCTGACACTGAAGTAGTCTTTGAAGAAAGCCCTCCTAGTCAGCAGGATGAGACTCAAATTGTACCAGCTGTGCCCTCAAGTACCCCTGTTCTTGAATCCCCAGCTCCTCAAAATAAGTGGTCAAGAGATCAACACATTCTTCTTGTCAACATTATTGGGGAACCAAATGCAGGGGTCACAACCAGACAGCGAATCCAAGACTCAGAGTCAGCCTCAGCCAATGAATGTCTATTTGCAGAATTTCTTTCTCAAATCGAACCCAAAAGAGTTGCTGAGGCTCTGATAGAAGAAGGATGGGTAGCTGCTATGCAAGAAGAAATCAATCAGTTCAAAAGGAACAAAGTATGGACACTAGTGCCAGCTCCACCTAGAAAGAATATCACAGGCACTAGATGGATCTATAGAAATAAGATGGATGAAATTGGGAACATCATCAGGAACAAGGCAAGACTGGTAGCACAGGGGTTCTCTCAGACTGAAGGAATTGATTATGATGAAACTTTTGCACCTGTTGCTAGACATGAGGCCATCAGAATCTTTCTTGCTTATGCTGCCTATATGAACATCACTGTGTATCAGATGGATGTAAAGAGTGCCTTCCTCAATGGTGATTTGGCTGAAGAAGTCTATGTTGCACAACCTGAAGGATTTGAGAACAGCGAGTTTCCCAACCATGTGTACAGACTTCACAAGGAAATGTATGGTCTGAAACAAGCTCCAAGAGCATGGTATGAAACTCTTTCAAATTTTTATCTGAAAATAAATTTATCAGGGGTTCTATTGATAAAACACTCTTTACCTTCAAGGACAAGAGTGATTTCATCATTGTGCAGATTTATGTGGATGATATCATCTTTGGGTCAACAAATGTCAATCTTAGTAAACGTTTTGCTAAATTAATGACCAAGAAATATGAGATGAGTATGATGGGTGAATTAACTTACTTTTTGGGCTTTCAAATTAAACAATGTCCTAAGGGAATTTCTATTTGTCAAGAAAAGTATGTTAAGGATTTACTTAAAAAATATGACTTAGCTGATTGTGCATCAGTGAAATGCCCCATGCTTCCACCCAACGACTTGGGCCCTGATGAGTCAGGGATCTCTGTCAATGAGACTTTATATAGAGGCATGATTGGGTCACTGATGTATCTAACAGCCAGTCGTCCAGATATCCAATTCTCCACATGTCTTAGTGCAAGGTACCAAGCTAACCCAAAAGAATCCCATCTAGTGGCTGTTAAGAGAATTTTCAGGTATCTCAAAGGAACACCATCCCTAGGCCTATGGTATCCAAAGGAATCAGGCTTTGATCTCAAGGCCTATTCAGATTCAGATTATGCTGGATGCTGTATTGACAGAAAAAGTACCTCAGGCAGTTGTCAAATTCTAGGAGGAAAATTGGTTGGATGGAGTGCTAAGAAGCAAAACTCTGTGGCTATGTCTTCAGCTGAAGCAGAATATGTCGCTGCAGCCAGCTGTTGTGCTCAGGTGCTCTGGATGAAAAGTCAATTGGCTGACTATGAAATCTTGTATGACAAAGTACCAATCTTTTGTGACAACACCAGCGCCATTGCCATATCCAACAACCCTGTTCTTCACTCTCGTACCAAACACATTGATATCAGGTATCATTTTATCAGGGATCATATAATGAAGGGAGATATTGAGCTGCATTTTGTTCCCACAGAGCTGCAACTAGCTGATATCTTTACAAAGCCTTTGGCTGAACCTACGTTCAACAGGCTAGTTGCTGAGCTAGGGATGCTCAATATCTCAAAGCCTGTGGCTTGATATTAAATGTGTTCATTAAATGATTGATTCTATATTAAATGTTTATTAAATGTTTTTCACATGAAACTAGGTAGTTACTTTCCAAGTAAATGCAAAAAACATTCTCATATATTTAATCATTTATTTTTCGGATAACGAGGAGACAAACTTTTTGAAAGGTCAAGGGGACCCACTTGAGCAGTCTTTTTCGCCCTTGCATTTAATACGGTTGAATAACTGTTCACTTAAGTTTGAATATATATTGTCTTCTTTCTCCTCTCACCCACCACCATTCTAAAATCAACTTCTCTCTCTAAATTCTTATCTCTCTCAACCATCCGCCATTTTCATTCACCTTCAACCTCAAATCAATGACGTTTCCCGTTCCAAAGGCCTCCAATGTGAACTTCGAGATCAACGAGAGCATCATCGCCTCCAACAACGCCATTGGATGGATTAAGGCACCAAACAGCACCTATTCAGATCTGGTAAATTTCATGCAGAATTGTGACCTAAATGAAGCCTTCACCAAATCTCCATCCACCTTTTACCAAGAATACCTTAGGGAATTCTGGTATTCTGCTGAAGTAGTTGAAGACACCATTACATTTAGCCTTTCATGCAATGAACATCCTTTTGCCTTTTCCCTTAAAGACTTTTCTAGTGTGGCCGGACTCAAACATGGAGATGAATGCTTGAAGACTGTTGACAAAAAGGCTGTCAAGGAAGCCCTGGCCACACTCAACCCTTGCCATGATGTTAACCCTGCCCTTACACCAGCTGAGGTCCTCGCCAAAGCCCCTCTGAAGATTAAGTATTTCACTCCTATGTGGCGTGTCCTCTTCACCCACATTGTGAAGTCCCTAGGAGGAATGCAGGGATCACAGGATCAGATGTCGTCCAATCATCAGGCTATTGCGTATGGATTAATCTGGGGAGCTGATGTCGACTTTGGAAGCATCCTTTTCTCAAACCTGGTAGAACAACTGAAGGGAAGGAATCAGGTCAGGGAAAAGAACATCTGTTATGTGCGCTACCTGTCCCTGATCTTTGAGAGCTTGCTGGGAGAGAATTATCACAACAAGGCCTTGACAGCTCTTAAGCCCTATCGCATCACAGGCGCCATCTACAAGGAGATAGGAGCTGAGGATACCCCTATCACCGCCCACATGCTGAACGTGGCCAACCAGGTACCTAACGCTGAGAAGCCCTTGCTCCCTTCCTCTGAGAAGGTGAATACTTCTAGTGTCGCTGGCAAGTCTATGTATTTGACCTCTGGGCAGCACACTACTAAGTCCAAGGCTTCATCTGGCCAACAGCCAAAGAAGAAGAAAATCCCCTCTTCTTCCCACTCCAAAGCTGTTAGTAAGGCCAAGGAAAAGAAGATTGACACCGCCTCTGGTCCAGATACTCTTGTGGATTCAGAATCTTTGGCTGACAAACAACAGGCGTCTAGTGTCTCTAGGTCAGCAGAGACAACAGGAAACCAGCCAAACCAAGCTGATATCTCACAGGTAATCAGTGTACATTTTTTGAGGTTCACAAGCAACCACTCTCATTTGTCTGTAGGAGAGAGTGGTGAAGTTAGGGTAATCCTCGACCCATAGAAGTCTGTCATTACACTTAGAATACTTTAAGACTTCTGTACACCCTGTCTTTGCACCAGGGAGTGATTCATTTGTGTTTATAAAGCACCCCGATGACCCTGAACCCTCTAGACAGTATTCAGGCTAACAACAACCTGAATACACTAATGTCTCAACCTTGATCAGTTGTACTTCACACAGCCTCTTGGTTCCCTCCTTAAAAGAGTCCCAAAGGATTTATCCTTTCAGGGGGAGCTGAATCATCACACTCAGCTTTCCTAGGGGCAGCGACTGGCGATCATTAAACAACATATGTTTCACAATCAAAAGAGTCCCAAAGGTTTTTTACCTTTTGGGGGGGCTGAATAATCACACTCAGCTTTCCTAGGGGCAGCGAATGGCGACCATTAACCACACTTCATTCACACTTAAAAGAATCCCAAGGATTTATCCTTTGGAGTGGCTGAGTAATCACCCTCAGCCTCTCTGGGACAGCGAAATGGCGACCATTCCCCTTATATTTTTCCCTGTTACTAATTACAACAAACTTGCAGGCTGAAATTGTACAGCCAGTCAAAGAATCTCAGGTACACGAAAAGGAGGCTGAAACAATGACTCAGGACAATCCAAATGAAGAAGAACCTGTGCTCAATGCTGATGAAGAAATGCTCTCAGTAGAAGATTATGTCTCTGAGTTTGAGCCCATGCCTGAAGATGAATTCCCTGAGGGAATGTTTGATGAAGAGGATGAAGAAGATGAGGATGACCAGCTGTCAGCCTCTCCTCCTAAAGATATAGATGTGTCCACACCAGCTGATGACAAGACTTCTCCTCTCAAGGAAGCTGTTGACACTCCAAACTCTGCTACATCTGCAACAACAGTCTTCCAAACACCCACATATGATCCAACAGCCGAATTCCTCATGTTTGATCATCCAGCCCAGACCAACTTTGACTTAATTCCAAGGGGGGATGATTTTGCTCAGCAAAGCCTCAATATCAAGAATCTTCAGCCCGTACATCATCAATCTGATATTGAGCGCTTATCAAGGAAGCTGGATGTGATCAAGTCAGAGATGCACAATTTTACTGTCACATTTCCAGGCATCATAAAGAAGGCTGTGACTGAGGCTGTCACTGAGCCAATTCAGGAGGGTGCAAGAAAAGGTGTGGCCCAGGGGCTCAGTCATCTCTCAACACGAATCAAGGATGCCATTGACTCAGTTGTCCCTGCTATGTTCCATGCACAAGAAAACACCTTGAACAGGCACTTCAATGCGGTTCGCAACAGGCAATACAACCATGTTGGCTTTATTGTCAGGCGTGTTCAGGCAAATACTAATGCCAATGCCAACCTCTTGCTGAAGATTGCCAGGGCTTCGAGAAAGAGACAACGTGCCATGGCTGCCTCTGTGGAGCAGATTGCAAGCCGTTTTCAGGCACGTTCATCCAAGCATCAGGGAAGTAAGGATGAACGTGAGGGGGAGAAGAATACTACACTCAGCCTTGCATCTGCTGAACAAGGCTCATCATCAGCTAATCCCTCAACTACACCTGTTCCTCTTCAAGTCATCACACCAGTTATAGTACCTGATGATGAGGATGATACTCAGGGGGAGCAACAAACACAAGATGGAGCTGACTCATCTAAATCCATGATCTTAGTTAACATCAGCAAGCCTGAGGATGAGGATGAGCCAGCGTCCAAGAAACTAAAATTCACTGTGAGCTCTCTCCCAAAATCTATTCAAACTCAGGCTCAGACAGCGTTTCTCAAAAGAGCTGATGATTTGAAAAACATAAGTGTGGAGTCCTCTGTCTCGAAGAAAGGGAAGGAGATAGTTTTGGTTGATACTGACACCAAACTTAAGAAGATAGCTGCGATGCTAGAGACAGGAGGATCCACCACAGACCTTTCCCACTTTTCAACCTTTACACCTTCCGATGAGAGTCCTTTAACTCCTGAAGAAATAGAGCAACAGGCTAAAGAATTAAAAAGACTAAATGAGCTCAAGACAGCCAAAGAATTAAATGAAGCTACTCTGAGGAAGATGACACCACCTGAAAGGGAAAAACAAAAACAAAGGTTGAGGGAAATGGAACTAAAACGCGCTGAGGCCTTAAAGAAAGTCAAAGCTGACTATGATGCCTGCGTGAACAACAGGTATGCTGCTGGCAAGATAACCAAGTTTAAATACACCATTCACAAATCCACAAACACCCCACAGATGATCTTATGGAGGGAAAACCAACAGAGGAATATGGATGTGTTTGACAACTTCAGGTTAAAGACACTTGGGTTATCAGAATGGTTTGAACTCGAAGCCTTAGCTGCCAAAAAGTCTGGACAGGCAAATTTCCTTCTGCTTAAAACTCTTAAGGCTAAGTTTAACTGGATCAAGGAAACAGCTGCCAAACTCAAGATTGATCCCCCACCACAGCTTTTCGAACAAGAACCCCCAAAGACAGGCAACAAAAGAAGAAGAATTTCACAAATTGTTGATGAAACTTTTGTTACTGAAGATGTTCGTGTGGATGGTATGCACAGGGATTTGATCCTTCCAAATGGTATTGTTGGCCCTATTGATGGTCAGACATACTCAGTGCCTGAAAGAGGAATGGCATTTATGAACAAGGCTTGCCAGTATGCTTTTCAGAGGGAAGATGAGTTGTGCCTGGCTTCAACTATTCAGCTACTCTGTCACAAGAAGTGTCTCAAGATCAACTCAGAGTATTCCAAGAAGTTTGCAAAGACTTTGCAGGATGAAATTGATAACAGATTAGATGTGGCCGAAGCTGAAGAAAGAATAAAAAATTATGACTATTGAAGATAGTGTCAGCCCCTTTTTACCTTCATCTTTTATTTTACTTATGTAATGAACTTGTAATTTTCTTTAAGTCTTAATAAAATCATGAGGTATGTTTGTTTAGATCTGTTATGTGTAAGAAGAAGCTGTTAAACTCACTTACCTTAACTTAGTTAGATCTAGCATTATTTATGTTTAAATAGGGGGAGATTGTTGGGAATCTAAACTTGTTAGATTCCCTGATCATTGATTTAAACATAATTAGGCTGATAGATAGTCCCTTGCCTGTGCCTAGGAGGCAGGCAAGTTTCGCAAGACTCACAGAGATCCAAGTCTCTGTGAGCAACCTCAGAGGAGTCCATGTCAGAGACATTGTCAGGGAAGTCGAAGATTACCTGAAGACATACTCCTTGGCTGTGATGGATAACAGCCAAGATGTATTAGGGACTCTGAGGGGTTGAGAGTTAACAGGGGTGGCAATACCCTGATAACTCTCAGCACACTTTGGACATGCCATTTGTGTGTTCGAGAATATGAAGAATAAGGAAACTGTTTTTGACAACTGTTCCTTAAAGCATAATGGAAGACTACCAAGAATAGAAGGACATCATGTGACTGATGTGGGAACTTGTAAAATCTTGTGTAGTCGACATCAAGTACTGTTTAAGTCAAACTCGTAACACTATAAATAGGATGTGTATCCATGCATTAATGTTTAACACTTTGAGATATTAAGAACATTAGTGCGTATAACTTAGTGAATCAAACAGCTACGACTGTATTCATAAGTTAAGGTTTATTGTTGTTCAAAGTGTGCACAACACATTGTCATCAAACGGTGTTATCCATAACACTTGTAATTCTTTATTATACAATAATAAGATTACGTTTGAAAAGTAATACCTTGTGTTGATTAAGTTAAGATTAGGGTTTCTTGCATTGATTAGGGACTTTCAGTAATTTGCAAAGTCCGCAAACCATGGGGTAGAAGAATCAAGCTTAGAATTCACTACACCAAGTGTCTCTAGCGGAAATGTTTCGGTGATTTCCTTGGGCTCGTAAACACTTTGGTGAGGATCTTCCAAACGAGAAAGATGGTCGGCCGCTAGATTCTCGGCTCCTTTTTTGTCAACAATTTTGTGGTGAAATTCTTGAAGGAGGAGAATCCAACGAAGTAATCTCGGCTTTGCATCTTGTATAGCCATGAGATACTTGATAGCCGAATGATCCGTATACACTATGCATTTCGTCAAGACGAGATAAGGTCGAAATTTCTCAAATGCATACACCACGGCAAGGAACTCCTTCTCTGTTGTAGTGTATTTAAGTTGAGCCTCGGTCATCGTCTTGCTAGCATAGTGAATAGGCAAGAAGTGCTTATCATGACGTTGCCCCAATACGGCCCCAATAGCATAATCACTAGCATCACACATGAGCTCAAAGGGGAGGTTCCAATTGGGAGCAACAAGAATGGGAGCTTCGGTAAGTTTCCTCTTAAGGATTTCAAAGGCTCGTACACAATCTTCGTCAAAGACAAAACGTGCCTCTTTTTCAAGAAGATGTGTAATGGGTCTAGAGATCTTTGAAAAACCCTTGATGAATCGACGATAAAAGCCCGCGTGGCCTAGGAAACTCCTAACTCCCTTAACGGTTTTGGGATGAGGTAATTTGGCGATGACGTCTACCTTAGCTTGATCTACCTCAATCCCCGCTTTCGAGACCTTGTGCCCAAAGACGATTCCACTCTTAACCATAAAATGACACTTTTCCCAATTGAGCACAAGGTTGGTTTCCTCACAACGTTTCAACATTCTCTCAAGATTCGACAAACACGAATTGAACGAATTACCAAAAACGGAAAAGTCATCCATGAAGACTTCCATCGTCTTCTCGATCATGTCATGAAAAATAGCCATCATGCACCTTTGAAAGGTTCCCGGTGCATTTCAAAGTCCGAATGGCATTCTACGATAGGCAAACGTTCCATATGGACACGTAAACGTAGTTTTTTCTTGATCACGAGGATCAATGGGAATTTGGAAGTAACCGGAAAAACCATCTAAAAAGCAATAGAAATATTTTCCCGCAAGACGCTCCAACATTTGGTCCATGAAGGGCAAGGGAAAATGGTCTTTTCGAGTGGCTTCATTCAACTTACGATAGTCAATGCACACTCTCCATCCGGTCACGAGTCTAGTGGGAATTAACTCGTTCGCATCGTTTGGCACAACGGTCATTCCTCCCTTCTTAGGGACACAATGAATAGGACTCACCCAAGGGCTATCGGAAATAGGGTAAATCATTCCCGCGTCAAGGAGTTTAAGGACTTCCTTTTTGATGACGTCGTGAATTTTGGGGTTCACCCTCCTTTGACATTGGATTGCGGGCTTGTAATCCTCCTCCATTAAGATTTTGTGGGTACAAAACTTGGGATCAATCCCCTTAATGTCGGATAACTTCCACGCAATTGCCCCTTTGTGATCCTTTAGAACGTCGACAAGTGCGGTTTTTTCATCATTCGAAAGTTCCTTCGCAATAATAACCGGCAACTTGTCGTCCTCCTCCAAATAGACATATTCGAGATGAGGAGGTAAATCTTTCAACTCGAGGATAGGTGGTTCCTCAAGTGAAGATTTGGGCTCGATACTCATAACCTCCTCGGGTGGAGGAAATGGGAAATCGTTAAGAAAATCCTTGATAATCGAGAAGTCCTCATCGTTGTCGAGGTCTTCGTTACAAGTACGTGGAACATCGAATTCTTCCAACGTAAAACCACCACCTTCAAATGGAGTGAAGGTTGGTGTCGAATTATCAAGAATTAGATCTAACATAGTGGGATTGCCACTAGTTTCTTCATCGCCAAAACCTAGAACTTCTTGTGAAAATTCCTCGCAAACCACGTCGATCATATCAACGAGGTTTATGGTTGCAACGGAATAGACATGAGAAATTTGAGAGTTTTGAGTTGCGTTTATAACAAGTTCCTCGTCGTTGAAACGTAAGGTGATCTTTCTAGCATGAACATCGATCAAAGCCATAGACGTATCTAAAAACGAACGACCTAAAATGAGAGGAACTTGAGGATCCGTGGGGATATCAACAACGATAAAGTCTACGGGATAGTAGAACTTCCCCACTTTCACAAAAACGTCTTCCACCAAACCACATGCGGGAATCGTGGAATGGTCGGCCAACTCGATAGACATTAGTGAAGGAGTAAGATTAGGAAGATTGAGCGACTTGAAGATTACAAGTGGCATCAAGTTAATGCTAGCACCAAGATCGGCCAAGGTGAAGCATTCCTCCATATCTTGGATTGCACAAGGGATCAAAAATTTACCGGGATCACCGACTTTTTGAGGTATGCGATTAAGATAAACCGACGAACAACTAGACAATTGGTGCAATTTCTCCTTGTTGTTCAACATACTCTTAAAGTTAGCGGCAAATCGAGGCATCATGACCAAAGCATCGGCGAAACTCACATTAAAGTGCAAATCACGAAACATTTTCATAAAAAGCTCAAATTGGTAATTGTCGCGCTCTTGACGTTTCTCCTTTCTAAGTCTCGATGGGTAGGGCAAAGGTGGTGTGGGTTAAGGCATAGTAGGCATAGCCTTTGGAATCTCGGGTTCCAATGTTGGTAATGGGTCAACCGTAGGTGTGGCATGAGCGGTACTTCGTGGGATTGGGACATGCTCCTTTTGGACCACCACCTCGGGTTCTTCCTCAATTGCTTCCTCCGTAGGAGTAATTGGTTGAGGAGTCGGTTCCTTAAGTGTCTTACCACTACGTGTGGTAATCACTTTCATCTCACCCTTAGGGTTTGATACGGTGTTGCTAGGAAGACTACTCGAAGACGGTTTACACATTATTGCCTCAAACATAGACGAGATTTTATCTTCAAACATGGATTGCCTCTTTTCGGCTTTAATCATTTCTTGTTTAATCTCATGTTGCCCTTGTTCCATTTTTTGTTGGTTTTGTGTAACCTTGTGACATTTCCTTCCATCTTGTTGGTGTGGATTTTAAGTTCATTAGCTAACTCATTTTTCAACTCTTTCTTTAAGTCGTTCTTAAACTCGTATCTTAGGCTAATGATTTCTCTTTGAATATTGTCAAACATAGCATCATTCACATTAGCGTATTCAACAAATTCATTTGGAAGATCTTTCAATGTTTGCAAACCTTTGTTGTTGTTTTGAAAATCATTTTGATTCTTGTTTGAAACTTGATTATTAGCCCCTTGATTACCATAGTTTCCCTTGTTGAAATTATTTTTGAAACCAACTTGATTGTTGCGATAGTTGTTGTTAGCATTTTGATTTGATCCAAAACCCGGTGGAGTCAATTGATTAGAGCGGGAAACTTGACCATTTTGGTTGTAATACCCCGTGGCCGCGTAGGCACTCGAAGTGTTACCACCGTTGGTAATGCACTCGGAGAAATCATGACCTCCACCACAATACATGCAAGAAACCTCAACCGCTTTAGCCGCAGCGGGAACACTTGGTTCACCAACTTTAAACTCAATCAAAAGTCCTTTTAGCTTATCAAAAATCTTGTTTTCCAAGTTCGCCTCAATTTGGCAAGCATCGATGGTAGTAGACAAAGAAGGTGAAGCCGAAGACGAAGCCTTACGAACACTAGACGTGCTACGAGGACTATACACCTTAGATCTATTCTCAGTTATCACCAAAGCTTCCTCAACCGTTTTACACAAAAAATTACCACCCGCGGCGGCATTTAAATAATCCCTTTCATTATCATTAAGTCCATTGTAAAACGTGTCAATTTGATGCAAGTCGAAAAAACCGTGATGAGGACATTCATGTAACATCTCCTTAAACCTATTCCAAGCCGTTGAAAAACTTCCATTAAACTCTTGTGAAAACTTTGAAATCTCGTTTTTCAAGTGCGTAGTCTTAGAGGGCGGAAAAAATTGGTTCCCAAACTTAGACACGAGATCCTTCCACGTCAATATAGAATTGGGTGGCTCTTTCTCCAACCAAATTTTAGCGGGCCCCGCTAAGGAATACAGAAAAAGCATCATCTTAATCGAGTCATTCGAGACATCCTTAAACTTGCAAGTGGCAGTAAGACGATTGAATTGGCGGATATGGTTGTGTGGGTTGTCCTTCTCATCACCACGAAATTTGTTGTTTTGGATCATCGACAACAAACCCGTTTTCACCTCAAAATTCTCCGCAAGGATAGCGGGAATCACAATAGCCTCTCCATAACCCTCGGTGGGTGCTTGAAGTAACTCCATCATAGTTCGATTCGCCATGGTTGGTGCTTCTCTTACAATGGGTTCGTCAATAGGATAATCCTCACTAGAAAGATTGGGAGTGGGAGTTTTGTTCTTTCGTTTACGTGCACGTCTTGCTTGATTACGAGTTAGCATAAACGTCACGTACAACGAGGGGACGAGCAAAGAAGATTCTTTTTGGTGTTTTGAATTTTCAATTTTTTTGTGGTTTTGGATTGTATTAAGTAGACACAAATCTACAAATATCCTCCTTAATCAAATCTCTTGATTAAAGAAGCCTCAAGGAATGAAAACGATCACGTGAAGTGAACGCCTTCGATGACTTTAGAACGTTGGTGGAACACCAAAACGTTCAAGAGGGTTTAATCAATTGAAACCAAGAAAATATATATGATACTTAGTAATACTTGGGGCGGCAAAACCCTCGATTAGCTCTCAAAATCAAATACTCACAAGCAAGCGGGGAAACGAGGCGGCGCGAAGCACTTAAGAGCCTTTTTCCTTAGGATATATTTTATAATATCCGCCTTATACCTACCTTATAGTTTGTATTTTTCAAGATTGAGCTTCACGAAAGTATTTATCTATGTTTGCCTTTTTCTTTGGTTTGAGATTCGAATACAATGATTGGGTAATGACCTCCCAAGTCAAGGTTGTGATTTCTCACGTATTTGGAGTACTTGTGAATTTATTGTTCTACGTATACACTATAGTAATAGTATTCACACAAAAACCGAAAACCGATAATACGTATTAGTAGAGTGCTACTACTACAAATACTATTTTGGTTAGTATATAAAAACAACAATTCTAAATCAAAACACAACACGCCTCCCCGGCAGTGGCGCCAAAATGATGTAGTGGTTTTACTACTCTTTAGGAAAAGAGAGCAAATAGGGTAAGCACGACGATTTAGGAAAACCGTGTGTAAATGACCCTAAAATGAGTTCGTTCTCAAGGAGGCTAGTGTGTTAGAGTCCAGTTCCCCAACACCCCTTTATTTAGCAAAGTTCCAATGGATCAATCTCAACCATCCATCTTCTTTTCATCTAATGGTCCAGATTATACCCTGCTCCAACACTAGAGGGGTAAAATAGTCCCCATATAAATAACAATATTTACACACACAACCATTTTATATCACAAAAATTAGGTCGGTGTCTCCCACCCAGCCACCTACCTTCCGGCGACCAACTCCAACAACCACCCCAACAACTTTTTCCGACGACCACCCCCAACAACCTACCTTCCACCACCAACCACCCCTACCACCTACCTTTCTTTTTCCGGCGACATCACATACAACACATCTATTTTCTTTTCCGGCGACATCACCTACAACCACCTACCTTCCATCTTTTCCGGCGACATCACCTACACCTACCTACAACAGCAAACAACCTTCTTTTCCGGCGACATCATCTACAACCACCTACCTTCCACCTACCTTCTTTTCCGGCCACATCATCTACGCGGCCAACACCAAACAACCACCTACCTTCTTTTCCGGCGACTTACCACAGCGAAAAAACAGACATGGAAACTCAAATCGAAGAAGATGTTGCTGTGGTTCCAGTTACGCAAACTAATAATGCAGATCTAGATCCACAACGTCACGTACTTGATGAAGATGCAGATCCAGAAGCTAATCTTGTCGAAAATATAGGTAAATGATTAGTTTGATTTCTTTGAAAACAGAATCATGCATGATTTGAATACAAATGCAGTAATAAATCTTTCTTGTCGAAATCATGTTGAATCATGCTGATTCTGCATAATTCACGTTGAACATGTGTTATTCATGTCGAATCATGCATGATTCATGTTAAATCATGCATGATTCATGTTGAATATGTATGATTCATGTGGAATCATGCATGATTCATGTGGAATCATGCATGATTCATGTAAAATCATGCATGATTCATGTGGAACAAGCATGATTCATGTGGAATCATGCATGATTCATGTGGAATCATGCATGATTCATGTGGAATCAAGCATGATTCATGTAGAAACAAGCATGATTCATCATGAATCATGCATGATTCATGTAAAATCATGCATGATTCATGTAGAAACATGATTCATCATGATTCATGATTCATGATGAATCATGCATGATTTATGATGAATCATGCATGATTCAGTATGAATCATGCATGATTTATGATGAATCATGCATGATTCAGTATGAATCATGCATGATTCATGTAAAATCAAGCATGATTCATAATGAATCATGCATGATTCAACATGAATCATGCATGATTCATAATGAATCATGCATGATTCAACATGAATCATGCATGATTCAACATGAATCATGCATGATTCAACATGAATCATGCATGATTCATACTGAATACTTTTTAGTATTATTAAAATTCTTGACCAGGTTCTCTAACAATTGTTATTCTCTAACAGGTTCTACCAGCACTCCAAGACCAAGTTTATACATTCATAGTGAGACACCCGGAGGATCTGTATATTGGGAACCAATTGTTCCGGACGAGTTGTTACCTAAGCAGGGAAAAAGATTTGATACAATGGAGGAATGTATTGAGTTTTATTCTGCGTATGCTGAAAAATCAGGATTTGAAGTTAAAAAGTCCACGCAAAAAAGAAATAGGAGTGGTGACGTTAAATCAAAGTACATCATGTGTAACCGGCAAGGGGTTCCAAAAGACATAAATGTTAACACCTTGGATCCTGCAAACAGTGGAAAGCAAACAAGGAATACAAGATATCGTGTAACAGGTTGTGAGGCACAAATAAAGGTTGATTTGGATTATGTTAAGAGAAAGTATGAAATAACCAAATTTATTGCTAAGCACAACCATCAAATGCTTCCGACAGAGTATAAGCATCTAACAAAGAAACAAAGAAAAATGACTCATGCAGAAAGAGTGTTTGTTGTGAGAGCTTCAACACAACTGAGACTTGGGGGAACCAAGGCACATACTGTGTATTCTAGTATCAAAGGGGGTGCTGAGTATGTGCATGGAACTAGTGATGATTTTAAGAATCAGATAAGGGATGTTAATGAATATATAGGAGAAAGTGATGCACAGATGCTTATAAATAAGATGGAAAACAGGAAGAAGTTTGTTCCAGGCTTTACGTTTCAGTATAAGGTTGAAAACAGCGAACTGGTTGCAATGTTTTGGGCGGACGAAGTAGATAAACGCAACTATGAAGAGTTTGGAGATATTATATCTTTTGATGCTACATTCAAAACAAACAAGTAAGTTATTTTAGAATTCATTATAAATCATGCATGATTCATTATGAATCATGCATGATTCATGTTGAATCATGCATGATTCATGCATGATTCTTCTGATGAATCATGCATGATTATTCAGATGAATCATGCATGATTCATTATAAATAATGCATGATTCATGTTGATTCTGTCTTTTTTGCATAATCTGTTTTTTTTAATGAATCATATGCATGATTTATGATGAATCATGCATGATTTTTGTTGAATCATGCATGATTCAACATGAATCATGCATGATTTATAATGAATCATGCATGATTCATCAAATATATCATGCATGTTTCAGAATGAAACATGCTTGATTCATTATAAATCATGCATGATTCATTATAAATCATGCATAATCTGTTTTTTATTTTCTAATTGTACATTATTTTCAGGTACGATATGGTCTTTGTTCCATTCACTGGCATAGATAATCACAGAAAGTGTGTGAATGTTGGATCAGGATTGCTACTAAACGAGGACACAGAAGCTTATACGTGGCTTCTAACATCGTTCATGACTGCTCACGAAAAACAACCGACAATGATTGTAACGGATCAAGATGGGGCAATGAAAAGGGCAATTGAAGCAGTTCTGAAAGAATCAAAACACAGATTATGCATGTGGCATATCATGCAAAAAATCCCATCAAAGGTATTGCCATTTTCATAACCTTTTTTGAATCATTCATGATTCTTATAAATAATCTGTTATGATTTAATTACAGATATGTGAAGAAATTTATGATAAAACTAATTTCAAAGAACGTTTCAACAAATTGGTGTGGAATATGTTTATAGAGCCACAAGAATTTGAAGCAAGATGGTCAATACTTATTAAAGACTTTAAGTTGGAAAAACACAAGTGGATGACAAAGATGTATGAGCTTCGAAAAATGTGGTTACCAGCTTATTTTATTACGTCACCTCTGTTTGGCTTAATGAGAACTACTTCAAGATCAGAGAGTGAAAACGCGTTTTTTAAAGGTTTCACAAATCACGGGTCAACATTGGTCAACTTCATGATGTGCTATGAATCAGCAATGGAAAGGCAAAGGAGTAAACAAGAACATCTAGATTTCAGAACTTTTGATGCTGCCCCAAGATATAAAACAATGTTAGAAATGGAAAAACACGCGGCTAAAGTTTATACAAGGACAATATTTCTGCTTGTTCAAACAGAAATGTATGAATCTATTTGGTCTTGTCAAATAGAAGAGTTTAAAAAGGACGAGGGAGTTGAGATGGTTGTAGTTAGAGACACAAAGGCGGGTGCTTATAGGACACTATTCACAGAAGAAGGAAAAGAGATGGTTGTGCAGGAAGAAGACAAAGTAATAGACTACAAGGTTAGTGGATTTTTTTTAACAATCATGCATATTTCATATATAATCAACAATGAATCATGCATGATTCATCTGATGAATCATGCATGATTCATGGAAGAATCATGCATGATTCTTGGGTGAATCATGCATGATTCATAAATAATCATGCATGATTCTTCCATGAATCATGCTTGATTTTACATGAATCATGCATGATTTAGTAAGAATCATGCATGATTCATGGGTGAATCATGCATGATTCATTGAAGAATCATGCATGATTCATTGAAGAATCATGCATGATTTAGTAAGAATCAGGTATTAATACGTTTTTTTTTGCATCAAAACAAGGTTTTGCGTTCTCTTGAAGATGGATCTGTTGAGTGTACCTGTAGACATTTCATGCGTTACGGATTTTTATGTAGACATGTATTTTGTGTTTTGAAGAACCGTAATGTTCAAATGATTCCGAAGAAGTACGTTTTAAGGCGTTGGAGGAGGGATTTGATACCACTTTCATTAAGAAGAAGCACGAACAGATATGGAGAGAAAAACAAAGAAATGGAAATATTAACAAATGAGGCTAACTATGTAGTAGATGAGTGTTTGTTTTTGTTGAGTAAAGATAAAGAAAAGTTGTCGCAATTTGTGGAAAAGCTCAAAACTATAAAGAAGGAATTTGAGGTTCTAGTGCCAAGGCCTCCTTCACAGAAAACGGCAGACATGATTGAAGATATTTATGCTATTCAAAAGCCGAATAAGAATATTGTAAACAATCCTCATGTTGCTGCAATAAGAGGTGCTAAGAAAGGACAACGTAGAAAAAGTGCAAGAGAAGTAGCTATCAATGCTAAAAAAAAGCAAGAGCGGAAGTGTGGACAATGTGGAGTGAAGACTAACAAACATACAAAAACAACATGTCCGGAAAATCCGAAATACATTGCTAAAGTCAAAAAGATTGCTGCTGCGGC
This sequence comes from Glebionis coronaria, assembly GCA_025667525.1. Lineage (NCBI taxonomy): Eukaryota > Viridiplantae > Streptophyta > Magnoliopsida > Asterales > Asteraceae > Glebionis > Glebionis coronaria. The sequence continues at coordinate 376,406,593 of CM046874.1, forward strand.
TGCTGCTGCAAAGGAAGCAAGGAATGCAACTATTGCGGCTGCTGCTGAAAAGGAAACAAGGAATACAACTATTGCTGATGCACTACAAACAGGAACAACTGGTGTGGGTGCTGTGGCTGCTGCTGCAAATGCAGCAAAGAATGCAACTATTGCGGCTGCTGCTGAAAAGGAAGCAAGGAATACAACAATTGGTGCGGGTGCTCCTTCAATTGTTTTGTAGTACACTTATAATATTCGTTAGATTTGTTTTTTAATTTGATTTAACTGTATTAAAACTCTGAGATTGGAGTACTTAGTTTAATGTTTTGTAGTACACTTATAATATTTGTTAGATTTCTTTATTAATTTGATTTAACTGTATTAAAACTCTGAGATTGGAGTACTTTGTTTAATGTTCATATAATATTCGTAATGAATCATGCATGATTCGTAATGAAACATCATATGCCATCCAAAAATCATGCATATGAGTCAGCAAGGTAACTACTGGTGACGCACTACAAACAGACTTATAATGTTCATATAATGTTCTATGAATCATGCATGATTCATAGTGAATCATGCATGATTCATAGTGAATCATGCATGATTCATAGTGAATCATGCATGATTCATAGTGAATCATGCATGATTCATAGTGAATCATGCATGATTCATAGTGAATCATGCATGATTCATAGTGAATCATGCATGATTCATAGTGAATCATGCATGATTCACTATGAATCATGCATGATTCCTAGTGAATCATGCATGATTCATAGTGAATCATGCATGATTCATAGATGAACCATGCATGATTCATAGATGAACCATGCATGATTCATAGATGAACCATGCAAACAGTTACATAACAGTAAACTGAAATAGATGAACCATGCAAACAGTTACATAACAGTAAAAAAAGATAACATAAAGTACCATCAGTTTTACGAACAAAAGATTACCAACATATAAGATCAGAATATAACATAAAAATACCCTCCCATTTAACTACCATCCATTTTACGAACAAAAGTTTAACAAACTACAAATCAAACATCACTTTCTTTTTTTACCACCAGCATATGTCATATGAAAATCTTTCGATTTTGCAGCTTTAACATCCTTCCCAACCTCCTTCCTTTCTGCAGCTTTAACATCCTTACCAACCTCCTTTACTTCTGCATCTTTAACATCGTTCCCTTCTGTCTGATCTTCTTGGCCAGGCATAGTCTTTGGTGGATCACGCTCATTCCTGTTTTTGATTGCATCTTGAATAATATCAACCCTTTTCTGGTGTTCATTCTCCGTCTCAAACTTGAAGGCCAACTCAAACATCTTCTGTTTATGAATGTTAAAATCATGCAACAAAAGCTTGGTAGCAATCCTATACCTCATACATAACAACTGTGAGCGCTGTTCCTTTGATTCTACATCAAACCCAACATCCCAATCTCCAACAGGTGTGCCAGTGTAAGATTCCATATGGATCATAGCAAATATTCCGCAATCTTCATAGTTACTCTCTGTACTCCAATTCAAACGTAGAATGCGTGGTTTGACTTTCATCATGGCCGATAGTTTGTCATGCCCATGCTCTTTTAGATGCCTGATAAAAAACTTTTTCTACAAAAAAAGATACAAGGATCACAAAACTCAAATACATTAATAAAACTCGATACATTAATAAAACTCACTACATTAATAAACAAAAATGATTTTAAACTTACCAAAGGATCACAAGCTGCTTTGTATCTTGAACTATAGGAATATGGTCCAGCATAAATGTTATCAATGATAAACATTGATGGATTCTCCAAGTTGAAAACAACAACATAAAAGTGTCCAGAAGCACAAATAGGAAAAAACACCAAATCAACATCCGAGAGGCGAAGTGCATCCTCATCATGCTGCAATTGAGTTGAAATGGCATCTGAAAAGACTTTCCACTGTCCATCTGGATCAAGAGTACTTTTAATAGTTCCTTCTGGCTGTTTACAGACAAGCGAAACAAAATTAGAGGGGATTCAAGATGAATCATGCATGATTCAAGATGAATCATGCATGATTCAAGATGAATCATGCATGATTCAAGATGAATCATGCATGATTCAAGATGAATCATGCATGATTCAAGATGAATCATGCATGATTCAAGATGAATCATGCATGATTTACAGAATGAAAAAAAACATCGCTACATGTGAATAGAAACTTACAATACAGCCAGTTGTAAAAAAAAGCCTTCTTAACCGCTCATTAACTTTACCAGCTTCCACCAGCTTCAACAATGTAGCCCGCTCCTCCAGGTTCAACAATGCACTCCAACTATCAATAACATTGTGGTCTAACCATAATCCAGGTGTCAATGTCTCCATGCTCACTCGTACAGATTTTTGCTCATAACCCGAATTAGTTTGGAAAACAGTTTCACTACAATTAGAAATAACAAACAAATTATGATACGTCATTCTTTAACTACAAAATCGAAAGCAAAAACTGAAATAAAGAACTTACTATCTATCGCCTTGCATAGCGAACAAACTATTCCCCAGTATAAACTCAAGCCTCTTTAGATCAGGACCAACTTCAGTTCTCTTATTCATAAAAGGAGATGACAACACAGAAGATGGCTTCCTAACTTTTTTCTTGGGAGATGAACGAGTAGAAACTCGTGGAGGCGTCTTGGGAGGCGAAACGTTGGTAGGTTCATTCATAATCATGTTAAACAAATTTTCCTGCAAAAAGTTCAAAAAATTTAATTATAAACATACATATGACCATATCATTATACAACTCATGAGGAAAAGTTAAAAATATACGTCATAAAAGGCATCTGAAAGCAGATCAATCACCTCTCCAACCCAATGAATGTTTCTTTCAAGCCACTGCGTGTAAGTTTCTTCAACATCATCGACTGCTGCTTCGTCTGCTCCTTCGTCTGCTGCTGCTTCGTTCCCGGGCTCAATGTCCTTTGTAGGTAACTCCTTTGCATCCGACTCTTTTGGCTTGTTTAAATCAACATTCTCGTCAGGCGAAGCATTGAAATCGTCAATATGAGTAGGTTCACCTTGAAACGAAATAGTATCCTTAAAAAGTCCATCATATTTCTCAAACAATTGATGAATGTTCTCATCATTTGGAAATTCATTGTTCGCATCTCTTAAAAAGCATTCAAGTTCGGCCTTGTCTTTGGCAATGCTTGAAAGCTTTTCATTGATCTTTGTGCAAAAGGCCTACAAAAATGAAATATATAAATCATGCTTGATACATGTAGAAAAATTCTTGATTCAGTTGAATCATGCATGATTCAGTTGAATCATGCATGATTCAGTTGAATCATGCATGATTCAGTTGAATCATGCATGATTCAGTTGAATCATGCATGATTCAGTTGAATCATGCATGATTCAGTTGAATCATGCATGATTCAGTTGAATCATGCAAACTCAAATTAATATAACACTTGACAAAAATAATTGAAAAAACAATAAAAACCGTAAAAAGATACGACAACACACCTGTTTACTGGAAAAACCACTTTGTTTTTCTTCACTTTGTTTACCCACATCGAAAAAACCTTCACTTTGTTTCTCTTCGGACGCAGTCCATTCTGGCTGCAACTCCAACATCCCAATAATATTATCTTGCACCTCTAAATCCTGCCTGCGATGCATGTTTGTTGTATTCCAATTCAGAATAGCAGGTCTGGACCGAAGAACAGGATAACGATCAAATTTTGTTGAATCCAAATACAGCAGCTGTTAGGAAAATAAAAATTATTTCTTGTTAAAAGTTATAAACAATATAAACATTAAATAAAAAAACACAAAAAAAAACGTAAAAATGTATATATGCACACACTTACAATTAAAAAACACAATGGCCCAATGTAAAAACCAGCCAAAGTATTCGGTTCCGTGCTATTTCCAAGACACTTGTATAAGAACTCACACCAATCTATTCCAGCAATATCCGTATCCTCACGAATACGCCGAACAATAGTTAGATCAGGTATTGCTTTCATTGTGTAAGCTGTACACAACCCAACAGAAAATAGAGTAAGAAAATTGACTTTATACATAAAGTCAACTTCTGTTGCTTCATTAAGTTTCTCTTGAATATCAGAAGCACGAAGTAGTTTCCATGGTTTATCAAACTGTTTTAACCACAACAACACAAACGGGTCATCCAAAGCTCTCTCATGTAGATCATATAAAGAAGTTCCACCAATGGGAAGTCCTAAAATATCCTTAATCTTTTGAGGAGTTACAAGAATCGAAGACCCGTTTAAAAGCTTAAACTGATAGCTCTCCTTATCAAATGCTCTAACAGCAAACCTCCCTAAACGCCCAGGTAAGGTATCTATTTTAATGGAACGAAATGAAGAAAACCCAATACTTCCCAAAAACTTATCAATGTCCAACCTGCTATCTCGAATTGCTGCGAAGAAAGAAGTAGGCACTGTCCTAGATTTTATAATTGGAAACTTGAGTAGATACTTATCTCTTTCACTCAAGACAACCTCTCCACCTTCAGAAGTCTTCTTATGCTTCTTCCCAGGTTTCTTAACACCCTCTTCATCTTCTTCTTCATCTTTGACATTGTCCTCATCAGATTCCTGCTTTTCAACCTTCACTTTTCGGGGACCTTTTTTTACCCCAGGCTCTTTCTTAACTGCATCGTCATTTTGATCATCGTCATCTGACTCCTCTTTATAGTCACTCACAACATCCGACACTATTCTATCTACAAAATCAGTAGATCTCTTCCTCTTCCCAACTGGTTCCTTCTTAACAGTAGCTTCTTTCTTAATATCAGATGGTTCTTTTTTAATAGCAGCACTAGACTTTTGTGAAGGAGCTTTTGCCTTTGGCATTGCACTAGTTCTTGGTTTTTTTTCAGCGACAGGAGGTGACGTAGATCCTTTATGACCTATAGATTTCTGACGCTTGCTTGTATCACGTTGAACTGCAAAAAGTAAGAAACACAAATCAGTTAAGTGCTAAGAAGTTACAAATACAAAAAAACATATGCATGATTTAACAAACATGATTCATGAAGAATCATGCATGATTCATGAAGAATCATGCATGATTCATGAAGAATCATGCATGATTCTTCATGAATCATGCATGATTCTTCATGAATCATGCATGATTCTTCATGAATCATGCATGATTCTTCATGAATCATGCATGATTCTTCATGAATCATGCATGATTCTTCATGAAAACAAATACACAGCTATCTAAAAAAATTTCTATCTTCGTGATTAATTTCTTCAAAAACTGAACATAATAAACGTCGATCAACTTTACGTCGATCAACTGAACATAATAAAAAAATTTCTAGTTGCCCAGATTTACACCACTAGTTTTAGTTTAAACACGGGACCGGGAAAACAACTGTTAAGTATAACAAGCTGATACAGAGCAGCACGAGCACGAACAAAGACCTTTGGTGTACTGATTTAAAACGAATAATATGTCAGCTTTAACTTTATTTAACAGAGGAAAGCAACTTTCTAAGAATAATAGCATCCAAGCGTACTGATTTGCACGCATTACAAGTACATAAACTCGACTTCTACTGCAGATGGTGAAACCGTTCACTTCAATTATAAATCAATAGAACACAGGACGTCCATATTAATGCTAAAAGCCGTAAATGCACCCTTCTATATCTAATCAAGCCCAATGTTTGTTATAGGAGATGTATAGTTCCCAATATATTGGATGCATATATAAACGTTGCATCGAACGCATTCCTAGAAAATAGAAATACACATCTTATAAGGTAAAGGTCGCACATTACAAAACTCATTCCTTTAATTTACTAGTGGCGGAGTACGACTGTTAATTTTTTACAGCGACAGTATGATGCCATAATATGAGAAAAAGAACCTGCTATTTCTTGCCACGTTAAGCTAGTAGAAGCAACATTTGGATCAGAATATAATACATAGTGTTTGTTTTATAAGAAACAAGAGTGTCGTTCTCTAAAACACAACTATAGCCTTTGGTGTTCTACAAATTCAGTAGATGAGAATCAACGCGATATGTAAAATTTGGATCAGAATATAATACATAGTGTTTGTTTTATAAGAAACAAGAGTGTCGTTCTCTAAAACACAACTATAGCCTTTGGTGTATTTAGGATCGCTTATTTTAACCAGTCATCAGGTTTGAAAATAAGCAAGTACCAATGTGTTTATACTAGTTGCTTATTTATTCAATAATAAACTAATAAACAGTCTTCAATAGTGTGTTTGGGATTGCTTATCTTCTTTAAAACAGTATAATAACCAGATAAGCACTTACATAAACAACCCCAAAACCCCCTAATCACTTAAACATAAGCAGTAATGTGACAGTTACTCATAAACCACTAATCAAGTTAGCATAGTTGTCAGCTCACAGCTGTTTTATATACACGTTTCATTATGTAGATGTTTAAAACACTTCTTCAACTAGCCTTTAAAAAAACGCTAAACACTTCTTGCCGAACAAGTATTCCTAAGAGCAATCGGTATCGAACGTCATAGGGCGCGTTATTCCCCTATGCCACCCGCCCATACCTGACTTTGTTTTATAGGGCATGGCTTATCTCAGGTGGACACTGGTTGGTGCCAAAAGGCACCCGGTTCAAGGTGCTCCCGCCAATTCACACCCTTTTTTGGATAGGGCGTGGCGCCAAAATCACTAGCAAAGCCGTGTACCAATGATTTTCTGAATGTTCTTGCACTACGTGTCGACCATACCCACGTTGTTGACATTATGCACAAGGACATGACATTTATTTTGTTTATTTGGTTTTGGGCTTATGTTTCAGAAACTCACTTTTTGGGGCTTGTTTTTAAACTTTTCGGCTTATATAAGTTTACTGTGTCATAATCAACTTATATAAGCCTGAAAGTTTCAAACTAAGCCGCAAAAACCAATCTTATGAAACATAAGCTCAAAACCAAATAAGGCATATGCCAAAACAAACACGGGGTGTTTGGGTTACCATATTTTCCGGGCTTTTGAGCTACTTTGAAATCGGAAAACCTCAGGAGCACACTTTTTCTGTTTTGTGAGCTTCATTTACTTTGGGTTTATAGCTTATTTCATAATCTATAAGCTCAATTTGAGAAGCTCGTAAGCCAAAAAAAGTGGGCTTATGAGCTTTTCCGATTCCAAAATTGCCCATAAGCCCGGAAAATCAGCTAATCCAAACACCAGAAAAATCAGCTAATCAATAAAGCTAAAAAACAACCAGTAAATTAAGCTATTAATAACAAACATAATCCTAAAAATCTTTAAAAAAATACATCAACAAAAATAAGCAAATATAAACTAAAAAATAAGCATAAAAAAAGCATAAAAACAATTAAAAATGTAAATGAAAAAGATTACCAGTATTCAAGCCAACTTTAGGATTGGAAGCCATCTCTGATCGATTATTAGGGTTTCAATCGGAAATGGAGATCGATTAATAGGGTTAGATCGCCATACGAGGAATCATCGGAGAGTGATTGGGGGTGGCGGAGATGATTGGGGGTGGGGGTGGGGGTGGTGGTGGTGGTGGTGGTGGCGGAGATGAATGGCGGTTAGGGTTTCAGATAAAAGTGGAAGTGGGAGGAGTGTGTGTGAGTTGTGAGTTGCGAGTGTGTGTGTTGCGAGTGTGTGTAGTGTGAGTTTAGATAAACGTTTTTTTTTTTTTTTTTAAATTAATCTGGACCGTTAGATGTAAATAAAATCGATGGCTAAGATGAGTCCATTGGGACTTTGCTAAAAAGAGGGACTATGTTGAACTTTTGGGTAGTGTGTTATGTGTGTAATGATTTATATTACTTTGTGATTATATTTTTGAGAAAGAAAAATAGAAATGAGATTAGAAGAGAATGACGGTTACGAAGACGGATTAAACTAAGTCGAAAAAGGTGTACACGTAAAACCGTAAAAAGCACTAAAACTAAAATTTTACCCTAAAAATCACCAAAAATCACTAAAAATCCACAATAATATTCTAAGAGTTCACAAAAAATCCAAACTTGCCAAAACCTTTTAATTAATTAAATAATGACTTTTTAATGCTAATTAAAGCCCTATCAATATTAACTATTAAAAAGTCCAAAACAAGATCTTAAAGTTTGTAAACCTCAAAAATACACTAATTAAGCTAAAAAGTAATTTTCAAAATTTTAAAACCACTAAAATCTATTTTTAAGCAATTAAAAACTACTAAAATCAATTAAAACTTAAATTAATTCTAGAAAGTAATTAAAAGACTCTAAAAATATTTGGAAAGTTGCAAAATTCCTAATTAAGTGTCTACAATCTAGGAAAAATATAAAAACTTAGAAAATCAGACTTTTAATTTTTAACAATAGAATAATATTAAAATATTATTAAAAATCCAAAAATCATAAAAAATTCTAAAAATTTGCAAACTAACTTAATTTAACCTAAATAACTCAGAAATGAAAGTGAAATTACCTAAATACCCTTAATGGGCCTAAAAAGTGGGCTAAACCCAAAACAGAACCTTATTGGGCCAAATTTGGGCCCAATATAAAAAAGTGTCTAAAATAAGCCCAAAAAGCACTACTTGACTCAAAATTTGATTTTAAACAACTTTTTCCAAAGGCCCAAAAGCTGAAAGTGTGAAATAAGCTAGCTTATACCAAACGGCTTATTCTTAATGGGCTTTTTGGCCCATTAAGCTATAAGCCAATGCCATAAGCTGAAATTAGACACACAAGCTTCTTTTGTCCTAAATAAGACTTCTGTAAGAAGAAATTTGAAATAAGCCCAAGGAATAAGCCTGAAAATGCAATAAGCAATCTACAGAAAACGACAAAATAGTCGTTTTTGAGTTCTAGGCCACCCCAAGTGCTGATTCAAGTTTCTATAGCTTCCAAATGACTGAATTAAGCAAAATCAACAAAGAGTTTTCAAATACGCTGACTCAATAAGCTGGAAAAAGCAAATAAGCACTTATGTAAAAGTCAAATAAGTTGGTTTTCTAGTAAAAAGTCAAAGTCAAAGTCCAATAAGCTCCAGTCTAATCAAATGGGTCAAATAATGATGATCTATCACAAAAAATAAGTTGTTGCAAGTCTGGATAAGCTAAAATAGCTTATTGATAAGGTGAGTTCAAAATAACACTAGCAGGGGCTAGTTTTTGGTGTTGAGCAGTGGAAACTTTTTCCACTGCTTGACTTGTTTGACTTTTTGTCTTTAGTGACTTTTTTGGAGATTCAGATTACACAAAGGCACCCAAATGATCTTTGGATCAAAAAGAGTCAAGAGCAATCAAAATATCACAACCACAAACACCCAATTGATACAGTTTAATCAATAAAGTACCAGATCTAGCACAGACATGAACAATAAGCAGTTAAGCACTTATAAGCAGTTTTAGCAATAATCAGCCAACCAGATTCAACCAAATGCATACACAAGCTATTATAAACTCTAATGAACAAGTTTAAACAGTTTTCATGCAATGGCTTAAAGCCTAAATCAAGATTCAAGCTTATGAATGTTACTGATGAACACTAACACATGCAGTTTTTCACTTTGCTAATGTATTTGACACACAAGCCAGATTCAACACCTCAGATCTATCAAGTATGTTATATTAATGATTTTTAAACAGCTTTTATCCCTAAACATGCATAAACTCTAGGTTTTCCCAAAATTTTAGGTCAAAAACAGTCAAACTCAATAAGTTATAGCACAATCTTTGATTCAAGGTTTCAAACCACAAAACTTGCAGCAAAACACCCTCAAACAAGTGTATATCAGATAAAGAGCACAAATACAAACTTCCACAAACACAATAACAAGATGCAATCACAAACAGGTAATCCCAAACACCCCTTTAACTTTTCAAATCCAATTTTTTCAAAGCAAAAGTGAGATTTAAGACCACCCAAGCCCAATTTAACACAATAACAGATGAGAACAACAGATTCAAGCAAGATTAAGCCACAAAATACACAAGAATATAGGCAACACTCAAATATCACAAATATCCAAAATATTTTCAGATTTTGAGATTAAGGGTGTGTACCTCATGGATGTACATCCACAGCCACGGATTTTGAGCTTATGTGCTAGCTAGAACAAGCACAAGCTTCCACAACAAAGCCTGCTAAGATTCAACAAGGTTAGAAGTAAGATTATCAAAACAGAAACTTGAAAAGCCTTGATTAATGCAACCTTGTTACCCCACACTTGATTATCCCCAAGTTATAAGCCTCACCACACCTTAATTATCACAATTAGGATGCTATGATCAGCCCTATAACCCAAGCATTCCAAGGTTGAAACAAGAACTTAGCAAAATATCAAGCTTGAAGGAAAAATGCAAACTTTTGCACTCTCCTTAAAAACAGGTTTTGAGATTCAAATTTAGTAAACAAATAACATAAACAAGCATAAAATGAGATGGCACTTGGTCTTTCTTCAACACACTTAACACAATTTCATTAATCTGAAAATAGGATTTACAAGTGTTTGAACAAGGAAAAACCAAAAAGCAAACGTAAATGTTAAGACCTAATGCCTTTATATAGGCTACAATGAGACTAAGGAAGCTGAAAAATAACATAAACCCTAGCTGTGAAGTCCCCAATTTGCCCTTGCAGAATTTGAACTTCTTGGCTTCATGTGACTGATTTTTGTTTGCTTGTTGTAGCTGGCATGTTAAAAACGTATCCAATGGCTTGTATCAAGCTTAAAAAGTAAGCTTCAATCCTAAACGTTGGATGCCTGGTGGTTTTTTGGCAGTATCCCCTTTGTGTGTAGCAGGGGAATCTCATGTGGGACTAAGGAGTGAGGTGGCAAGCATTTTTGTAGTTGGGATGTGATTAAGGGGTTATTAATCACTAATCTGGAGTTTATTGGGTGCTAATTGCAAACGGATTAAGAAAACCCAAATTTGTGAAGAACATGAATAGTGCAAGTTTTGATCTGTTTGAGTATTTAAACTTTGTGTTTAGCGCGTTTAAATAAACTAATCCCAGATTAGTTAAAGTTGTTATTAGTGGATATCTGAGGTGGATAAATGGTGAAAGGGGATTGGTGGATTTTGGTGAGTGGGGCACGTGTCACCCCCTCACTAGTTAAGGTAACAATCATGTCTGCCAGTATTAAACCCCTATCTTTACACAACTTGCCATTTCCATCTAAAAATCCCAAAAATTGAGTTTCCTTTGTAATCAAACTTTCAGTTTTCACACTTCTGCCCCAAATACTTTTCCAAAGTATTTTCAGGGGTATTTCTTGCCATTTTGTGATACTTCAAGGGCTGATTTGGCATATTCTTCAATGGTAATGGTCTTGACTTGCATATTTGATATTTTGGAGGACTGAATTTGCCAAGTCATATTGATTGAGGGACCATTTTTGCCAAATATTCAAAGTTAAGGGTCCTTTTTTTAATTTTGGGATTTCCAAAGGACCAAACTTGTAATTTCTTGTACTTTGAAGGACTTCATGATATTTTTGACTTTGTGGACGATAATGGTTGACAATTTAGCTTTGTTGAGGGGCTAACCTTGCCAAGTCTTCAAAGTGGAGGGCCCTTTTGTAATTTTGACAAACTTTAGGGACCAAACTTGTAATTATGAAGATACAAGGGTATAAAGTGTCAGTTCTTCCACATTGGAGGACCCTTCTTCATAATTCTTCAAATCTTCAAGGGTTTATCTTGGGAAAGTCTTCATTAGGGCTTGGTTCATTGTGCGGCTTCGTTTCCCGTGTTCGTTTTTGTATGATTCTTGTGATCTTTTGTCATTTTCTCAATATCCGTACCTAGAATACACAAGCAACAAACACAAGCATATATATGGGTATTTTGATGATATTTAATGCATTTTAAGCCCTTTTTGGATGATGAGACTATGTATAAAAGCAGTCTCATCAGTCCACTATTTATAGGACAAAGGGCCAACGGCTATATCTGCCCGCGGTTCCTTATCTCAGCCGGCGGTACCTTATCGATAAGGAACCGCCTAGGTGCTAGGGAACCGCCGGAGTATACTCCGCTCCCTTTTTGTCCTTTAGTGGTGGAGGTCTTATCTGATTATAAAATATCCTAAAAGAATATTCAAAATCAAAAAAGAATATGCCATTTTCAAATTTTCAAATATTTAATTTAATAAAACATTTTCTTAAAAAGAAAGTTTAATTAAAAACTTGTCACACTTAAAAGATTAAATCACTTGATCACTTGATTAAGGTTAGTACTTGTTTATTCATACCTTAAGTGAAAATGGGTAAAATAAAAAATACTTGAACACAAGAATTCGTATTTCATTGTTTTCGTAAATGCTTGTTTTTACATATTTTCATAATCAAAACTAAGCGAGACCAAAAAATGCAAGTAACGTTTTTAGGCATTATTGCATTAACACTATTCTTTTTCATTCTTCAACCCATTCAATGCTTACCAATACGTCATAACTAGCACCTTGTTGTGATTGTTCCAGTGCTAACTTAAGTACTTGGTCAGCATTCAGCTTCGTTTACAATCTTTCTCCATCTTTCCTAAGGACTACTATTTCTAGCTATGGAATGTCCTTGGGAAGATTCCTCCGGTTTTGAAGAATCATTGGACTTAACCTATCCTACCATCCTTATGTCACCACAATCTTCATCGTCGTGAAGTAAATGGGTTTAGGGTAAGTATATGTCACCATGAAATCTATTTTGATATAGCAAATCCATTTTGCTCCCCCTTAACATATGCCATGATATTCGAAAACATTTCGCACATGTTGGGATGAGCTATCACGTTAAGTCAAACCATTTGTGATAATTTCCCATATTAAATCACATTTTCTCCCCCATAATAAAAATATTAACCCAATCGAAGTTTTTAATATCAATTGATTTAATGAAGTTTTAACAAAGTTTTGGGAAGAAAAATGCAAGTCCTTTTAATCTTCATGAGACCAATTTATGAGAAATGATACTGATTTGTAACATGATCACATATTCACCATATTAGAATAAATTGACAAGGTTGGACCTGATTGATGAGAACATCATATGATAAGATCAAATGGTTCTTGTTGGCAAGTACTGGTATCCTCGTCACGTCTGAAGTCATCTCTTGACACCACATGTACGATTGGTATTGTTGTCATGACACCAGTTTGTGAACTTGGCACTTTCGGCATCGAAGATTCTGAATGCTTGACAATTGCTCCCCCTCAATTGTTGACCCGTTTTCTATTGAAAGAGCTGTAGTCGTCGTTTGAGTAGTCGCATCGTCGAGTATGTAGATTCCAATAGTAGATAGCTATGGTTGTAGAGTTGATAGCTTCATAAAAACAAGACTTCTCTTGTTTTAACAAATAAATGCACTAAAGCGTACATATATCCGTGTTAGACCAAGTTATAAAGTAAACTTGATCTCTTACAAGGTTTTAAAGTAAACCTTGCCCAAGAAAATTAATTCCCGTTGTGAGCCAGAGCTTTCATAAGAAATACTTGACTTTAAAGTGAAAACCGGGTTGCAGTCTGAAATAACTACAAGCCATTTGGGCTTTTTTATGAAATATTTACAACTTTTGTACGAACTCTATTTATGGCGCCGTGTCAATATTAATCAACATTTCTAAGGCCGTAAATATTATCGTACCAAAAGGCATGCCTTTGAAAAATAAATTAAAAAATATTTTTGGATTTTTATGAAATTTTTCAATTTTTATGGTTTTTATATGATTTTACATTTTTGTATTTTGCTTTTGTGGATAAAAATATAAACAATATATACAGATGATCACCAAGGATACGGAGAATAGTTTACCATCTCTATTCTTTCGCTTCATCTGCCAGTTCCTTAAGAGTCTCAGGCGAGAAGGTTCTCATTCCTAGCTTGTCGGCCAAAAATTCAATTCGAGCGCGATATAAAGCTTTCGTAAAAATATCCGCCAATTGATACTCCGATCGGACAAAGTAAAGCTCTATTACTCCATTTTACACTTGCTCCTTGATAAAGTGGTAGCGAATATCAATATGCTTCGACCGAGAGAATTGAACATTGTTGCAGCATAAGGCAATTGCACTTTTGTTGTCGCAGTACATCGGAATCTTGTTGAAACCTAGACCATAGTCGGTTAATTGCGATCTCATCCAAAGAATTTGAGCACAGCAACCGGACATAGCTATCTATTCTGCTTCCGTACTTGAAATTGCAGCGCTTTTCTGCCTTTTCGATGCCCAACTGATTTGTCGATCTCCTAGTAGTTGCAAAGTTCCACTCGTGCCACGCCTTGTATCTTGACAACCCGCGTGATCCGCATCTGCATATGCCATAAGTGCAATCGAAGAGTCCTTCGAATACCAAAGTCCCCGATTAATGGTTCCTTTAATATTTTGAAATATCCGTTTAACAGTAGGCAAGTGTAACTCAGTAGGTCGAGTTTGATACCGAGCACACATACATATAGCAAACTGAAGATCAGGTCGACTAGCTGTGATATACAGAAGGGTATCGATCATTCCACGATAAAGTGTCGGATCAACGACAACTCCATGTGGATCTGCATCAAGCTTAGTTCGTTCCACCATTGGAGTATCCACGGGGTCGCAAGATTCCATCTTATATTTCTTAAGCGATTCAAGGGAATACTCGGATTGATTGATAAAGATGCCTCTGGGACTCTGAGATATCTGAAGACCTAAGAAGAATGATATCTTGCCCATCATTGACATCTTAAACTTGGAAGACATGAGTGTCCCAAACTCATCCGATAAGGTTTGGGTCGAGGCAGCAAATATAATATCATCAACATATATTTGTACCATAATCATATCTTTACCTCGTTTCTGAATGAACAGCGTGGGTGGAGACTGCTTCAACCCATAGAGAGCCTTCTTAAGCTTGTACACATGATTAGGATATTTAGGATTCACAAAACCATCCGGTTATTGAACATAGACCTCTTCCTTGATTTCATCATTAAGAAATGTCGTCTTCACATCCATCTAATAGACGATCATATTCATGTGGGCTTCATAAGCGAGGAATAGTCTAATAGCTTCCAAACGGGCAACAGGTGCAAAGGATTCCATAAATTCGATGCCAAATAATTGCTTGTATCCACGAGCTACTAGTCGAGCTTTGTTCTTCAATATTCCGCCTAACTCATTGAGTTTCACCTTGTAAACCCTTTTCAAAGTGAGTAACTGCACTTGATCCGGGCATGTGATAAGTTCCCATACTTCAAGACGTATAAATTCATTAAGTTCTTCTTGCATAGCTTCTATCCAACAGGATTGTGTAAAAGCTTCTTGCCATGTCTTAGGTTCAACTTCAGTGAGAAAAGCATCAAAATGACAAAACATTATATTTTCTTGTAACTGACTTCGTGTGGATATCGGACGATTAGGGTCACCAATAATAGAATCTATAGGATGATCATTTTTCCACTTGCTGTCATGTTCACGAATCCGTGGATTGGAGTAGACCGTAGTAGGAGCTTCCTCTGAGGTGGACGACCCGATTTGATTATGGTCGGGAACTGGTACACCAAAGAATGGAAGTTCACGCATTTGAGCGAATTCCAAATCATGATCGTCATCATCCTCTTCATCATCAATAGGCATGACATGGGTAGTTGAAACATGTGTTGGTTGAGAATTACTCGTTGAAGGTATATCTTGACCAATTATAGGTGCAGATGTGTCTGATTGTGCTTCGGTTGCTGGAGCGACAACTTCAGTTACCGGAGCTATTACCTCAGGTTCTGGAGCAACAATACTTGGAGGAGTAAAGAATTCATCAAAGAACGGTTGAAACAACGTATCCCATTCATTCCTATAAGGTGGTGTAAATGATGATGAAGTAGGGTTGTTTGGGACAAGACCAGAACTAATGTTACTGGGTCCCATTTCATGAAGTGTGGGTTCAGAGCTGCTTTGCTCAGAATCCATTGCTGTCAGCTCATCAAAATCATGATGCATAGTTTCGAGGATCTTACGAGAATAACGGTTGTAGATTCGGTACGCCTTCTTTGCGGGTGCGTAAACAATGAAAATACCAATATCAGCCTTTGGTTGAAGTTTTCCCAAATTGTCTCCATCATTATTTGGATAGCAAAGAGAACCAAATACATGAAGGTATGATAAATCTGGTACTTTTCCGTGTAGAAGCTCATAAGGTGTTTTGCCATGGCGTTTACGAATTAGTGACCGGTTTTGGGTGTACACGGCTGTAGATACTGCTTCTGCCCATAAAAATAATGGAGCTTTTGCATAAATTAACATCGTTCGAGCAGCTTCCATAAGTGTGCGATTTCGCCTTTCAACGACACCGTTTTGTTGTGGAGTGCGAGCAACAGATGTTTCATGAGATATGTCAACTTCTTCATAATAATCAAGCAAGATTTGATTCACAAATTCGATTCCATTATCTGTACGAATGCGTCGGACAGTAGTGTTGAGACGCACTTGAATCATCTTGAGAAATCCGATGATGAATTTAGGTGCCTCATTTTTTGTTGTAAGAAATTCCACCCATGTAAACCGAGAGTAATCATCGACAATGACGAGGATGTACTTTTTACCACTAAGACTTTCAACATGCATTGGCCCACAAAGATATGCAAAAAATAAAGTGTCTCTTGGTTGGTGTCTTCAGTCTTGGGTTTGTATGATTTCTTAGTGCTTTTCCCCATTGTACACGCGGAACACAAATGATACTTGTGAAATGTAAGTTTAGGAAGACCACGAACAAGTTCGTTTTTCGCCAAATGATTTATAGCGTCAAAGTTAAGATGAGATAACCGTCGATGCCATAACCATGACTTAGTCTTCGATGCTTTGGAGAGAAGATATACTGGAGAAGCGGCCATCATGTTTTGTAGAGACAAAGTGTACAAATTATTCCCTCGAGTACCTTTCAGTAAATCAACCCCTTCCAAATTACGAATGAAGCAGGTATGCTCTCAAAAAGCAACTTCTAGGTTTGCATCACAAAATTGTCCCACAAAAAATAAGTTGTGACCAAGACCCTCCACATAATACACTCTTGAAATTATAACATTCCCAATATGATACTCACCGTAACCCATTATCTTTTCAATATGATCACTTCCAAATCAAACTGTACCAAGAAACTTGCTGCGGAATTTCTGGGCTGAGAGCGATCTCCGGTCATATGCTTGGAGCAACCAGAGTCCAAATACCAGAGAACAATTTGGACCACCTGTTTTAAGTAACAACAGTAGACAATGCATTGGTTACTCTTGGTTCCGGAGTGTTAGCAGATACAGATATAATATTATCAGAATTGCTAACATTTGTGTGACCCTTAGATTTCCTGCGTTTTCTAATGTGAGTTTTAGCACTAACAGGTTTTACTATTCTAACTTTCTTAGGTTTTGGAGTATTAGCGGGCACTACAGTAGGAGTAGACCTATTTAAAGGGCACTTGATTCCTACAGTAGTGTCGGTGTTCCTAGTTAAAGGACACGCTTGTGTTTTGGTAGCCTTGGTACTCCTAGTTAAAGGGCACACTTTCTTTGCTTTAGTGGGAGTGATCCTAGTTAAAGGGCACGTATTTCCAACTATAGTGAAAGTTCTACCATTGGGGCGCCACATCCAACCAACTTGGGTTAACACTTTCCCAGTCGGTTTCCATTCTAAACCATTTTTCCGGGCATTCATCTCATTCACATGGCCAATAAGGCAAGAACCATGACGACTAGAAAACATACATTCATTGCAATTCCAGCATTTCAAATTTGAATTCACAATAGGCTTAGAACACTGCACAACCGCATAGCCTTTAGGGTTAGCTACATAATTCTTTTTATTCAAAACAGAAATAACATTCCTAGGATGGGCTTCTACTTTCTTCTTCACTTGACTACTAGATGGGGGCAAGATCCTATCATTCTTCTTGTTTCTTTTAAGCTTAGATCTTTGAGCCTAAGTAGTGGTGCTTACTCCTGTAGAAGGCAACACGGGAATATTAGAAGCTGGTTTTGATTTTGCCTTATCTTTAGTGACCAATGTTTGAGATGATTTAGTCCTAGGGCCCTTGTTAAATGGTGTGACGGCGATGAGGTTCATTTTGATGGCACTAGAGGACGGTGCTAAGACAGTGGTTGCGTTATCCACAACATTCTTACCTTTTAGGGTACAAAGTGTTTCCTTTAACTCAGTCAAAGCCAGATTTTTATCACAAATTTGTTGCCTCAAATCAGATATTTCCACCGACTTTCAATTAAATTGTTCAATCAATGATTGATTCTGTGCAGTGGTATTAGCACGTGCGGGCTTTACTGAATCGAAGAGTCGTGTATTTTTCTGTTTTAAGTTATCAACTTTGGACAAAATCTTGGAAACTCGATTATCTAGATCAAGTGCAAAATTCTCAGCGGCCTCAAGTACGTTCACGCAGTTAATCTCCTTAGATTTCTCTATGTCTATCGGCAATGATTTAGCAACCTTGTCACTTGGCTGACACTGTTTTGATTGATTCAATTGAAAATTCTTTTGAAAATTTGCATCATCGATATTAACACCTTCGAATGACGTTTCAAAGATTTCTTGAGTAAATTGTTGCTTGCATTCAAGCGAAATACAATGTGTTTGAATCTCATCAAAACGTTTTGAAAGCGAAGAATATGAATCTTGAAGCTTTAAAAATTCAGCGTCAGATTCGTGACAAGTACTATCTACCACATTATCCACAGATTCAACATTATGCACAATAGAATCATTATCAACACTTTTATTCACACACACGGAAACAATATCATGAGACATCATTTGCTTCAGAAGCTGATCATTTTGGTGTGAAACTCGTTCTATTTCAAGTAAACTGTTTTCATAAGCATCATCTATTTCATTGAAAACACGTCTAACTTCTTCTATTTCCAAAAGCAAATCTTGATCAATATTACTAAGAGAAGCTCTAACATTGTTTACAAATGGAACAATTTCGTCTCGGAACGCAGCTCTAGTGTGCTCAAAATTCCATTCACCTTCCGTTATGGTCGTGGCCATCGTAGTTCCGTAATGACCTTGTCAAAATCGGCCAAGTGTTGGTGCACATCATTTAAGCTATCTGACACCTTACTTACCGGTGGAATTAACTTAGTTAAATCCTTTTTGACAAGTATAGGAGACGTACTATGAAGGTTTTCCGTTGACAAACTTTGAGGCACAAAAACTGTTAATTGAGCTAATTCCTTTTGTAAGCGAATGCGGGTCTTTTTAGAAAATTGATATTTATTATGCTTATCATAATCAAGCTTATGGAATTTTGAAAGCATTCTAGATTGAGTTTATTCCGCAAGTGACTGTGTCTCCTCAGTACTACGAACATAAGGTGCTTCTTTCGATTTGCCAATTAGGGTCACATCATAAAGACAAGGAATATATATTCCTGAGCTTGTTTTGCATAACCGAGATTAGGTGGTAAATCTTGAAGACGCTTAAGTTCGAGTTCTTTAGACGATTTAGTTAAAAGATGAACTTTTTCTGTGGAAGCGTGTTGTTTTAAAAGCTGTTGTTCTTTGAATTTAAGAAGTTTGGTAGCATTAATTTCCGATTCAAACTTTTTAGACTTGAGATTTTCGAAATCCATTTTAAGTTTCTGAAAATCATTGATAACCGACTCTTTTGCTTTTAATTCATTGGAAAGATTAGCTTTTAATGATTCTATTTCTTTTAAGTGTTCAATCTTTACAAAACAAAATTGGTCAAATTCAGAACACGTTATTTTCTCTGCTTGAGGGACCATTTCAAAAGTTTTGACCTTTTCTTTATGCAACGCAAGCTCAGCTGTTAGGGTGGAATTCGTATCTACTGATTGTTTGAGAGCCATATGCATTTGATCAATAATATGTTTAGGAACCATGACCAAATCATGTTGAGCATAAGATTCCATACCTGTCGTAGCATTTGGTTGAGGTTCACTCAAATGTGTAGGATTGGGTACCACGTCATTTGAGTTACTAGTTCCTGAATGCTGTTCGAGGTTGTTATTTTCGTGCCCAACTTGATGTGGGTTATCATCATTACCAAGATTGGTTGTGGTGGGTACCTCACTAACGACATCAGAACCGTAGTAAGAAAGATTAGCAACGAGAGTAGCTAAGGCTGAGTGAATGTCATCACAATCCTAATCATATGCATCAAGATCGTCCCCTTGATATGCTGCATTAGAAGTAGAAACGACTGCAATGCCTTCATCATCTGCTGCCCCTGGGTCTGCAAGAAATGCTAACTTTTTTGAATCCAAAATCTTTCCCTTAGACTGAGCATCAACCAAATACATCTTCTCACGAAACCATGTTGCATCCCTTCTTCTTTTTGGCTGAGTGCATTTCCTAGCCATATGACCGTGTCCTCGGCAATTGTAGCAAGTCACAACCTTTTGAGGACCAATAGGGCTTCTATTTCCATTAGCTTGAGAATTCACAGCTTGAGCATTCACAGTCCTTGTAGGAGGTCCATATGAAGTTTGCCTTCCCTGAATAGGTTGAACCGTCACTTGACCACCTTGAACAGTGGCTTGTTGTCGAGGATTTAAAGAGGTGCGGAGCTGATTATTTGTTGGTGTAAATCCTCTAGTTGCAACAAGTTTTGACAAGTAGGCAGTGAGATGGTTTAGAACATCAGCTAGCGTATCATTTGGAGTAAAGACCGGTGCTTGGATTGGTGGAAGTTCATTGGAGTAGAAGGCTTGTGCTAGTTGTGCTTCAATTGGAAAATATCCTTGCTGAGTAGTATAGCCCATTAGAGAAGTGTTGGCTTGTGATGGTGATGTCTGATGTGGTGGTTGCTGTGGAAAAGATTGTTGATGAACACTTTGTTGAAATGCTTGATGTGGCATCATTAGTGGTTGATAAGATGGTTGCTGTGGTTGTTGATACGTGTGTGGTGGTGGCTGCGGCAAGTATGATGGTTGTTGATAAGTATAAGCCATGTTTTGTTGAGAACCATTCATGGCAAGTGGATCATGAACTTGAGGTGTATACAATTGAGCCTCGATCACATGGCATTCGTGTTGTTGAAGAAAAGCTTGAAGTTGATCCACATTGGTGTTATGCAAGTCCTTAGCCAATTTAACATCCGTCACGTACTTACGTCATTTTGAAGGAAGGGTGTTCAAATACTTGGTGTTTAATTGAAACGTAGGAATTGCCATGCCATAGATATTGAGCTCATTCAACAATAGGGTAAATCTCAAATAGTAGTCATTGAGAGTCTCCCCGGGGACATAAGCAAACTTATCAAAAGTATCATAAAGCTTACACTCTCGTTCTTGTTTAGTTAACAAGGTGCCTTGCATTAGAACACGAATTCTATCCCATAACTCTTTGGCAACTTTATGTTTGCTGACGAGTTTGTAGACATCTGGAGGAAGGGCTTGGAGAATGATGTTTGTAGCATACTTATCACATTTGTCTTGAATCTTCATATCTCTAGTTAATTCACCCGTTGTGCGAGGACGAGTAACTGTACCTTCCGTCACTGTACCATAATCTAATGGTCCATTGAGCACCGATGCCTAAATGAGATGTCCATTCTCTTTGTTCAACATGTAAAGTTCCATTCGGGAAGTCCAATCCTCGTACATGGTCTTCTCCAACATTGGTGGACGATTATCCGTACCCGAGAGGATGGACTTATCCGTAAGAGATGTGTACTCTATTTCGATAAATTAAGATTTACAAACGTTGATCGAACAATGAGAGAAAGTAAATGTGTTTGTTGTTGTGAGTTGAAGTCGAGAAACAATCCCCTAAAATATGTTCTCTATGACCAAAAAAATCCAAGACGAACAATCGAATTTTTTAAGGAATAATTTTTGGATCGTCGGAATATTGATCGGAATAACAGATCGGAATACCCTGTCGGAATAGCCCTGTCGGAATAAACTATCGGAATACCCCTGTCGGAATAATCTATCGGAATAATCTATCGGAATACCCCTGTCGGAATAATCAATCAGAATAACCAATCGGAAAACCTGTCGGAATATAACTATCGGAATACCGTCAGAATGGCCTGTCGGAATACCAGTATCGGAATAACCGTCGGAATGACTTGTCGGAATATCAGTATCGGAATACCCGTCGGAATAATGATCAGAATATGTAAACCCTTTTCTTATAGGATCTGTCAGAATATCCAAACCCTTTTCTGATGGATTCTGTCGGAATAATACCCACTTTTCTCGGACAAAACTCAACCAATTCGAGATTTTAAGCCAAAAAATGATCAAAACACCCAAAAAAATTGTGTTTTTAGCCAAAGTAAATATACCAAATCTCTATCACAACTATGTAAAAGATTTGTATCAAGAAAAAAAACCAAAAAAAAAGACACAAAAAATTTTTTTTGGTTCGTGTGAAATGGATCAAAATAGGCGTATGAATCAAGAACACAAACACATAAACCAAACAATCATCCCATGGCTCTTGATACCATTTGTAAGATATTGTAAATCTTGCTTATGTTTAGAGAGAGAAAGAGAAAGAAAGATGGTGAGAACACACACACACTTAGAGAGAGAAAGTGAAAGAAAACACACTTTTTGTATGTGTAAAATAAAGTGAACCACACTCTCTCCATCTAAGGAGAGCGTTTATATACCAAGCCCATAAGATGGGCTTGGGCCTACAATTGGGCCCGCCATACAAGCATGGATCGGGCTTTTCCTTGTTTGATATATTAAAAGATATACGAGCTACTACTTAATATATTGTCGGAGTGACCGAATCTTCCTAAATACGTAAAAACGTATTTCCAACAATAAAGCCCATCCGGTAGGGGGCATATAAGAGTCATAGTAATAAGTCAAATGTTCAAATCCGTTGTAAAACCATGTTTTATCGAAATATTCTTGTCGAGTTAAATTTTTGACATCGTCACTATTAGGAAGGGTTACTAATTGATGGTTTTAACTACACCATTTTGACTCTATTTTTTGACCTAATCTCTATTCACATAAGTCAAATATGCATCCTCATGATCATCATGGAAAAAGTAAAATATATGAGATACCAATTAGGAATAAGGGAGTCTAAGTCCATGATTAAGGCATATGAGTAATGTTAACATTACTAACTTATAAACGACAATGATCTTGTATCACGCTTAGCAGAGAATTAAGTGAAAATCGAGGATGAGGAAATAATTTATGTGAAGCATTAACGTGTTCTTATTCAATGATACTTTATTCTAGCATTGTGTGAGCACAGGACAATGGTTTAGTATGAGTGAATTGATGAGGCTCTAATTATACATCTTTTCGTACCCCAAAACGGGCTTAAAATACGTAAAATATCGTCAAAATGTGCCAAATACCCTTGTTTTCTTTGTTTGTATATGTGCGGGCACTGATATTAAGAAATGACGTAAAAAGACCAAAAACAAGACAAAACACACGAGTAACGAAGTCGTACAAGAAAACCAAAGTCGGATGTAAAATTACCAAAATGCCCTTGAAGTTCTAAAGAATTACAAGAATGGCCCCTTATGTTTCAAAGGTTACATTTTATACCCTTAAAGAATCATCAATTACAATAAGGTCCCTAAGGTTTAAAGATTATACATCATAGGTACTTGAAGAATGAAGACATTGCATAATTAGTTCTTATCTCCATTTATTACAACCACAAGAACCATTTATGCCAATTACCAAAGTTTAATTATAAGGAAAATAGTTTGATTTTGTTTTGGAAATGAGAGGTGCTAAATGTAGCAAGTCCTAAAGTTTAAACGGTTTTATATTGTAACTTCTGGGGAAAACACCTAATTATTTCCCTTTTGGGATTAAACCAACTGTTTACCCATCAAGAACCCTAACCTATTACCCAGTTTCAATTACAAATAGATTAAAGGGTAAATCACAATTTGTATGGGAGTTTTGTTCGACACCCAACACAAGACATACCCACGTGAAGTATTAAGCTACCAACTCATCCATGTACCCTCTCTCTTGTCATCTACTCATGAGTCAAGAACAAAGAGACAAGACTTGCCAGCAGATAAATACCAATCAACAGCCATGATTCATTGGCGTGCTCACCATATTTAATCAATGGTCAAGATCAAGGCCTCAAAGATCAAATTCAAAAGTGTCATCTTTTGAGTATATACCAGATTCTCTTTAAGGGCACTTTGAGAAGTTATAGTCAATTAGGATTGCAGTTGCATCCTCACAACACTTGTATATAAGCAGATGTAGTGTAGACATTTAGATTGTTCGAAATTTCATTATTGTTCTTTGTAATGTGATACAAGTTGAATGAAAATAATTTGAGTTCCATTTTAATTTTCTTGTCATTTAAATATCTTGCACTTTTAATTTTATCTAATTTAATTTCTTGTTTATAAAAAATATATCAAAATTCTTGTCTTATCTTTCAGAACCAATGTGCATTAACCAAACTTATAAGGTCAATTGACACTTGAACTCATAACCTTGGTTAGTGTTTAGTGTTACATACTGTCAAAGATTTTTCCAAGTGATTGTTCAAATTTTTGAGATCCAAAGTGACTTAAGCTACTTATAAGCTTTGACTGACAATCAAAGTTTATAAGTTAGTTTATGTTAAGGTGTGTATTTTCTGTCCCTTTTAATTTTACTTGCAAGTTTTTAAAATTCCCAAGTTTTTCAAGAAGTTTCAATTTTCTGGCAACTCAAAGCATAAGCCATAAGCCAACTTAATTAATAAGCTGAGCTTATCAGCTTTGTGCTTGTTTACTTTTACCTTTTTGGTTTGTATTTCTGATTTTCAGTTATCAAAGTAGAAGATATAATCATTCCACCTCATTTGATTGCATTTCGAGACTGTTGTAGTCCCACAGAAGACATAAGCTCACAATAAGCTAATTTCTTGCCAAGATACGCTCTAAAAAGAGTTGCATCAGTGCTTGGTTAGTTTGAATGTGAATCAACCCTTGGTAACTTTTAAATCTTCTTTTTTGTCCTTATTTATGTCTAAATTTCAGCTTATGTGAATCTGTGCTTTTCTCTCCTTAATTGCTTGTTTTCATTGCTTATGAAGTTTGTTTGTTGCTTGTTTTTATGCTTATGAAGTTTGTTTTCTTTAGTTTGCTTTAAATCTCATTGTTACTTTGTTAAGATTTGTGTCCTACTCAAAAAAGGGTGTTTGGGTTAGGGTTAAAACTAGTTCACACAACCTTCTTGTGGTTCTAGGTCTTGTTGTCTATTGTATTTGGTTAGAATAGAGTTATATTTGCCTTTACTTGTAGTTTGTTGGTTTTAAATTCAGGATTTGCTTCCTCGTTTCCTATTCTGTCTAATTATGAATTAGTATTAGATCTTTGTCAATCTTTGCTAGATCAAGTTTTAACTGGTTTGATTTAATTTATCTGTGGTGTTGTAGTTCCATGATATAACCTTGATAGTAATTTCCACTTAGGAGTTAAAATTGCGCACACTTGTTTGCATTGTTTGGCCTTTGGAATGTCAAATGCATTAGATAACATTTCTCTTAGGACTTTAGATTTTTGAATTTGATTTTTAGCTCGCTAATAGTTTAGGTATTAATTCACTTCCGTTTGAGGTTTTTGTGGACTTTGAAGCTTATTTGTAGCTTATTAACAAGCAAAAAAGGAAGTCTTGGGACTCGAACCCAAGACCTCCTCTTCAACACACACACTCATTACCAGTCCCCTTGGGTCTTTTTTAGTTTATACATGCATTGTTTTATTCTTAACATTACTTGTACAATATTAGCCAATAAGCTCGTTTCTAGCTTATTTGCTTTTTTTATTCAATCCAAACATGCACTTAACTTTCTTTTGTAATCATAGGTCCTTATTTTACCCATTTTATCTATTTGTAACTTTATATCTTTTGTCTTTTTCACTTTACTAGGAAACCAAAAATTATAGCTTATTATTAGCGCTTATCGTATTTTTCTGCTTATTTTGTTAAGCTTGTTGCCTTTTTTTGTTTGCATTGTATTAATAATCCCATAACTCACCTTTGTGCTAATTTCCAGCTTATAAAACACCCAAAATATTCATCCTGGCTAATCGTGTAGTGAAATTGAAAAAGTATTTAGCTTGGGCTGATTAATATAGCTTTTTGAAAAATTCCTTCTGCAAAGTCTTAGTTAGGCCAAAAAGTTGAGGTCTGCTTAACTTAATCTAATAAGCTTAAGTTTTTAGCTTATTGAGCTTTTAAAGGCCAAATAAGTTAGCTTATAGCTTATTGAGGTGCCTAAGTGCTTTTTCAGGTTTTGGGTCTTTTTGGAAAGTAGCTTAAAATTAAATCTTACGTCAGATAGCATTTTTACATTTTTGTTTTTCCAAACTTTTCTTATTA
This sequence comes from Glebionis coronaria, assembly GCA_025667525.1. NCBI lineage: Eukaryota > Viridiplantae > Streptophyta > Magnoliopsida > Asterales > Asteraceae > Glebionis > Glebionis coronaria. Next base: position 376,432,906 of record CM046874.1, read on the forward strand.
GGCCCAAAATCAATAACATTTGGACTGTTTTACTTTAGGCCTATTTCAAGGCCCATTTAGCTTTTTTTTTATCAAATTTAATTTTCATTTTTGATTTTTTAGTTAAAATTAATTAACTATAAGTTAGCTTATAACTTATTTGAGGGGCTTAATTGTTTTTTCAGCTTTTAGGCCTTTTTCAGAAAGTTGCTTAAAATTAAATTTTAGGTCAGATAGCATTTTTACATTTATGTTTTTCCAAACTTTTCTTATTGGGCCCAAAAGCCCAATAACATTTGGACTGTTTTTACTTTGGGCCCATTTCAAGGCCCATTTAGCATTTTTTTTATCAAATTTAATTTTCATTTTTGATTTTCTTAGTTAAAATTAATTAGTTTTGAAATTTTTGATTTTTTTATTTTTTTGTTCGTTTTAATATTATTTTTCTCGATTTGCATGAAAGCGTAATTCGTCTTAGGTTTTAACCGTCGTAGTGTAGATTCGTCTTTTTAATTTAATCATTTCTTTGCTAAAATCGTAACTAATGCAAAATCCGTTTTCATTAGCTTAACATTCTCCTCGACTTACAACGAACCCCAGGGATTAAATTTATTCGTGGTTTCCTAAATCGTGAATCGTCTTTTATACCCCACCCTATTTCTACAACTATCAATGTGCGTAAGTCATATTTAATATTTTATACGGTCAGTACATGGGCCTAAGGGGTCACACACTTAGACATCAAGATCATCTTTCATTAAGATATACGATATATCTATGCTATATTTATTGTATATACTTAATTTGATAAAAGTGAATACTTAACGTTATTAATTAATAAGTTAAAAGGTTTATCGAGGATTAATTAAATGACTTAAGAATTTAAGGTAATTAGTGTAATTACTAAATAGAGTATTATAGAATGTCAATACCAAAGATGGTGGGAGTGTATGATGGTTGAATCAAAAGAAAGAAGGGGAGGAGTTTTTCTAGAAGTTTATTTTTTTTAGTTAAGAAGAATAGTATCTATTTCTAAAATAGCTTAAGTCTTTTACTATATAAACAAACGGATTAGATCACTTTGATATATGTTGAAAAATCAAATCTCTCCTCTCTTTCTCTTTTGTTGTCGTCGACTTTCATACCAATACCAAGGGATTTTTTTATCTCTTGGTTTATCAAGTATTCTATTAATCAAGATCTAGCGATCGAAGATTTATTGAAGTGTCATGTGCACTAACTTAGAGAAGATCTATATTGGTCTTTTGGGTTTTATTGGTGGATCGGTTTGGTTAATACGAGGGGTTTTCATGGTTGGTGATTTAGGGTTCTTTTTCATCATTGTTGCAAGAAAATATACGATATTCTTATCCTTATGTTAATTACTTTATATGCATATGTGATCTACTTGTTCCGCTCTATTTTACTCTTGTTGCATGTATATTTTAAACATAAGATTGTTAAATTCTAACAAAAATAAAAAATTTATTATTTAATATACACAAAGCACAATAAAAAACATTTGTTGTTCTTAAAGAAACATATAATGTATATAAAATCAAAATAAAAAAATATTATTTAATTTTTCCTCTATTTTTAAGTTTCAGGCGTACGCATGTATTAAAAATAGTAAATTAAGTGCGCCAACTTTCAAAGAAATTAATGTTGAATGTTTTAACGCACAAGAAAGTCAAATATCAATTATCCATAAGTTAATGGGTAAAAACTATACAATACCATCGTACTTATCAAAATGTACCGACTTTAAACACTTACAATTTAATCGCTATACATTACCAATGAACTTTCAAATTGATTATTGACTTTACCAATATGGCCATAAAATGACGAAATTACCCTTTTGTTTTTTTACATAATTACGTTTTCGTCAGTAAATTTACGTTTTCGTCAGTAAATTTACGTTTTCGTCAATAAATTTACACACTCGTCCGAAAAATTACGTTTTCGTCAGTAAATTAACGTTTTCCTCAGAAAAACGTTTTCGTCAGTAAATTTATGTTTTCGTCAGTAAATTTACGTTTTCGTCAGTAAATTTACGTTTTCGTCAGTAATTTTACGTATTCGTCAGTAAATTTACGTATTCGTCAGAAAATTTACGTTTTCGTCAATAAATTTACGTATTCGTCAAAAAATTTACGTTTTCGTCAGTAAATTTACGTTTTCGTCAGTAAATTTACGTTTTCGTCAGAAAATTTACGTTTTCGTCTTAGTATTCTTCAATAATTTACGTATTCCTCAGAAAATTTACGTTTTCGTCTGTAAATTTACGTTTTCGTCAGTAAATTTACGTTTTCGTCAGTATATTTACGTTTTCGTCAGTAGATTTACGTTTTCGTCAGTAAATTTACGTTTTCGTCAGAAATTTTTCGTTTTCGTCAGTAAATTTACGTTTTCGTCATAAAATTTACATTTTCGTCAGAAAATTTACGTTTTCGTCAGAAACTTTACGTATTCGTCAGAAAATTTACGTTTTCATCAAAAAATTTACGTTTTCGCCAGAAAATTTACGTCTGCGTCAGAAAATTTACGTTTACGTCAGTAAATTTACGTTTTCGTCAGTAAATTTTCGTTTTCGTCAGTAAATTTTCGTTTTCGTCAGTAAATTTACGTTTTCGTCAGTAAATTTAGGTTTTTGTCAGAAAATTTACGTTATCGTCAGTAAATTTACGTGTTCATCAGTAAATTTTTGTTTTCGTCAGTAAATTTACGTTTTCGTCAGTAAGTTTACGTTTTCGTCAGAAAATTTAAGTTTTCGTCAGTAAATTCACGTTTTCGTCAGAAAATTTTCGTTTTCGTCAGTAAATTTACGTTTTCGTCAGTAAATTTACGTAGTCGTCAGAAAATTTACGTTTTCGTCAGAAAATTTACGTTTTCGTCAGAAAATTTACGTTTTAGTCAGTAAATTTACGTTTTCGTCAGAAAATTTACGTATTCGTAAGAAAATTTTCGTTTTGTCAGTAAATTTATGTTTTCGTCAGTAAATTTTCTTTTTCGTCAGTAAGTTTTAGTTTTCGTACGAAAACGTAAATTTACTGACGAAAACGAAAATTTTCTGACGAAAACGTGAATTTACTGACGAAAACTTAAATTTTCTGACGAAAACGTAAACTTACTGACGAAAACGTAATTTTTCTGATGAAAAAGTGAATTTACTGACGAAAACGTAAATTTACTGACGAAAACGAAAATTTTCTGACGAAAACGAAAATTTACTGACGAAAACGTAAATTTACTGACGATATCGTAAATATACTGACGAAAACGTAAATTTACTGACGAAAACGTAAATTTACTGACGAAAACGTAAATTTTTTGACGAAAACGTAAATTTTCTGACGAAAACGTAAATTTTCTGACGAAAACGTAAATTTACTGACGAAAACGTAAATTTACTGACGAAAACGAAAAATTTCTGACGAAAACGTAAATTTACTGACGAAAACGTAAATCTACTGACGAAAACGTAAATATACTGACGAAAACGTAAATATACTAACGAAAACGTAAATTTACTGACGAAAACGTAAATTTACAGACGAAAACGTAAATTTTCTGAGGAATACGTAAATTTATTGAAGAATACGTAAGACGAAAACGTAAATTTTCTGACGAAAACGTAAATTTACTGACGAAAACGTAAATTTACTGACGAAAACGTAAATTTTTTGACGAATACGTAAATTTATTGACGAAAACGTAAATTTTTTGACGAATACGTAAATTTACTGACGAAAACGTAAAATTACTGACGAAAACGTAAATTTACTGACGAAAACATAAATTTACTGACGAAAACATAAATTTACTGACGAAAACGTTTTTCTGAGGAAAACGTTAATTTACTGACGAAAACGTAATTTTTCGGACGAGTATGTAAATTTACTGACGAAAACGTAAATTTACTGACGAAAACGTAAATTTACTGACGAAAACGTAATTATGTAAAAAAAGAAAAGGGTAATTTCGTCATTTTAGGGCCATATTGGTAAAGTCAATAATCAATTTGAAAGTTCATTGGTAATGTATAGCGATTAAATTGTAAGTGTTTAAAGTCGGTACATTTTGCTAAGTAGGATGGTATTGTATAGCTTTTACCCTAAGTTAATACATATAAATTAGCTAGAAATTGACGATGAGAAATTAATTCTAACGTATAATTAACGTGTCATTCAATGTTTCTGACAACACAATTTCAAATGTAAATAAAAAGTTGATCAATGTTTAATTAGTGATATGGTGTCAGTTTAATAAGACTAATAGAGAACAGAGACGGAATCAAGGTGGGTGCAGGGGTTTCGAGACATCTATGAATATTTGTATTGTAATGTTAAATTTGTTAAAAAGTTTGATTTTTGTTAGATTTATATTAAATGTATCTGATCTCCAAAAATTGTGTTTGTAGTATTGTTTACTTTAATTTAAGTGTATCTTGTTGTTTTGTTTTATGGTTTCGTCCTTGGTAGAGAACGAAGTTTGGATTGATAATTAACTAGAAAAAATACGATAAATATTTAAAGATAATATCTCTACTACTTATATAGGAAAAACCCCTAAATTTTGAATGAAAAACCCTATAATTTAGGAAATGTTGAAAAATTTAATGTCAGTATGTTGAAATTGTCAAAAGAAACTATCCTCCCTCTTTTTTAATACATGTATGTTAAAAAAACAAATTAACTTTGGAAATGTTGAATATTAATTGCATCTTAATTACAATAGCTGTCATCTTCTTTTAAGAAACTGGATTAAAAGAAATTCGTATGTATGAAAACACACACAAAACATCTTTTTCCTCTTTCTAAACCCTAAAATACACAGCCGCCATAATTTTATCACCTCCTTGATCTGCCAAATCTACCACCATCTATCGATGGTTTAGGTAGTTTCAGGTAGTTCTGGTTGGGGGTATGGTTTGCTGGTTTCAGTGGCTTTGTATAGTTTGCAATTTAGGGTGGTTATTTGTCTTTTGCATCTTAATTATCGTACAAAAGTAACAAATCGTTGACAAGGCTTCATCCTTTTTTTGGGTTTTTTGCTACAACCGTCAACAAACTACGCCGTCGTCTTCTAGCCGAAAAGACGTTGCCGCCGCCACTATAACGCCAAAAGGTTTATTTTATAGATCCAGTATTTATTGATCTGAGTTTTTATATACTTTTACGCATTTTTTCAGTCGCTACATATCGCTAATTATACTCATGTGTATCTTGCATCTTCATTGCATGATTCGTGAAGTGACACACTTAGTAATACTCTCTTAACGTGTAATTAATGAAAAAGGTAATATCTAAATACTTTATAAAACATTTATCACTTTTTATTTTTAGAAGTCTTAAAATGTTTCAGCCTTAAACATTTCTTTATTTAGAAATTTATCTACAACCATTTTTGATGTTTAAATGCTATTACGTTTTTTTAAAACTTATCTAAAAACTAAATGATTGAGTCAATAAGAGTAAAGGTCATTAATGATTAAATAAATAATTTAATGAGACAATAAATAACCGTATATTGTAAGTTTGTAACATATAAAACTGAAAATAATTTATTGATAGATATTAATACTAGAATATCAGTTATGAAAAAAGACTCGAAAAAATGTGCACACAAAAGATTCAGCCATCAAGATTTTTCGAACCACCAATAAAAAATATTTGTTCGTCGAAAAAGTTAGTCGCCAGGTACCCGCCGCAGCATTGCGCGGGTAATCGCCAGGTACCCGCCGCAGCATTGCGCGGGTACACGGCTAGTTAGAGTAAAAGCCTAATAGCTAATGGACAGCAAAACATAATAAAAACATCCACAATTAATTATCCATAACATTGTATCTTTGATGTCCATATTAATCATACGCTTTGAGAACGTTGTCTTATTAAAAACCTTCTAAAAATTCCAGTAGGACAAAACTATGACCAAGGACAAAAAGAGTGCAACACGTGTTATATCCCTATGATGTTTAGATCTCTAACTCGATGTATTCCGTTGTTGTAGATTAATTTCCTTATGTTGGGTGGGTACCAAAAAGGTACACGGACTTAAGATGGTTCCGCCAAATACCATTTTTTTTTCAACTTCCTTATGTTGAGGTAGAAAGTATCTTGGTAAATAAATCCACCAAATAATGGCTTGAACAATATATTTTGTCTTTATCGCCTTTAATGTAACTTTACTTGAACTAAGAAACGCATGTTATGCAAAAAATGTTATTGGCTTCTTATTAGAATTTATGTATGCTTGGATGAAGTAACCTCAATAATAATTACATTTCAATAATATGTCTCGTTAAAACCTTACTATGCAAAACCCATTGGGACAAAATATATCAAACGAAAAAATACATAATAAAAATAACTACTCCCTATAAAAGATATGGACTTTCACTCTATTTATTCATAACAATCTAATCGGATGTTCATTTAAAGAGTATGATTCCTTAGAGGGCACGGTATGGGCGACTGGTGGGTTGGCTGGCCACGACGGCGCGAGGCCACGGTGACGCCAACCACACCGTGGCTCGCGTCGTCGAGTTTGGGCTGACAACTACCAGCCGACGCCATGGCTACGGCGCGAGCCCATGGCGCAGCCAACCACACCGTGGCTCGCGCCATGGCTCGCGTTATGGGTTTTTTTCTAATTTTTTTTAATTTTTTTTTCTGAAAATTTGAAAAAACGACCGTTGGTCAACGACTATTTTTTCCATGTTTTTGACCGTTTTTTGATGTTAAATACCCCTTTTTTCATATAATTTCACTATATATTACACAAACACATACTATTTTCTCAAATTCACACACTATTTTATCAATATGAATCCCGGACGTTCCGATTTATCCTCTATTTACGAAAACTATGATCAAGAAGATATGGAAGATTATGCCCGATATCTTGAATATTGGGAACAAATTGAGATGTTAGATGAGGAAGAGCAAGAAAATAGGAGTAATGCCGGTCCTCGCGTTAGAACATACATCCCACGTGAACGAGAAGATGCGGAAAGAAGACTTATGGCCGATTATTTTGGTGACCTTGAAACTCCGCCAAAGTATCCGGAGGATCGATTCCGACGAAGGTATCGTATGAGTTCTACCCTTTTTAGAAAAATAGTTCATGATATAAGTAGTTACAACGTTCATCCACTACCACCCTACTTCTATTTCTTTAAACAACGTAAGGATGCAACGGGTCGTTTAGGTTTTAGCCCCACTATGAAATGCACATCGGCAATACGCCAATTGGCGTATGGTACAACACCCGATTTACTAGATGAATATTTGCAAGTAGCCGAGCGTTGTTCACGTGAATGCTTATGGAACTTTACCAAATGCATTTATGTATTGTATGTTGAAAGGTATCTTAGAACACCTTCGCCTGAGGATGTACAACATATTTATGATTTGCACAATAGGAAACATAATCTCCCGGGTATGCTTGGTAGCATAGATTGTATGCATTGGGAATGGAAAAATTGTCCTAAAGCGTTACATGGTCAATTTAAAAGGCGTGATAAAAAAATACCCAACACTTATGCTCGAGGTTGTTGCTGATCAACAGTTATGGATATGGCATTCTTATTTTGGGGTGCCGGGGGCAAATAACGACCTTAATGTTTTATATGGTTCACCGTTATTTGATAACCTTCTTTTGGACGAGGCTCCAGATACTGAATTTGTTGTTAACGGTAAAACATACAAGCAAGGGTATTATTTAGCAGATGGAATTTACCCTCAATGGGCTTCTTTTGTTAAGGCGTATACAATTGCAACGATCGAAAAGAAAATGAAATTTAAAAGGGTTCAAGAAAGCGCTAGAAAAGATATTGAGAGAGCGTTCGGGGTATTACAAGGTCGGTGGGGGATTATTCAGCAACCCGCACGAAGTTTCCATGTCAGGACGCTTAAAAAAATCATGTATTGTTGCATTATACTACATAACATGATATTGGAAGACCAAAAGTTTGAAATTAGTGAATATGACCATATGTATGCTCCGCCTGAAGCCAATCTCCAACGAACTTGGGTCGAACGGTGTGAGACATTTAGAAGGAAAAATAAGGAACTTCGGGATAGGAAAGTTCACGATTCTCTTCGACGTGATCTCGTTGAGCATTTATGGAACCTTAATCATTGATTTTTTTTAGTTATTGTTATTTTTTTAAATGTATTTTTTTTTTATTTTTTTTTCGTGTATTATTTTTTTAAAAATTTGTATTTGTATTTGTATTTTTATTTATGAATGAAATGTGTTTTTAGTTTAAAATTAATTGTTGAAAAAAAAAATGTTGGGTGACGACGACACAAGAATTCTCGTGTTAACCAGGGAGGGGGGTTGAGCCATCGTGAGAAGTTTTGGTGTCGTGGGAGTAAAAAGTGATGTGGCATCACTTTTTGCCCACGACACGAGCACGACGGCTCAACCATACCGTGTTCTCTTAAAACCTTACTAGACAAAACTTAGTGGGACAAAAATCTAGTAAAAAAAAGAATACATAATTAGTTAATACAATCACGGCTGTTGTCTTAATAAAAACCTTGTCGAATACCCCTCGATGGTCAAAACCATGGTCAAGGGAAGAAAATGAAATGCATATCTTCGCTCCTCCTGGTGATCACATCACTAAGCTCATTAAGTAAGTAAAATGCACATTAAGTGTCATGATAGAATCCCATGCATAAATATTCTCAACTTTTTGTTTGCATATCCATATTAACACACTTCACGCATCAAATTCAAGTAAATCACCTTACTTCACGAATTATTCTTTCAAATTTTGGTATGACATATCTAAATCAATATTATGATCATCATTTTCATAAGTCAAAGAGTTATTTTCAACTTCATGTGACCTTTTAAACGTTATATTTGTTTATCTATATAAAAATATAACTTTTTCTTTAGTTTTCATGATACACACATATTTCATTCTTAACATATTCAATTTTAAGACTAAAACAAACTTTAATTTTTATTTCAAATTCAATTTCTATGCATTCAATCACCTATATAATTATTTGGCGCACTACAATATACTCATGCGATATTCAATTTCTATGTTATCACTTTGACTTTTATTTCAAATTTAATTTTTATGAAGTATTTTATGCTAATCATGAATCAACGCATCTGAGATATGGAGAACCTCACAGGATTTTGCTTTATAAGAAAACCTTCAAAAAAAATTAAAACTTAAAACCTATTGCATGTGATAACAATCTCTCTAATATTAATGGTCAACGATTAAATGTTAACCATTGTTACATGTAAACGCAATAGTATACGTAAAATGTAATTAAGTTTCCTTTTCTTTTATATAAATTTTGCGTTTCAGATCATCCGTAACTATCGCTCTAAGATGACAAATGTAAATTCGCAGGAACACGCGATCTACAAGTAACCTCGTTACGACGAATACGTCAAAAATCCACAAAAAAAGGCTACCCACAACGGTTGCATATTGTCTAGGTCCCGACCGAGTCGTGGGTCGGTCGCACCGTTGCGACGCCCCGATCGCCGAAATCGACTCCCACAAAACGACCTTAGGTAGGATCTAATTCACAAAACAAGTCGTGGTTTCTTGTATCTTTTCTTTTTCTGTTTTATATTTTATTTATAAAATTATATTAGATTTAATTATATTTTAATTATATAAATTTATAAAAAAATTTCAAATTTTAATATATTGAACTTTGTTTAATTCCTCACACCATATATTATTTTGATAATTTTCTGATTAAGTTTTAACTAATGCATTTTATTCTCTTTACTTTTAATTAAGTCTTTTTTTAATCAGTTTTTAACGATATTTAAGTATAAATATTATTGTAATGTTTTTTATTTTATTTAAAAAATTATTTGAAAAAAAAATTTAAAAATAAAATTAGGTCGTTTTGTTAGGACAAATAAGTCGCACTAGATTGCAGGAGAGAGAAAACTGAAACATCAGGTAGTCACCTATTACCGACGGATAGTCTAATAGAAAAAGATTTTTCTTAGTAAAGCAAACAATTTTCTAGATTGGTCTAGTATGTTGTGGCCCGATGATATTATGGGCTTATCCATCTAACAAAATGTCTGAATGTAACACTGTAGTAATATGGCAATTCTGACAGTGGCGGAGCCAGAAATTTGAGTTACGGGGGGCAAAAAAAATTTTGTTGATAAGAGAATACATACAGGAAGGAAAACAAATACTATTATTAGTAAAAATATTGGCCATTCCATTATGAAAACAAATACAGTAGAAAATTAAAAAAAATGGGCCATTATCCAAAACAAATACAGTAAAAACAAAACTTTTTGTAACGTGTCAATGTATGCTTCACATATACTCCTCTTTAGGATATCCCAAAAATAAAGGTAGTCAAAGCATATCTTCATCATCATCTTCTTGAATAAAAAAGTAAAAAACTTCACTAAAACCTGACGAAATCTTTCGTTAAATCAGGTTCTTTCTTCTTCTTTCAAAAACAAAAAGGCTGGTTCTTTCTTCATTTTCTTTACTCATTTATTGGGTTGGGGGCAATCTCAGATTTCTAATGAGGGCATCATGATTAAAGTTCAAAAAATAACCTTGAAAACTATTATTAATGAAGATTTCATTGAGGGCAGTTGCCCCCACTATGTTATGAATGGCTCCGCCCCTGATTCTGACTAACCACTCATAAGGCATGCAATCATGCATGCTAGTTTCGTTTGGATTTTAAGGTTTTACAAACTTTTGTTAAGAAAAGGGAAGTATATAATATGGAGTCAGGTTGAAAATGTTTATTGTTTAAAACCAATTGATTGTATCAATTAAGGTTAGTTCCACTGTAAAATTTATGTTTACAAACATAACTTTTAAGAAGAATAAAACATAACTTCCTAAAAGTCTCAAAATACTAACGATAAAGATTATTTTTGTTTTTTTTTTCTTTTAGTGAATAAATTTTAGTATAACTTTTAAGAAGAATAAAACATAGTGGATAGGAACCAAATCATATATATATTTTCCATGAACTTTGGGATGCTTGATGCTTCAAATCAATGCTCCCCGGCCACCACTAATAATGTTGATATTTCTTCAAATATGAAAAACTTACATATAAAAATGAGGATTTCAATTGAGCTATTGACTTTTTATCGACTGGTATAATGTTAGAACTTGATCGAATGTGAGTTTAAACTTTTGACACATAGATGCAAGCCTAGAAATATCGCTAGATGTGGGATTCAACCTATTTAGTCTAGACTAGCTCAAGCACATATGTGTCTAGCTTGATTAAGCTCGAACCCAATTTGATAGGGAATCGAGTGAGTCTTCTAAACGTAGGACTCAACTCATTAATTCCTTCGATGGAAATTTAAGCTAAAGTACGTAACTAGGTAGCTCACACATTATTATCATCAAAATTGTGTTCAAGATGACTGCTACAACATACTAGTATATGATATGGTTCTTAATTTACAAGACACCTAGCGATATTTTCAGGCTTGCAGCTACGTGTCAAGAGTCTAAACTCACATTCGATCAAGTTTTAACTTAAAAGCATTCGATAAAGAGTAAATATGACTTAATTGGAATCCTCATTTTTATATATAGCTTTTTTAGATTTGAAGACTTCTAAATTAAGAACCGTCTCATTTATGTTGTAGTACTCATCTCGAACACAATTTTGATGATAATAATGTGTGAGCTACACTGTACCTAATTTTCATCGAGGAAATTAATTAGTTGAATCATACAACTAGTCATCTAGAAGACTTGATTCCCTGTCAAATTGGGTTCGAGCTTAGTCAAGCTAGACACATATATGTGTGCTTGAGCTAGTCTCGACCTCGTTTGCATCTCTCGGCTAAATAAGTCCACTTGCGCTAAACAAGGTGTTGGCCTTAATTTCTTTGTATAACCAGATACTACGTATTTCGACAAATAATAACTAATGAAAAATACTACTGTACTACAATGATCGAAATTAGAATAAGATTTTATGTGTTACACTATACACTAACCAATAAAAAAACATGAGCTATGCAACTTTAGCATGATGGAATCTTAGGTGGTGCACCACTGCACCATATCGAAAGAAAGAGGAATCCATATATGTTTTAATGGAGAAATTTGTGGAATAAGTACGTGTACATTCTGAGATGGAATTCCATCTAAATGCTGGAATTTACCATTTTTTCCTTCGATGCATGCATGCGTATTATTAATTGGATCCTTATGGGTCGTACAAAAAAAAATTCGAACAGTAGTGTTAGAAATATATTTTAATTGGAAATGGTGTATTTAACTTACATTTACGAAAAATTTATTTTTCTTCAAAAATTAAAATGCATCAAAAAATACCATACGATTCTCAGGCACCCGCGAAAACTTTTGTTCCGTCCTCATCGCTAGTACTAGTACTCTATGTTTGATTGTTTGTACATTGATACATATTGTCATTGAAGTTATTCTGTTTTCTTTTAAACCAGAACAATATCATATTATTACAATTTACAACAATGGAATCAAAGTAACGAACCCAACTTAGGCATCTTGTAGGAATGTTTACACAACCTGTGATCATATTCACTTCGGAATAATAATATGCCCAGTTTACAAAAGACGGGAAGATTGATATAAAAGAGAACTAACTGTGGTCAGACTCAAATAATTGCATCTTTTGGGCTATATTTGTTCGTGAGGCGCACCTAAAATACAACATATTTTAAAGAGCGGGGTTATTTATAAGGCTGAGCAGTGAGCAATATAGACCCTGGACCGGATCGAACCGGCCGAGCAAATTTCTTGTGTCCTTGGCCCGCCAGGCCGCCATGTTCCTGATTTTTTGTCATCAGTTCGGTTTGGTCTTGCGCACAACAACTGCTATGCTTTGTTAGATCGCTGGGAAAAAAATTTCTAATTGCATATTTACATGCATAGATTGGCCTAAAAAGTAATTAAAAGATGTATGTATCTCATTGTTTAGTTGACTAAAAATAACAGGATGCTACTACTGCAACTACTCAAGGAGGCTTTAAGTTTCCTTTGGATACTCCTGTTGTACCAGCTACTCCTAATGATCCTATTGTTACTCCTAGTGCAATTTCAACACCTATTGGAATTCCTATTAATGATCCAACCTCCACAATTAGGTTCTCTAGTCCTTCTGACCTAAGAAACTATCAAAAGAAGTCTTCAACTAAGCTGGATGATATTCATAAGCAACCAATAGATGACATTTTCGAATTTGCTTCATATGATGATGGCATCGTTGGGGATCTTAATAACTTGTCACCAGAAGTAGAAGTAGCTCCTACTCCTATTCAGCAGATCCATAAAGTGCATCATACTACTCAAATCATAGGAGATCATGGTTCTACTATCACGAATCGCGACATGCATAAGAAAGCAACTTCTGGTCATCATGCTCTTGTGAGCTACATTGAAGACCAAAAGCGTAATAATCACACAGATTTTCTTCACTGTTTGTTTGCTTGTTTTCTGTTACAGGTGGAACCTTGGTCTGTCTCACATGCTCTTGAGGATCAAAGTTGGGTGGAGGCTATGCAGGAGGAGATGCAAAAATTCTTGTTTCAGAATGTGTGGATCCTCGTTCATTTACCAGATGGAAAGACAACAATTGGTACCAAATGGATTCTCAAAAACAAGAAAGATGCAAGGGGTATTGTCGTGAGAAATAAGGCTAGACTAGTAGCACAAGGTCACACTCAACTTGAAGGCATTGACTATACTGAAGTTTTTGATCCCATTGCACGAATTGAGGCCATTCGTCAGTTTTTGGCTTTTGCTTCTTATATTCGCTTTATGGTTTTTCAGATGGATGTCAAGAGTGTATTTCTATATGGCAAGATTGACGAGGAAGTATATGTCACTCAACCTAAGGGCTTTGTGGATCCCCTTCATCCTAAGAAAGTTTACAAGATGGTCAAAGCTCTTTATGGACTTCATCAAGCTCCTAAAGCTTGGTATGAGCGTCTATCCACTTTCTTGTTGAAGCATGGCTACAGAAGAGGCACTATTGACAAAACGTTGTTCCTTAAAAGGAATGCCAAAGACATCATACTGGTTCAGGTATATGTGGATGATATTATCTTCAGTTCTACTAGGAAGAAATGGTGTGATGAGTTTGAACAACCCGATGAAAGGCGAATTTCAGATGAGTGCCATGGGAGAACTAACATTTTTCCTAGGTCTCCAAGTCAAGCAGCAGTCGGATGGTATCTTTATTAGTCAAGATAAATATGTTCATGAAATAATTCAGAAGTTTGATGTGGAACCTCTTAGACCAGCAGCAAGACCTTATGAGGTAACTAAAGTCAAACTCAAGAATGAGCCAGATCCCCCGGTAAATGTTCATATGTACAGGTCCATGATTGGATCACTCATGTATTTGACTTCCTCACACCCAGACATTATGTTTGCTGTTAGTGCTTGTTCTAGACATCAGGTGGCACCCACCGTGTCTAATTTGAATGCTGTCAAGAAATTTTCAAGTATATCAAGGCACAACCCAATCTAGGCTTGTGGTATCCAAGGGAATCACCTATTGTTCTTGAAGCCTATAGTGATAGTGATTATACAGGTGCTAATAATGATAGGAAGTCAACTACTAGTGGTTGTCAATTTTTGGGACGAAGACTCATCTCATGGCAATGTAAGAAACATACAATAGTAGCTACTTCCTCAACAGAAGCTGAATATGTAGCTGCTGCTAGTTGCTGTGGACAAGTCTTGTGGATACAAAACCAAATGCTGGATTATGGGTTCAACTTTATGAACACCAAAATCTTCATCGACAATCAAAGCACTATCTGCATTACGAAGAATCCTGTGTTTCATCAACGCACCAAGCATATAGAGATTCAGAACCATTTTATACATGATGCCAATGAAAAGAAGCTGATATAGGTTCTCAAAGTACGTATGGATGATAATGTTGCTGATTTGTTGACTAAAGCGTTTAATGGTCCAAGGTTTAACCACTTGGTGGTTCACATTGGTATGGTCAATCCTTAAGGTCTAGGATTGAGGGGAGGCTTCTTGTACATGTATAATTGTACATTCTTACTTCTGGTAGCTTCTTACGACGGTTTATATGGGCATTTGCTGTGTGTGCAACTTCTGGTAGAAGAATTTGGTTACTCCTAGTGGCACTCTTCTGCTCCGAGTGGGTCAAAACCCCTATTATCTACTTGAGTTTGGCTTCTAATATCACTTTGGGTCACTGTTTATTATGTTGACTTTTGTTGACCACTCGCTGCTCCTAGCGTTAACCTCTAGCCGTTTTGACTTTCAATCAACGCAATTTACTTATGGTACCCATATTTTTTATCTTTGGTAACTGAGATTCTCTAATAATGGATTAAAGGGCAAGTGGTTACTCCCATTAATGCTTTAACTTGGAAAGGGCAACCCCCATAATTAGGGTCAATGAACAGTTTTTCCTCACCATTATTTATGGTCAAAGGGATCATTTGACTCACTTATCACAACTTAAACACACACATACACGCTCCTACCCTTGACCATATTTAAGCAATCATCTTCCAATCCTCAATCATCATCAATGGCATCTCTTCAGCACAAATCCGATCACAACAAGGTTTCCTATCTAGGAGAAGGCCCCAGAAGGGAGGAGTTCCCTGACATCTTGGAGTACATCGAGAATCTAATAACATATATGCATTAACTGTTTGCCCAACTGTTTATGACTTTGTCATTCGTCAGTTCTAGGCTACTGTTGTCACCCATGAGGTTTTGTGTCGCCCATTGGAGCTCCATGCTACTATTGATGGTCGCTCCTATGTGGTGACTAAAGCATCCATCAGGTCTGCCCTTCATCTCTAAGATGAAGAGAGCATTATTTCTCTCCCCAATGCGGATGTGTTGGATAGGATGGCTGCGATTGGGTACAATCATGAGGGGAAGTTTAACTTCCAGAAAAATTGGTTTTCCCCTCAATGGAAGTTGTTTGTCCACTTCTTGATACAATGCTTAAGTCCCAAAGCTGGGAGTTGGGATGCATTTCCCATCTCCCTTGCTACTGGTTTGGTGTGTATTGCCCAAGGTCGTAGGTTTAACTTCTCTCGTTATCTACTTGATGGTTTGGTTAGCAATCTTAGTGCTACTGGTTCGAAAAAGAAGTTACTCATGTATCCTAGGTTCTTACAACAGATTCTTATGTGTTTGCCTAGAAATAGGAAAGAATATTTGCCTTTAAAGCTCACTCCTAAAGTGTATGCGTTGCTATACTGGGCCTTGCCCAAGGGGGTCCCAATGTGGTTCCTCCGACTGCTCAAGCCGAGGAGGAACCTCAGTTGGTTGATGATCCCATGGAGGAGGAGGTTCTTGCTGCTGGGGTACCTTATGTGGAGGTTAAGGAACCGGCTAGAGAGGTGGTGGTAGAAATGCCATTTACCTCAAAGGCTACGTCTTCTTCTCGCCCACATGTGTCCCCATTTGTTGATTCTCCCCCTCCTAGTCCAGTTCACCCCTCAGCTGAGGAGCCTTCTAGCTCTCATGATCATATGGCTGACCAATCTTTTGCTTCTGGTCCCAATGAAGCATCCCCCAAAACAAGTCCTCTTGGTGGGGAAGCTGAGGAACCTGTTACTCCACTTCATTTCTTGCTTTAGTGCACAGGTACTATGAGAAGATACTCTCGTTGGAGGATGAGCTCAACAAGCATCACAAGCTCACTAGGGATTTTGTGCTCCCTTTGGCAAACAGGTTTAAGTCGTTGGAAAAGTTGCTGAAGCGTCACAAGAAGAAGGTTGTTTTATCTAATACTGATGAAGAAGAAGAGGAAGATGGTTTGACCGTTTTGGCCAAGGCAGCCTTTGCAACAAAGCCTAGTGAGGACTTACCTGCTCTTCCTAGTGCTTCACGCTTTCCACCTACTACTGCTGGCCCCGTGCCAAGGAGTGATACTTCTGGTCCTTCAACCTCAAGTCCAGGTCCCTCTCATGACAACAAGGGTAAAGCCCCAATGACTGATGCACCCTCCCCTCCTAGGAAGAGAACCCGCAGACAATTGGAGGAAGAGAGGATGGGAGATGAGGCTGCTTAGAAACTCCAAGAGGAATTTGACCAAGAGGTTGTGGCTGCCTCAATGGCTGCGGCTGAGGATGAAGCTTTGAAGAAACAAAGGTATCAACAGGTTAAGCACAACGCAATGTTTTGGGACAACAAGGACTGGATGGATGTGGTTACTATCCTTACCTCGGATGTTTCTTAGTTCTCTAATATCTTGGGTTCAGATGTGAACCAAGGAAATGGGGTGAAGCGTGCTATATCTTTGGTTCAAAGACAAAGGGAAGACTTGGTTGCTCAACTTAGACAGCTTTGCCGCAACAGACCTCTCTCTTATGCTGAACAGAAGAAACTTATGCAGCAATATGTGAAAAATCAATCTGGATCTTACTTCACCTATGGCTGGACTTGGAAGCGAGTCAAGAAGTTGTCTGATGATGAGCTTAAGGATTTGTATAACAAGATGATCAAGCAGAAGGATGCGCTCAAGCCTGCTAATGCCATCTTTCGCCCACCTCCTCCTGTTGTTCAAACTCCCACTCCTAATGCTGCTCCCACTTCATCCTCCGGTGTTCAAGAAGAAGCTACATCTGGTCTCCCAACTTCTGCTGAAGATACTTCTGCTGTTCCCTCGAGTCCTTCTTCAACTGTTGATCCCACCCCTTCTCATGTTGAAGATACCACCACACTTGATGTTGATACCATACCTGTTGTTGATCCTACTCCTCCACCGATTTCTGCACCAACCCCTACACAACTTGAAGATGAAGCTGCTACTGATCCAACGCTTGTTGATCTGACTAGTCAGGATGATGCTCATCCTTCTACTGCTGCTGCTACTACTGTCAAGGTTAAGGAGGAACCCTCTACTACTGTCCCCACCCCTCGCCGGTCTATTCGCAAGAAAAAGGCTCTCCGTGGTAAGGCGGGTCCATGGGAGAAGAGGGATCCTGCCCACTTAATTGATACCGCTTCTGATAGCGATGATGACATGCCCCTTGGCCGTGGCTGGATTGTGCATTAGGAAATTCAGCCATCCCCCATTGTTGCTGGTACATATACACATCTGATCAAGACTAGTGATGGCTACCACAAATATGTCTCTGGGCTGCAAAGCATATTATCTTGGGTAGAACGTCATGATCTTATGCTACTGTATGGATTGGCTGATGTTGATATCCCAAGGTCTCCTAGTGATGTTCCTAACTTGCCTGGGTTGGTCCTTTGGGTGATTTGAAGATAATGTTGGATTGTCCCCCTGATACTCCTAGTGCTGGGGTATGGAAGGAGCAGCCTCGCTGGGTCATTTCTAGGTGGAAGTTGTATGCGGATTGTGGTGTGCATGTGTTAGAGTTGGAATCTGGTGCTTGTGTGTTTATGCTTGTGGATTTGGAGTATCCTCTTACCATTGCTAGCATGGAAGCTATGTTGCAGTGTCACCTGGTGGTGTCAAATGCTCCTTCTGGTAACGAGTCTGCTATGGCCACCTCCTTGGTTTAAAATATTCAATCTCGGCTTCTTGCAGACAAGGTTGCTTCTTCTGGTCAGTGATTGGTTTGTTTCTTCTATACTTTTGATTTCTTATACATTCTTTTCACCAATATGTATAGTGATTGGTGACTAACACTTCCATGTTTAAAAAAACACAAAAAGATATACTTTTATATAATATATGCTTATACTTCTAACATGTGATGGAAATTTCAAAACTTGTAATTCATATAATATCTGCTTATACTTTCCTTTAAGAAACTCTTTATATCTTGGATTTTTCACACTTGGGCTGTTATGTGATGTACTACTGGTGTTGGATTTCTTCCACACAACAAATGGTGTTCAACTCACCATGTCTTGCAGACAAGAAAGAGTTGGTTCACCATGAGGGTACGACTCTGGTGTGATTCTCAAATCCATTGATGGTTGCCAGTTTACCCAAAATTGGAGGGTTTTCACTTGCCTTGGTCCTAGACTGAAAAGTGGCTAGTCCAAGGGGGTACGGCTCCTGGTAAAGAGTTTTATCAAATCCGTTGATAGATGTAATAGCTTGCTCAATGTTATAGGGTTTTCAGCTTACCGATGCTTTATTGCTAAGAGTTGGCTAATTCGGAAGGGTACAACTTCTGGTAAAGACTTTAACCAAATCCGTTGACGACTATGATGATTTGACCAAAATCATTAGGTTACTCCCACTCACCATTGATTTACGTTCTAAGAGTTGGGTTGGGTTCTGGTCTCCCAGGGTGATTCTTATTCCACCACAAAGACTAGCTAGCCCAAGAGCAAGCAGCTACTTGGTAAAGGCTTATCAAATCTGCTCATGTTACTGTAAAGATTCAACACGTGCAGATGTTTTCCAAGCTTTCAAGAAGCTTCTCAGAGTTCTTAGTTGCAGCGTGCTTTGTGCTTTCATTTCTGATGGTTATTTTGCTACTTTGGTTTTGTTGTTTCAATCCTCAAGCTGCTTTTGCAAGATCTACCAAGAAACTTGAACTCAACTAGTCAAATTCAAGTTTAGGGGAGGTTAGTTAGGACCTATGTAATAGGATATTTGTAATAGATGAACTAGGAGGTATGTAGTTCCTCCTGGTCCTAGCAGTAGTAGGAGAAATACGTGCTCCTAGTCTAGCAAAAAGTCAAACAATATTATTCTTAGTAGTTTGTTAGGATATGCATGAAATATCTTAGGAAAGGATATGCATATCAGGAGTTACACGTTTTATGTTTAATGTAGTTTAGGGTTTCCTTGTAGTATAAAAGGAACCCATTGGTAGAAGGTTAGACACACCTTTCACCAGTATTCATTTCATATCAATAGTAGAAATCCTTAGTAAGGATCAAGTTATTTAGTTATTCTGTTTCTTCTTGATCTTAGTATTTGTATTCCGCACTTATACTTTGTATTTCATTAAGAGTCTCTCTGTGAATAGACTTGTGATTACAAAAGTCATTCATCATCCTTAACAGGCTGCAAGATCTAGAACTAGTGGACCCAACAGAAAGGATGAATAGTCCTACTCCGACCTCATTAATGCTACATAATAAAGGGTCATGAATAAGTATTCTGTCTACTGAGTACGTAACTGATTATAACATGTCTTAGCTTGTTTTATATGTTCTTGTCTTGTTTTACTGTTTTTAATGTTATATTGTATTAATCATGTATTTCATGTATTCTGATTAAGTATTACTTGTACTCTTGTATTATTATACTCGTTGTGTAATAATAAGTAACTTTCTAAAAATAGCAGGTTTCCTAAAATAGAAAGTTTCCAAAAATAGAAAGTTTCTAAAAATAGATCAGTTTCTAAAAATAGACCAGTTTATAAAAATAGAAAGTTTCCAAAAATAGCAAGTTTCCTGAAATAGAAAGTTTCCATATTTAGAAATAAGCTGGATTAATAAGCTAATAATATAAGCTTAAGTTTACTGGTTAAATATCATAAGTCATTTAGATAGTATAGTTTATTAATAATCTCATGATAATTAAATAAACTATAGGTTATATGATTTAATTAAATAAAGGCATGATTTAATTAAATTAAGACATATAAAATACTTAGGTTAATCGTGTATTAATAATTTATTAATTATAACCTAAGTCATGATTTATTAATTGATTGTAGTCCATGTTTTAATAATTAATTAATACCATAGTCTAAATTAAATGATAATATACTTAGGTCAAAACATGCATTATTTACTAAAATAATTATAACCTAAGTCCATGATTAAATTAAATTAATTACTAGTCATGTTTTAATTAATTTAATTTCTCTTGAAAAATAATATAACTTGTAAAAATGTATAACTTGTAAAATTTAATTCTGCGACCGAACCCGTGTTTTAATTTAGACCGAACCATGAACCGGACCGAACCGTGAACCGGACCGAACCGTGAACCGGACCGAACCGTGAACCAGACCGAATCGGCCCAACAGTGTCTAAACCGATCTAGTCGGCAGCCACTGCCGTGGCCTGGCTAGCCACTGTTGGACCAAAAACACCATCGGCTGCTAGCCGGTGGTTCCCCCTGTTCTCGCTGCGGTTCCCACTGTCAAGGCAAAACAGCCACCGGCTTAAGCTGGTGGTGCAGCTGCGCTGCGCCGAGACCCACAGGAAACCACAAGGCCATCATGACGTGAGTCGGGGTCCTTGGTTCCCTGCGACCGAGCCACAAAGACCACACCGAGACCACAAGGTCTCGGCTGTTGGTGAAACGCGAGACCACCGAGAGCTTCGGCTCTCGGTTTGCGTGCGTCGGCCAAACAACTCCTCCAAAACCCCTTTTATTACATGTTTTCTTGGTTGATCTCCATGTTTAACATGTTTAATTATGTTTTTCAATATAATCATGAACATAATTAAAGAAAATAAAATAAAAGATCAAGGTTTTGATGTTTACCGAATACGTGATCGAATAAGACTAAGAACGCTAACACGAATGACCCGAAATAAAAGATCAAAATCAAACAACCACTCCCTTGGTGTGGTGTATAACCAGCGGCAACAAGGAGAGAAAGGAAAAGAGGCTAGGGTTTTTCTTGTTTTGTAAAATAAATGTATTATGTTTCCTATGTTTTCCTTTTTCCCAATTTTAGTCAAAATGAAATGGGCTTGGCCCTTTTCCCTTCTCTTATATGCGGCTACTAGGGCCCACAAGGGCTTACCGGGCCTTGTTCATGTTTAAATAATTTCCGTGTTCATTCTTTAATATATTCGTGTTAGTTCGTGGTTAAATGTTCGTGTTATAAATAATACTTGTACGTAATAAATATTTATCGTGTAATAATAAATATATACGTAGTTCACATGTTCGTGTTTTAATGTTTGTGATCAATGCTCGTGATTATAATTTTTATGATTAATAATTATCGTGTATTGCTACGTACTTAATAATTATCGTGCACTAACACGTACGTAGTTTCTGAATTTAATATTCATGACACGTGTTCATGATATAAAAGGAAAGTTTTTAATTGGTTCGTATGTTTACGTAGTGTACTGTTCATGGCATTTAGATGCGGGTTCTACAACTCTTCCCCCTAAAAAGAATAATTCGTCCCTGAATTATAAATAACGTAAACTGAAAGAGGAACATACCCGAATCAAAACTTGAAATGAGGGTAAAAAGTCCGGATAGACTCCTCTGTCTCCCAAGTGGCTTCACGCTCGGTATGATCCCTCCAAAGAATTTTGACGAATGGAATCGTCTTCTTCCTCATGACACGTTCTTGTTTGTCAAGAACTCGTTCAGGTCCCTCTATGAAGGTAAGATCTTCACGAATCTGTTCAAGTGGATACTGAACCATGTGAAGGGGATGATACTTGTATTCTCTGAGTAAGGACACATGGAAAACGTCATGAACGTGAGAAAGCTGCGGAGGTAAAGCTAAACGTGTTGATACCAAACTTAGATCAATTTAGCTTGTGTAAACGAGATTAAATCAAGTTAAACACGTAGAGAAACTTTGTTGTATATGAAACAATTCAAGTATTATGTGGAATTAATACTTAAACAAGAACATGTAAATAAGATAAACCAAACTTTCACTTTGATTGATTAATCGAACTTGCGTACAATGAAAGTGGGTAAAACATATATTAAACTAAACCTAAAGGCCTCCTTTTATAGATTAAGGAACCTTGTACAAGAGTCTACGTATCAGCTATTTTAGGTAAAGATAAACATAAGAAATACATTGTCGAACATATCTTTACTAGAAACATACTAGAAACATAAAACGTGTAGACTAAGTATCCTATCAGTGCTTGAATTCTTCTTATCAACGCTTGACTTCTTCCTGTCAACGCTTGTCTTGACAACGCTTGATTTCTTCCTATAAACGTCCAATTTCCTCTTGTCAGCGTCCAAGTATCTTGGCTACATTTTATTCCCAACAATCCTCCCCTAAACTTGATATCTACTCTAGTAATCAAGCATCTGAATAAAACTAAGTACAAGGAGGATTCTTACAAATCTTATCAAGTTGGAAATAAATATATCTAATCAAATCTTTGCCAACATCACTTGTCTAATCCATCTCCAGCTGTGTTGACACCATTTTCTTCAAAACCTCTTTGGACATAGGATATTTAGCATCCCCAAGAAGATATTCAAAAAACTTTGTAGTACTCAAATGATACACACCAGCTGCTGAATGTAAACGCCATTGAAGTCCACTGACATCATCAAGATCCTTCCAAACTGGATCTTCTTCATCTGGTGCACACATTCTCTTGAATGTTGACCAAATCTTTATTCCATTGACTGAAGTAGGTGCTTCAGTCTCATACTTGGCCTGCATCAACCTCCAAAGGTCTGCCAAGTCTTCCGTATCCAGGCTTGCAAACAAAGACATAAGAGTAGTGAAAGTATGTACCTTCTTCCCATATCTACCAATCATCGAAAACCCACTTGCATCTTCCTCATAGATAACTATAGGGTTTCTGGAATCATGAGGTAACACTTCTACCATTTGTGAAGCTTCCAAGAGTGAGAGCTTAATACTCTTTCTAATAATAGCTTCACTAGGATTCACTCTATCCAAATTTTCTGGAAACTCAAGAGGAAATCCCTTCTTCAATGGTCTTGGTGTAACCAAAGCCTTTCATTTTTTCTGCAAGTTCTTCCTTTCTTTCATCTGAAAGAAGTCTAATAGTATTCTGCTCTTGCACACTTGCCCATATAGGATAAGCCTTATACTCCAATTCATCAAAGGACAATCCCTACAACTTTCTAAAAGTCCAACCTATTTGATGACATCTAAGCAACATGTAATAGAGCTCCCTTCTTTCTGTTTTGGTCTGTGAAAGAACTTTGCTAGCTTTATATTTCAGAATCACCTTGCAATATCTTTGAACTCTTAATAGAATCTCCAAACCCCAAATTTGATCTGATAAAGTCATGTCTGGATTTTCCATCACCTTATTCTCCATGCAAAGTACATCTGAGCAACTTTAGGCATCTCATAATCTACCTGATTCTTCAACTCTGCAAGCTTTTCCCTTGCCAACTCATCACCATATTCAAGCCTCTCTGGTTCTTCAATAATCATTACACTTGAATCTGTGCTCTCATCACCACTGCTTTCCTTACTTTCAATTGCAGTCTTCTTCATCCTATCTTCTTTCTCAAGTTGTGTAGCCAACATGGAATCAAATTTTACTTGGTCTGCATCCTTGGGAACCACTGTTTCTACCATAATTCCTTTACCCTTATCTAATATATCAATGATGGGTAAAGATGATGATGGTACCTGTGTAGACACATCTTTGATGATAGCTGATGACTGGGATACATCAACCATACCTGCAGGTCTATCATCGTCAAAAACCTGTGTGTCAACGCCTAACTTACTCCTATCAGCGCTTGGCTTGTCAGCGTCAAAAACCTGTCTGTCAACGCTCAACTTACTCTTGTCAGCGCTTGGCTTAGAAACTTGTTCCAGCATCTCCATAAATGAAATCTTTGTTGGAGTTGCCAGTGAAACATCAATAACTGGCCTCTCCTTCAAGCTGGTCAAAGCTTAAAGCCATTTCCACACCAATAGAACCACCTGAGCCTTTGTCACTTGCATTAAATGGCTAAAAGTAGAAGCTTCCTCCCCTTTGTAAGAATCCTCCCCTAATGAAAGGACTCTTGTCTGCCTTCTCCTATTCTCAGCAGCTTCCAAAATAACAATCCTCTCCCTCAATTGCTTGAGTTCAAGGCCTTGTGTAGAGAAAGTATGTACAAGGTCTGCATTTTGCTTTTGCAAGCTAATGCAGACAGCCGTCATTTCCAACAATGTATAGGGTTCCAATCTGCCCTCCTCTAGAATGGGAATTTCACTTCCCAAAGTAGAGTCATGGGGCATGGATGGGGTCTTAATGATGTTAGGACTGGGTTGGCCTGCATCTAAGCTAGTACCAATAGTCCTAGCCCCACCCATGTCACCAACCACACTTGTGGTGGTGGTTCTCTCTACAACATGTCTATGACCACTAGAGGAGAACACTCCAATAGTCCTTTGGCTTTTTTCCATCCTAAAGTCTGGGGGTGAAGAGGATGATGTGGATTGGGTTTCAGTTTGGAGGTTCAGGGGTGTTTGGGTGTGTTGTAACAGGGTGTCCGCGTTTGGATTTGAAGTGTCAATGCCAACATTGAACGTCTCAGCGTTGAAGGGATCTTGGTCAATTTCCATATGTTGGGGGGATGGTGATGGTTCAGGTAATGGGTCTGGTTGTGGTTGTGGGTCTGGTTGAGGCTGTGCTGCTGCAATAACAGCAAACATGGCTTGGGTAAGGGGTAAATCTCTATAAGGGGGTGAATTCATCTGTCCAAAAATTGCTTTCTTTTTCACAAGGATCGTATAAAAATCATCATGATCCCTGGTGAAATATCTTTGTGCATCAAAAACCATTTGCAAAAATCTTAGGTAAGCAAGAGTCATCTTGCTACCCTTGTTTTTACACATGCCATCAAAAATCATTTTAGAAAAATTATACTGTTGCCCAGTAGAAATACACACAATGGCACTCCCAATTGACCTGTTAATTTCATTGTGTGCAGTACATTTGGGACTCAAACATTGAAGAATGACATGTATTAAGTACTTCCAAGCTGGGGGAAATTCCTGTTTTGAATATTTGTTTAAAGATCCCTCTTCAGGGAAAGGATAAACCAAAGCTTGAAGTCCTTGTTCTAGCTCACCAATGGGTAGGGTGGTTATACCATCTGCATCATTAAGATGCAAAGCCTGGCGAACCAAGGCTTCAATAACCACCCATGGAAGCCCATGGACTGTAGCAGTCAATGTAGTCACATTATTAGTCGTTGAGGAAGTGACAGTATTCCAAAACTGCTTAATATGAGTGATAGGGATAAGAGGAGCATGAGAAAGTGCATACCTTAGTGGAGATGCATTTAAATACTCCACCATCCGAGTATATTGAGGAAACAGAGTGTTGTCAGCCTCTAAATAGGCAACCATGTTGTGCTGACTTCTGAACCCCAATACCAAATCACTCAGTTTAAACTTAGGCGCCATTGATGTAGAAAGCTATGATAAATGTTATGAAAGATGAATGTGTGTGAAAATTTAGTTAGACAAGAATAAGCAGTTACCCTGTTAAAATAATGAGCCAAATATATAGGAGAGGTAAGCACATGTGATTGGTAAAAAATGAGGCTGTTATTTTTCAAAATATAATGATTAAAATCTTGTAAAGATATAACTTATCTTGTGCATTAAAATTACGGTAAAAGTTAGCAACTCCTAAAATTACGGCCTAAATTTTCGTCAAAAATAACAACTGGGTAGGACCCAATGTTTGTCAACGGTAAAAAATAACCTATCAACGCTCAACGGCTATATTCTTGCCAACGTTGGAAATTGCCATGTCAACGTAAAAATTGGTCCTAACAACGTTTGGAAATAAAACTGTCAACGTCCAAAAAATAAAAATAATAAAAATGAAAAAAGGACCTTAACAAAGTAATTTATCCTAGTGAAGATAACATATAGACTGAAAATTACCATAGGGTGGCAAGCACTGTCCAAGTGTCCGTTGCTAACCAAAGTTCTTAGTAGTGAAGTTATCTTATAAAATCCTTTGTAACTTACCAGGTAAGTCCAATAAAAATCATACCCAGGTCTCCCAACATACCACATCCAATTCTAGGCCAAAACGTCCTGGCAGCGTGCATAGTATATCAACTTTGCACGCTGCAGTGCCTCACAATTCAGTAAACTAATTCGTACTCACCAGTGGACACAATCTAGAATCATGATAAGAGTATTATATGAACACCCAAAAAGTCCTAAAGGTTTCCTACACCTCCCCTTAAAATAAGATATACAAGTTGCTAAATAAAATTGCATGCAATAAAAATTTATGTCAAGACAGGAATATAAATATTCCAACCATCATCCATAAACTTGAACATGCTCCAATAATGCTCCAAGAATCCATAAGAAACTCTGTATCCATTTGTACAATGCTAACAACGCATGTATAATTAGATCAAAAACCACAAAACTAACATGTTGCTGACAACGTCAATTTAACACTTGTCAGCGTTAAAATAACCTTTGTCAGCGTTAGACAGATAAAGTGGAAAATCTAATTTTATACAAAGACCAATAACAATGCATATCCTGTACATACTTTTACAAAGAGTCCAAAAACACATATTAGGTAAGATTGATCATTCCAATACTTGTTACCAAGTATTGAAATCTCCCAGTACAAAAGGTTTAGTTAATAAATCAGCCATATTTTCCTCTGCGTCAACCCTATCTGGTTGTATTAAACCTTTTTCAAAAAATCCCTTATAAAATGATGTCTAATTTCTATGTGTTTTGTTTTAGAAAGATGTACAAGATTTTTAATAATGCATAAAGTACTGTTATTGTCTACAAAAATCTTGGTATGCATGAAATTATACCCATAATCCAACAGCTGGTTCTGAATCCATAAGACTTGTCCACAATAAGCAGCTGTAGCTACATATTCTGCTTCAGTTGTAGACTTGGCCACCACGGTTTGTTTCTTGCATTGCCAAGATATAAACCTACTCCCAAGAATTTGGCATCCACCAATTGTGGATTTTCTATCAAACTTGTCACCCCCATAATCACTGTCTGAATATGCAATAAGCTCCAATGGAGAATCTTTGGATACCATAATCCCAAGGTGGGATAACACCTAAGATACCTAAAAATCCTCTTGACAGCATGAAGATGACACTCTTTGGGAGTCACTTGATGGTGTGCACATGCACACACAGCAAACATAATGTCAGGTCTTGAAGCTGTGAGATACATCAATGAACCAATCATTGACCTATAATGCCTGACATCCACCTATTTCCCATCTCCAACCTTTCCCCAAGGGTGTTCCCTATCCATGGGTGTGCTAGCCCGTTTCTCATGTGGAGAAAAGCCAAACTTCTTTAAGATTTCTGCTACATATTTGTCTTGAGAGATGAAGATACCATCTTCTTTCTGCTGAACTTGTAACCCTAGAAAGAAGTTCATCTCTCCCATTGCACTCATCTTGAACTTGTCTGTCATGAGCTTGGAAAAGTCTTCACGTATCATTAGACTATAAGTGCCAAAGATGATATCATCCACATAAACCTGAACAAGTAAGAAATCCTTACCAGTCTTCTTTGTAAACAAAGTCTGATCTATGGTGCCCCTTTTGAATCCATTTTACACCATATAGGTGGACAATGTACCATACCATGCTCTTGGGGCTTGATGAAGTCCATACATAGCTTTCTTCACTCTATACACCTTTTCTAGATGTTCTGAATCTTCAAAACCAGGAGGCTGCATTACATAAACCTCTTCTGCAATTGTGTCATAAAGAAAAGCACTCTTCACATCCATTTGATAGATTGTAAATCCCATGCAGGAAGCATAGGCTAGAAAAATCCTTATTGCCTCAATCCTTGAAACAGGTGCAAAGACCTCCTCATAGTCTATCCATTCCTCTTGTGTATATCCTTGAGCAACTAAACGTGCCTTGTTTCTGACCACAATTCCTCTCTCATCCTTTTTGTTTCTAAGAACCCATCTTGTCCCAATAGGTCTGACATGTCTGGGACAATCAACTAACTCCCAAACATCTTGAATAGCAAATTGGTGAAGCTCATCTTGCATTGCTTCCACCCAACTTGGTTCTTTGAGAGCATAAAAAATCTTATTGGGTTCATGTTGTGACAGAAAACAGGCAAACAAACATGCTTGAACAAGAGGGGTATCAACCTTCTTGTGAATATTGGCAATAAATCCTCCATGATTCTGATGAGACCTTCTAGTTTGTACAGGAGTCATCACATCACCTATGATAAAAGAAGAAGGATGTTTCTTTATAGTAGATGTAAGTACTCCTCCTTCAATTAATGTGTTATCATCAATTTCAGTCTCCAAGTTGCCAATATCTTCTTCAAATTCTCTTCTATCATCATTTGAATGAACCTCTCCATTTTTGTTTGAAGGTTCACCTTGTTCAAAAACACTGGAAGAGAATAAATGGTCAAAGGAGTTGTCAACGCCTGAAGTAGGGTCATCAACGCCTGAATTTGTCTTGTCAGTGCTAGATTTTCCTTTATCAGCGTCTGAAGATTCATGCATGTTTGCAACTGGTGATACTTGTGGACCACCTTTTTCCTTTCCAGCAGCAGCAGCATAAAATGCATCTGTCCATATAGGAATGGTAACATACTCAAGTATAGGTGCTGATTTGTCTGCTTGTGACCCAACCTCCTTATCAACCTGTATACCTGAAATTTCAACAACTGGTTCTTCCACAACATTTGAAGTCACCTTCACAATGTCTGGATTAGTAACAGGCATATAATTCAATGTTCTAGATAGAGGTTCCAAGTAAAATAACCAATTTGGTCCACTCTCAGGATCACTAGGTTTACTCTCTAAAAACCTAACATGTACCTTTTCAAGTATACGTTTTTCTTTCTTAAGGTAAACCCTATATCCTCTACTCTGCACTGAATATCCCATAAAGTAGCCTTCATCACCTTTAGCACTAAACTTTCCTAAGGCATCACTAGTGTCTAAAACAACTACATGACAGCCAAAGGGTTTAAGAAAACCAATATTAGGTTTCTTACTCCAAAATAGCTCATAAGGTGTCTTGTTGTGGATCTTGTTGATTAATGCCCTATTCTGAACATAACAAGCTGTATTCACAGCCTCAACCCAAAATGCAATGGGAAAGTGAGCATCAGCCAACATAGTCCTAGTTGCTTCTATGAGTGTTCTATTCTTTCTCTCAGCTACCTCATTTTGTTGTGGGGTTCTAGCTATACTAAACTGTCTAGTAATCCCTTTCTTGGTACAAAAGTCATCTAAAAACTTATTTCTAAACTCACCACCATTATCACTTCTAAGTATTTTAACCTCATTCCCAGTCTTTTTCTCTAATTGGGTAATAAAGTTAATCAAAATATCAACAGTTTCACTTTTCAAAGCCAAAAAGAAAGTCCAAGTAAATCTAGAAAAATCATCTGTGATGACAAAACAGTAGGATTTACCTTTTAAGCTTTCTATATTAGTTGGACCAAACAAGTCCATATGCAGCAAGTAAAGTGGTTTAGAACTAGAATGCACAGGTTTAGACTTAAAGGAGACTTTGTGTTGTTTGCCTTTAAGGATTGCAACACAAGAATGGTCATTGTGGAAAGCCTTTTCAGGCAAACCATCAACTAAACCATGTCTCACAAGTCTATTTATGTTCTTAAAATTAATGTGCCCTAACCTTCTGTGCCAAAGATTACTCTCATCAACTGAAGCCTTAGCATATAGACATGACAAATTATTATTCATCCTAATTCCATTAAGATTCACATTATAAATGTCCTTATGCCTAGGTGTTCTATAATCAATGAATTTCTCATCAGGTATTTTAAAATCTTTGCTTAACACCAAGCATTCAGTATCAGTGAAAAGAACCTTATTTTTGTTATCACAAACTTGTGATACACTAAACGGATTATAGTCAAGTTCTTTTACCAGAAATACATTCTCAAAACGCAAATTATTGGTGATAAGAGTGCCTTTGCCAGTGATAGTTCCATATCCGCCTCCAAAATACACTTTGTCACCATCTTTAATGGGGGTAAAGTTTGTCAAGTAATCTTCCTTCCCCGTCATGTGCCTAGAGCATCCACTATCCCAATAGCCATAATCATTAACCTGCTTTTGAAAGCCCTGCACATAAAGAAAACAAATTAGTTTCTTTGGGAACCCAAGCCTGAGCAGACTTGGATTCATTTGGTTGTTCAACAAGAACAAACTTAGTCCTTATGACAACCCCTTGTTCATCCCTTATTAGATTAAACAGCCAGTTAACCCCAATTGGTTTAGTTATGACCTTTGAAATATAATGAAATTTGTTACAGGTCATAGAAATCCCATCTGAATTAGGGTTTTGTTCTTGTTTAGGTATCCAAGATAATCTAGAAGAAGCTTTAGAACCCTTTCCCTTTGGCTACAAGTATTTGGCATTACTTGGTCTAGCAGCGTTGGAAACATTCCTGTCAACGTTAAAATTGTTCTTGTCAACGCTGAAATTACCTTTATCAGCGTTGAACCTAGGGTTTGCCACAGGAACCCATTGTCTGTTAGATCATGTATTGGTCTTTTGAAAAGGCCTTTGTCCATAAGTATTAGACCCTTTTAGTAAAGAATGGGGCTGGTCTAGTGACTTGTGGACTTTGCTGGACAAAAGGTTTGGGTTTGACCATGGTTGACTTTCTATCAGCGTTGACCTTTGAAGCATTGACACATTTATAAGCCAAATGTGAAAAGCTTCCACATGTATAACAGGCTTTTCTAGACATAACTCTAGGTCTAGATGAAAAGAAACCTGTCCCATTATCACTAATTTAACTTTTTGGTGACCTAGGTTTTCTATACATTTCTGCATATTTAATACTAGGTTTTCTATCAACGTTTAAGCCAAGGTCAACAGTCTTTCTAGTAGTAGGATTGGTCACTATTATGGGTGTTGACTCATTTGGGTTGTCACTAAGTATGCCACCTTTAACAAACAAAGTAGGGTTCACTTTCATCCATTGGTCCAAATCAGTCAATTTCTGCTTGTAACCTCTACTGGAGTAACAACTCTTGGGGGAGGAATAAGTTCCTCTTCTTGGAGTTGGTATACCAGTCCAAGATAAATCCTTTCTAAGGACACCATAGAAGTTCCCAGCAGGTGGTGGAACATCAGCATATTCTTTCATCCCAATCCCACTCATATCCCTAGAATCCCTTTGTTCACTCACACATTTTTCTAGGGTTTGAGAAGCTTTATCAAATTTTTGAATTTTAAGATCTACATTATCTTTGTTTTTGATAGCCTCATCTAACTTAGCTTGTAAAACACCATTGGATCTCTCCAAGATGTTCCTAACCTCAACACTAGCATTTTGATCATGAGTCAAAACATTGATTTGATCTTTTAGGTCAAGTTCCATTCTCTTATATTCAGCCACAGTCTTTTCAGTTTGAGTAAGAGCAAGTTGATAATTAGATAACTTGCATTTTTCATCAAAAACATCAGATGTTAATTTTAAAACTTCTTTGTTAAGCTTTTCAGTGTTTAGATGACAACCCTTACTATAAAATGCATCATCATATACCTCATTGTTTGATGAAGATAAAGAATGTGTCATGAGAGCATAGTGAACATGCTCCTCTTCCTCCTTTTCTGCAACCAAGGCCTTGTTCTCTTCCACATCCTTGGCCAAAAAGCTCCAGTCCCAGCCAATACCATCAATTTCTTGCATGGCAACCATAGCTTTTGTATCTTCAACCTTGACAACTTGGCTTGAAGGCTTTCTAGCATCAGATCTTCTAGGAGATATACACTCTCTCGTAAAGTGACCCATTCTATGGCAATTGTAACACTCAACCTTGGATTTATCAAACCCAGCAGTGTCTTTAGCATTAAAAGTCATCTTCTTTGCATCTATTGGCCCTTATGCTTGCAAGTTCCATATTCCACTTTATGTCCATCTCCTCCAAGTGCTCATCACTAATTTGCTCAAGGTCCTCATATGTAATCACTGAACCATTGGGTAATGAAGCAATGTATGCACACACTGTATCTAGATCAATACCAGCAGGCTTAACTCTTGGTGAGTAAACATTTTATGTGTCAGCGTCTGAATGTGAGGCGCTGACAAAGCTTGATCCAACGTTGACACAAGGTGATCCAGTAATGGGGTGCATGTATGACTCCCTTTGATCAAATTGACCTTCACTATGTGAGAAGAAGGCCATATTTCCATTGGTAGACTTGCTTCCTTGATCTGAAAGGATTTCACTTTCTACAATCCTCAGTTTATTGTATACGTCATCAAAAGTGGAACTTTTTGAGTGTTATTAGCAATCATAGACCTTGCTTCAATCTTCCATGCATCACCAAGACTTTTAAGGAAAGTGGTGATGATATCAGCATCATCATGCACTGTTCCCATAAATGACAACTTGCTGGTAATGTCAAGAAGTCTGCTTCTCACTCCACTTAACTTTCCATTGGGAAGAGCTTTGAATACAGCATACTCATGCAAGAGTTGATTCTTTTTCTCTGAGGCAGTATCATCATTACCACCATAAGTAACTTGAAGGGTTGCCCAAAGTTCATTGGCAGACTCATAGCCTCTGTACTTGTGCTGATTTGCTTGTCCCAAGGAAAGTTTGAGGATGCTTAGGGTTTTCATATCATTCATTCTCTTTGCAATGTCCTCAGCTGAGACAGCTCTTCCATCTTCAGGTTTTTCTTTTCGATCCTCAGCACTTGAGCCTGGAGTTGATCTTAGAGTGATAGCAGCTAGGATCTTGGCAGCCTTATTGAATGTGTTTCCATATTCAATAATTTCCCATAGGGTGTGGTCATGGATTTAAAGATACTGCCAAAATTGAACTTCCACAGTTCAAAGTTGTCTGGGTCCAGCATAGGAATCTTAATGTTATGGCTTGAGGAGGAGGTTAACTCTGGTGTAGACATGTTGTTTGAATTTTAGGGTTTCTTTGAAAATTAGGGTTTTTGGCGATTTAGGGTTTTTGTATTCTTTGGATCAAAGTTCCTCAACAAGCTCTGATACCACTTGTTGATCCCAAACTTAGATCGATTTAGCTTGAGTAAACGAGATTAAATCAAGTGAAACACGTAGAGAAACTTTGTTGTATATGAAACAATTCAAGTATTATGCGGAATTAATACTTAAACAAGAACACATAAACAAGATAAACCAAACTTTCACTTTGATTGATTAATCGAACTTGCGTACAATGAAAGTGGGTAAAACATATATTGAACTAAACCTAAAGGCCTCCTTTTATAGATTAAGGAACCTTGTACAAGAGTCTACGTATCAGCTATTTTAGGTAAAGATAAACATAAGAAATACATTGTCGAACATATCTTTACTAGAAACATACTAGAAACATAAAACGTGTAGACTAAGTATCCTGTCAGTGCTTGATTTCTTCTTATCAACGCTTGACTTCTTCCTGTCAACGCTTGTCTTGACAACGTTTGATTTCTTCCTATCAACGTCCAATTTCCTCTTGTCAGCGTCCAAGTATCTTGGCTACATTTTATTCCCAACAAAACGATACGATACTTCACCAACTCGCTTGATGATATCAAACTGTCCGATGAATCGAGGACTGAGTTTCCCTTTGATTCCAAAACGTCTAACACCACATGCCAGTGATACCTTAAGAAAAACATGATCTCTCACGTTGAAATGTAAATCCCTACGATGCTTGTCGGCATAACTCTTCTGACGTGCACGAGCTTCTTGTAATTTCGCCTTAGCTACAGCGACCTTCTCGTTAGTCAACTCTATCATCTTTGGACCTTCAAGTGTTCGCTCACCAACCTGATCCCAATAGATTGGGGCGTGACACTTCCTGCCATACAACATCTCAAACGATGCACACTTGATGCTGGCGTGCCAATTGTTGTTGTATGCAAACTCTACCAAGCAGATATAATCGTCCCAATATCCTGTCCATTCTAAAGCACACACTCGAAGCATGTCTTCTAATGTCTGAATGGTTAACTCCGACTTCCCGTCTGTTTGAGGATGAAAAGCCGTGCTAAGCTTAAGTTTGGTACCCCAATCTTTCTGCAGACTCCTCCAAAATCGCGAAGTAAACCAAGGATCTCTGTCCGAGATAATACTGGATGGAGCACCATGAAGTCTCATGATCTCCTTCTTATAAGTGTCAGCCAATTTGCTAACTAAATCCTCCTTGCAGATCGGTTAAAAATGAGGTGACTTTGTAAGTCGATCAACGATAACCCAAATTGCATCATGCTTCATCTTGGTCTGCGGAAGAGCGGTAACAAAATCCATGGTGATCTTGTCCCACTTCTACTCTGGAATGTCTAATGGTTGTAGTAGACCACTAGACCGTTGATGCTCGATCTTAACCTGCTGGCAGGTAAGACATTTGGAGACATAAGTAGCAACATCCTGTTTCATACCACTTCACCAAAAGTACTGATTGATGTCGTGGTACATCTTGGTTGAACCAGGATGAATGGAGAACGGGGAGCTATGAGCTTCAGCCAATAACGCTTCCCTGAGTGTAAGATCATCAGAAACACAAAGTCTAGTGCCATGCCATAAGATGTCGTCATCATCTAACCGAAACTCCGTCTGCTTCTCTAACTTCTGAATGATTGCCCAAATTTCACTATCATCCTTCTGAGCTTTCTTGGTCCTAGAGAGTAATTCTGGTTCCACTATAAGATTAGCCCAGTAACCATGTTGTCCACGTACCATGATCTCAATATCTAGTCGCTCCAAATCTCGTATAATCTCTTCCTCTATCTTAATGCCGTTGATCATGCCCGACTTTCTACTAAGAGCATCTTCCACTACATTTACCTTGCCGGGATGATACTGAAGATTAATGTCATAATCCTTTAACAACTCTAACCACCTTCTTTGCCTCATGTTCGATTCACATTGAGTGAAGATGTATTTCAGACTCTTGTGATCTGTGAAGATATCACATGATTCGCCATATAAGTAGTGCCTCCATATCTTCAGTGCAAACACGACTGCTGTAAGTTCCAAGTCATGCGTAGGGTAGTTCTCCTCATAAGGCTTAAGCTGCCGCGATGCGTATGCAATCACATTCCCATGTTGCATGAGAACACAGCCAAGTCCCTTCCCTGAAGCATCACTGTATATTTGAAATCCACCTGTACCAGATGGGAGAGTAAGAATCGGTAAAGATACCAACCTCTGCTTAAGGTCTTCAAAGCTATTCTCTCTTTCATCAGTCCAGACAAATTTCTCCCCTTTCCGCATCAATTTGGTCAATGGCAGTGCTAAACGGGAAACGTTCTCTACGAACCTACGGTAGTAACCAGTTAAGCCTAGAAAACTGCGAACTTCAATCGCTGATGTCGGTCTTGGCCACTTGGTAATAGCCTCAACCTTTGCTGGATCCATGGTTATTCCTTCTGCGGATACTATGTGGCCTAGGAACGCCACCTTACTCAACCAGAATTCACATTTGGAGAACTTGGCATACAGTTGCTTCTGGCGAAGTATCTGTAATACTGCACGAAGATGGTCTTCGTGTTCCTCCTTTGACTTAGAGAAAATCATAATATCGTCAATGAAGACAATGACGAACTTGTACAGAAACTCATGGAAGATGCGGTTCATCAAATCTATGAAAATAGCTGGAGCATTGGTAAGGCCAAATGGCATAACTACAAATTCGTAGTGTCCATAACGTGTAGGGAAAGCAGTCTTAGCGATGTCCTACTCTTTAACCCGTAGCTAATGATAGCTGATAGGTGTAGTAACACACTCTTTTAGGTAAAAGAGTGTAAATAGAGTAAGTACGACGATTTAGGAAAACCGTGCACAAATGACCCTTAGGTGAGTTCGTTCTCAAGGAGGCTTGGTGTGTGTGTTAAGACTTGATTAACTTTGAGATTAATATTAAGAAAGAAAATGGGAAAGAAAATGATGACAATTACGATTAAAATGAAACTAAGACGAATGACGTAAACGTAAAACCATAAAACGTGACGAAATTTAAAAATTAGCCTAAAGATTCCTTGAAAATCACAATAAATCCTTAAAAATGCAATTAGAGTTTACCAAAAATCAAAACTTACTCACCCCTTTTATTTAATTAAATAATAATTTTCTAATGCTAATTAAAGCCCTAAAAATCAATTTAATTAATAAAAAGCCCAAAATGAGATTTTTCAATTTGTAAACCTCTAAAATAACTTGATTAAACTAAAAACTATTTTTGAAAAGTTTAAAACTAATTAAAAAAACAATTTAAAATGATTAAAAATTAAAATTAAATATTAAAAATTCAAAAATTATAAAAGTTTCTAAAAACATGCAAACTAGTTTATTTTAACCTAAATAAACAGAAAATGTAAGTGAAATTACCAAAATACCCCTAATGGGCCTCCAAATGGGTTAAAAGTGAAAACAGTCCACCTTAATGGGCTTTTTAGTGGATAAGCAAAAAGTCAACAAAAAAAACTGAAAAGTTCCAGTCTAGCTTAAAATTTGATTTTAACCAAAAAACTCCAAAGGCCCAAAAGCTGAAAGTGAGCTTATCACAGCTTAATAAGCAAACGAGTTATTCTTAATGGGCCAGTAACCCCATTAAGCCATAAGCTAATGCCATAAGCTGAAATTTGTCACACATCCTTCTCTTGAGATTCTAAAGCAGATTGTAAAAAGAAATTTTGTAAAAGCTCAATAAATAAGCCTGAAATAAGCAAAAGCTCTCTACACAAAACGACAAAATAGTCGTTTTCGAGTTCTAGGCTGATTCAAGAGCTGATTCTTTTTGAAAAATGTTCTAAATGGCTTAACTAAGAATAATCAATGATAAAATTTTCAAAATGCCAAGTCAAATAAGTTGTAGAAGAAAATAAGCACTCTAGAAAAGCAAAATAAGCTAGTTTTCTAGTAAAAGCTTAACCAAATGAGCTGCAAACTTCTAATATCAATAATAAGCTAAGAAAAATAAGACCTATTACAAAATGTAAGTTGTTGTACAAGCCAATAAGCAAAACAGGTTCAATAAGCTTGTTGACCAAGTTTGACCAATGGTCAAACGCTGACAAATGAATTTCAAACGCTGACAAGTGCAATTTTGGGCACTGACGGCCTTAATGAAGTGTAATAGATTTGTTTTAACCCTGCTGGTCAAGGCTTGAGTACAAACCTTGTGAATCAAAGCCCACCAATTGAGTGGACTTGACTTGTTTTGAGCACAAGTAAGCTAATAAGCCAGTGAGCTTATGAGCTTTGGAAATAAGCACCAAATACTTGACACACACTAAACAGGCAAAAATGAAGAAAGTACAAGCAAATAGCACCACAATTCAGTCCAAGAACATCAAAATCACAAAGCATGCATTCACTGATATACTTGACCAAAAGTATGAGATTCAATAAGCCATAACTTTTTTAATAAGCCACGAAAATGAAAAACAAGGTTATGCAGAGATGAACACCAACAAAAACTATAAGCAGACCAAGTTTCAGCCTTTGAATCAAGCAAACAAACAAATAAGGCTATATGATGTGTTTGACATATTTTCAAGTGAAAAAGTGGTTATCATGCAAAATTTTGTTTTTCAGTTTTCAAGACTTAGCATACACCTTTTAGCACTTAAAGTGACCACACAATTGAAGCAAGAGCACAAGCAACAAAGGCCCAAGGACTTAAACCCTAACAACAGGCAAAACCAAACAACCCTTTAAACACCTGATTTCAAAGCAATTTTTGATTTTAACCTTTAAGCATGCAATATTATGACTGATTTAAGTTTAAGTAGACCCTAGTGACAGATTCAAGCACAAAGTACACAACTTTCAGGTTAAGAACACCAACTCACACAGCATACAAGACTTAATCAGTAAAATGAAGATTGAGAATTCAAACCTCCAAAATGTACATCCACACTTTGGAATCAATGAGCTGAGGTGCTAACTTAACAAGCACCAGCTTTCTATTGCTAAGAACAAGAAACAAGCTCAGCCAAAGGCTTGAACCTAGGTTAGCACAAATAAAGTGAAATAAGGTGACAAATGGTCAAGTCTTTGTAAGACTTAGGTTCCCACAAGGCTTGAATCTTACCTTAAGGCCTTACCACCCCTTAATCAGTCTAGATTAGGAGGTTATGATCACCCTTAAGCTCAAATAAGCAAGCTGTTAAACCACAAGCACTTAACAAACCACTTGACATATTTTTGTTATAAAACGTATAACCAACTTCCAATATTGCTTAAGCTAGTTGAAATGTGACTTATGTCACTTAAGGAAACACACCAATGAACAATCCTCTCCAAGCACAAGGCAAATTCTTGACCACAACAAGAACAAAGGGACTCACAGGCTTATAGGAGCTCTTGGACTTGTTCAAGGTTTTAATTAAGTACAAAAACGTGACAAACAACTACTTAACACCACAACAAGATAATGGACTTAGTTTTTAATCATAACACAGTACCACACTTTCATAAATTTAGAAAAGGGCTTTACAATGTTTGACAAATGAAAAACTGAGAACAAGGGTCTCTCATAACTTGAGGACTCCTTAAATACTACTAGTACTCTTCTATAAACATAAAGGAAAACTAAAAACCCTAGCTTGTAAACTTCCAAGTACGCCCTTGATGATTTTGGCTGTTTTGGTTCATGTGACAATGCCTTGGCGTTTTGTGGATGCAAGGTTGACAAAAGATGATCTTGTGCGTTGGTTTTGAAGTAGGGACCAAGCATAAACTCTCCAAACCGTTGATGCTAAAGTGTATTTTGTTTGGAGGTGGAAGACGTCCCAAAAGGTGACACGTGGGAGGGGACCAAAGGGGTGGGGTGTGGTTTAAGGATGAAAATGTGATTAGGGATGCCTGAATCATAATTCTGGAAGGTATGAAGGCTTAATTTTTGCTTAACCAAAATTACCCAATTTGTGTTTATGAACTAAGAACACTGGCATTTGATCTTTGTTTGTGTTTTAGAAAGTGTTAGGCGCCAATTTTTGTTTAAACGTGATCAGTAACTATTAATCAGTTAGTGGATGGTGATGTGGAGGAAGGGTGTGTTTTGATTGGTTGTGGGGATTTAGTGGGTGAGGTGGCAGTGTGTGAGTGGTTAAGGTAAGTATGGTTGTCTTGGCAGCTTTGGTCCCCAATCTTGCACATTGTCTTCATTTCCTTCTTAACACCCCGAAACTTAGTTTCCTTTGTAAATAAAGTTTCTAAACTTCTATTTTGGGTACAAAACTTTTCCACAAGGATTTATAAGGACTTGTTTTGGATTTTTTGATATTTGAAGGGCTGATCTTGCACATTTTTGAACTTTGAAGGTCTTTATGGTATGTTTGACTTTAAGAAGGACTAATATTGACAAGCCTACATTTTGTGAGGACCAAACTTGCCAATTCTTCAAAGTTAAGGGTCTATTTTGTAAATTTGACAAACTTTAGGGACCAAACTTGTAATTATGAATAAACAAGGGTATAAAGTGTCAATTCTTAAAATAATCTAGGAACCTTCTTATACAATCTTAAATTCTTCAAGGACTTTTCTTGGATAATCAACTCTAGGGCCCGGTTCTTTGTGCGGCTTCGTTTCCCGTGTTCGTTTTGGATTGATTCTTGTGATCTTTTGTCATTTTATCGATATCCGTACCTAAAATACACATTGAACAAACACAAGCATATATTTGGCACTTTATATGTGATAGGTGTGAAAACACCCATCTTTTCTACCACTTAATTACATTAAAACGGGACCTAAACGTATATTTTATGTCGTAAATGGCGGAATTATGCGTGGTTTGTGTTTTTATTGTGTTTCAGGGTCGAGAAGGTGAAAAGTGGAGAAAACACGGCTTTCACGAGCTTTTATTGAAGTAAAAGACAAAAGACGAAGTCGAAAGATCAAGAGTGGAAAAAGAACGGAAGTCCAAGACCAATTCTGAAGATTTATCGAAGAAAAAGTCAAAAGACGGAAGTTTACCAAAAGCCGAAGAACTCAAGTATAATTTATTGAAGAATTACAAGACGAGTTCAAAGAAATCCCGAGCCAAAGTCATTATAGTCCAAGATTTAAGAAGATTAAAGAAAGGAGGGACCTAATGACGCAATTAAGGAAAAGAGGAAAGAGGGGAGGAAGCTTCCTTCCACTAATCCCTTCCTCCCCTATATATACACATTACTAGCCATTTTGTTTAGTTGTTGGAGGCTTGACAAGCCTCTCTTCCCCTTTTTTTCATTTCTCTTGTTCTTTAAATTTATGATCTTTAATTCTCTTGTAACGCACCTTTAATCTTCTTTTAATTCCAAGTAAGTTTACCTTTAATTATTGTTAATCTTTATTTTATTGCCAATCTCCTTCTACCTTTCTTGTTTGATTTGTTCTTTGATTTGATTGTTCATGTTCTTGAGTTATTATGATTTTGATCAAGTGGGTTTTGATTGATTTGGTTATGTTTGTTAGTTTTGATGATTTGTTTTGATTGATTATTGTTAGTTGATGCTTAGTGGTTGTTTTGGGTTAATCTTTTGGTTAATCTTGGTTAGTTTTGATTAAATTCGTGCCTTCATGTTCTTTCCCTGTTCTTCGTTCTTACTTACTGTTTCCCAGAAAAAAGTTCCGAATCAGTTTTTTTTTTTAAAAGTTCCGAATCAGTTTTTTTTGAAAAGTTCCGAATCAGTTTTTTTGAAAAGTTCCGAATCAGTTTTTTTTTTGAAAAGTTCCGAATCAGTTTTTTTGAAAAGTTCCGAATCAGTTCTTTTTGAAAATTTCCGAATAAGTTTTTTTGAAAAGTTCCGAATAAAAAAACTTCCGAACCAATTTCTACAAAACTTCCGAACCAATTCTTGCCAAAAAAGTTCCGAATCGGAACATATAAAACTTCCGAACCAATTCTTGTAAAAAAAGTTCCGAATCGGAACAAATGA
Source organism: Glebionis coronaria (assembly GCA_025667525.1). NCBI lineage: Eukaryota > Viridiplantae > Streptophyta > Magnoliopsida > Asterales > Asteraceae > Glebionis > Glebionis coronaria. The sequence goes on from CM046874.1 coordinate 376,474,427, forward strand.
AACTTCCGAATGAAACTTATATGTTTCACCAGCATGCTTGCATGCTTACTTCTGTTTGGCGCCAAAAACAAGCAGTTAGGCTGGCTGCTTCCAGCAGCTAGCCTGCCTGCTTGCTTGTTTAATAGTATTGTTCCGTAATTGTCTAGTTTTATCTGAAAGTTGTTCCGATTTTATTTTTGAAAGTTACATATTTTTAGTTGAATTTTTCGTCGATTTTTAGTATTAATATTTTTTCGTAAAGTTTAAGTTTTATCTTTTATTTAGTACCCGCTTTAGGTTTTGCCTCGTTTAGCTTTAAAGTACCATTTTAGTTTTATTCTCTCCTTTTTCATTTAGTAAACTTTATTTTCGAGTCGATAGTTAATTTCGTCTTTTATATTTATTTTTATTAATTGTTTCGCTTTAAATTACGTTTTATTATTTGTTTTAATATTCGTTTTAATATCGTTTTAACTTTTAGTTTTTAATATTCACCTTGTTTTACTTTTATTATTTGAACTTGTCTTTAATTTGTTTTTAAATACTTTTCTCATTTACTTTTAAATTAGTTTTAGATAATCAACTTCTTTTTTTCTTAACCAAAAACAACTGAGTCGCACTTTGAACCGGAAATCAATTCGATTAGACACCGAGAAAACGAACTTTCAACTAGCAAAACCTTTACATTAAAATGGCGCCGCTGCCGGCTCTTTTCGTGAAGATCGAAGGTTTTTTGTGAGTGAAGCGTTGGCTTTTGGGATCCGTTCACTTGTGAACGTTATTTTTCTTGTCCAAAATTTTCAAAAATCCAAAAACATTTGAAAAATCATAAAAAGCATTTCTTTTTCAAAGTTTTGCACCAAAAATATTCTTCTTGCTTATCTATCTTTCTTCATGGATTTTTATGTCCATTGCGTCCGGTGTGGGAAACAATTATCTGGGAACAACTCTTGTCAATGGTGTACATGTGAGCGGTGCGGAAACGATATCGACTACACACAATCCGGATTTTGTCCTTTGTGCAACTCGACTAATTCGTACTTTTTGAACCTACCTCCTGTTCCCCCGTGCATCTATTGTGGAAGCGATTCTCATTGGCATGTTTCGTGCCCGGTTCGATACCCGTCTGGTCACGGGCAAGAACCGGGGTACAATTATGACAATGATAATAGCTATCCACAAGACGCACTTGATTTTTCTCCATACCCAGTTTGCAACAACTGTGGGGGTCCTCACGATACCTATTATTGTCAACCACTGAATTGTTATGAGCCAAATCCGTGTCCTCAGTTTTCTTCACCTATGGATTATTATGAACCAAACCCGGTTTCTAATTATTCCCAACCGATGAACAACTATGAGCCACAACCTTGCTATAATTCAGGTTTTCAACACTATGAACCCCCACATCACACCCTCAATCATCAATCCTCTCAGCAAATTCATCTTGACCCACAACTCACTACCTTGAATGAAGAAACACACTCCATTGTTTTGCAACTTCAAGAGGTCGTTGTTTTGGTTAAAGAACTCCGGGACGAGGAAAAGCGACTGCAACAAGAGCAAGTATCTAATCTTAGTGATTATACCCCTCCGCTTGTGCGTCAATACTATTATGATGATGATGACAATGATGCTGTATGCACTTTCAACTCATCTTCTGAAGTTGCTGCTCCTACTCTCGATGTTCCTACTGCGTCTAAGGATCTAGATTCGTTGCATGAGCTTAGTGATGTTGGTCTCGACAAAGTATTGGATGATGAGGTTTGTGACTTACCTGCTATGGAGCCTGAGGACGACGTTGCTCTTACAAAAGAGGTCGATCCTAGTGATGATGATTCTTCTCTCTGCTATGAGAATTTCACTTTTGAAATTTCTCAATCTCCACCGAGAGATGCAGAAAATGACGATTTATTCTCTCCGGTTTACGAGCAGTTCACCGATGAACATGATCTTGTGGATGAGGTGGAAGACGTGCTTCTTCGCGATGAATTACGGAAAGTGCACCTTCTTATTGCTCAAATCGAAGCGTTGAGTTCTCCTTCTCTTTCCAAGTCTTTAACTCCATCTATTCCTCCCGTTGAAGATAATGACCCATTGCTGGAAGAAATCGATATCCACTCCATCCCTCCAGGTATTGATGACTCTGACACGGAGGGGGACATTATTTTTGATAATTTGCTGCAGGAAAGTATTGACCCAAGTCCCCCTCCCGAGCACCTTCCATCCTCCCTTTTAGCCACTATCACGGAGGATGAGTGCTTTGATCCGGGAGGTGACATTGATTATGCTATGATTGATAACAATACGGCTTTGCCGTTTGCTCAGCATCCATTGTCTTTGGGGGAGGACAATGTGCTTACTTTACCCAACCCACCTCCCGAGGATCTTGAATTCACATACTTCTCGTATGTTGAAAGGGTTTTTCTCCCATTCAAGACTTATTCACCCGCCTCTCCTTTGTTAATGTCCACCGGGAACGAGGACAAAGTCTTTGATCCCGGTATCACATTCGAGGTTTCCCCATGGACCATTTAATTCGGGGACGAGTCAGGCTCGTGACTCGGTTAATATAAACAAGCGCTTTTTGGGAGGCAACCCAATTATCTATCTATCTTTACCATAAGTGTAGGGGGAGCCCCGTTGGTGTTTCTTGTTTTCTTTCTTATCATTGCAGGGATTCGAGCTTCAAAGACACACTCTTGATGACTTTTGACGAACCGTGACTCCGTGTTCCCTTCTTCCCGGTTCTATCCTAAACTCTTTTCGATTCACTATTTTATATTTCTCAATATTAAAATAGGAATCTCTTTAGTTGTCTCTTCCTTAGCGAGATTTAAACAACGTACACAATGTCCTAAGTGTAGGGGAGTTTACTCCCACATGCTTAAACATTGAGGACAATGTTTATATTAAGTGTAGGGGGGACTTCTATCGAAGTTAAGTGGTCTTTTCCTTGTATTTGCCCTCATTTTAACCGGAAAATCAATTTTTCGACATTTTTCAAAATTTTTAATCTATTTTGGCCTAGTTGTAGTCTCCTTTATTTTTGTTACTTTCTAGCATTTTAATAAAATGGTTTTAGCAAGTTTAGATATCTTAGATATATTAGGCCCGTTGTGAATATTTTGACTCAACCCGAGTTTACTTATCCAAGTTCACTCTAGCTAGTATCCTTAACCATGTAGACCTTAATTGGTTTATTAGGCTAAGCATCCACGAGTCTCATTCCTTGAGATTTTAAATTGTGGAGAACGAGAAATGATAGAGTTGGTTACAAGTTTGGTATTCTCTCATTAACTTATGTGAGTTAATTATGATCTTTTTCTCCCATCACTTGCTAATAAATTATCTGCAATAAGTAAGGTCGTACGATTTGAAAAGTTACTTAGCTTCTAGCCCAAGATCGTTTAAAAGTTTCTCGGTAATGATAAGAGTTCATAGCCAAGGCATAACTTATGAAGCGGGGCGCGAAGATTGACGAGTCCGAAAAGGCCCTAACAAGGCATGAGGATTCAATTTTATTGTTGAAGATCCAAAGTGATGTGAAAAGCATTATTCCCAAAATCAATATGAAGGATCAAGACTCACGACGAAAAGCAATCAACTCCCATAAAGATCATGGAGAAGTCTATCCGAAAAGACCCTAACAAGGTATGAGGATAAATAGATCCAAGTCCGAAAAGGAGGCGGATCGTTGTATCTCAAAATCCCAATTAGAGATTGAAGAAATAATCATGAAGTCGTGGTCAACAAAGCTGGAGTACCCTTCAAAAGTCTCCAAGTGAAGAAACTCTATAACGAAGAGAAGACCATTATCTCAAAAACGTCTCTCGAAGATATGAAGTATGAAGTACATGCCAAATATCGGCCCGAGAAAGGTCTCAAATCGTGAACCGAGTTATGCCAAGATATGAACTTTTTGATATCCCGAGAAGCAGTTTTAAGAGATTTTGTCCTTTAGCTAACTATTGATCAAATCGTCCTACTTTGCTTTCAGCTTAAATAAATTATCGAAACAAGTCAACAATGCATCCTCGTGATCATTCAAGACATCAATAAAACATAAGAGATACCCACAGGAATAAGGGAGTTTAAGTGATTAATTGAACCGCATGAGTAAATGTTTGCTATGCTAACTTGTACTAACAATGATCTTGTTTTTAAGCTTGGCATGGGGAACGTGAAACTTGAGGGTGATAAAAATTCATGACACACAAGCCCTAATGTAAGTCTTAGATTTCTTTACAAGTTTCTTCCTTTTTGCATCTTGTTATTTTCTATCTTTTTAATTTTCCTTAGTTGTTTAATAAAGGCCAAGGTAGGTTGACTATGATGGAGAGTGTAAACCTTGCTTTATTGCTAAGCATTGCATGAGGGCATTGCAATGGTTAAGTGTAGGGGATTTGATAGGTGTGAAAACACCCATCTTTTCTACCACTTAATTACATTAAAACGGGACCTAAACGTATATTTTATGTCGTAAATGGCGGAATTATGCGTGGTTTGTGTTTTTATTGTGTTTCAGGGTCGAGAAGGTGAAAAGTGGAGAAAACACGGCTTTCACGAGCTTTTATTGAAGTAAAAGACAAAAGACGAAGTCGAAAGATCAAGAGTGGAAAAAGAACGGAAGTCCAAGACCAATTCTGAAGATTTATCGAAGAAAAAGTCAAAAGACGGAAGTTTACCAAAAGCCCAAGAACTCAAGTATAATTTATTGAAGAATTACAAGACGAGTTCAAAGAAATCCCGAGCCAAAGTCATTATAGTCCAAGATTTAAGAAGATTAAAGAAAGGAGGGACCTAATGACGCAATTAAGGAAAAGAGGAAAGAGGGGAGGAAGCTTCCTTCCACTAATCCCTTCCTCCCCTATATATACACATTACTAGCCATTTTGTTTAGTTGTTGGAGGCTTGACAAGCCTCTCTTCCCCTTTTTTTCATTTCTCTTGTTCTTTAAATTTATGATCTTTAATTCTCTTGTAACGCACCTTTAATCTTCTTTTAATTCCAAGTAAGTTTACCTTTAATTATTGTTAATATTTATTTTATTGCCAATCTCCTTCTACCTTTCTTGTTTGATTTGTTCTTTGATTTGATTGTTCATGTTCTTGAGTTTTTATGATTTTGATCAAGTGGGTTTTGATTGATTTGGTTATGTTTGTTAGTTTTGATGATTTGTTTTGATTGATTATTGTTAGTTGATGCTTAGTGGTTGTTTTGGGTTAATCTTTTGGTTAATCTTGGTTAGTTTTGATTAAATTCGTGCCTTCATGTTCTTTCCCTGTTCTTCGTTCTTACTTACTGTTTCCCAGAAAAAAGTTCCGAATCAGTTTTTTTTTTAAAAAGTTCCGAATCAGTTTTTTTTGAAAAGTTCCGAATCAGTTTTTTTGAAAAGTTCCGAATCAGTTTTTTTTGAAAAGTTCCGAATCAGTTTTTTTGAAAAGTTCCGAATCAGTTTTTTTTTAAAAGTTCCGAATAAGTTTTTTTGAAAAGTTCCGAATAAAAAAACTTCCGAACCAATTTCTACAAAACTTCCGAACCAATTCTTGCCAAAAAAGTTCCGAATCGGAACATATAAAACTTCCGAACCAATTCTTGTAAAAAAAGTTCCGAATCGGAACAAATGAAACTTCCGAATGAAACTTATATGTTTCACCAGCATGCTTGCATGCTTACTTCTGTTTGGCGCCAAAAACAAGCAGCTGGCTGCTTCCAGCAGCTAGCCTGCCTTCTTGCTTGTTTAATAGTATTGTTCCGTAATTGTCTAGTTTTATCTGAAAGTTGTTCCGATTTTATTTTTGAAAGTTACATATTTTTAGTTGAATTTTTCGTCGATTTTTAGTATTAATATTTTTTCGTAAAGTTTAAGTTTTATCTTTTATTTAGTACCCGCTTTAGGTTTTGCCTCGTTTAGCTTTAAAGTACCATTTTAGTTTTATTCTCTCCTTTTTCATTTAGTAAACTTTATTTTCGAGTCGATAGTTAATTTCGTCTTTTATATTTATTTTTATTAATTGTTTCGCTTTAAATTACGTTTTATTATTTGTTTTAATATTCGTTTTAATATCGTTTTAACTTTTAGTTTTTAATATTCACCTTGTTTTACTTTTATTATTTGAACTTGTCTTTAATTTGTTTTTAAATACTTTTCTCATTTACTTTTAAATTAGTTTTAGATAATCAACTTCTTTTTTTCTTAACCAAAAACAACTGAGTCGCACTTTGAACCGGAAATCAATTCGATTAGACACCGAGAAAACGAACTTTCAACTAGCAAAACCTTTACATTAATATGATATTTTAACTATTTTAAGCCCGTTTTGAACGATGAGACTATGTATAAAAGCAGTCTAATCACTCCCCTATACTAAACCATTGCCGTGCCCTCACACAATGGCAGAATAAAGTATCGTAGCACCTCCAAAATTCATTTTTATGCACTTTTATTGAATCATAAACTTACTACACTACTTGCTACTACTTACGTTTTAGACATAATGTATGATTTTTATCGCAAAATGGGATGTTTAGGTTCATAGAACAAGAACACGTGAATGCTTCGTTAGAAATAATTTCGTCGTCCTCGATTTTCACCCAATTCCATGCTAAGCGTGTAACGAGATCATTGTCATTATAAGTTAGTAATGCTAACACTACTCATATGCCCTAATCACGTACTTAGACTCCTAATTTCCTTATTGGTATCTCTTATATTTTATTTTTGTCTTGAATGATCATGATGATACATTGTTTGACTTATGCGATGATAGAGATTAATGTCCAAAAATAGAGTCATAACGTTGTAACCAAGACCATCGAATTAATAACCCCCCCAATAGACAACGATGTCAGAAAATTAAGTCAACAAGAAGGATCGATAAATACGGTTTTATAACGGTTTTGTACATAAGACTTATTACCAAGGTTTTATACGCCCCCTAACGGATGGGCCTTATTATCATAGGTTTACCTCCATCTTTTATTCAACACCGCCATTGAGCTTTTATTATGACTTCTTTCTTGCCTTGCCTTTTATTTAACCTCTCCATGAGGTGTTTATTATAGCCAAAGACGTATATCCTCATGCTAAAAGCGAATTTTAGATATTTAAAGCTTCATTGATTAAGGCTTAATCCCTTTCAATTTTTGCATAGATTTTTCGGCCTTGTGAGCTTCAAATTTTTCCTTTATTTAGGTGAGCACTTGAAATCTTATTGATGGGTGAAGCTTTCGATTATTCGGGTTGCCAATACTTCAAAACCGTGACGCTGGCGAAACCTTAATGTCTTCCTAATTTAATTACATGGAAGCTCCTAGAAAATACTAGAAACCAACAATCAAGACTAAACTGCTAAGCCAATACTTATTAGCAAAAATATATATACAAGCGAAGGGAGAATAAGCAAACAATTAGAACACATGAGTTTTTGAAAGAATACGAGTACTCTACGTTTAGCATAGTAACTTATAATTAACTCTATCATCTCTCGTCCTCATTTAAGAGACTTGGCCTAATATAAAGTTAAGGAATCGAAGCTAAGTGCTCAACACGCACGGTCGAGTAAAAAATTGCTCTTATTCTCGCCATCGGAAAATCTACATTCGTGTCTTCAAACACTTATGAAACATGTGAATTTTTTTTAAAATTTGGCCATTTTTAGCCTTATTTGCAAAAAAACGATAAACAAAAAGATGATCTTTGGAAATCATGAAGGTTTGGCAAGGCAAGTATCTATTCACCCCCCATACTAAAGTTAAACATTGTCCTCAATGTTTCGAGCCTAAGGGTAGGATACCCTCATACTAGAAACGAAGTCTAATGCTTAATCAAGCATGGAAAGGGTGGAACTATTAAATCAATAGCCGTTTATGAAATGTGCTAAAAACCTAAGGTTAGAAAAATCAAGGATATATCATATGGATATCAAGAAATTCTTCAAAGCAAACGATCGAGTGCTCACGTAAAACGAACACGAGAGAGTTCAATCGTGAAGATGATGATCACCTAAAAAATACATATCACAAACAACCACGGAACAAAGGTTGGAAGGGCACAAATCCCCTCACGTTAGTTACATTAGAAAGCGATAATATGTACATGGATAAGCATGGGAACTCACCCACGAGGCACCTCGTTTTTTATTACCGAGTCAAAAGGTCGACTCGAATCCCCATAAATGTGATCATTTGGGGATAATCATGGTATGGTCATTTTTGGTGGGGCTTACATGATAAACAAGGCCCAAAAGTACGTGGAGTACTTTAAAAACCCGATAAACGTATATCGGGGTCAAAGTTAGCGTCCTCGTTTTCGGATGAAAGACGAAACAACGCTACTCCAACTGAAGCCAAAACAACCCCAAAGAGGTCAAAGAAAATAGATGAGAAGAAATAGAAGGGTGGGACAATGGGTAAGGCACTAAAACCATGAGCTACTGATGAGACTGCTTTTATACATAGTCTCATCATCCAAAAAGGGCTTTAAATGCATAAAATACCATGAAAATACCCATATATATGCTTGTGTTTGTTGCTTGTGTATTTTAGGTACGGATATTGAGAAAATGACAAAAGATCACAAGAATCATGCAAAAACGAACACGTGAAACGAAGCCGCACATTGACCCAAGCCTTAATGAAGAATTTTCCAAGAAAACCCTTGAAGATTTGAAAATTTATGAAGAAGGGTCCTCCAATATTGAAGAATTGACACTTTATACCCTTGTATCTTCATAATTACAAGATTAGTCCCTAAAGTTTGTCAATATTGCAAAAAGGGCCCTCCACTTTGAAGAATTGGAAATTTTAGTCCCTGAACAAAACTAAAATGTCAATATTAATCCTCCTCAAAGTCAAACTTACCATGAAGGACTTCAAGTTACAAGAAATTACAAGTTTGGTCCTTCAAAAATGTTAAATTGCAAAAAGGACCCTTGACTTTGATGACTTGGCAAGAATGGTCCCTAAAAAATGAAGACTTGTCATTTTCAGTCCTCCAAAATGTCAATCATACAAGTCAAGACCATAATCCTTAAAGAAAATACCAAATCAGTCCTTCAAGAATCAAGAAATGGCAAGAAATACCCCTGAAAATACTTTGGAAAAGTATTTGGGGCAAAGGTGTGAAAACCAAAACTTCTACAACAAAGGAAATCCGGATTTTATTTATAAAGTTGCAAGTGAAAGGCAAAAGGAAATTAAGGGGTTTAACTTGGCAGACAGCTAAAGTTACCCAGACCAGTGAGTGGGTGACACATGTCCCACTCACACTCTCCACCAATCACAACTCACCATTTGTAACACCCCATTTTGGAAATGGAAATATCACAGAAATTATGACGTGTCATCAAAGCATACAAGGAAAAATGTCTAAACATTACTTGACCATAAAAGGAAAATACCGGAATCAAACATCGGTAGTCCAAAAGTAAAGCTCATCACACACAAACATAGTATAATAAAGGAAAGGACTAAACAATGTCCAAAGCATAGGTATCATAAGAAAGGAAATGCATAATGTAAAGAAGGCTAGACAGCTTCCAGTCCATATGCACGTACTCTTAGTGTCTACGAGCGTCCCTGAGTACCTGCCGTTTTGGGAACATAGAAAAGGAAAACGGCTGAGCAAATACGCTCAGTGCACGGATGTACAATAAATCATGAATAGGATAAGCATATATCATAATAACAGCGGAAGAAAACTAAGTCCCGAGTAACCTGGTTAAGTCTTAATAAAGCTGGTTTAATAGTTTGAAAGTCTTATGTTTATCTTATAAAAACTGTTTGTCATATTTTACCATTAGCCAATATAGGTCATGAAAATCCACCGTGCATGAATACTTGGAGGGGTGACCTCATCATGCAAATTAGAGGGCCTGCCTCTAATTTAATATACTAGTTTTTGGGTAGGAGGGATCAGCTCCTTGTGAAGGATGCAAGGCACACACCACATTCACCATGAAATCCTGAATAAAAACATGTAACTAGGATGCACCCATATGCCCCACATGATACATATAATATAAATGGCCGAAAGCTGAAGGGACGCCACGAGCAATCACTCCGCCGTGGTGAAGTCATAACATCAGTGCCTCTAATGTTACGGTTATGGTACCTCCATAACTAGGTGAAACTGGTCATGCATGTATATGGCTATAGGTAATCTTAATTAAACATAAGCAATCAAACACGTAACTTATACTACGGGAAAACAGATGGCTACATACGGGGAATCCTAATAAGGAAATAATGTCCATACTGAAAGGACGAGAATCCGTACCTTATGTCCAGTGAACGAAGAAGATGAACTGCGAGGAATCCTACTTCCGAATCACTAGTGCTACATAAATACGTACATGAATAAGTATCTGCTTACTAGATACGTAGCTGGTTTTATGTCATGTCTTAGCTTATTTTACGTGTTCCTACCATGTTTTACTATTTAAAAGCCTTAAACTGTGTTTTATGTTATATTCTGTTTAATCTGATTAAGTATTTCTGGTATTTCATGTGTTATAATACTTTTGTGTAATAATAAGTAACTTTTCAAAATAGCAGGTTTCCTAAAATAGAAAGTTTCCAAAAATAGAAAGTTTCCAAAAATAGAAAGTTTCCAAAAATAGAAAGTTTTCAAAAATAGAAAGTTACCAAAAATAGAAAGTTTCAAAAATAGAAAGTTTCCAAAATCAGAAAGTTTCCAAAAATAGATTTATTTCTTAAAATAGATAAGTTTCTAAAAATAGAAAGTTTCCATAAATAGATTAGCTGCCTTAATTAAATAAGTTTCCATAAATAGATTAGTTGCCTGAAATAAATAAGTTTCTAAAAATAGAAGGTTTCCATAAATAGATTAGCTGCCTTATTTAATTAAGTTTCTAAAAATAGAAAGTTTCCATAATTAGAAATAAGCTGGTTAAATAAGCTAAGTATATAAGCCTAAGTGTTTTCATGATTATTTTCTAAGTCATATGATATAATGTATAGTTTAATAATTATTTCATGTAATTAGATTAAACTATAGGTTAAAATATTTAATTAAAGTATAACATGTTTTTAATTAAATAAGTTAAATACTTAGGTTAAAATGTGTATTATTATATATTAATAATATAACCTAAGTCATGTTAATTAATTAATTATATCCATGGTTTTAAAATAATTAATTAATTATAAGCCTTAAATATATAAATACTTAGGTTAAAATAATTTCATGATCATTAATAATTAAATAACCTAAGTCATGTTATTAAATTAATCACATCATTTTATTAATTTAATTTTAACATAAGGTCATAAACATTAAAAAAACTAACATACACCATGAACCGGATCTAAGCTAAAAACAATGAACCGGACATGAAATCAACACCGTACCCCGAACCAACTCGGGGTACCCCGTGTTTTACTGCTGCCGTGGGACCCACACACACCAACCAAGACCGTATGGTCTTGGTGGTGGTCGGCTTGGCAAACCGAAACCCATTTGGGTTCGGTGCAGCCTGCGGCTAAAAACAAACACCCCCTTAAAACACCCTTTTGATTTTATTTAACACCAAATCATGTTAGATCCATGTTTAATTTTTATGTTTTTATAAAAACAACACATGTTCTTGATTTATAAAAAGATTAAATCAAAAGAAAAGGTTTAAAAAGGTTTTACCGAATTCGTGGATCAAAAGGACGAAGAACCAACACGATCAATCACTAAAACTTCAAGATCCAAGATCACAAATCACCTCTTATGGTGGTTGTAGGGTGGCGGCACAAAGGAGAAGAGGAAGGAGGGTTTTTAGGTTTTCTTAAAAAGCTTCTGTAAAGATTAATTGAGTAGTAAAAATAATAATAACCCCCTTTTAGTAAATCTGACAAATGGGCTTGGCCCATTTGTCCTTGTTGCCGCGGGTAGGGACCCCACTTGTGGTACCTGTACCTTTTTTTGTGTCTCGTTATTAAGTTAAACGTTTGTGATTATTTGTGTTCGTGTTTTAAATGTTCTTGTTACGTAAATACCATGATCTAATATATTTAATTACGCTCGTAATAAATATATATACGTAATTAATAATAGTTCGTGTTTTAATTATGTTCATGATTTCATGATCGCATGTTCGTGATTAATTATCGTCAAATAATTATTACATGATCGTGCGTAGTAACTACTTATCGTGTTCTAACAAGTACGTAATACGTAAACTCCTAACACGTAATCGTAATCATGCTATATTAGGAAAGTTTTAATCTAGTACGTACGATCCTAAGGGTACTATGCATGGTAAAGCATGCGGGTTTTACAACTCTTCCCCCCTAAAAAGATTAATTCGTCCCCGAATTATAGATAAAGTAAACTGGAAAAGAAGAACATACCCGAATTCAAAATATGAAATGAGGGTAAGAAGCCCGGATAGACTCCTCCGTTTCCCAAGTGGCTTCCCGCTCGGTATGATACCTCCATAGAATTTTGACGAATGGAATCGTCTTCTTTCTCATGGCTCGTTCTTGTCTGTCAAGAACTCGTTCGGGTTCTTCTATAAAAGTGAGATCTTCACGTATCTGTTCCAGTGGATACTGAACCATGTGAAGGGGATGATACTAGTACCCTCTGAGTAAGGACACATGAAACACATTGTGCACATGCGAAAGCTGCGGAGGTAACGCCAATCGGTAAGATACTTCACCGACTCGTTCAATGATATCAAACAGTCCGATGAAACGAGGACTGGGCTTCCCTTTAATCCTGAAGCGTCTAACACCACGTGCCGGTGAAACCTTAAGGAAGACGTGATCTCCTACGTTAAAGTGTATATCCCTACGATGCTTATCAGCGTAACTATTCTGACGTGACCGTGCCTCCTGAATTTTCTGCTTAGCTACTACGATCTTCTCATTGGTCATCTTTATGATTTCCGGTCCTTCGAGTGTTCGCTCGCCAACCTGATCCCAGCAGATTGGGGCGCGACACTTCCTGCCATACAACATCTCAAATGGAGCACACTTGATGCTTGCGTGCCAACTGTTGTTGTATGCAAACTCCACCAAACAGATGTATTCGTCCCAATCCCCCGTCCATTCCAACGCACATGACCTCAACATATCCTCCAATGTCTGAATGGTTCGCTCCGACTGTCCGTCCGTTTGAGGATGAAAAGCCGTGCTAAGCTTAAGTTGTGTACCCCAAGCTTTCTGCAGACTTTTCCAAAAGCGCGAAGTGAATCGAGGATCTCTGTCTGAGACGATGCTGGATGGTGCACCGTGGAGTCTCATGATCTCTCGTCTGTACGTATCTGCGAGTTTACTTACCGAATCTTCCTTGCGGATCGGTAAGAAATGAGCTAATTTGGTAAGTCGATCAACGATAACCGAAATTGCATCGTGCTTCCTTTTGGTAGGCGGAAGACCGGTAACAAAATCCATAGTGATTTTGTCCCACTTCCACTATGGGATATCTAACGGTTGAAGGAGACCGCCAGATCGCTGATGCTCGATCTTAACTTGCTGGCAGGTAAGACATTTGGAGACGTAAGTGGCCACATCCTGTTTCATACCACTCCACCAAAAGTACTGCTTGATGTCATGGTACATCTTAGTCGAACCAGGATGTATAGAGAATGGGGAGCTATGAGCTTCAGCTAACAAAGCTTCCCGGAGTTCTTGGTCATCAGGAACACAAAGTCTAGTGCCCTGCCATACGATACCATCTGCATCTACTCTGAATTCTGTCTGCTTCTCCAAATTCTGTACTATCGCCCAGATTTCTCCGTCATCCTTCTGAGCTTCCTTGATCTTAGATAGTAACTCGGGTTCTACCCTAAGATTAGCCCAGTAACCGTGCTGTCCACGTACCATGATCTCGATGTCTAGTCGCTCCAAGTCTCTGATGATTTCCTCTTCGATTTTAATGCCGTTGATCATTCCGGACTTCCTGCTAAGGGCATCTGCTACTACATTTGCCTTTCCGGGATGATACTGTAGATTAATGTCATAATCCTTCAACATCTCTAACCATCTCCTCTGCCTCATGTTCAATTCACGCTGAGTGAAGATATACTTCAAGCTCTTGTGGTCCGTGAAAATGTCACATGATTCTCCATATAAGTAGTGCCTCCATATCTTCAATGCAAACACGACTGCAACAAGTTCCAGGTCGTGCGTGGGGTAATTTTCTTCATAAGGCTTAAGCTGCCGTGAAGCGTACGCGATCACTTTCCCGTGTTGCATTAGAACACAGCCAAGTCCCTTCCCCGATGCATCGCTGTAGATTTGAAATCCACCCGTACCAGATGGTAGAGTAAGAATAGGTGCAGATACTAGCTTCTGCTTCAGGTCTTCAAAGCTCTTCTCTCGATCTTCAGTCCAGACGAATTTCTCCCCTTTCCGCATCAGTTTGGTCAATGGTAGTGCTAGGCGAGAAAAGTTCTCCACGAACCTACGGTAATAGCCAGCTAAGCCTAAGAAACTACGGACTTCCGTCGCTGATGTCGGACTTGGCCACTTAGTAATGGCCTCAACCTTCGCTGGATCCATAGTGATTCCTTCTGCTGATACAATGTGACCTAAGAATGCCACCTTGTCTAACCAGAACTCACACTTGGAGAATTTAGCATACAGCTGCTTCTGGCGAAGAATCTGTAGTACTGTACGAAGATGGTCTTCGTGTTCCTCCTTGGACTTTGAGAAAATCAGGATGTCATCGATGAAGACAATGACGAACTTGTCCAGAAATTCATGGAAGATTCTGTTCATCAAATCCATGAACACTGCTGGAGCATTTGTCAGGCCAAATGGCATAACTACAAACTCGTAGTGGCCATAACGGGTACGAAAGGCAGTCTTAGCGATGTCCTGCTCCTTGACCCGTAGCTGATGATAGCCTGACCTAAGATCAATCTTGGAGAAGTGTTTGGCCACTTGGAGTTGGTCAAACAGGTCGTCAATGCGTGGCAGTGGATACCTATTCTGAATGGTAATCTTGTTGAGCTCGCGATAGTCTATGCAAAGACGCATACTGCCGTCCTTCTTCTTAACAAACAAGACCGGTGCGCCCCATGGAGATGCGCTTGGTCGAATGAAACCTCGTTCAAGAAGTTCTTGCAGTTGATCCTTCAGCTCTATGGGAGCCATGCGATAAGGAGCCTTGGAGATTGGTTCAGCTCCTAGAACCAGCTCGATACTGAATTCCACTTCTCGTGCAGGTGGTATGCCCGGAAGTTCTGCTGGAAACACATCTTGGAATTCTGACACTATAGGTTGATCCTGAATCGATGGAGATTCAGCATCCGTGTCGTGAACCGTAGCTAGATAACCCTCGCAGCCATGTGACAGTAGTGCACATGCTTGTAGGGTGGATATGACTTGTACAGACCGTCCGGGTATGAACCCATTATGAATGTACTTTGGTGCATTAACATCACCGAAGATAACTCGATATGAATGGCAGTCTATGGTAGCATGATACTTGGATTGCCAATCCATGCCCAAAATCATGTCAAAGTCATTCATGTCCAGCGGAAGTGCGTCGACAGGTCGAACCTTATCATCAAATTCTAGGGGAAGACTCTTGTATACATGGGTGATTAATACAGAGTCCCTCAAAGGCGTGGAAATAGTAAGCCTATCTTCTAGTGGCAAGGGAGGCATCCTAATGTTCTTAGCATAAGGAGTAGAAATAACCGAGTGAGTAGCACCCGTATCGAAAAGAACACATGCAGCTTACCGTACATATACAAGATTCCAGTGATGGTACCTGTAGACTTGTTGGCCTGGTCTCGAGATGTCATGTAGACACGCCCGGCAGTAGGAGGCGGCTTGGTATCAGCATGTCCCGATGTACCCTCCATCTCGCCCTTACGGCAATCCTTCATAATATGGCCAGGAAGACCACACTTGAAGCACGCATCAGTATTACGGCGACATGGTCCTGGGTGCCTACGGTGGCAAGTAGAGCAAAGAGGATGAGTGTATCCTCCAGCAGGTGCTCTGGCTGGCTGAGAACCTGTTAAAACATTTTACATAAGACAGATAGTTGGGTACAAAGGACAAAGCGGATAATCGTAAGATTGAATACCAGTGATAGCTGGACGGCTAGGCTGCGAACCTCTCTGGTTCTGGTCCCTACCGTTTCCATGGTTCCTGGTAGAAGTTTTGCTAAAGTGTCAGAATATGAGTTATAACATAAAACATAAGGAATTACGTAAGTATTAGGACCTGCTGCTGTTGGAGTGCCCAGCGTTGTTACGGTAATTGTCATTACCGCCACGCCTATCTGTAGCAGAACGGTCGTTAGTCTGACCGTTTCCCTTGGGCTGATGAGGTTGCTGCTGAGTAGCCGGCTGAGACCGGTCCCCAGTTTTCGGCCTGGAAGATACATTTACGAGATGAATTATTGACATATAGAAAATATACGGATTGGTCACCGCTTGAATACGAAGGTTTACCTCTTGTCGGGTCTTTCAGCTTCCCCGAACTCATCTCTCTCCTGCAGCATTTCCAGCTTTCGTGCTGCATCGGCCACTTGTGCTACAGTGTTGAATGTAGCACACACCAGATTGTTTGCGACCGATGTGCGAAGAGCCCATCTAAAGTGATGTGCCTGCTCTTCAGGAGTACCTGCTACCGCACCAAGGAAACCAACCAAGCGAAGAAAGCGTTGCATAAACTCGTTGCTATTCTCCCCAGCTCTCTATCGGATCCCATGGTACTCTCTCTTGAGCTTGTCCTGCTCAGCCTTGGGAAAGAACTGCTCCATCACCCTATCCTTGAATTGAGCCCAAGTCAAACCAGCAACCCACTCATCACCATCTTCAGATTGCATCAATGCTAACCACCAGTTGAGTACATCGCCTTCGAACCGATACATGCCAACCTCGCCTTGTATGCGGGGTCACAGCCTATAGCGTTGAAAATCTTCTCGATGTGAGCCAACCAGCTTTCAGCATCGCTGGGGCTATCTGTCTTCTCAAAAGCTCGAGGGCGGAGCTTGTTGAATCTCTCCAGCCATACTGCTAATGTCACTGGAGGAGGAGGAGGAGGTGGCTGATTATGCTGCTTGATACATGGGTTTTGCTAGGTTCAATTTTACTCTCGATATCCTCTCGAATTGATCTAGGTCTTAAGTGGAATGATTGTTCTTGGTTACTAAATAAAGGGGTTTGGTTTTCTAATCTAATAAAAAGTGGAAACGAAAATTTAAATCAAAGACAATTACTTTAATTATGATTACCAAAGACTTGTATTAAACTTAAGATTAAAATCAAGATTAAAAATTAAAATTGAAATTCAAGCAAACAAACATAAAGAAACAGTAAAGTGGACAAACAGTAATCTAAAGGGAAAATTTGATTCGGAACTTTTAAACCTTGATTCGGAACTTGCTCATGCGGAACTCACTGATTCGGAAGTTACTATTCATTCATCCGGAACATTCTCATCCGGAACTTATCTTTCTGGCTGATTCGGAACCTTCCGAATGAAGGTTCTTGGTTCGGAAGTCTGAGCTTGATCCGGAACTTCTGCTTCGTTCGGAAGTCACTGGTTCGGAAGTTTTAAAACTTCCGAATGAAGGGCTTGGTTCGGAACTTTGAAACTTCCGAATGAAGGAGTTTGGGTCGGAACTTTCAGTTTGATTCGGAAATAACTGACTCGGAACTTAATGCTTGGTTCGGAAGTTTCCGAATGAAAGCTTCATTCGGAACTTTTTGGCTGATTCGGAAGTTCTGGAAACAGATACAGTAGCAGAATAACGAAGAACACGGAACAAAGATTTAAATCAAAAATCAAACCAAATACTTAAAAAGGTTTTACCAATTTAAACACAAATCATTTAGACATCATAAGCAACGAATCCCACTAATAAAAACACAAATCCAAACAACTTTTGAAGATCAAATCAAGAAAATAAAAACTTAAGAACTTGAAGATAGAGATGAAGATGAACAAGATTAAATGGAAAGATTAAACAAAGAACTTGTATTAAATGATTAATGTTTTAACAAGATTAAACCAAAGATTTAAAATTACAAGATTGTAAAGACAAAGATAAAAATCACCAATCACCCTAGTGGTGATGGTGTTCTACGAACCAGGAAGAAGAGTGGGGAGGAAGAAAGAAAAACTTGTCTAAAATGTGTGAGGGGAAGGCTATTTATAGTCTTGTCCTTTAGTTGGTGAGTGGGTTTTCTCCCGTTCTTCTTGTCTTTTCGTCTTTTCAGAAAAGTTTCCGTTTTCGATTCTGATTCGGGATTTGTCGTCGATTAAATTCAACTCGTCTTTTAATTTCTTCGTTTAATAGACTTGAGTTTCTTCGACTTATATAAATCTTCCATATTTGGTCCTTTTCTTCGATAAATCTTCGAATAGGCCCAGTGACTTCAAATCTTTTGCATCTCTTGGACAATAGACTTTATCTTGAGTCTTTTTCTTCAATAAAACCCGTGCAATCCCATGTTTTCTTCAATATTCATCCGGTTGGCTCTGAAAACACAATAAACACAAAAACCACGCATAATTCCAAACAAATGATATTAAATACGTGTTTTGGTCTCGTTTTGGTCTCGTTTTAGCCCGAATCAAGTGGTAAAAGGTAAGGGTCGTCCCAAAAGTAAGTCTTGATGTCGGTAAAGAACTTCTTCTTTTGCTGGGACGTTAGCCCTTCCTTGAGAATTCCACCCGCCAAGTAGTTTGCAAAGTCCGCAAACCACGGGGTTTCATTCGGCTTCGAGTTTATAGACATTAAGGTCTCCAAGGGAAAAGAATCATTGATTTCTTTGGTCAGATGATCCCCTTGGTAAGGATCCTCAAGTCTACTAAGATGGTCCGCGGCTAGGTTTTCTGCTCCTTTTTTATCGCGGATGTCGATTTTAAATTCCTGGAGCAGCAAAACCCAGCGAAGAAGTCTTGGTTTGGAATCTTGCTTTGTCAACAAGTACTTCAACGCGGAATGATCGGTGTACACAATGGTGGTGGAAAGGACAAGATAGGGGCGGAATTTTTCAAAAGCATAGACAACAGCTAAAAGCTCTTTTTCGGTTGTCGTATAATGCAATTGTGCCCCAGTCATTGTCTTGCTAGCGTAATGGATCGGTTGGAAGTGTTTGTTCACTCTTTGTCCAAGAACCGCTCCAATAGCAAAATCACTAGCATCGCACATCAACTCAAAAGGCAGCTCCCAATTAGGGGTAACCAAGACGGGTGCCTTAGTTAGCTTATCCTTAAGCGAGTTGAAGGCATCAAGGCACTCTTTGGAAAAGATAAAAGGAGTATCTTTTTCCAAGAGGTGGGTCATCGGGCGAGCGATTTGAGAAAAGTCTTTGATAAATCGGCGGTAGAAGCCCGCATGACCCAAGAAACTTCTCACACCCTTCGTAGTGGAAGGTGGAGGCAACTTTGCTATAACATCAACTTTAGCACGGTCTACTTCAAGACCGGCTTTCGAAATCTTATGTCCAAGCACGACGCCTTCTTTTACCATAAAATGGCATTTTTCCCAATTTAGAACAAGGCGAGTGTCTTCGCACCGCTTTAGCATACGTTCTAAATTGGCAAGGCAAGCAGAGAAGGAATCCCCGAAGACCGAGAAATCATCCATGAAGACTTCCATGGTTTGTTCAACCATGTCATGGAAGATAGCTAACATACACCTTTGGAAAGTCCCGGGCGCATTACATAAGCCAAAAGGCATTCTTTTGTAAGCGAAAGTGCCATAGGGACAAGTGAATGTAGTCTTCTCTTGATCTTGGGGATCGATGGGTATTTGAAAATAACCCGAGAAACCATCGAGAAAGCAGTAATATTCATTACCGGCTAATCGTTCAAGCATTTGGTCCATGAAAGGTAGAGGAAAATGATCCTTTCTCGTAGCATCATTGAGTTTGCGGTAGTCTATACAAACTCTCCACCCAGTAACGAGACGAGTGGGAATCAACTCGTTGTGTTCATTGGGAACAACGGTTATTCCGCCCTTCTTGGGCACACAGTGGATTGGACTAACCCATGGTGAATCCGAAATAGGGTAAATCATACCCGCATCAAGAAGTTTGATAACCTCTGTTTTGATGACTTCATGTATTTTTGGATTCACCCTTCGTTGGCTTTGAATAGTGGGCTTGAAGTCGTCCTCCATGAGAATTTTGTGTGTGCAGAAGTGAGGATCAATTCCACGAATATCCGAGATTTTCCACGCAATAGCCTTCTTGTGAGCTTTCAACACAGCAACGAGGCGAGTCTTCTCTGCATCTTTCAAATCCTTTGCAATAATGACGGGTGATTTCTTGTTGTCGTCAAGGAACACGTACTCGAGATGAGGCGGCAACTCCTTAAGTTCCAAATCCGGAGGATTTTCGACGGGAGGCGTTTTCAAAGTCGTGGCATCGATAGCAATAACCGTGGGAGATGGAGGCGAAGGATTGTCTTCGGTGAGCAGATTGTCAAAGAAACTCATATCTTCATCCCCCTCGGTGGGAGAATCATTAGTAGCTAAATTCGCATCTCCCATGGTAGCTTCAAGATTGTTCCAGAATAAATCACTATCTCCAAATAGAGACAACGATGAATCAATAGAGGACACGGTCTCAACATTGGGAAGAGAGGTAGGAATACTTTTGCAAGCATCATTAAAGTGTTCTTCACAAGCCTCATCAAGAACGTCAATACAATTAACGCTCTCATATGAATAAGGCTGTTTAGACAACTTTCCCATGTTGAAGACTACTTTGTCGTCACCCACTCTCATGATAAGCTCTCCGGCTTCAACATCAATAAGAGTGCGACCGGTCCTCAAGAATGGACGACCAACAATAAGTGGCACACGAGGGTCCATCTCGTAGTCGACGACAACAAAATCAGCAGGGAAGGTAAATTTGTCGACTCCTACAATGACATCTTCGGCTATCCCCACTGGATAAGCAACCGTACGGTTGGCCAATTCCAAAGTCATTTTAGTGGGGACTAGCTCTGGGAGAGATAATTGCTTCCAAACACTTAGAGGCATTAGATTAATACTGGCACCTAGATCGGCTAGGGCCATGCAATTCTATACTCCCGGGAAATTGCAAGGGATAAGAAAACGACCCGGATCACCAAGCTTGGTTGGTAGTTTCCTTAAGAGCACTGCGGAACAGTTCTCATTAAGTTGGGTGTTGGCAATGTCGAGGAGCTTTTCCTTGTCGCTCAGAAGGTCTTTAAACATTTTGGCGTATTTGGGCATGTGAGCGAGAGCCTCAGCGAAGGAGATATTAAAATTCAGTTGTTTAAACATTTTAAGAAAGTTAGAAACTTGAATATCATCCTTGCTCTTTTGCTTCTCTTTCCTCAACCTAGAAGGATAAGGTATATTGGAAGAAGAGGAAGGCTTTGGGAGTATAGGATCACTCACAACCACGGGTGGAGGAGGGGTAGAAAGAAGAGGTGGAGAAATTTGGGACGGAGAAGGAGGAGGAATAGGAGCAGGCGACTCGTTCTCCTTAGTCACAACCACTGGTGGGGGTATAGGAAGCTCGGGTTCCTTGGTACCTTTACCACTTCGAGTAGTGATTGCTTTCATCTCCCCTCTTGGGTTCGCAACGGTGTTACTCGGAAGAGTACCCGAAGAAGAGGGTTGACTACTTTGGAAGAAACTAGCCATCATGTTCCTCAGATCAGTAGTCTGGCTATCCAACGTGTTTCTCATGTCAGCTCTCAAATCATTTCCTTGCTTGACCAAATCTGCCTTCAAATTGCGCACTTCCTCTTGGAGATTTCCCACTATCACATCATTGGTCCTCATATAGGTGGCAACCTCTTGGTGTAATGCAGTGGTGGCTTGGTTGGGAGGAGCATTGTATGCAGGTGGTTGGTAAGCAGGTTGTTGGTAGACTTGATTGTTACGTGGAGGCGGTTGTTGCTGCTTGTGAGGTGGGATGTATGGTTGTCGAGGTTGTTGTTGTTGTTGAGTAGGGCGGTTAAGGTTTTGTTGTTGGTTTGGGTTGGTAGGAGGAAAGCCAGGTGGTGAAAGATAGTTGTTGCTGCGGTAGCTAAGCAAGTTACGGTCACCTTGAGGTCTAGCTTGATAAGCAGGTTGTTGGTAGGTGCCATATGCCGCATTCACATTCTCAGCAGGGTAATCTTGGGTGGCGGTACAAGTTGTGTAAGAGTGGGGACCACCGCATATCTCACAAGGTTGGCTGACAGCGTTCACTTGTGCATTTTTGGCGTTGTTGCTGTTGTTGTTGCTGACGGTGTGGGTGACAAGCGATTCAAGAAGCGTGGTGATTTTGTCAAGTCGCTTGTCGCTGTCATTAGTGCTAGCACTAGCAACATTGGTCCTAACGCTCTTGGTTTGCACACGAGACTTGTTCTCAATGATATCCCAAGCAGCATTGGAAGTCTTAGCCAATAAATTACCCCCCGAGGCACTATTCAGTGAATCTTGGTCACTCATGCTTAAACCATTGTAAAAAGTATTAATTTGATGTACTTTGGTAAAACCATGTTGTGGACATTTTCTCAAAAGATCTTTAAAACGATCCCAAGATTCACTGAATGACTCATCGTACTTTTGTTCAAAGTTTATAATCTCATTCCGCAAAGCGGTAGTACGAGAGGGTGGAAAAAAATAGTTGATAAACTTTGTTTCCAAATCCGTCCACGAGAGAATACTCTGTGGCGGTTCCTTAGCAAGCCAATGCCGGGCTTGTCCCTCTAAAGAAAAGGGAAAAAGTTGTAACCTTATCACTTCTTGTGAAACTCCATTGAACTTGACCGTGTTAGTGAGTTGTAGAAATCTCTTGATGTGGTCGTGTGGATCATCAATGGTGCGTCCCAAGAACGGTTGAGCTGAGACCATCTGGATAAAGCCTGACTTGAGCTCGAAATTGTTGGCGGCAATTGGAGGGATGACAATTGGATCCGTGTTGCCATCAACATGAGCTTGCAGCAATTCAATCATCGGGCGATTATCCGGAAGGTGCTCATTGTTGTTGTTATTATTCATGTTGTTGAAAGGCGGATTGTTGTTCGGAGGTGGTATGTTATTGTTGTTTTGTACACCAGCCATGTCTAAGTTATCGAGAGGCTCGGGCTCTTGATAAGACGTGGATCGAGTGCGCATACACCTGCAAAAGAACGAACAAGGAAAAACAAAGCAAAAATATTTTTGGTTTTTATTGTTTTTTAGTTTTTAGGATTTTTGAAAATTTTATATATTTTTTAGAAGATTTTCTTGAAAAAGTAACGTTCACGGGGAACGGATCCCAAAATCCAATTTCTCACAAAAAACTTTTGATCTTAACGAGAAGAGCCGGCAGCGGCGCCATTTGATACATGGGTTTTGCTAGGTTCAATTTTACTCTCGATATCCTCTCGAATTGATCTAGGTCTTAAGTGGAATGATTGTTCTTGGTTACTAAATAAAGGGGTTTGGTTTTCTAATCTAATAAAAAGTGGAAACGAAAATTTAAATCAAAGACAATTACTTTAATTATGATTACCAAAGACTTGTATTAAACTTAAGATTAAAATCAAGATTAAAAATTAAAATTGAAATTCAAGCAAACAAACATAAAGAAACAGTAAAGTGGACAAACAGTAATCTAAAGGGAAAATTTGATTCGGAACTTTTAAACCTTGATTCGGAACTTGCTCATGCGGAACTCACTGATTCGGAAGTTACTATTCATTCATCCGGAACATTCTCATCCGGAACTTATCTTTCTGGCTGATTCGGAACCTTCCGAATGAAGGTTCTTGGTTCGGAAGTCTGAGCTTGATCCGGAACTTCTGCTTCGTTCGGAAGTCACTGGTTCGGAAGTTTTAAAACTTCCGAATGAAGGGCTTGGTTCGGAACTTTGAAACTTCCGAATGAAGGAGTTTGGGTCGGAACTTTCAGTTTGATTCGGAAATAACTGACTCGGAACTTAATGCTTGGTTCGGAAGTTTCCGAATGAAAGCTTCATTCGGAACTTTTTGGCTGATTCGGAAGTTCTGGAAACAGATACAGTAGCAGAATAACGAAGAACACGGAACAAAGATTTAAATCAAAAATCAAACCAAATACTTAAAAAGGTTTTACCAATTTAAACACAAATCATTTAGACATCATAAGCAACGAATCCCACTAATAAAAACACAAATCCAAACAACTTTTGAAGATCAAATCAAGAAAATAAAAACTTAAGAACTTGAAGATAGAGATGAAGATGAACAAGATTAAATGGAAAGATTAAACAAAGAACTTGTATTAAATGATTAATGTTTTAACAAGATTAAACCAAAGATTTAAAATTACAAGATTGTAAAGACAAAGATAAAAATCACCAATCACCCTAGTGGTGATGGTGTTCTACAAACCAGGAAGAAGAGTGGGGAGGAAGAAAGAAAAACTTGTCTAAAATGTGTGAGGGGAAGGCTATTTATAGTCTTGTCCTTTAGTTGGTGAGTGGGTTTTCTCCCGTTCTTCTTGTCTTTTCGTCTTTTCAGAAAAGTTTCCGTTTTCGATTCTGATTCGGGATTTGTCGTCGATTAAATTCAACTCGTCTTTTAATTTCTTCGTTTAATAGACTTGAGTTTCTTCGACTTATATAAATCTTCCATCTTTGGTCCTTTTCTTCGATAAATCTTCGAATAGGCCCAGTGACTTCAAATCTTTTGCATCTCTTGGACAATAGACTTTATCTTGAGTCTTTTTCTTCAGTAAAACCCGTGCAATCCCATGTTTTCTTCAATATTCATCCGGTTGGCTCTGAAAACACAATAAACACAAAAACCACGCATAATTCCAAACAAATGATATTAAATACGTGTTTTAGTCTCGTTTTAGCCCGAATCAAATGGTAAAAGGATGGGTGTTTACACACCTATCACTGCTGATTGTTGGCAGCTTGAACTTCAGCCCTGATGTCGTTCCTCAGTTGAGGAAGCAAGGCTTGCATGGCAGCCTGAATTGCAGCATTGAGCTGCTCCTGTTCGCGTGTGAGAACCATCTGACAGTATAACATAAAACATATGATTAAACAGATCAAAACATAATATATATATATACATGAAAAAAAAATTTATACTAAAATTTCACGAGAAAAATTTTATGCAAGAAAATTTTGTGTATGAATGCATGATGCAGTTTTATGAAAACTTTTGTATGCTCGAGAGTGAACGCCTCTGGTCAGTTCACCAAAAAAAAATACATAGCGAGGGGACGCCTATGGGTCGGTCCCAAATCTAAAAGTTTCGATAAAACACATGCGACTAAATAGGGCCAGTCCTGTACCAACCATTACTTAGTCAAAAACCCTGCAACAATGACATGTATATGTATGCTTAAAAATGATGAATGCATGAAAACAACTGTCAGTTCTAGGAAGACCGTAGTGACTACCCACTAATCACAGGTCATATTTGAGAGCCTACAGGTCGAAGCCTTGGCTCTGATACCATAATTGTAACACCCTATTTTGGAAATGGAAATATCATAGAAATTATGGCGTGTCATCAAAGCATACAAGGAAAAATGTCTAAACATTACTTGATCATAAAAGGAAAATACCAGAATCAAACGTCGGTAGTCCAAAAGTAAAGCTCATCACACACAAACATAGTATAATAAAGGAAAGGACTAAACAATGTCCAAAGCATAGGTATCATAAGAAAGGAAATGCATAATGTAAAGAAGGCTAGACAGCTTCCAGTCCATATGCACGTACTCTTAGTGTCTACGAGCGTCCCTGAGTACCTACCGTTTTGGGAACATAGAAAAGGAAAACGGCTGAGCAAATACGCTCAGTGCACGGATGTACAATAAAGCATGAATAGGATAAGCATATAACATAATAACAGCGGAAGAAAACTAAGTCCCGAGTAACCTGGTTAAGTCTTAATAAAGCTGGTTAAATAGTTTGAAAGTCTTATGTTTATCTTATAAAAACTGTTTGTCATATTTTACCATTAGCCAATATAGGTCATGAAAATCCACCGTGCATGAATACTTGGAGGGTGACCTCATCATGCAAATTAGAGGGGCTGCCTCTAATTTAATATACTGGTTTTTGGGTAGGAAGGATCAGCTCCTTGTGAAGGATGCAAGGCACACACCACATTCACCATGAAATCCTGAATAAAAACATGTAACTAGGATTCACCCATACGCCCCACATGATAAATATAATATAAATGGCCAAAAGCTGAAGGGACGCCACGAGCAATCACTCCGCCGTGGTGAAGTCATAACATCAGTGCCTCTAATGTTACGGTTATGGTACCTCCATAACTAGGTGAAACTGGTCATGCATGTATATGGCTATAGGTAATCTTAATTAAACATAAGCAATCAAACACGTAACTTATACTACGGGAAAACAGTTGGCTGCATACAGGGAATCCTAATAAGGAAAGAATGTCCATACTGAAAGGACGGGAATCCGTACCTTATGTCCAGTGAACGAAGAAGATGAACTGCGAGGAATCCTACTTCCGAATCACTAGTGCTACATAAATACGTACATGAATAAGTATATGCTTACTAAATACGTAGCTGGTTTTATTTCATGTCTTAGCTTATTTTACGTGTTCCTACCATGTTTTACTGTTTTAAAGCCTTAAACTATGTTTTATCTTATATTCTGTTTAATCTGATTAAGTATTTCTGGTATTTCATGTGTTATAATACTTATGTGTAATAATAAGTAACTTTCCAAAAATAGCAGGTTTCCTAAAATAGAAAGTTTCCAAAAATAGAAAGTTTCCAAAAATAGAAAGTTTCCAAAAATAGAAAGTTTCCAAAAATAGAAAGTTACCAAAAATAGAAAGTTTCCAAAAACAGAAAGTTTCCAAAATAGAAAGTTTCCAAAAATAGATTTACTGCTTAAAAAAGGTTAAGTTTCTAAAAATAGAAAGTTTCCATAAATAGATTAGCTGCCTTAATTAAATAAGTTTCCATAAATAGATTAGCTGCCTGAAATAAATAAGTTTCTAAAAATAGAAGGTTTCCATAAATAGATTAGCTGCCTTATTTAATTAAGTTTCTAAAAATAGAAAGTTTCCATAATTAGAAATAAGCTGGTTAAATAAGCTAAGTATATAAGCCTAAGTGTTTTCATGATTATTTTCTAAGTCATATGATATAATGTATAGTTTAATAATTATTTCATGTAATTAGATTAAACTATAGGTTAAAATATTTAATTAAAGTATAACATGTTTTTAATTAAATAAGTTAAATACTTAGGTTAAAATGTGTATTATTATATATTAATAATATAACCTAAGTCATGTTATTAGTTAATTATATCCATGGTTTTAAAATAATTAATTAATTATAAGTCTTAAATATATAAATACTTAGGTTAAAATAATTTCATGATCATTAATAATTGAATAACCTAAGTAATGTTATTAAATTAATCACATCATTTTATTAATTTAATTTTAACATAAGGTCATAAACATAAAAAAACTAACATACACCATGAACCGGATCTAAGCTAAAAACAATGAACCGGACATGAAATCAACACCGTACCCCGAACCAACTCGGGGTACCCCGTGTTCTACTGCTGTCGTGGGACCCACACGCACCAACCAAGACCGTATGGTCTTGGTGGTGGTCGGCTTGGCAAACTGAAACCCATTCGGGTTCGGTGCAGCCTGCGGCTAAAAACAAACACCCCTTAAAACACCCTATTGATTTTATTTAACACCAAATCATGTTAGATCCATGTTTAATTTTTATGTTTTTATAAAAACAACACATGTTCTTGATTTATAAAAAGATTAAATCAAAAGAAAAGGTTTAAAAAGGTTTTACCGAATTCGTGGATCAAAAGGACGAAGAACCAACACGATCAATCACTAAAACTTCAAAATCCAAGATCACAAATCACCTCTTATGGTGGTTGTAGGGTGGCGGCACAAAGAGAAGAGGAAGGATGGTTTTTAGGTTTTCTTAAAAATCTTCTGTAAAGATTAATTGAGTAGTAAAAATAATAATAACCCCCTTTTAGTAAATTTGACAAATGGGCTTGGCCCATTTGTCCTTGTTGCCGCGGGTAGGGACCCCACTTGGGGTACCCGTACCTTTTTCCGTGTCTCGTTATTAAGTTAAACGTTTGTGATTATTTGTGTTCGTGTTTTAAATGTTCTTGTTACGTAAATACCGTGATCTAATATATTTAATTACGCTCGTAATAAATATATATACGTAATTAATAATAGTTCGTGTTTTAATTACGTTCATGATTTCATGATCGCATGTTCGTGATTAATTATCGTCAAATAATTATTATATGATCGTGCGTAGTAACTACTTATCGTGTTCTAACACGTACGTAATACGTAAACTCCTAACACATAATCGTAATCATGCTATATTAGGAAAGTTTTAATCTAGTACGTATGATCCTAAGGGTACTATGCATGGTAAAGCATGCGGGTTTTACACCATTACTCCACCTCACCCATCCACTAAACCCGGTTTAATACTTGTTTAATCTTGGCGCCTAAACATGTTTTTAAACATAATCCTAACCAAAACAGATTAAAAACCTGTTCTTCATGTTCATAATCCCAATTGGGCATTTCATAATTATCATGAATTAGCCCTTAATCTTTTCCAGATTAATGATTAAGGTGCTAATAAACATAACCCAACCTTAATACTAGCCACCTCACCACTCACATGTCCACATGGGACCTCCCCTGCTACGCTTTTGAACAAGAAGACAAGAATGAGCCAGTGATCCAACCATCCACAATGAAGCTTACATCTTAAGCTTATTTTACACCTTTTGATGCACTTTTACCTTGCCAGCTACAACAAGACGCCAAGAAAAGTCACATGATCTTCAAAGTTCAAAACTACTCAAAGGGCAAATTTGGAACTTCCATAGTTAGGGTTTCACGTTTTTCAGCTTACCTAGTTTATATGTATGCCTATATAAAGGCCTTAGGGTGCTTCATTTTTACTTTACTCTTGAATTTTCCTTTGTTCAAAATTCTGTAAATCCATATTCAGTTTAATGAAATGTGTTTGAATCTTTGAAGAAAACTCAAGTGCCATTGTTGTTTACTACTTATTATTGTTACTTGTTTGCTAATCTTGAATCCAAAAACCTGTTTTCAAAGGAGTGTGCAAAAGTTTGTACATTTTTCACTTTTCTTGATATTTTGCTAAGTCTTGTTTAAACCTTGGAATTCTTGGGCTATAAAGCTGATCATAGCATCCTGATATTGAGTTATCAAGGTGTGGTGAAGCCTATAACTTGGGGATAATCAAGTATGGGGAACTAAGGTTGCATGAATCAAGAATTTTTCACTTTTCTAATTTTACTATTTTGCTCTTAACCTTGTTGAATCTTAGCAGGCTTTATTGTGGAAGCTTGTGCTTGTTCTTGCTAGCACATAAGCTCAAAATTCGTGGGTGTGGATGTACATCCATGAGGTTTGCACCCTTAATCTCAAAATCTGATAAAATATTGGATATTTGTGATATTTGTGTGTTGCTTGTGTTCTTGTGAAATTTGTGGCTTAATCTTGTTCTAATCTGCATATCTCATCTGTTATAGTGTTGATTTGGGCTTGGGTAACCTTGGAATGCACTTTTGTTTGAAAATTGTGATTTGAAAAGTTAAAAGGGTGTTTGGGATTACCTGTTTTGAATCATTGAGTGTTATTGTGTTGTTGAAAAGTGTTGTTTGTGCTTGTTATCTGTTATTGGCTTGGATGAGTGCTATTTGCTGCAAGTTTTTGGTTTAAACCCTTGAATCAAAGATTGTTCTATAACTTATTGAGTTTGACTGTTTTTAACCTAAAATTTTGGGAATACTTAGAGTATATGCTTATTTAGGGATATAAGCTGTTAAATCAAAGTTATCATAACATATCTTAGAGATTTGAGTGTTTGAATTTAGCTTGTTGGCCAATTGCATCAGCAAAGTAAAAATCTGTTTGTGTTAGTGTTCATCAGTAACCTTCATTTGCTTGAATCTTGATTTAGGCTTTGAACCATTGCATGAAACCTGTTTAAACTTGTTCATTTAAGTTTATTATAGCTTGTGTATGCTTTTGGTGCAATTTGGTTGGCTGAAATTTGCTAAAACAGCTTATAAGTTCATAACTGCTTATTGTTCTAAGTCTGGTGCATGTCTGGTGATTAATTGAATTAACTATACAAATTGGCTATTAGTGATTGTGATTTATTTGTTGTTATTGACTCCTCTTGATCCACTGATCATTTGGGTGCCTTTGTGTAACTTGAATCTCCAAAAAAGTCACTAAAGACAAAAAGTCAAACAAGTCAAGCAGTGGAAAAAGGTTCCACTGCTCAACATCCAAAACTAGCCCCTGCTAGTGCAATTTTTCAGTTAGCTTATTAATAAGCCATATTGGCTTATTTAGACCTGAAACAACTTATTTTTGTGATCAATCTTCCTCATTTGACCCATTTGTTTGAATTGGAGCTTATTAGACTTTGACTTTGACTTTTTGCTAGAAAACTCTTAAAGTTGGCTTTTAAAGAAGTGCTTATTTGCTTATTCCAGCTTATTGAGTGAACTTATTTGAAAACTTTTTGTTGATTAATCTTAGTTAAGTCATTTAAAAGCTTTAGAAACTTGAATCAGCTCTTGGGGTGGCCTAGAACTCGAAAACGACTATTTTGTCGTTTTGTGTAGATTGCTTATTGCATTTTCAGGCTTATTCCTTTGACTTTTTTCAAATTTCTTTTTACAGAAGTCTTAAGTAACTCAAAAGAAGCTTGTGTGTCTAATTTGAGCTTATGGCATCAGCTTATAGCTTTATGGGCCAAAAAGCCAATTAGGAATAAGCTGTTTGATATAAGCCAGCTTATTTCACATTTTTAGCTTTTGGGCCTTTGAAAAATTGTGTTCAGAATCAAATTTTGAGTCAGATAGGAGCTTTTGGGCCATTTTATAAACATTTTTTTTATTGGGCTTATTTTGGCCCAATAAGGGTCTGTTTTGGATTTTGGCCCATTTGAAGACCCATTAGGGGTATTTTGTAATTTCAACTTCATTTCTGTGTTATTTAGGTTAAATTAAGCTAGTTTGCAAGTTTTCAGAGTTTTTTTTATAAATTTTGGATTTTTAATATTATTTTATTATTGTTTTATTATTAAAAATTAAAATTTAGATTTTTCAATTTTTTATTTTTTTCCTAGGTTAAATACATTATGTTAGGAATTTTACAATTTTTAGAATATTTTTATTGTCATTAGATTAAATTTTATAATTATTTTAATTTTTAATAATTTTTAATTGTTTTTAAATAGTTTTAATTAATTTTAAAATTTTAAAAAATTGTTTTAAATTAAGTTAGGTCATTTTAGAGGTTTACAATTGAAAAAATCTCATTTTGGGCTTTTTGTTAATTAAATTGATTTTTAGGGCTGTAATTAGCATTAAAAATCATTATTTAATTAAATAAAAGGTTTGGGTGATTTTTGATTTTTTTTTTTGTAAACTCTAATTACATTATTTAGGATTTATTGCAATTTTCTAGGAATTTTTAGAGTAAATTTTTAATTTTGGTACTTTTTACAGTTTTACGTGTACGACCTTTTCGTCTTAGTTTAAATCGTCATCGTAACCGTCATTCTCTTCTTATCTCATTTCTTCTTTTCTTTTCTCATAATCATATAATCACAAAGTTAATCATCTCTCTACACAACACACTAGCCTCCTTGGGAAACGAACTTGAACCACATTGGTCATTAGTGCTTGGTTTTCCTAAACCGACACTCAATACTTTCCCTATTTTGCCCTTTTGTTTTTCCTAAAGCAAAAGTGTGTAAAAAGAATACAGCAATTTTGGCGCCGCTGCCTGGGAGGCGTGTTGTGTTTTGATTTGGCAATTGTTGTTTTTATATATAGCCATAATATCTATTTGTATTAGTAGCACTCTACTAATACGTATTATCGGTTTTTCTTTTTTTGTGTGAATACTATTAATATATTGTATACGTAGAACAATATATTCACAAGTACTCCAAAAGTGTGAAAACACAACCTTGACTTGGTAGGTCATTACCCAATCATTGTATTTGAATCTCAAACAAGAAAGAAAAGGCAAAAATAGATAAATACTTTCGTGAAGCTCGATTTTGAAAAATACAAACTATAAGGTGGGTATAAGGCGGGTATTATAAAATATACCCTAAGGAAAAAGGCTCTTAAGTGCTTCGCGCCGCCTCGTTTCCCCGCTTGCTTTTGAGTATTTTGAGATTGAAGGCTAATCGAGGGTTTTGCCGCCCAAAGTATTATTAAGTATCATATATACTTTCTTGGTTTCATTTGATTAAACCCTCTTGAACGTTTTGGTGTTCCACCAACGTTCTAAAGTCATCGAAGGCGTTCACTTCACGTGATCGTTTTCATTCCTTGAGGCTTCTTTAATCAAGAGATTTGATTAAGGAGGAGATTTGTAGATTTTGGTCTACTTAATACAATCACAAAAATCCAAAAAAAAAGTAAAAACAATCAAAAACGACAAAAAATTGGAAAAATACATAACACCAAAAAGAATCTTCTTTGCTCACCCCCACGTTGTACGTGACGTTTATGCTTACTCGTAATCAAGCAAGACGTGCACGTAAACGAAAAAACCGAAAGGAGTCAACACCTACTCCTAATATTTCTAGTGAGGAGTCTCTTATTGACGAACCCATTGTAAAAGAAGAACCAACCATGACGAATGGAACTATGATGGAGTTACTTCAAGCACCCACCGAGGGTTATGGAGAGGCTATTGTGATTCCCGCTATCCTTGCGGAGAATTTTGAAGTGAAAACGGGTTGGTTGTCGATGATCCAAAACAACAAATTCCGTGGTGATGAAAAGGACAACCCGCACAACCGTATCCGCCAATTCAATCGTCTTACCGCCACTTGCAAATTTAAGGATGTTGCTAATGACTCGATTAAGATGATGCTTTTTCCGTATTCCTTAGCGGGGCCCGCTAAAATTTGGTTAGAGAAAGAGCCACCCAATTCTATATTGACGTGGAAGGATCTCGTTTCAAAATTCGTGAACCAATTTTTCCCGCCCTCTAAGACTACGCATTTGAAAAACGAGATTTCAAAATTTTCACAAGAATTTAATGAGAGTTTTTCAACGGCTTGGAATAGGTTTAAGGAAATGTTACATGAGTGTCCTCATCACGGTTTTTCCAACTTGCATCAAATTGACACGTTTTACAATGGACTTAATGATCATGAAAGGGATTATCTTAATGTCGCCGCGGGTGGTAATTTTTGTGTAAAACGGTTGAGGAAGCTTTGGTGATAATTGAGAATAGATCTAAGCTTTGGTGATAATACCATCGATTCTTGCCAAATTGAGGCGAACTTGGAAAACAAAATCTTTGATAAGCTTAAAGGTCTTCTAGTTGAATTCAAAGTTGGAGAACCAAGTGCTCCCGCTACGGCTAAAGCGGTTGAGGTTTCATGCATGTATTGTGGTGGAGGTCATGATTTCTCCGAGTGCATTACCAACGGTGGTAACACTTCGAGTGCTACGCGGCCACGGGAACTTACAACCAAAACGGTCAAGTTACCCGCTCTAATCAATTGACTCCACCGGGTTTTGGTTCAAATCAAAATGCTAACAACAACTATCGAAACAATCAAGTTGGTTTCAAAAACAATTACAACAAAGGAAACTATGGTAATCAAGGGACTAATAATCAAGTTTCAAACAAAAATCAAAGTGATTTTCAAAACAACAACAAGAGTTTTCAAACTTTGAAAGATCTTCGAAATGAATTTGTTGAATACGCTAATGGAAACGATGCTAGGTTTGACAACATTCAAAGAGAAATCATTAGCCTAAGATCCGAGTTTAAGAACGACTTGATGAAAGAGTTGAAAAATGAGTTAGCAAATGAGCTTAAAATCCATACAAACAAAATGGAAGGAAATGTAACTAGGTTACAACAAAACCAACAAAAAATGGAACAAGGGCAACATGAAATTAAGCAAGATGATTAAAGCCAAGAAGAGGCAATCCATGTTTGAGGACAAAATATCATCTATGTTTGAGGCAATTATGTGCAAACCGTCTTCGAGTAGTCTTCCTAGCAACACCGTATCAAACCTTAAGGGTAAGATGAAAGTGATTACCACACGTAGTGTTAAGACACTCAAGGAACCGAATCCTCAACCAATTGCTCCTACGGAGGAAGCAATTGAGGAAGAACCCGAGGTGGTGGTCGAAAAGGATCATGTCCAAATCCCACGAAGTACCGCTCACGCCACACCTACGGTTGACCCATTACCAACATTGGAACCCGAGATTCCAAAGGCTATGCCTATGCCTCAACCCACACCACCTTTGCCCTGTCCATCGAGACTTAGAAAGGAGAAACGTCAAGAGCGCGACAATTACCAATTTGAGCTTTTTATGAAAATGTTTCGTGATTTGCACTTTAATGTGAGTTTCGCCGAAGCTTTGGTCATGATGCCTCGATTTGCCGCTAACTTTAAGAGTATGTTGAACAACAAGGAGAAATTGCATCAATTGTCTAGTTGTTCATCGGTTTATCTTAATCGCATACCTCAAAAAGTCGGTGATCCCAGTAAATTCTTGATCCCTTGTGCAATCTAAGATATGGAAGAATGCTATGCCTTGGCCGATCTTGGTGCTAGCATTAACTTGGTGCCTCTTGCAATCTTCAAGTCGCTCAATCTTCCTAATCTTACTCCTTCACTAATGTCTATCGAGTTGGCCGACCATTCCACGATTCCCGCATGTGGATTGGCGGAAGACGTTTTTGTGAAAGTTGGAAAGTTCTATTATCCGGTAGACTTTATCGTTGTCGATATTCCCACGGATCCTCAAGTTCCTCTCATTTTAGGTCGTTCATTTTAAGATACGTCTATGGCTTTGATCGATGTTCATGCTAGAAAGATCACCTTACGTTTCAACGATGAGGAACTTGTTATAAACGCAACTCAAAACTCTCAAATTTCTCATGTTTATT
The DNA here is from genome assembly GCA_025667525.1 of Glebionis coronaria. Taxonomy (NCBI): domain Eukaryota; kingdom Viridiplantae; phylum Streptophyta; class Magnoliopsida; order Asterales; family Asteraceae; genus Glebionis; species Glebionis coronaria. Next base: position 376,509,359 of record CM046874.1, read on the forward strand.
CTGTTGCAACCATAAACCTCGTTGATATGATCGACGTTGTTTGCGAGGAATTTTCACAAGAAGTTCTAGGTTTTGGTGATGATGAAAATAGTGGCAATCCCACTATGTTAGATCCTATCCTTGATAACTCGACACCAACCTTCACTCCATTTGAAGGTGGTGGTTTTACGTTGGAAGAACTCGATGTTCCACGTACTTATAACGAAGACCTCGACAATGATGAGGACTTCTCGATTATCAAGGATTTTCTTAACGATTTCCCATTCCCTCCACCCGAGGAGGTTATGAGTATCGAGCCCAAATCTTCATATGAGGAACCACCTATCCTCGAGTTGAAAGATTTACCTCCTCATCTCGAATATGTCTATTTGGAGGAGGGCGACAAGTTGCCGGTTATTATTGCGAAAGAACTTTCGGATGATGAAAAAACCGCACTTGTCGATGTTCTAAAGGATCACAAAGGGGCAATTGCGTGGAAGTTATCCGACATTAAGGGGATCGATCCCAAATTTTGTACCCACAAAATCTTAATGGAGGAGTATTACAAGCCCGCAATCCAATGTCAAAGGAGGGTGAACCCTAAAATTCACGACGTCATAAGAAAGGAAGTCCTAAAACTCCTTGACGCGGAAATGATTTACCCTATTTCCGATAGCCCTTGGGTGAGTCCTATCCATTGTGTCCCTAAGAAGGGAGGAATGACCTTTGTGCCAAACGATGCCAACGAGTTAATACCCACTAGACTCGTGACGGGATGGAGAGTGTGCATTGACTATCGTAAGTTGAATGAAGCCACTCGTAAAGACCATTTTACCTTGCCCTTCATGGACCAAATGTTGGAGCGTCTTGCGGGAAATGATTTCTATTGCTTTTTAGATGGTTTTTCCAGTTACTTCCAAATCCTCATCGATCCTCGTGATCAAGAAAAAACTACGTTTACGTGTCCATATGGAACGTTTTCCTATCGTAGAATGCCATTCGGAGTTCGCAATGCATCAGGAACCTTTCAAAGGTGCATGATGGCTATTTTTCATGATATGATCGAGAAGACGATGGAAGTCTTCATGGATGACTTTTCCGTGTTTGGTAGTTCGTTCACTTCGTGTTTGTCGAATCTTGAGAGAATGTTGAAGCGTTGTGAGGAAACCAACCTTGTGCTTAATTGGGAAAAATGTCATTTTATGGTTAGAAGTGGAATCGTCTTAGGGCACAAGGTTTCGAAAGCGGGGATTGAGGTAGATCAAGCTAAGGTAGACGTTATCGCCAAATTACCTCATCCCAAAACTGTTAAGGGAGTTAGGAGTTTCCTAGGCCACGCGGGCTTTTATCGTCGATTCATCAAGGATTTTTTAAAGATCTCTCGACCTATTACACATCTTCTTGAAAAAGAGGCACATTTTGTCTTTGACGAAGATTGTGTACGAGCCTTTGAAATCCTTAAGAGGAAACTTACCGAAGCTCCCATTCTTGTTGCTCCCAGTTGGAACCTCCCCTTTGAGCTCATGTGTGATGCTAGTGATTACGCTATTGGGGTCGTATTGGGGCAACGTCATGAAAAGCACTTCTTGCCTATTCACTATGCTAGCAAGATGATGACCGAGGCTCAACTAAAATACACTACAACGGAGAAGGAGTTCCTTGCCGTGGTGTATGCATTTGAGAAATTTCGACCTTATCTCGTCTTGACGAAATGCATAGTGTATACGGATCATTCGGCTATCAAGTATCTTATGGCTAAACAAGATGCTAAGCCAAGATTACTTCGTTGGATTCTCCTCCTTTAAGATTTTGATCACAAAATTGTTGACAAAAAAGGAGCCGAGAATCTAGCGGCCGATCATCTTTCTCGTTTAGAAGATCCACACCAAAGTGTTTATGAGCCCAAGGAAATCACCAAAACATTTCCGCTAGAGACACTTGGTGTAGTAAATTCTAAGCTTGATTCTTCCACCCCATGGTTTGCGGACTTCGCAAATTACCATGCGGGCAACTTCATTATCAAGGGTATGACGACTCAAGAAAAACGAAAATTCTTTCGTGACGTCAAGTTCTACTTTTGGAACAACCCTTACTTGTTTCGAACTTGTGCGGATCAAATTATCCGACATTGTGTATTTGGTACCGAAGCTTCTAATATCCTTAGAGCTTGTCAGGAGGGACCCACGGGTGGTCACCATGGTGCTAATCTCACGGATAAGAAGGTTTTTGATGCCGGTTTCTTTTGGCCTACTATTTACCGAGATGCACATGAGCTTGTGAAGTCGTGTGACTCATGCCAACGACAAGGAAAAGCCTCACAAAAAGATGAAATGCCACAAAATATCATCCAAGTGTGTGAGATCTTTGACGTTTGGGGCATCGACTTTATGGGCCGTTCCCATCATCTCGTGGTAATAAGTACATCCTTGTCGCGGTTGACTACCTATCTAAGTGGGTGGAAGCTAAGGCTTTGCCCACCAATGATGCTCGTGTGGTAGTCAAGTTTTTGAAAAGCTTTTTTTCTCGGTTTGGAACCCCTCGTGCGATCATAAGCGATCGTGGAACCCATTTTGTAACGACCAATTTGAAAGGGTCCTAAGGAAATATGGGGTTACACATCGGCTTTCTATGGCTTATCACCCACAAACGAGTGGGCAAGTCGAGGTTTCAAACCGAGCGTTGAAGAGGATCTTGGAGAGATCCATTAGGGAAAATCGATAATCTTGGTCGGATGTGTTGGACGATGCTTTATGGGCTTTTAGGACCGCTCATAAGACGCCCATTGGGTGCACTCCTTATAAGCTAGTGTATGGGAAGAACTGTCACTTGCCAATTGAACTCGAACACAAGGCTTATTGGGCCCTAAAGCATTGTAATGATGACATGGAGACCGCGGGAAAACACCAGAAAATGCAATTAAATGAATTGGATGAATTAAGGGATATTGCTTATGAAAATTCATTGATTTATAAAGAAAAGACTAAAAAGTTGCATGATTCAAAAATTAAAAACCGGGTTTTTAACATTGTGGATCAAGTTTTTATTTTTAACTCACGTTTGAAAATCTTTTCCGGTAAGTTGAAATCCCGTTGGTCCGGTCCATTCACCGTGACTTAAGTTTTTCCATATGGGACCATCGAGCTAGCTCAAAATGATGACCCTAATTTCAAGGTGAATGGACATAGGTTGAAGCACTACTTTGGCGGGGAAGTTCCATCCTTGAACTACCTCGACCAAATCACCTTTCCCAATGATAATTAGTATTGAGGGGATCGAGTCGAGCTCATGACTCGGTAATAAAAAACGAGGTGCCTCGTGGGGGAGTCCCATGCTTATCCTATGTACATATTATGCTTTCTAATGTAGTAACATGTGGGGATTGGTGCCCTTCCAACCTTTGTTCCGTGGTTGTTTATGAATTGTGGATTTTAGATGATCATGATCTTCACAATTAGAGCCTCTCGTGTTCGTTTTATGGGAGCACTTGATCGTTTGCTTTGAAGACTTTCTCAATATCCATGATGTATCCTTTGATGCTCTAACCTTAGGTTTATAGCACACTTCATAAACAGCTTTAAATTTAACGGTTACATAATTTCCATGCTAGATTAGGCATTCGACTACGTCTCTAGTATGGGGGTGTTTTCACCCCTAGACTCGAAACATTGAGGACAATGTTTAACTTTAGTATGGGGGGTGAATAGATACTTGCCTTGCCAAACCTTCACGCTTTCCAAAGTTTATCTTTTTGTTTATCGTTTTGTTGCAAAATAAGGCTAAAAATGGCCAGAATTTTTATCTTTTTGTTTATCGTTTTGTTGCAAAATAAGGCTAAAAATGGCCAAATTTTAAAATTTTTCTCATGTTTTATAAGTGTTTGAAGACACGAATGTAGATTTTCCTATGGCGAGAATAAGAGTAATTTTTGACTCGACCGTGCGTGTTGAGCACTTAGCTTCGATTCCTTAACTTCACATTAGGCTAAGTCTCTTAAATGAGGACGAGAAATGATAGAGTTAATTATAAGTTACTATGCTAAACATAGATGACTCGTATTCTTTCAAAACTCATGTGTTCTCGTTGTTTGCTTATTCTCCATTCGCTTGTAAATATTTTTTGCTTAATAAATATTGACTTAGCGGTTTAGTCTTGATTGTTGGGTTTTTAGTCTTTTCTAGTAGCTTCCGTGTAATTAAATTGGGAAGACATTAAGGTATCGCCAACGTCACGGTTTTGAAGTATTGGCACCCGAATAATCGAAAGCTTCACCCAATAATAAGATTTCAAGTGCTCACCTAAATCAAGCAAACAATTTGAAGCCCACAAGGCCGAAAAATCTATGCAAAATTGAAAGTGAATCAAGCCTTAATCTTTGAAGCTTTAAAGATCCAAAATTCACCTTAGCGTGAGGATATACGTCTTTGGCTAATAAAACCACCGATGAGGTGGATAATAAAAGCCAAGGCAAGACCGAAGTCATAATAAAATCTTCATGGTGAAGTTGAATAAAAGATGGAGGTAAACCAATGATAATAAGGCCCTTCCGATAGGGGGCATATAAAAGTCTTGGTAATAAGTCTCATGTTCAAAACCGTTATAAAACCGTGTTTATCGATCCTTCTTGTTGAATTAACTTTTTGACATCGTTGTCTATTAGGAGGGGTTATTGATTTGATGATCTTGGTTACACCGTTAGGACTCTATTTTTAGACCTAAATCTCTATTATCGCATAAGTCAAACAATGTATCCTCGGAAAACATTCAAGACATAATTAAATATAAGAGATACAACTTAGGAAATTGGGAGGATAAGTACGTGATTAGGGCATATGAGTAGTGTTAGCATTACTAACTTATAATGACAATGATCTCCTTGCACGCTTGGCATGGAATTGGGGTGAAAATCGAGGACGGTGAAATTATTTCTAACGAAGCATTCACGTGTTCTTGTTCTATGAACCTAAACGTCCCATTTTGCGAAGAAAATCATACATTATGTCTAAAACGCAAGTAGTAGTAGTGTAGCTAGTTTATCATTCAATAAAAGTGAATAAAAATGAATTTTGGAGGTGCTACGATACTTTATTCTAGCATTGCGTGAGGGCACGGTAATGGTTTAGTATGGGGGAGTGATGAGACTGCTTTTATACATAGTCTCATCGTCCAAAAAGGGCTTTAAATGCATAAAATATCATGAAAATACCCATATATATGCTTGTGTTTGTTGCTTGTGTATTTTAGGTACGGATATTGAGAAAATGACAAAAGATCACAAGAATCATGCAAAAACGAACACGGGAAACGAAGCCGCACATTGAACCAAGCCCTAATGAAGAATTTTCCAAGAAAACCCTTGAAGATTTGAAAATTTATGAAGAAGGGTCCTCCAATATTGAAGAATTGACACTTTATACCCTTGTATCTTCATAATTACAAGATTGGTCCCTAAAGTTTGTCAATATTGCAAAAAGGCCCCTCCACTTTGAAGAATTGGCAATTTTAGTCCCTCAACAAAACTAAAATGTCAATATTAATCCTCCTCAAAGTCAAACATACCATGATGGACTTCAAGTTACAAGAAATTACAAGTTTGGTCCTTCAAAAATGTTAAATTGCAAAAAAGACCCTTGACATTGAAGACATGGCAAGAATGGTCCCTCAAAAATGAAGACTTGTCATTTTCCGTCCTCCATAATGTCAATCATACAAGTCAAGACCATAATCCTTGAAGAAAATACCACTCCTTCAAGAATCAAGAAATGGCAAGAAATACCCCTGAAAATACTTAGGAAAAGTATTTGGGGCAAAAGTGTGAAAACCAAAACTTCTACAACAAAGGAAATCCGGATTTTGTTTATAAAGTTGCAAGTGAAAGGCAAAAGGAAATTAAGGGGTTTAACTTGGCAGACAGCCAAAGTTACCTTGACCAGTGAGCGGGTGACACCTGTCCCACTCACACTCTCCACCAATCATAACTCACCATTACTCCACCTCACTCATCCACTAAACCCGGTTTAATACTTGTTTAATCTTGGCGCCTAAACATGTTTTTAAACATAATCCTAACCAAAAACAGATTAAAAACCTGTTCTTCATGTTCATAATCCCAATTGGGCATTTCATAATTATCATGAATTAGCCCTTAATCTTTTCCATATTAATGATTAAGGTGCTAATAAACATAACCCAACCTTAATACTGGCCACCTCACCACTCACATGTCCACATGGGACCTCCCCTGCTACGCTTTTGAACAAGAAGATAAGAATGAGCCAGTGATCCAACCATCCACAATGAAGCTTACATCTTAAGCTTATTTTACACCTTTGGATGCACTTTTACCTTTCCAGCTACAACAAGACGCCAAGAAAAGTCACATGATCTTTAAAGTTCAAAACTACTCAAAGGGCAAATTTGGAACTTCCATAGTTAGGGTTTCACGTTTTTCAGCTTACCTAGTTCATTTGTATGCCTATATAAAGGCCTTAGGGTGCTTCATTTTTACTTTGCTCTTGAATTTTCCTTTGTTCAAAATTCTGTAAATCCATATTCAGTTTAATGAAATGTTTGAATCTTTGAAGAAAACTCAAGTCCCATTGTTGTTTACTGCTTATTATTGTTACTTGTTTGCTAATCTTGAATCCAAAAACCTGTTTTCAAAGGAGTGTGTAAAAGTTTGCACATTTTCCACTTTTCTTGATATTTTGTTAAGTCTTGTTCAAACCTTGGAATTCTTGGGCTATAAAGCTGATCATAGCATCCTGATATTGAGTTATCAAGGTGTGGTGAAGCCTATAACTTGGGGATAATCAAGTGTGGGGAACTCAGGTTGCATTAATCAAGAATTTTTCACTTTTCTGATTTTACTATTTTGCTCTTAACCTTGTTGAATCTTAGCAGGCTTTATTGTGGAAGGTTGTGCTTGTTCTTGCTAGCACATAAGCTCAAAATTCGTGGGTGTGGATGTACATCCATGAGGTTTGCACCCTTAATCTCAAAATCTGATAAAATATTGGATATTTGTGTGTTGCTTGTGTTCTTGTGAAATTTTTGGCTTAATCTTGTTCTAATCTGCATATCTCATATGTTATTGTATTGATTTGGGCTTGGGTAACCTTGGAATGCACTTTTGTTTGAAAATTGTGATTTGAAAAGTTAAAAGGGTGTTTGGGATTACCCGTTTTGAATCACTGAGTGTTATTGTGTTGTTGAAAAGTGTTGTTTGTGCTTGTTATCTGTTATTGGCTTGGATGAGTGCTATTTGCTGAAAGTTTTTGGGTTTAAACCCTTGAATCAAAGATTGTGATATAACTTATTGAGTTTGACTGTTTTTGACCTAAAATTTTGGGAATACTTAGAGTATATGCATGTTTAGGGATATAAGCTGTTAAATAAAAGTTATCATAACATATCTTAGAGATCTGAGTGTTTGAATTTGGCTTGTTGGTCAATTGCATCAGCAAAGTAAACATTTGCTTGTGTTAGTGTTCATCAGTAACCTTCATTTGCTTGAATCTTGATTTAGGCTTTGAACCATTGCATGAAACCTGTTTAAACTTGTTCATTTAAGTTTATTATAGCTTGTGTATGCTTTTGGTGCAATTTGGTTGGCTGAAATTTGCTAAAATAACTTATAAGTTCATAACTGCTTATTGTTCTAAGTCTGGTGCATGTCTGGTGATTAATTGAATTAACTGTATAAATTGGCTGTTAGTGATTGTGATTTCTTTGTTTTTATTGACTCCTCTTGATCCACTAATCATTTGGGTGCCTTTGTGTAACTCGAATCACCAAAAGAGTCACTAAAGACAAAAAGTCAAACAAGTCAAGTAGTGGAAAAAGTTTCCACTACTCAACATCTAAAACTAGCCCCTGCTAGTGCAATTTTTCAGTTAGCTTATTAGTAAGCCATATTGGCTTATTTAGACCTGCAACAACTTATTTTTTGTGATCAATCTTCCTCATTTGACCCATTTGTTTGAACTCGAGCTTATTAGACTTTGACTTTGACTTTTTGTTAGAAAACTCTTAAAGTTGACTTTTAAAGAAGTGTTTATTTTCTTATTCCAGCTTATTGAGTGAACTTATTTGAAACTTTTTTGTTGATTAAGCTTAGTTAAGTCATTTAAAAGCTTTAGAAACTTGAATCAGCTCTTGGGGTGGCCTAGAACTCGAAAACGACTATTTTGTCGTTTTGTGTAGATTACTTATTGCATTTTCAGGCTTATTCCTTGGAATTTTTTCAAACTTCTTTTTACAGATGTCTTAAGTAACTCAAAAGAAGCTTGTGTGTCTAATTTGAGCTTATGGCATCAGCTTATAGCTTAATGGGCCAAAAAGCCCATTAGGAATAAGATGTTTGATATAAGCCAGCTTATTTCACATTTTCAGCTTTTGGGCCTTTGAAAAATTGTGTTCAGAATCAAATTTTGAGTCAGATAGGAGCTTCTGGGCCATTTTTATAAATATTTTTTATTGGGCTTATTTTGGCCCAATAAGGGTCTGTTTTGGATTTTGGCCCATTTGAAGGCCCATTAGGGGTATTTTTGTACTTTCAACTTCATTTCTATGTTATTTAGGTTAAATTAAGCTAGTTTGCAAGTTTTTAGAATTTTTTATAAATTTTGGATTTTTAATATTATTTTATAATTATTTTATAATTATTTTATTATTAAAAATTAAAATTTAGATTTTTCAAGTTTTTATATTTTTCTTGGGTTAAATACATTAAGTTAGGAATTTTATTAGATTAATTTTTATAATTATTTTAAGTTTTAATAGTTTTTAAATTTTTTAAATAGTTTTAATTAATTTTAAAATTTTAAAAAATAGTTTTAAATTAAGTTAGGTCATTTTAGAGGTTTACAATTGAAAAAATCTCATTATGGGCTTTTTGTTAATTAAATTGATTTTTAGGGCTTTAATTAGCATTAAAAAATCATTTTAATTAAATAAAAGGTTTGGGTGATTTTTGATAAGTTTTGTAAACTCTAATTACATTATTTAGGATTTATTGCAATTTTCTAGGAATTTTTAGAGTAAATTTTTAATTTTGGTACTTTTTACGGTTTTACGTGTACGACCTTTTCGTCTTAGTTTAAATCGTCATCGTAACCGTCATTCTCTTCTTATCTCATTTCTTCTTTTCTTTTCTCATAATCATATAATCACAAAGTTAATCATCTCTCTACACAACACACTAGCCTCGTGGGGAAACGAACTTGAACCACATTGGTCATTAGTGCTTGGTTTTCCTAAACCGACACTCAATACTTTCCCTATTTTGCCCTTTTGTTTTCCCTAAAGCAAAGGTGTGTAAAAAGAATACATCAGCTACTTGAGGTAGACTCACACCAAAGAAATGAAAGTATTTTCCATTTATTGCATCGGTGGAAGACGGAGATTTCCCTTTATAAGCAATTCCGGGATCGAATATCTCGTCCTCGGTGGAGAAAGGTGAGGGAACATAAGGGGCTTCCCCCACACTAAAAACACACAAAGCATCATCAAAAGGAGTAGACGAGCTTGTTGTACTCAAAACACGTGGTGATGACGGAGTTACACTTAGAAAAATCTTTTAAATCCAATTCAAAATCTTTTCCTTTTTCATCGTTCAATAACTCTTTATGAAAACCCGATTTGATTATGTCAAAAATATTTGGTGTTTCTAAGACGATGTTAGGCACACTAAAAATTCTCACATTTAAGTCGCGTTTAGGAGGTGGTAAGTTCTCAAAACGTTTATCAATAAAGAACACCGCCCCCTCGGGGTCAACATATTCGTCATCCGAAAGATCTTCCGTAATAACCGGCAACTTATCGACACTTTCCAAGAATGTGTGTTCGAGGTGAGGCGAAAGATCTTTCAATTTGAGGTGTGATGGTTCCTTGATTGAAGATGTAGGTTTAACACTCATAACCTCCACCGGTGGAGGAGATGGAAAATCGTTTTTTATCGACAATTCCTAAAACTCTTTGTGAAAATTCTTTGCAAATGACATTGATTGAATCAACATGGTTCAAAGTCGTGATAGAATAAACATGAGAAAGCTTGGAGTTTTGAATTGTATTTATGACGAGTTCCTCCTCATTGAAACGTAGAGTGATTTTCCTAGCATGAACATCAATAAGCGCTCTTGACGTATCAAAAAATGAACGACCCAAAACTAGAGGAACTTTAGGATCCATGGGAATGTCTACAATGATAAAGTCCACGGGATAGTAAAACTTTCCAACTTTCACAAAAACGTCTTCGGCTACTCCACATGCAAGAATCGTAGAATGATCGGCCATCTCGATAGACATTCTTGAAGGAGTAAGATTAAGAAGATTGAGCGACTTAAATATTTCAAGAGGCATCAAATTTATACTTGCACCAAGATCGCCCAAGGCGTAGCATTATTCCATATCTTGAATACCACACGAAATTAAAAATTTACCAGGATCACCGACTTTTTGAGGTATGCCGCTAAGAAAAACCTATGAACAACTAGACGATTTTTGCAATTTCTCTTTGTTATTCAACATACTTTTGAAGTTGGCGGCAAATCGAGGCATCATGACTAAAGCTTCGGCAAAACATATGTTAAAATGCAAATCACGAAACATTTTCATAAAAATCTCAAATTGATAATTGTTAAGTTCTTGCGATTTTTCCTTGTTTCATCTCGATGGGTAAGGTAAGTGTGGTGTGGGTTGGGGCATAGGCATCAGCCTTGGAATCTCGGGTTCCACAATTGGTATTGGTTCAACCGTAGGTGTGGTTTGAGCGGTACTTCGTGGGTTTGTAATATGCTCTTTTTCGACCTCCACCTCGGCCTCTTTCTCGATTTCCTTCTCCGTAGAAGTACTAGGACGAGAGATTGGTTCCTTAAAAGTTTTACCACTACGAGTAGTAATAACCTTCAATTCTCCTTTTGGGTTTGTAATGGTATCACTAGGAAGACCACCTGAAGAAGACGGTTTACACATTATGGCCTCAAACATGCTTGATATTCTATCCTCAAACTTAGATAGCCTTTTATCCGCCTCAAGCATCTCTTGTTCAATTTCATGTTGGCCTTGTTCCATCTTTTGTTGATTTTGTTGTAACCTTTGCACGTTACTTTCCATTTTGTTAGCATGAGTCTTAAGTTCATTTGAAAGCTTGTTTTTCAACTCATTTTGCAAATCATTCTTAAACTCGGATCTTAGGCTAATGATCTCCCTTTGCAAATTATCAAATCTAGCATCATTACCTTTTGCATAATCAACAAATTCATTTGGAAGATCTTTCACGTTTTGTAAAGCTTTGTTATTGTTTTGAAAATCACGGTTTTGATTTTTGTTTTGCAATTTCCCATTGTTCCCACCATTGTTGTAATTACCCTTGTTAAAATTATTTTGATTTCCTTGGTAAGCAACTTGGTTGTTGTTGTTTCGATAGTTGTTAGCATTTTGATTTTGTGGATCTTGATTTGGGCGTAAACCTTAACCGTTTTAGTTGTAAGTTCTCGTTGCTACATAAGCACTCGAAGTGTTACCATCCGCGGTAATGCACTCGGAAAAATCATGAGCTCCACCACACGATATACAAATCTTCTCAACTGCCTTGACCGATGCGGAATTCAAAGCATCTTGTGCTTTCCAATGAGTCATAAGAGTCGAAAACCTATTGAAAAACCTATTTTCCTCATTTGCTTCATCTTGCAAGGCACTCATGATACGAGACGACGATGATGAACCCATAGTGCCAACACTCGGTGTGTTACGAGGGTTATAAACCTTAGACCTATTCTCAATTATCTTTAGAGCCTCATCGGTCGTTTTGCACAAATAACTACCACCCGCGGTGGCATTCAAATAATCTCGTTCATAATCATTAAGCCCATTATAAAAATTATCAATCTGATGAAATTCAGAAAAATCATGGTGTGGACATTCATGTAACATTTCTTTAAATCTTTCCTAAGCCATAGAAAAACTCTCATTTGACCTTTGTGTAAATCTTGAAATCTCATTTTTCAAATGTGTCATTTTAGATGGTGGAAAAAATTGATTCAAAAACTTAGAAACGAGATCACCCACGTCAAAATCGAATTTGGGGGTTCTTTATCGAGTCATATCTTGGCGGGTCTATCTAACGAGTATGTAAACAACATCATCTTAATGGCGTCATGGGGCACATCCTTAAACTTGCTTGTTGCGGTCAGACGATTGAATTGCCTAATGTGGTAATGTGGGTTGTCTTTTTCATGTCTGGGAAACTTGTTTGCTTGAAGCATAGACATTAAACCCGTCTTGATCTCAAAATTCTCCGCAAGGATGGCGGGAATCACAATAGCTTCTCCAAACCCCTCGGTGGGTGCTTGAAGCAACTCCATCATAGTACGATTACCCATGGTAGCTTCTTGTTCTATAATAGGTTCCTCACTTGGAGATTCTTCACTTGGTGATTGTTCCTTTCGATTACGACGTTTACGTGCACGTCTTGCTTGGTTACGAGTTTGCATAAACGTCATGTACAACGTGGGGATGAGCAAAGAAGATTCTTTTTGGTGTTTTTACTTTTTCAATTTTTTTTGTGCTTTTTGATTGTTTTTTACTTTTTTGGATTTTTGTGATGTATTACGTAGACACAAATCTACAAATCTCTCCTCAAATCAAATCTCTCGATTAAAGGAGCCTTGAGGAAAGAAAACGATCACGTGAAGTGAACGCCTTCGATGACTTTAGAACGTTGGTGGAACACCAAAACGTTCAAGAGGGTTTAATCTTTGAAACCAAGAAAATATATATATACTTAGATAATACTTTGGGTGGCAAACCCTCGATTAGCCCTTTTTATCAAAACACGCACAAGCAAGCGGAGGAAACGAGGCGGCGCTAAGCACTTAAGAGCCTTTTTCCTTTAGGTCGTGAAATACAACCGCCTTATACCCACCTTATAGTTTATGTTTATCAAAATCAAGCTTCACATAAGTATTTATCTATTTTGCCTTTTTTCTTTGTTTTAGATTCGAATACAATGATTGCGTGATGAAATCTCAATCAAGGTTGTGTTTTCACACTTTTGGAGTACTTGTGATTTTATTGTGATACGTATACAATATAGTAATAATATTCACACAAAAAACGAAAACCGATAATACGTGCGCTTAGAGTTCTAAAACACACAAATACTTATTATTGTTAATATAAAAACAAAATTTGTTCAAATCAAAACACAACACGCCTCCCCGGCAGCGGCGCCAAAATTGATAGGTGTAGTGACACACTCTTTTAGGAAAAAGAGCGTAAATAGGGTAAGTACGACGACTTAGGAAAACCGTGCACAAATGACCCTTAGGTGAGTTCGTTCTCAAAGAGGCTTGGTGTGTGTGTTAAGACTTGATTAACTTTAAGATTAATATTAAGAAAGAAAATGGGAAAGAATATGATGACGATCACGATTAAAATTAAACTAAGACGAATGACGTAAACGTAACACCGTAAAACGTGACGAAATTTAAAAATTACCCTAAAACCTCCTAGAAAATCACAATAAATCCTAAGAATGCAATTAGAGTTTACAAAAAATCAAAACTTACTCAAACCTTTTATTTAATTAAATAATAATTTTTTAATGCTAATTAAAGCCCTAAAAATCAATTTAATTAATAAGAAGCCCAAAATGAGATTTTTCAATTTGTAAACCTCTAAAATAACTTAATTAAACTAAAAACTATTTTTGAAAAATTTAAAACTAATTAAAACTATTTAAAATGATTAAAAAATTTAAATTAAATATTAAAATAATATTAAAAATTCAAAAATTATAAAAATTTCTAAAAACTTGCAAACTAGTTTATTTTAACCTAAATAAATAGAAAATGAAAGTGAAATTACCAAAATACCCCTAATGGGCCTCCAAATGGGTTAAAAGTGAAAACAGTCCACCTTAATGGGCTTTTTAGCCCAATAAGCAAAAAGTCAACCAAAAAAGCTAAAAAGTTCCAGTCTAGCTTAAAATTTGATTTTAAACAAAAAACTCTAAAGGCCCAAAAGCTGAAAGTGAGCTTATCACAAATTAATAAGCAAACAACTTTCTTAATGGGCCAATAAGCCCATTAAGCCATAAGCTAATGCCATAAGCTGAAATTTAACACACATCCTTCTCTTGAGATTCTAAAGCAGATTGTAAAAATAAATTTTGAAAAAGCTCAATAAATAAGCCTGAAATAAGCAAAAGCTCTCTACACAAAACGACAAAATAGTCGTTTTCGAGTTCTAGGCTGATTCAAGAGCTGACTCTTTTTGGAGAATGTTCTAAATGGCTTAACTAAGAATAATCAATGATAAAATTTTCAAAAAGTCAAGTCAAATAAGCTGTAGAAGCAAATAAGCACTCTGAAAAAGCAAAATAAGCTAGTTTTCTAGTAAAAGCTTAACCAAATGAGCTGCAAACTTCTAATATCAATAATAAGCTGAGAAATATAAGACCTATTACAAAAAGTAAGTTGTTGCACAAGCCAATAAGCAAAACAAGTTCAATAAGATTGTTGACCAATTTTGACCATTGGTCAAACGCTGACAAATGAATTTCAAACGCTGACAAGTGCAATTTTGGGCACTGACGGCCTTAATGATGTGTAATTGCTTTGTTTTAACCCTGATGGTCAAGGCTTGAGTACAAACCTTGTGAATCAAAGCCCACCAGTTGAGTGGCCTTGACTTGTTTTGAGCCCAAGTAAGCTAATAAGCCAGTGAGATTATAAGCTTTGGACATTAGCACCAAATACTTCACACACACACTTAACAGGCAAAAATGAATAAAGCACAAGCAAATAGCACCACAATTCAGTCAAAGAACATCAAAATCACAAAGCATGCATTCACTGATATACTTGACCAAAAGTATGAGATTCAATAAGCCATAACTTTTTCAATAAGCCACCAAAATGAAAAAAAGGTTATGTAGAGATGAACACCAACAAAAACTATAAGCAGACCAAGTTTTAGCCTTTGAATCAAGCAAACAAACAAATAAGGCTATCTGATGTGTTTGACCTATTTTCAAGTGAGAAAGTGGTTATCATGCAAAATTTTGTTTTTCAGTTTTCAAGACTTAGCATACACCTTTTAGCACTTAAAGTGACCACACAATTGAAGCAAGAGAAAAAGCAACAAAGGCCCAAGGCCTTAAACCCTAACAACAAGCAAAACCAAATAACCCTTTAAACAACTGATTTCAAAGCAATTTTTGATTTTAACCTTTAAGCATGCAATATTATGACTGATTTAAGTTTAAGTAGACCTAGTGACATATTCACGCACAAAGTACACAACTTTCAGGCTTAGAACACCAACTCACATAACATACAAGACTTAATCAGTAAAATGAAGATTGAGAATTCAAACCTCCAAAATGTACATCCACACTTTGGAATCAATGAGTTGAGGTGCTAGCTTAACAAACACCAGCTTTCAACTGCTAAGAACAAGAAACAAGCTCAGCCAAAGGCTTGAACCTAGGTTAGCACAAATAAGTTGAAATAAGGTGACAAATGGTCAAGTCTTTACAAGACTTAGGTTCCCCAAGGCTTGAATCTTCCCTTAAGGCCTCACCACCCCTTAATCAGTCTAGATTAGGATGTTATGATCACCCTTAAGCTTAAATAAGTAAGCTGTTAAACCACAAGCACTTAGCAAACCACTTGACAGATTTTTGTTATAAACGTATAACCAACTTCCAATATTTCTTAAGCTAGTTGAAATGTGACTTATGTCACTTAAGGAAACACCTCAATGAACAATCCTCCTCAAGCACAAGCCAAATTCTTGACCACAACAAGAACAAAGGGACTCACAGGCTTATAGGAGCTCTTGGACTTGTTCAAGGTTTTGATTAAGTACAAAAACTTGATAAATAACTACTTAACACAACAACAAGATAATGGAACTCAGTTGTTAATCATAACACAATACCACACTTTCATAAATTTAGAAAAGGGCTTTACAATGTTTGACAAATGAAAAAATGAGAACAAGGGTCTCTCACAACTTGAGGACTCCTTAAATACTACTAGTACTCTTCTAGAAACATAAAGGAAAACTAAAAACCCTAGCTTGTAAACTTCCAAGTATGCCCTTGATGATTTTGGCTGTTTTGGTTCATGTGATAATGCCTTGGCGTTTTGTGGATGCAAGGTTGTCAAAAGATGAACTTCTGCGTTGGTTTTAAAGTAGGGACCAAGCATAAAATCTCCAAACCGTAGATGCCAAAGTGTATTTTGTTTGGAGGTGGAAGACGCCCCACAAGCTGACACGTGGGAGGGGACCAAAGGTGTGAGGTGTGGTTTAAGGATGAAAATGTGATTAGGGGTTCCTTAATCATAATTCTGGAAGGTATGAAGGCTTAATTTTTGCTTAACCAAAATTACCCAATTTGTGTTTATGAACTAAGAACACTGGCATTTGATCTTTGCTTGGGTTTTAGAAAGTGTTAGGCACCAATTTTTGTTTAAACGTGATTAATAACTATTAATCAGTTAGTGGATGGTGATGTGGAGGAAGGGTGTGTTTTGATTGGTTGTGGGGATTTAGTGGGTGAGGTGGCAGTGTGTGAGTAGTTAAGGTAAGTATGGTTGTCTTGGCATTTTTGGTCCCCAATCTTGCACATTGTCTTCATTTCCTTCTTAACAGCCCAGAACTTAGTTTCCTTTGTAAATAAAGTTTCTAAACTTTTATTTTGGCCACAAAACCTTCCCACAATGATTTATAGGGACTTGTTTTGTATTTCTTTGATATTTAAAGGGCTGATCTTGCACATTTTTGAACTTTGACGGTTTCATGGTATGTTTGACTTTGAGGAGGACTCATATTGACAAGTCTTCATTTTGTGAGGACCAAACTTGCCAATTCTTCAAAGTTGAGGGTCCATTTTGTAAATTTGACAAACTTTAGGGACCAAACTTGTAATTATGAATAAACAAGGGTATAAAGTGTCAATTCTTCAATAATGAAGGACCCTTCTTATATAATCTTCAATTCTTCAAGGACTTTTCTTGGAAAATCAACTCTAAGGCCC
Source organism: Glebionis coronaria (assembly GCA_025667525.1). Lineage (NCBI taxonomy): Eukaryota > Viridiplantae > Streptophyta > Magnoliopsida > Asterales > Asteraceae > Glebionis > Glebionis coronaria. The sequence goes on from CM046874.1 coordinate 376,526,385, forward strand.
GGTTCTTTGTGCGGCTTCGTTTCTCGTGTTCGTTTTTGATTGATTCTTGTGATCTTTTGTCATTTTCTCGATATTCGTACATAAAATACACATTGAACAAACACAAGAATATATTTGGCGCTTTTTATGATATTTTAAACATTTTAAGCCGGTTTTGGACGATGAGACTATGTATAAAAGCAGTCTCATCAATAGCCCAACCTCAGATCAATCTTGGAGAAATGTTTGGCCCCCTGGAGTTAGTCAAACAGATCATCAATGTGTGGAAAAGGATATCTATTCCTGATGGTGATCTTATTAAGCTCATGATAATCAATGAAGAGACGCATACTGCCATCCTTTTTCTTTACGAATAAGACCGGTGCACCCCATGGAGATGCACTAGGTCGGATTAAACCTCGTTCCAAAAGTTTCTGTAGTTGTTCCTTTAACTCCTTAAGCTCGATGAGAGCCATATCATAAGGAGCCTTGGAAATTGGCTCAGCTGTTGGGATGAGCTCAATATTAAACTCCACCTCACGAGCAGGTGGTATGCCCAGAAGTTCTTTTGGAAAAATGTCTGGAAATTCTGACACGATCGCCTAATTCTGGACAGATAGAGATTCAGCCTCCATATCATGAACAGTAGCTAAAAATCCCTCGCAATCATGTGACAGTAATGCACGTGCTTGTAAGGTTAAAATTATTTTTATAGACCTTCCGGGTATAAAACCGTTGTGAATGTACTTTAGTGCATTTACATCACCGAAGATGACCCGATATGAATGGCAGTCAATGGTGGCGTGATGTTTGGATAGCCAGTCCATGCCTAATATCATGTCAAAATCACACATATCCAATAGAAGCGCGTCAACTGGACGAATCTTGTCGTCAAACTCGAGGGGAAGACCCTTGTACCCATGTTTTATATGTACAAAGTCTCTTAAGGGCGTGGAAATGTTTAAGACATTTTCTAATAGCGTAGGGGATCCTAACATTCTTGGCATAAACATTAGAGATGGCCGAATGAGTAGCACCCGTGTCAATTAAGACGCATGCAGCTTGACCATACATATACAAGATTCCAGTTATGGTAGTTGTTGACTAGTTGGCCTGATCACGCGAGGTCGTGTACACCTGTCCAGTAGTAGGAGGTGGCTTGGAGTCGGCATGTCTAGAAGTGCCCTCTATCTCACCCTTACGACAGTCCTTCATGTGATGGTCTGGCTGGCCACACTTGAAGCAAGCATCGCTGTCACGATGACACGACCCTGGGTGCCTGTGGTTGCACGTAGTGCAGAGAGGGTGAGTATACCCTCCAACAGGTGCCCTTGCTGGCTAGGAGCCTGTTTAGAAAATTATACGTGAGACATGGTTAACGGGTACAAACAAGATAATGCGAATATCGTAAGACATAATACCAGCTATAGCTTCACAATTGGGTTGTGAACCTCTGCGGTCCTGCTCCCTTCCGTTGCCATGATTCCTGGTAGTAGATGCTGAAGTGTCAGAATTAAGAATCATAAAGCATGTAACATAAGAGATGAGTAAGTTAGGGACCTGCTGCTGTTGGAGTTGTTAACGTTGTTACGGTAATTGTCATTACCGCCACGCCTATCCGAAGCAGGACGGTCTTGGGTTTGACCGTTACCCTTGTGCTGACTCTGTTGCTGCTGAGTGGCCGATTGGGACCGGTCCCCAGTCTTCTGCCTGAAAGATGCAATTGTATAGAGAAAGATAAATATTTGGATAGTACTGAATGAATTGAAATGATCACCGCTGAATGATGATATATACCTCTTGGCGGGTCTCTCTGCCTCTCCAAACTCATCCCTCTCCTGCAACATCTCCAACTTGCACACTGGATCAGCTACTTGTGCCACCGTGTTAAAGGTAGCACACACCAAGTTATTGGCGACCGATGTTTGAAGAGCCCAACAAAAGTGGTACGCTTGCTCCTTTGCAGTCCCTGCTTTTGCGCCAAGGAATCCAGCCAAACGAAGAAACCTATGCATGAACTCATTGTTGTTTTCCCCAGCTCTCTGCCTAATCCCATGATACTCCCTCTTAAGCTTATCCTGCTCACTCTTTGGGAAGAACTGTCCCATAACCAACTCCCTGAACTGTGCCTAAGTCAAGCCAGCCACCCAATTGTCTCCTCCCTCCGATTGTTTCACTGACTTCCACCATCCAAGCACATCCCCTTCAAACTTGTAACAGGCTAACCTTGCCTTAAAGACAGGGTCGAATCCCATCGCATCAAAGATCTTCTCAATGTGAGTTAGCCAGCTCTCAGCCTCATTGGGGCTGTCAGTCTTCTCGAAGGATCGCGGACGCTACTTGTTGAATCGCTCCAGCCATGTGATCAGTGTAGCTGGAGGAGGAGGAGGAGGATTCTGATGCTGGTGCTTGTGCTGATTGTTGGCAGCTTGCACCTCGGCCCGAATTTCATTCCTTAGTTGAGGAAGCATGGCCTGCATCGTAGCTTGAACTACTGTATTGAGTTGCTCTTGTACACGTGTGAGAACCATCTGACACTATAAAACATAATGCATGATTAAACTGATTAAAACATAATATATATACATGAAAAAATTTATGCATATAAACATGAAAAAAAATTATGCATGAAAACAGTGTATGAATGCATGATGATGAAATGACATGGGTTTGGGTGAACGTCTTTGGTTCATTTCACCTAAACAAAATGACATGACGAGGATGAACGCCTATGGGTCGGTTCATCAAGACAAAAAGATTCGATTAAAAGCACATGCGACTAAATACAGCCAGTCTTGTACCAACCATTACTTAGTCAAAATTCCTGCAACAATGATACATGAATAAATGCACGAAAACAACTGTTAGTTCTAGGAAGACCATGGTGATTACCCACTAATCACAGGTCATGTATTGAGAGCCTAAAGGTCGAAGCCTTGTCTCTGATACCATAATTATAACACCCCATTTTGGTAAATGAAATGTCACGCGTAATTATGGCGTATCATCAAAACATGCAAGGTAAATGTCTATAAACATTAAATGACCATGAATGGAAATACCAGAAAACAAACATCGGTAGTCGAAGTATAAGCTCATCACACATGAATATAAGTACTGAAATAGAAAAGGACTAAACAATGTCCAAAGAAATAAGTAGCAAAAAGTATGGAAAAATGGGTAAATTAGTGAAGGCTAGATAACTTCCAATCCATATGCACATACTCTTAAAGACTACGAGCGCCCTCGAGTACTTGCCGTTTGGGAACATGAAAGGAAAACGGCTGAGCATAACGCCCAGTGAACGGATATACAAGTATAGCATGAAAAGACATAAGCATAAAAGACTAATAGCAGCAGCAATATATAAGTCCTAGATAACCTGGAACATGTTCATAAAACTGGTTTTATATTTTGAAAAGACTTATGTTTTTACATGAAAATCTGTATTAATTAGCCAATAGCCAATATAGGTCATGAGGTTCCACCGTGCATGAATACTTGGGGGGAGATCTCTTCATGCAATTAGAGGGGTTTCCTCTAATTAAGTAGTGTGGTTAGGACGGATCAACTCCTTATGAAGGATGCAAGGCACACATCGCATTCACCATGAAAATCCTATAAAACATGTAACCAGGATGCACCCATACGCCCCACATGATAATAAATATAGGCCAAAACTGAAAAGGGACGCCACGAGCAATCACTCCGCCGTGGGGAAGCCATAACACTGGTGCCTCCAGTGTTATGGTTATGGTACGTCCATAACTAGGTGACATTGGTCATGCCTGTATATGGCTTAGGCATTTAAACTAACATAAGTAATCAAACATATAAAACATATACTGGGAAAACAGTTGGCTGTAAACGGGGAATCCTAATAAGGAAAGAATGTCCATACTGAAGGACGAGAAATCCGTACCTTGTGTCGAGTGAACGAGGAAAGACGATAGGATGAATAGTCCTACTCCGACCTCACTAATGCTACATAATAAAGGGTCATGAATAAGTATTCTTCCTACTGAGTACGTAACTGATTATAACATGTCTTAGCTTGTTTTATATGTTCTTCTCTTGTTTTACTGTTTTAAATGTTATACTATATCAATCATGTATTTCATGTATTCTGATTAAGTATTATCATGTACTCTTGTATTATTATACTTGTTTTGTAATAATAAGTAACTTTCTGAAAATAGCAGGTTTCTTAACGTAGAAAGTTTCCAAAAATAGAAAGTTTCCAAAAATAGATCAATTTTTAAAAATAGATCATTTTCTAAAAATAGAAAGTTTCCAAAAATAGCAAGTTTCCTGAAATATAAAGTTTCCATATTTATAAATAAGCTGGATTAATAAGACAATAATATAACCTTAAGTTTACTGGTTAAATATTATAAGTCATGTAGATAGTATAGTTTATTAATAATATCATGATAATTAAATAAACTATAGGTTATATAATTTAATTAAATAAATGCATGATTTAATTAAATTAAGACATATAAAATACTTAAATTAATCATATATTAATAATTTGTTAATTATAACCTAAGTGATGATTTATTAATATATTATAGTCTATGTTTTAATAGTTAATTAATATCATAGTCTAAATTAAATGATAATATACTTAGGTTAAAACAAACATTATATACTAAAATAATTATAACCTAAGTCCATGATTAAATTAATTACTAGTCATGTTTTAATTAATTTGATTTTTCTTGTAAAATAATATAACTTGTAAAAATGTATAAATTGTAAAATTTAATTCCGTGACCGAACCCGTGTTTTAATTTAGACCGAACCATGAACCGGACCGAACCGTAAACCAGACCGAACCGTAAACCGGACCGATCCTTGAACCGGACCGAACCGTGAACCGGACCGAACCGTCTGACAGTGGCTAAACCGGTCTAGCCGGCAGCCACTACCGTAACCTGGCTAGCCACTGCTGGACCAAAAACACCACCGGCTGCTAGCCGGTGGTTCCCCCTGTTCTCGCTGCGGTTCCTACTGTCAAGGCAAAACAGCCACCCGCTTAAGCCGGTGGTGCTGCTGCGCTGCGCCGAGACCCACAACAAACCACAAGTCCACCCCGACGTGAGTCGGGGTCCTTGGTTCCCTACGACCGAGCCACGAAGACCACGTCGAGACCACAAGGTCTCGACTGTTGGTGAAATGCGAGACCACCGAGAGCTTCGGCTCTCGGTTTGCGTGCGTCGGCCGAACAAACCCACCAGAACCCCTTTTATTACATGTTTTCTTTGTTGATCTCTATGTTTAACATGATTAATTATGTTTTTATATATAATCATGAACATAATTAAATAAAATAAAGTAAAAGATCAAGATTTTGATGTTTACCGAATACGTGATCGAATGAGACTAAGAACGCTAAAACGAATGACCCAAATTAAAAGATCAAAATCAAACAAACACTCCCTTGGTGTGGTGTATAACTGGCGGCAACAAGGAGAGCAAGGAAAAGAGGCTAGGGTTTTTCTTATTTTGTAAAATAAATGTATTATGTTTCTTGTGTTTTCCTTTTTCCCAATTTTAGTTAAAATCAAATGGGCTTTGCCCGTTTCCGTTCTCTTGTCCCCGGCTACTAGGGCCCACATGGGATTACCGTCATTGTTCATATTTAAATAATTTACGTGTTCATTCGTTAATATATTCGTGTTAGTTCGTGGTTAGATGTTCGTGTTATAAATAATACTTGTACGTAATAAATATTTATCGTGTAATAATAAATATATTCGTAGTTCACATGTTCGTGTTTTAATGTTCGTGATCAATGCTCGTGATTATAATTATTATGATTAATAATTATTGTGTATTACTACGTACTTAATAATTATCGTGCACTAACACGTACGTAGATTCTGAATTTAATATTCGTGACATGTGTTCATGATATAAAAGGAATGTTTTTAATTGGTTCGTATGTTTATGTAGTGTACTGTTCATGGCATTTAGATGCGGGTTTTACAGTGGGTCTGACAGTGATGATGAAGATAGCAGGATAAGGAAAAGGAAGTTGAAACAACTTAGGAAACAAGCCCATGCTAGTGAACAAATTACAAAACCTATTTCTATGTTGGGAAAAGGTTTCCTAATAAACAGCAGGTGAAAAATACATTAAGGAGCATTCAATTGAGACTAGGAGGGAAATCAGGATAGTAAAGGATGACAATGAAAGGGTGAGAGCTGTTTACAAGGGTGTTATTCCTTCTCTAGAGATTTTTGAAGACATGGGGGATCATAATGGGGCAGGTCAGTCTAGTGGGTCAAAGGCCAAAGTTGCGAAGTCCACTAGATCCAAAAGCCCATGTAAAGAAAAAATGACCAAGGATAAGATGATAAATGGTGGCAAACCTACTACTTCCAAACAGTTGGATAAGAATAAATGTCCTTGGGTTTTGCTCATATCCAAGCTAAGAAACTGTTATTCGCATTTGCTATGGGTTCTAATTTTTCTCTCGATATCCTCTCGAATTGATCTCAGTCAAAAGTAGAATGATTTGTTCTTGGTGACAAAAAGTGGATTGGATTTGGTTTTCTAGTCTACTAAACAGATAAGTGAGTATAATGGTAATGAAGTAAACTTAAAACAAGTAACAAATAATAAGCTAAACTGGAAAAATATTCTAATGAGAAAATACCCTATGCGGAATGTAACCCTTATGCGGAAAGTTTGACCATTCGGAAAATATTGCTCTATTCGGAAAGTTTACACCATGCGGAATATGATCTCTATGCGGAAAGGATGGCAATTCGGAAAAAATCAGCTATTCGGAATAAATTGCTCTACTCGGAAAAACTAGTCTATGCGGAAAGTCTTCCCTATGCGGAAAATATGATCATTCGGAATAACAAGGTTATTCGGAAAAACAAGGCTATTCGGAAAATTGTTCCGAATAAGGAAAATTAAAAATTGCTATTCGGAATTTAAAGGCTATTCGGAAAAAGTTCCGAATAAGGAAACTGAGAAAGGATATTCGGAATAATTGAAAAGTTCCAAATAGGAAAACGGGAACAACCCTATTCGGAAAAAAATGAAATGTTCCGAATAAGGCAAATAGAAACTTGCCTATTCGGAATAAATTGCTCTACTCGGAAAAACTGGGCAGCGAAGAACAGTAGCAGTAAACATGAAACAAGGAGAATGAATAAAATCCAAAATCAAACTAAATACTCAAAAAGGTTTAACCAAACTATCCAATAATCATTAACATACCATAAGGAACAAATCCCACTAATAAAAACACTAAATCAACAACTATTTAAGATCAAACTTGAATCAAATAAAAACTTAAGAACTTGCAAAAAGAGATGATGAAGAACAAGATTAATGAAAAGATGGAATGGATTGATTAAGGGAAAAGTAACAAGAGTATTGATTAAAGATTACAAGATTAAAAGAAAAAGATGAAAATCACCAAACTCCCTAATGGAGTTTGTGATGAGACGAACTACAAAGCCTGGGAAAAAGGAAAATGAAAACTAACTCCCTAATGTGTGAAGGGAAAAACTATATATAGTCCTAGTGGTTGGTTGGTGAGTGGGCTTTCTCCTCTTCTTCTTGTCTTCTCGTCTTTTCAGAAAAGTTGACGTTTTCGATTCTGATTCGGGATTTGTTGTCGATTAAATCCAACTCGTCTTTTAATTTCTTCGTTAAATAGACTCGAGTTTCTTCGACTTATGAAAATCTTCCGTCTTTAGTCCTTTTCTTCGATAAATCTTCGAATAGGCCTAGTGACTTCGAATCTTTTGCACGTCTTGGACAATAGACTTTATCTTGAGTCTTTTTCCTTGATAAAACCCGTGCAATCCCATGTTTTCTTTAATATTCATCCGGTTAGCTCTGAAATCACAATAAACACAAAAACCACGCATAATTCCAAACAAATGATATTAAATACGTGTTTTGGTCTCGTTTTAGCCCGAATTAAGTGGTAAAAGGATGGGTGTTTACACACCTATCAAATCCCCTACACTTAACCATTGCCATGCCCTCATGCAATGCTTAGTGATAAAGCAATTTTACATTTTTCTCATAATTAATCAACCTTGGCCTTATTTAAATTCTACTAACAACAATTAAAATACTAAGAGAACTTAAAACTTTAAAGTAAGCAGAAGAATGGAAATAACTTGTAAAGAAATCAAGGACTTACATTAGGGCTTTGGTGTTGCGAAGATTTATCACCCTCAAGTTTCACGTTCCCCACACTAAGCTTAAAAACGAGATCATTGTTATTATAAGTTAGTAAATCAAACACTTACACACATGGCTTAATTAAATGCTTAAACTCCCTTATTCCTAGTTGTACCTCTTATATTTTATTTTTGTCTTAGAATGATCATGAAGATGCATTTTTGGACTTATTTCGATAGTTTATTAGGGCTGAAAGCAAAGTAGGACGATTTGATCAATAGTTAGCTAAAGGACAAAATCTCTTAAAACTGCTTCTCGGGATATCAAAAAGTTCATATCTTGGCATAACTTGGTTCACGATTTGAGACCTTTCTCGGGCCGATATTTGGCATGTACTTCATACTTCATATCTTCGAGAGACGTTCTTGAGATAATGGTCTTCTCATCATAATAGAGTTTCTTCACTTGGAGACTTTTGAGGGGTACTCCAACTTTGTTGACCACGACTTCATGATTATTTCTTCAATCTCTATTTGGGATTTTGAGATACAACGATCCGCCTCCTTTTCGGACTTGGATCTATTTATCCTCATACCTTGTTAGGGTCTTTTCGGATAGACTTCTCCATGATCTTTATGGGAGTTGATTGCTTTTCGTCGTGAGTCTTGATCCTTCATATTGACTTTAGGAATAATGCTTTTCACATCACTTTGGATCTTCAGCAATAAAATTGAATCCTCATGCCTTGTTAGGGCCTTTTCGGACTCGCCAATCTTCGCGCCCCGCTTCATAAGTTATGCCTTGGCTATGAACTCTTATCATTACCGAGCAACTTTTAAACGATCTTGGGCTAGAAGCTAAGTAACTTTTCAAATCGTACGACCTTACTTATTGCAGATAAATATTAGCAAGTGATGGGAGAATAGGCAAATAATTACACCAAGTGAGCTTGCGCAAGAATACCGACTTATAATTGACTCTATCATTTCTCGTCCTCCACAATTTAAAATCTCAAATAATGAGACTCGTGGATACTTAGCCTAATAAACCAATTAAGGCCTACATGGTTAAGGATACTAGCTAGAATAAACTTGATAAGTCTATTCGGGTCGAGTCAAAATAAACGCAACGGGCCTAATATGTCAAAGACTTCTAAACTAGCTACACCACTTTATTAAAATTTTTGACTTTAATGTGGAATATATACATATGAAAGCAACGATAAAAATTTAAAAATTACAACTAAATGGCCAAAGTTAATAAAAAATTTGAAAAATGCTGAAAAATAGGATTTTCTGGTTAATTGAAGGCATTTTCATGGAAAAGTCCACTTAAAACTTCGATAGAAGTCTCCCCTACACTTAAGATAAACATTGTCCTCAATGTTTAAGCATGTGGGAAAAGTCTCCCCTACACTTATGACATTGTGCACGTTGGTTAACTCAAGTTAAGGAAGAGACGACTAAAGTGATCAATTTCAAATGTGAGTATGAAGAAAATTGAATCACGATAGTTGAGAGATAGAACCGGATTGCGGATAACACGGGAGCACGGTTCTTCAAAGATTTCCAAGATTGCAGTAATCCCTGTAAGCACATCACCACACAAACACAAATGACCAAAATAGGTCCTCCCCTACACTTAGGGGGTTAAAGGGATAGATACTCGGGCTGCCTCCCGAGGAGCGCTTGTTTTTGATAACCGAGTCACGAGCCTGACTCGGCCCAAATTCAGTTCATGGGGAACGTGGTGAGGGATGGAATCACCTCCTGAGAGGTGTCCTCACCAAAGTACAACTTCACTCGTTGGCCATTCACCTTAAATTTTGGTCCATTAGGTTGAGCGAGCTCGAGAGTACCATATGGAAAAATTTGGGCGATGGTGAATGGGCCGGACCAACGAGATTTGAGCTTGCCCGAAAAGATTTTTAACCGAGAGTTAAAAAGTAAGACTTTGTCTCCAACATGGAACTCTCGGTTTTTAATCTTGGAGTCGTGAATGAGCTTAGTTCTTTCCTTATAGATCAAAGAATTTTCATAAGCCTCATTCCGAAGTTCATTCAGCTCATTGAGTTGGATCTTGCGTAGGTCACCGGCTTTGTTTATATCAAAATTAGCCCACTTCAAGGCCCAATAAGCCTTGTGCTCCAACTCAATGGGGAGGTGGCACGCTTTCCCGTACACAAGACGATAAGGCGTACAGCCAATCGGGGTCTTGTAAGCAGTACGGAAAGCCCACAAAGCATCATCGAGTTTATCAGCCCATGAGGCACGATGCTCTCCCACGGTTCTTTCCAGAATTCGCTTCAGCCCTCGGTTGGATATTTCAGCCTGGCCATTAGTTTGTGGGTGGTAGGCTGTGGAAAGACGATGGTTTACACCGTACTTAGCCATGACTCGAGCAAATTGGTCATTGCAGAAATGAGTCCCACGATCACTAATAATGGCACGAGGCACACCGAAGCGAGCGAATAAAGCTTTCAAAAAATTACAAACCACCCTTGCGTCATTAGTAGGCAAAGCTTTGGCTTCAACCCACTTTGAAACGTAGTCAACGGCTACAAGGATGTATTTGTTTCCTTTAGATGAAGGGAATGGCCCCATAAAGTCGATACCCCAAACATCAAAAATTTCACACTCTTGGATGAAATTCTGAGGCATCTCGTCTTTATGTGTGATTTTGCCTTGCTTTTGGCAAACATCACATCGCTTAACCATATTGTGAGCATCACGATATATGGAGGGCCAATAGAATCCCGAATCAAACACTTTCTTTGCGGTGTAGTTGGGACCAAAGTGACCACCGGTGGGTCCTTTGTGGCAAGCATCAAGAATGTCCGACGCTGCCGGTCCATCAACACATCGGCGAATTATCAGATCAGCACATTGTTTGAATAGGTAAGGGTCGTCCCAAAAGTAAGTCTTGATGTCGGTAAAGAACTTCTTCTTTTGCTGGGACGTCAACCCTTCCTTGAGAATTCCACCCGCCAAATAGTTTGCAAAGTCCGCAAACCACAGGGTTTCATTCGGCTTCGAGTTTATAGACATTAAGGTCTCCAAGGGAAAAGAATCATTGATTTCTTTGGTCGGATGATCCCCTTGGTATGGATCCTCAAGTCTACTAAGATGGTCCGCGGCTAGGTTTTCTGCTCCTTTTTTATCGCGGATGTCGATTTTAAATTCCTGGAGCAGCAAAACCCAGCGAAGAAGTCTTTGTTTGGAATCTTGCTTTGTCAACAAGTACTTCAACGCGGAATGATCGGTATACACAATGGTGGTGGAAAGGACAAGATAGGGGCGGAATTTTTCAAAAGCATAGACAACAGCTAAAAGCTCCTTTTCGGTTGTCGTATAATGCAATTGTGCCCCAGTCATTGTCTTGCTAGCGTAATGGATCGGTTGGAAGTGTTTGTTCACTCTTTGTCCAAGAACCGCTCCAATAGCAAAATCACTAGCATCGCACATCAACTCAAAAGGAAGCTCCCAATTAGGGGTAACTAAGACGGGTGCCTTGGTTAGCTTATGCTTAAGCGAGTTGAAGGCTTCAAGGCACTCTTTGGAAAAGATAAAAGGAGTATCTTTTTCCAAGAGGTGGGTCATCGGGCGAGCGATTTGAGAAAAATCTTTGATGAATCGACGATAGAAGCCCGCATGACCCAAGAAACTTCTCACACCCTTCACAGTGGAAGGTGGAGGCAACTTTGCTATAACATCAACTTTAGCACGGTCTACTTCAAGACCGGCTTTCGAAATCTTATGTCCAAGCACGACGCCTTCTTTTACCATAAAATGGCATTTTTCCCAATTTAGAACAAGGCGAGTGTCTTCACACCGCTTTAGCATACGTTCTAAATTGGCAAGGCAAGCAGAGAAGGAATCCCCGAAGACCGAGAAATCATCCATGAAGACTTCCATGGTTTGTTCAACCATGTCATGGAAGATAGCTAACATACACCTTTGGAAAGTCCCTGGCGCATTACATAAGCCAAAAGGCATTCTTTTGTAAGCGAAAGTGCCATAGGGACAAGTGAATGTAGTCTTCTCTTGATCTTGGGGATCGATGGGTATTTGAAAATAACCCGAGAAACCATCAAGAAAGCAGTAATATTCATTACCGGCTAATCGTTCAAGCATTTGGTCCATGAAAGGTAGAGGGAAATGATCCTTTCTCGTGGCATCATTGAGTTTGCGGTAGTCTATACAAACTCTCCACCCAGTAACGAGACGAGTGGGAATCAACTCGTTGTGTTCATTGGGAACAACGGTTATTCCGCCCTTCTTGGGCACACAATGGATTGGACTAACCCATGGTGAATCCGAAATAGGGTAAATCATACCCGCATCAAGAAGTTTGATAACCTCTGTTTTGATGACTTCATGTATTTTTGGATTCACCCTTCGTTGGCTTTGAATAGTGGGCTTATAGTCGTCCTCCATGAGAATTTTGTGCGTGCAGAAGTGAGGATCAATTCCACGAATATCGGAAATCTTCCAAGCAATAGCCTTCTTATGCTCCTTCAACACAGCAACTAGACGAGTCTTCTCTTCATCTTTCAAATCCTTCGCAATAATGACGGGCGATTTCTTGTTGTCGTCCAGGAACACGTACTCGAGATGAGGCGGCAACTCCTTAAGTTCCAAATCCGGAGGATTTTCGACGGGAGGCGTTTTCAAAGTCGTGGCATCGATAGCAATAACCGTGGGAGATGGAGGTGAAGGATTGTCTTCAGTGAGAAGATTGTCAAAGAAACTCATGTCTTCATCCCCCTCGGTGGGAGAATCATTAGTAGCTAAATTCGCATCTCCCATGGTAGCTTCAAGATTGTTCCAGAATAAATCACTATCTCCAAATAGAGACAACGATGAATCAATAGAGGACACGGTCTCAACAGTGGGAAGAGAGGTAGGAATACTTTTGCAAGCATCATTAAAGTGTTCTTCACAAGCCTCATCAAGAACGTCAATACAATTAACGCTCTCATATGAATAAGGCTGTTTAGACAACTTTCCCATGTTGAAGACTACTTTGTCGTCACCCACTCTCATGATAAGCTCTCCGGCTTCAACATCAATAAGAGTGCGACCGGTCCTCAAGAATGGACGACCAACAATAAGTGGCACACGGGGGTCCATCTCGTAGTCGACGACAACAAAATCAGCAGGAAAGGTGAATTTGTCGACTCCTACAATAACATCTTCGGCTATCCCCACTGGATAAGCAACCGTACGGTTGGCCAATTCCAAAGTCATTTTAGTGGGGACAAGCTCTGGGAGAGATAATTGCTTCCAAACACTTAGAGGCATGAGATTTATACTGGCACCTAAATCGGCTAGGGCCATGCAATTCTCTACTCCCGGGAAATTGCAAGGGATAAGAAAACGACCTGGATCACCAAGCTTGGTTGGTAATTTCCTTAAGAGCACTGCAGAGCAGTTCTCATTAAGTTGGGTGTTGGCAATGTCGAGGAGCTTTTCCTTGTCGCTCAGAAGGTCTTTAAACATTTTGGCGTATTTGGGCATGTGAGCGAGAGCCTCAGCGAAGGAGATATTGAAATTCAGTTGTTTAAACATTTTAAGAAAGTTAGAAACCTGAATATCATCCTTGCTCTTTTGCTTCTCTTTCCTCAACCTAGAAGGATAAGGTATATTGGAAGAAGATGAAGGCTTTGGAAGTATAGGATCACTCACAACCACGGGTGGAGGAGGGGTAGAAAGAAGGGGTGGAGAAATTGGGGAAGGAGGAGGAATAGGAGCAGGCGACTCGTTCTCCTTAGTCACAACCACCGGTGGAGGTATAGGAAGCTCGGGTTCCTTGGTACCTTTACCACTTCTAGTAGTGATTGCTTTCATCTCCCCTCTTGGGTTCGCAACGGTGTTACTGGGAAGAGTACCCGAAGAAGAGGGTTGACTACTTTGGAAAAAACTAGCCATCATGTTCCTCAGATCATTAGTCTGGCTATCCAACGTGTTTCTCATATCAGCTCGCAAATCATTTCCTTGCTTGACCAAATCTGCCTTCAAATTGCGCACTTCTTCTTGGAGATTTCCCACTATCACATCATTGGTCCTCATATAGGTTGCGACCTCTTGGTGTAAAGCAGTGGTGGTTTGGTTGGAAGGAGCATTGTATGCAGGTGGTTGGTAAGCAGGTTGTTGGTATACTTGATTGTTACGTTGAGGTGGTTGTTGCTGCTTGTGAGGTGGGACGTATGGTTGTCGAGGTTGTTGTTGTTGTTGAGTAGGGCGGTTAAGGTTTTGTTGTTGGTTTGGGTTGGTTGGAGGAAAGCCAGGTGGTGAAAGATAGTTGTTGCTGCGGTAGCTAAGCAAGTTACGGTCACCTTGAGGTCTAGCTTGATAAGCAGGTTGTTGATAGGTGCCATATGCCGCATTCACATTCTCAGCAGGGTAATCTTGGGTGGCGGTACAAGTTGTGTAAGAATGGGGACCACCGCATATCTCACAAGGTTGGCTGACAGCGTTGACTTGTGCGTTCTTAGCGTTGTTGCTGTTGTTGTTGCTGACGGTGTGGGTGACAAGCGATTCAAGAAGCGTGGTGATTTTGTCAAGTCGCTTGTCGCTGTCATTAGTGCTAGCACTAGCAACATTGGTCCTAACGCTCTTGGTTTGCACACGAGACTTGTTCTCAATGATATCCCAAGCAGCATTGGAAGTCTTAGCCAATAAATTACCCCCTGAGGCACTATTCAGTGAATCTTGGTCACTCATGCTTAAACCATTGTAAAAAGTATTAATTTGATGAACTTTGGTAAAACCATGTTGTGGACATTTTCTTAAAAGATCTTTAAAGCGATCCCAAGATTCACTGAATGACTCGTCGTACTTTTGTTCAAAGGTTATAATCTCATTCCGCAAAGCGGTAGTACGAGAGGGTGGAAAAAAGTAGTTGATAAACTTTGTTTCCAAATCCGTCCACGAGAGAATAGTCTGTGGCGGTTCCTTAGCAAGCCAATGCCGGGCTTGTCCCTCTAAAGAAAAGGGAAAAAGTTGTAACCTTATCACTTCTTGTGGAACTCCATTGAACTTGACCGTGTTGGTGAGTTGTAGAAATCTCTTGATATGGTCATGTGGGTCATCAATGGTTCGTCCCAAGAATGGCTGAGCGGAGACCATCTGGATAAAGCCTGACTTGAGCTCGAAATTGTTGGCGGCAATTGGAGGAATGACAATTGGATCCGTGTTGCCATCAACATGAGCTTGCAGCAATTCGATCATTGGGCGATTATCCGGAAGGGGCTCATTGTTGTTGTTATTCATGTTGTTGAAGGGTAGGTTGTTGTTGTTATTATTGTTGTTCGGAGGTGGTATGTTATTGTTGTTTTGAACACCAGCCATGTCTAAGTTATCGAGAGGCTCGGGCTCTTGATAAGACGTGGATCGAGTGCGCATACACCTGCAAAAGAACGAACAAAGAAAAGCAAAGCAAAAATATTTTTGGTTTTTATTGTTTTTTTACTTTTTAGGATTTTTGAAAATTTTATATTTTTTTAGTGATTTTTGAAAATTTTTAGGAAAAAAGTAACGTTCACGGGGAACGGATCCCAAAATCCAAGTTCTACAAAAAACTTTTGATCTTAACGAGAGGAGCCGGCAGCGGCGCCATTTGTTATTCGCATTTGCTATGGGTTCTAATTTTTCTCTCGATATCCTCTCGAATTGATCTCAGTCAAAAGTAGAATGATTTGTTCTTGGTGACAAAAAGTGGATTGGATTTGGTTTTCTAGTCTACTAAACAGATAAGTGAGTATAATGGTAATGAAGTAAACTTAAAACAAGTAACAAATAATAAGCTAAACTGGAAAAATATTCTAATGAGAAAATACCCTATGCGGAATGTAACCCTTATGCGGAAAGTTTGACCATTCGGAAAATATTGCTCTATTCGGAAAGTTTACACCATGCGGAATATGATCTCTATGCGGAAAGGATGGCAATTCGGAAAAAATCAGCTATTCGGAATAAATTGCTCTACTCGGAAAAACTAGTCTATGCGGAAAGTCTTCCCTATGCGGAAAATATGATCATTCGGAATAACAAGGTTATTCGGAAAAACAAGGCTATTCGGAAAATTGTTCCGAATAAGGAAAATTAAAAATTGCTATTCGGAATTTAAAGGCTATTCGGAAAAAGTTCCGAATAAGGAAACTGAGAAAGGATATTCGGAATAATTGAAAAGTTCCGAATAGGAAAACGGGAACAACCCTATTCGGAAAAAAATGAAATGTTCCGAATAAGGCAAATAGAAACTTGCCTATTCGGAATAAATTGCTCTACTCGGAAAAACTGGGCAGCGAAGAACAGTAGCAGTAAACATGAAACAAGGAGAATGAATAAAATCCAAAATCAAACTAAATACTCAAAAAGGTTTAACCAAACTATCCAATAATCATTAACATACCATAAGGAACAAATCCCACTAATAAAAACACTAAATCAACAACTATTTAAGATCAAACTTGAATCAAATAAAAACTTAAGAACTTGCAAAAAGAGATGATGAAGAACAAGATTAATGAAAAGATGGAATGGATTGATTAAGGGAAAAGTAACAAGAGTATTGATTAAAGATTACAAGATTAAAAGAAAAAGATGAAAATCACCAAACTCCCTAATGGAGTTTGTGATGAGACGAACTACAAAGCCTGGGAAAAAGGAAAATGAAAACTAACTCCCTAATGTGTGAAGGGAAAAACTATATATAGTCCTAGTGGTTGGTTGGTGAGTGGGCTTTCTCCTCTTCTTCTTGTCTTCTCGTCTTTTCAGAAAAGTTGACGTTTTCGATTCTGATTCGGGATTTGTTGTCGATTAAATCCAACTCGTCTTTTAATTTCTTCGTTAAATAGACTCGAGTTTCTTCGACTTATGAAAATCTTCCGTCTTTAGTCCTTTTCTTCGATAAATCTTCGAATAGGCCTAGTGACTTCGAATCTTTTGCACGTCTTGGACAATAGACTTTATCTTGAGTCTTTTTCCTTGATAAAACCCGTGCAATCCCATGTTTTCTTTAATATTCATCCGGTTAGCTCTGAAATCACAATAAACACAAAAACCACGCATAATTCCAAACAAATGATATTAAATACGTGTTTTGGTCTCGTTTTAGCCCGAATTAAGTGGTAAAAGGATGGGTGTTTACACACCTATCAGAAACACTAAAACATGGGAGGTCAAAACATACAAATCAGTCCTTAAATGTGTATAATCAAGGACTAATTTTTATGCTACATATGAATGGTATTCTAAACAGTTAGTTAAGCAGTTGAAAACAAACCCTAAGATTCCAGTTAGAGCAGTCCAAGAGCAACTTCAACAGAAGTATGAAATAGTTGTTACACAGAGTAAGGGTTTTAGGGCAAAACAAGCAGTTGAAAGGCAACTAAGGGGTGATTACCAATTGTAGTACAAGATGTTGAGAGACTATGTTATGGAGTTACAACAAGCTAATCCAAACACAACTGTGAAAATCAATGTTCAATTTGAAGTTGACCATATAATAAGTGTGAAAACACTTATCCTTTTACCACTTATTTCCAATATTAACAAGACCAAAACGTGCATTTTATGTCATAAAAGTCGGAATTATGCGTGGTTTGTGTTTTTATTGTGTTTTAGGACCAAAAGATGAAAAAGGAAGAAAACATGGGCTTTCACGGGCTTTTATCGAAGAAAACGAGAAAAGACGAAGTCAAAAGATAAAGAGTGCTTAAAGAACGGATGTCCAAGACCTATTCTGAAGATTTATCGAAGAAAAAGTCTAAAGACGGAAGTTTAATGAAGTCGAAGAACTCAAGTCTAAATTAAAGAAGAAAATTATTAAGACAAGTTCAAATCCCGAGACGACGTCGAGAAAAGACAAAGAATTAAATCGAGTCGAGAAGTAAAGAAAGAAGGAAGCACACCACACATGCACTCCCATTTTCCCTATAAATACCCTCCTAATCACATTAGGAGGGGAGTTAGCTAGTTTCATTTTTAATTTTTCCTTTCTAGTTCTTAGAGAGAGAAAGTTCCAACTTTCTCTCACTAAGTTTTCATCTTTTCTTTCTTTTAATCTTTTAAGTTTAAGCTTTTTGTATTTGGATTTCATTAATCAAGTTCAAGTTTAAGCTTTTAATCTTTAATCTCTTTCTACCTTTCTTTATTTTAGTTAATTTTGATCTGAAATGTTGATGATCCATGTTTGATCTTGATGTTTTAAGGATTAAAAAGTTCGTATTTTTATCATACTTAAGCTTTCGTACGGTTAAGCTTTAAGATCCTTGTGCTTATTGGCTTATTTGTATTTTTAGCTTATTTACTTTTTAAAGCTTTCTTAAAAAGTTTCATTTTTTATGGTTTGATTTAAAAGATTGCTTATTTGAAGATTGGATAAGTTGTTATTCGTGCTTATTTAGTCTTTTTCATTATAGATTCGATCAAGTTTTGGATTTGTCTTATTGAAAATAGCCTAATACTTAGCTTATTTGCGAATTCATACCATCGGAAAGGGTAAACCCCTTTCCGGTCAGACATTCCGACTATTGCTCCATTATTCTGATCACTTTGATCGGATTAGGTTTTCTCATTCCGATTGCATCATTTGTATTCCGATCATTGGATCGGAATAGGGTTTTAAACATTCCGATTTGGACTCCTTTCGTATTCCGATCATTTCACTTTTTGGATTCCGATGGTTATTCACTTGTCTTATTCCGATAGCTTGATTTTAAGACATTGCGATTGGTCTTGTTTGCCATTATTCCGACAGCATTCCGATTGACTCATTCCGATCGCTGTATTCCGACGGGATTCCGACCAGGGATTCCGACGGGTTTGATTTCTTGTTTATTTTTACAAAGTTTTTTTCCAAAGTGTTTCTCTAATTTTGTTTTTAAGTTTTCAATCATTTATTTTTGACTTGTCAATTTAGTTTAATCTTTAAAAGCTTTTACTTTACTCAACGACACTTTCATATTTGCTCTTAGTTTAAAATAGATAATCAACCAAACCATTTATTTTTCCACCAAGAACGATTGAGTCACACTTTCTACCAATTATCAATTCGAAAAGATTCGGACGATAAGATTTTATACTTAGCCAAAACCTGAGTATTAAATGGCGCCGCTGCCGGCTCTTTTCGTTAAGATTAAAGGTTTTAAGTGAGAGACGCGTTGGATTTTGGGATCCGTTCATCTTTGAACGTTATTTTCCTTGCTTTAACATTTTCAAAAATCCTAAAAAATATAAAATTTTCAAAAAATACAAAAAAATTAAAAAACATAAAAAACCAAAAATATTTCTGCTTTGTTAGTTCTTTTGCAGGTGTATGCGCACTCGATCAACGTCTTATCCCGAGCCTGAGACTCTCGATAACTTAGACATGGCCGGTGTACACAACAATAATAATAATTCACCTCAAAACAACATGAATAATAACAACAATGAACCTCTACCGGACAATCGTCCTATGATCGAACTTTTGCAAGCACATGTAGAGGGAAACCACGATGCTATTGTCATACCCGCGATTGGAGCCAACAACTTTGAGCTCAAATCCGGCTTTATTCAAATGGTCTCTGCTCAACCATTCTTGGGGCGTACCATTGATGATCCTCATGACCACATCAAAAGGTTTCTTCAACTCACGAATACGGTCAAATTCAATGGGGTTTCATAAGAGGTAATTCGCTTGCAACTTTTTCCTTTCTCCTTAGAGGGACAAGCCCGACATTGGCTTGATAAGGAACCACCACAAAGTATTCTTACGTGGACAGACTTAGAGACCAAATTCATAAACTACTTTTTCCCACCCTCTCGTACTACCGCTTTGCGGAATGAAATCATTACTTTTGAACAAAAGTACGATGAGACTTTTAGTGAATCTTGGGACCGTTTTAAAGAACTTTTAAGAAAATACCCACAACATGGTTTTACCAAAGTGCACCAAATTAATACTTTTTACCAATGGTTTAAGCATGAATGACCAAGATTCACTAAATAGTGCCTCGGGGGGTAATCTTTTGGTTAAGTCTGCTAATGCCGCTTGGGATATATTGAGAATAAGTCTAGAGTGCAAAACAAGAGTGTTCGGACCAATGTGGCTAGTGCTAGCACTAATGAGAGCGACAAGAGACTTGATAAGCTTACTTAGCTTGTTGAATCACTTGCTCTCCAAGCCGCCAATAATACCAAAGTTATCACTGCCCAAGCCAATGCTATGACTCAATCATGTGATATATGAGGGGGATCTCACTCATACACTGATTGTCCTTCGACTCATGACAATCCGGAAAATGTGTATGCCGCCAACGGTACCTATTCTACGGGAGGCTATCAAGCACGTCCTCAAGGTGACCGCAACTTGCTCAGCTATCGCTGAAACAACTTTCTTTCACCTCCCGGTTTCCCCCCACAAAACCCGAACAACCTCAATCGCAACAATCAAAACCAACCACGTGCTCCAACTCCATATCAAAACCAAAGAAACCCATATCCACCTCAAAGAAAGAACCAAGTTTACCAACAACCTGCTTATCAACCACCCGCCTACCATGCTCCTCCTCCCAACCAACCCACCGCATTACACCAAGATGTTGAAACCTACATGAGGACTAATGATGTGATCGTGCAAAATCTTCAGCGGGAAATGGCCAACATGAAAGAAGATATGGTGAAGCAAGGGAATGATCTTCGTGCTGATATGTGAAACACTTTGGCAAGTCAAACGAATGACTTGAGGAACATGATGGCTAGTTTCTTCCCAAGTAATCAAGCCTCTGGATCGGGTTCTCTTCCGAGTAACACCGTTTCTAATCCAAGAGGGGAGATGAAAGCAATCACCACTCGCAGTGGAAAAGATTTAAAGGAACCCGAGCTTCCTACACCTACACCGGTGATTATGACAAAGGAAAACGAGTCTCCTTCTCCAAATCCTCCATCTTCTATTCCACCACCTTCCACTTCTACCCCTCCACCACCCAAGGATGTGAGTGTGAATTCTATCCCAAAGCCTTCATCTCAACCCAATATACCTTATCCTTCGAGGTTGCGGAAAGAAAAATTGAAGAGCAAGGATGATATTCAGGTTTCGAACTTTCTTAAAATGTTCAAACAACTGAATTTCATTATCTCCTTTGCTGAGGCTCTCGCTCAAATGCCCAAATATGCTAAAATGTTTAAAGATCTTCTCAGTGATAAGGAGAAACTTCTCGATATTGCTCAGACCCAACTTAATGAGAACTGCTCCGCAGTGCTCTTAAGGAAATTACCAACCAAACTTGGTGATCCGGGTCGTTTCTTGGTTCCTTGCAACTTCCCCGGAGTAGAGAATTGCATGGCCCTAGCCGATCTAGGTGCTAGTATTAACTTAATGCCATTAAGTGTTTGGAAGCAATTATCTCTCCCCGAGCTAGTCCCCACACGAATGACTTTGGAATTAGCCAACCGTACGGTTGCTTATCCAGTGGGGATAGCCGAAGACGTCTTCGCTGGTGTCGATAAATTCACCTTTCCGGCGGATTTTGTTTTCGTTGACTACGAGATGGACCCCCGTGTTCCATTAATCGTTGGACGTCCATTCCTGAGGACCGGTTGCACTCTCATTGATGTAACCGCGGGAGAATTAATCATGAGAGTTGGTGACGATGAAATCGTCTTCAACATGGGTAAACTTTCTAAGCAGCCTTCGGAAAACGAGAGTGTTAATTTCATTGATGTTCTTGATGAGGCTTGTGAAGAACATTTCAAAGACGCTTGTAACAGTTGTTCTTCTTCTCTACCCATTGTTGAGACCGTTGCCTCTGTTGCTCCATCACTAACTCCATTTGGAGAAAGTGATTTCATCTTGAAAGAATTTGAAGCAACTTTGGGAGATGTGGACTTAAAATATGACGATTCTCCCTCCAATTGGGATGAAGACATTCGTACCATTGAGAAACTTCTCAATGAGGACCATATTTCTCCACCATCTCCTAATGACATCTCTATCGATGAACCGAATTTGACCACGCCTTCCATCGAAAATCCTCCGGATATAGAGCTTAAGGACCTACCGTCTCATCTCGAGTACGTTTTCCTTGAAGACAACAAGAAGTCACCCGTCATCATCGTTAAGGACTTGAAGGAGGAAGAAAAATCCCGACTTATCGCCGTGCTGAAGAATCACAAGCAAGCGATTGCTTGGAAAATCTCCGATATTCGTGGAATTGATCCTCACTTTTGCACACATAAAATTCTCATGGAGGACGACTTTAAACCCACTATTCAAAGCCAAAGAAGGGTGAATCCTAAGATCCATGACGTTATCAAAAAAGAGGTTATCAAACTTCTTGATGCGGGCTTGATCTATCCTATCTCGGATTCACCGTGGGTTAGTCCCGTCCATTGTGTGCCTAAGAAAGGCGGAATCACCGTTGTTCCCAATGAAAACAACGAGTTGATTCCTACTCGTCTTGTTACAGGGTGGAGAGTTTGTATAGACTATCGAAAACTCAATGATGCTACGAGAAAGGATCATTTTCCCCTTCCTTTCATGGACCAAATGCTTGAACGTCTAGCTGGTAATGATTATTACTGCTTCTTAGACGGTTTCTCCGGGTATTTTCAAATACCCATCGATCCCCATGACCAAGATAAAACCACATTCACTTGTCCTTATGGAACATTTGCTTCCAAAAGAATGCCTTTTGGCTTGTGCAATGCTCCTGGGACATTCCAAAGGTGTATGATGGCTATCTTCCATGACATGGTTGAAGAAACTATGGAAGTCTTCATGGATGATTTCTCGGTTTATGGTGATTCATTCCCTTCTTGCCTTGCCAATTTAGAACGTATGCTTAAGCGGTGCGAAGACACTCGCCTTGTTCTAAATTGGGAAAAATGCCATTTATGGTAAAAGAATGCATTGTGCTAGGACACAAAATCTCTAAAGCCGGTCTTGAAGTGGACCGTGCTAAAGTGGATGTCATAGCCAAATTACCTCCACCTTCAACCGTGAAGGGTGTGAGAAGTTTTCTGGGTCACGCGGGCTTCTATCGTCGTTTCATTCAGGATTTCTCTAAAATCGCTCGCCCGATGACCCACGTCTTGGAGAAAGATACTCCTTTTATCTTTTCCAAAGAGTGTATTGAAGCCTTCAATCTTCTCAAGGATAAGCTAACTAAGGCACCGGTCTTGGTTACCCCTAATTGGGAGCTACCTTTCGAGTTGATGTGTGATGCTAGCGACTTTGCTATTGGAGCGGTTTTGGGCCAAAGAGTGCATAAACACTTCCAACCAATCCATTACGCTAGCAAGACAATGACGGGGGCTTAATTGCATTATACCACTACCGAAAAAGAGCTTTTATCTTTAGTCTATGCTTTTGAAAAATTCCGCCCTTATCTTGTCCTTTCTACCACCATCGTGTATACCGGTCATTCCGCGTTGAAGTACTTGTTGACTAAGCAAGATTCTAAGCCAAGACTTCTTCGTTGGGTTTTGCTCCTTCAAGAATTTAACATTGAAATTCGTGACAAGAAGGGAGCCGAAAACCTAGCCGCGGATCATCTAAGTAGACTTGAGGATCCTTATCAAGGGGATCATCCGAATCAAGAGATCAATGACTCTTATCCCCTTGAGGCCTTAATGTCTATCAACTCCAATCTTGATGACACCCCGTGGTTTGCGGACATTGCAAACTACTTAGCGGGTGGAATTCTCAAGGAAGGGTTAACGTCCCAACAAAAGAAAAAGTTCTTTAAAGATATTGAACATTATTTCTGGGACGACCCTTACCTTTTCAAACAATGTGCTGATCTGATTCTTCGTCGATGTGTTGATGGGCCGGCAGCGGTACAAATCCTTGATGCTTGCCATAAAGGACCCACCGGTGGTCACTTTGGTCCCAATTACACCGCGAAGAAAGTATTCGACTCTAGATTTTATTGGCCCACCATCAATCGTGACGCTCACGACATGGTTAAACATTGTGATGCTTGCCAAAGACAAGGCAAGATCACACATAAAGATGAGATGCCTCAAAATTTCATACAAGAATGTGAAATCTTTGGTGTATGGGGCATCGACTTTATGGGGCCATTTCCATCATCCAAAGGGAACAAGTACATCCTCGTCGCCGTTGACTACGTTTCTAAATGGGTTGAAGCTAAGGCTCTCCCAACGAACGATGCGAGGGTGGTTGTGAACTTTTTGAAGCAGCTGTTTGCTCGATTCGGTGTTCCTCGTGCTATAATCAGTGATCGCGAGACTCATTTTTGCAATAATCAATTTGCAAGAGTCATGGCTAAGTACGGTGTTAATCATCGTCTTTCCACCGCCTATCATCCCCAAACCAATGGTCAAGCCGAGATTTCCAACCGCGGACTGAAGAGAACTCTGGAGCGTACTGTGGGAGAGCATCGTGCCGCGTGGGCCGATAAGTTAGATGATGCTTTGTGGGCTTTCCGTACCACCTATAAGACGCCGATCGGTTGTACACCTTATCGTCTTGTGTACGGGAAAGCATGCCACCTCCATATTGAGCTGGAACATAAGGCATACTGGGCCTTGAAGTGGGCTAACTTCGACATCAACAAAGCCGGTGATCTTCGGAAGATTCAACTCAACGAGCTTAATGAACTAAGAAATGAAGCTTACGAGAACTCACTGATCTACAAGGAGAAGACCAAGATCATCCATTATGCAAGGATTAAGAACCGAGAGTTCTACATTGGTGATCAAGTCTTACTTTTTAACTCTCTGTTGAAGATCTTCTCGGGCAAGTTGAAGAGCCGTTGGTCTGGTCCATTCACCGTCGCCAAAGTCTTTCCATATGGCACCATTGAGCTTTCTCAGCCAAATGGGCCCAATTTCAAGGTGAATGGCCAGCGTTTGAAGCTGTACTTTGGTGAGGACATCTCTCATGAGATGATTCCATCCCTCACCACGTTTCCCATGAACTAGTTTTGGGTCGGGTCAGGCTCGTGACTCGGTGAACAAAAACAAGCGCTTCTCGGGAGGCAACCCGTGATCTATCCTTTACTGATTTCATAATAAGTGTAGGGGAGCCCCGTATGTGTTTGTTGTCTTGTTTCTTGTGCTGTGCAGGGATTAAAGCTTCAAAGATCCACTCTTGATGACATTTGACGAACCGTGATCCCGTGTTCCCATCTTCCCGGTTCTATCCTAAACTCTTGTGATTCAATATTTCATATCTTATATGTTCACATTGAATTCACTATAGTTGTCCTTTCCTTAGCAAGATTTAAACAAAGTGCACAATGTCATAAGTGTAGGGGAGTTTACTCCCACATGCTTAAACATTGAGGACAATGTTTATATCAAGTGTAGGGGGGACTTCTATCGAAGTAAGTGGTCTTTTCCATGAATTTGCCCTCATTTTAACCGGAAAATTTGATTTTTCGACGTTTTTCAAAATTTTTAATCTATTTTGGCCTAGTTGTATAGTTGTATTTTGCTTTGTTATGGTTATTTTCTTTCCTTGCTAAAATAAAGTTTAATAAAGTGGTTTTAATTTTCAAACGTTGTGAATCTTTTGACTCAACCCGAGTTTACTTATCTAAGTTTACTCTAGCTATTATCCTTAACGTGTTTAAGTCAAGTTTTGCTAGGCTTTTATATAGGGAACTTTAAAACGCGAAAGTCTTAACTCTCACCGGTTAAGAACAAGAACTTTTCGCAAGCTCCTATAATTGATCCTAGAGAGTCGTTTATCAAGGGAACTTTAAAATGCGATTTCTAAACTTGAAAAAGCCTAAGAATTTGCAAGATCCTATAGATGACTCGAAAACCCAAAATTTTGATTTAATTGGCTAAGCATCCACGAGTCTCATTCTTTGAGATTTTAAATTGTGGAGAACGAGAGATGATAGAGTCAATTATAAGTTTGGTATTCTTTCGTGAATTTATGTGAGTTAATTATGAGTCTATTCTCCCATCGCTTGTTAATAAATTTATCTGCAATAAATAAGGTTGTACGATTTGAAAAGTTACTTAGCTTCTAGCACAAGATCGTTTAAAAGTTGCTCGGTATTAATTAGAGTTCATAGCCAAGGCATAACTTATGGAAGCGGGATGCGAAGATTGGCGAGTCCGAAAAGGCCCTAACAAGGCATGAGGGCTACATTTTGTTGCTAAAGATCCAAAAAGTGATGTGAAGAATCATTAATCGAAAATCAATATGAAGGATCGAGACACACGACGAAAAGCAAATACTCCCCAAAAGATCATGGAGAAGTCTATCCAAAAAGGCCCTAACAAGGTATGAGGGTAAATAGATCCAAGTCCTAAAAGGAGGCGGATCGTTGTATATCAAAGTCTAAAATAAAGATTGGAGAAAAATGAAGAAGTCGTGGTCCAAGTATGAAGAATCTCTCAAAAACTTCAAGTGAAGAAATTCCTATTATGAAGAGAAGACCATAATTTCAAGAACGTCTCTCAAAGATCTGAAGTATGAAGTCGCTGCCAAATATCGGTCCGAGAAAGGTCTCAAATCGTGAAGCGAGTTATGCCAAGATATGAACTTTATGAGGTCCCGAGAAGCAGTTTTAAAAGATTTTGTCCTTTAGCTAACTATTGATTAAATCGTCCATTTTATTTTCGGCCTAAATAAACTATCGAAATAAGTCAAACAATGCATCCTCGTGATCATTCAAGACAAAAATAAAATATAAGAGATACACCTAGGATTAAGGGAGTCTAAGTAAATAATTGGCCCACATGAATTCGTGTTAGTTTGCTAACTTATAATAACAATGATCTCGTTTTTAATCTTGGTATGGGGAACATGAAACTTGAGGGTGATAAATGTTCATGGCAGCCAAAACCCAATGTAAGTCTTTGATTTCTTTACTTGTTTGTATCTTTTTATGTTTAGTATTTAATAAAGGCCAAGGTGGGTTATTTATGATGGAAAATGTAAACCGTGCTTTAAAATTAATGCATTGCATGAGGGCATTAGAATGGTCAAGGGTAGGGGATTTAATAAGTGTGAAAACACTTATCCTTTTACCACTTATTTCCAATATTAACAAGACCAAAACGTGTATTTTATGTCGTAAGAGTCGGAATTATGCGTGGTTTGTGTTTTTATTGTGTTTTAGGACCAAAAGATGAAAAAGGAAGAAAACACGGGCTTTCACGGGCTTTTATCGAAGAAAACGAGAAAAGACGAAGTCAAAAGATCAAGAGTGCTTAAAGAACGGATGTCCAAGACCTATTCTGAAGATTTATCGAAGAAAAAGTCTAAAGACGGAAGTTTAATGAAGTCGAAGAACTCAAGTCTAAATTAAAGAAGAAAGTTATTAAGACAAGTTCAAATCCCGAGACGACGTCGAGAAAAGACAAAGAATTAAATCGAGTCGAGAAGTAAAGAAAAAAGGAAACACACCACACATGCACTTCCCATTTTCCCTAAAAATACCCTCCTAATCACATTAGGAGGGGAGTTAGCTAGTTTCATTTTTAATTTTTCCTTTCTAGTTCTTAGAGAGAGAAAGTTCCAACTTTCTCTCACTAAGTTTTCATCTTTTCTTTCTTTTAATCTTTCAAGTTTAAGCTTTTTGTATTTGGATTTCATTAATCAAGTTCAAGTTTAAGCTTTTAATCTTTAATCTCTTTCTACCTTTCTTTATTTTAGTTAATTTTGATCTGAAATGTTGATGATCCGTGTTTGATCTTGATGTTTTAAGGATTAAAAAGTTCGTATTTTTATCATACTTAAGCTTTCGTACGGTTAAGCTTCAAGATCCTTCTGCTTATTGGCTTTTTTGTATTTACTTTTTAAAAGCTTTCTTAAAAAGTTTCATTTTTTATGGTTTGATTTAAAAGATTTCTTATTTGAAGATTGGATAAGTTGTTATTCGTGCTTATTTAGTCTTTTTCATTATAGATTCGATCAACTTTTGGATTTGTCTTATTGAAAATAGCCTAATACTTAGCTTATTTGCGAATTCATACCATCGGAAAGGGTAAACCCCTTTCCGATCAGACATTCCGACTATTGCTCCATTATTCCGATCACTCTGATCGGATTAGGTTTTCTCATTCCGATTACATCATTTGTATTCCGATCATTGGATCGGAATAGGCTTTTAAACATTCCGATTTGGACTCCTTTCGTATTCCGATCATTTCACTTTTTGGATTCCGATGGTTATTCACTTGTCTTATTCCGATAGCTTGATTTTAAGACATTCCGATTGGTCTTGTTTGCCATTATTCCGACAGCATTCCGATTGACTCATTCCGATCGCTGTATTCCGACAGGATTCCGACCAGGGATTCTGACGGGTTTGATTTCTTGTTTATTTTTACAAAGTGTTTTTCCAAAGTGTTTCTCTAATTTTGTTTTTAAGTTTTCAATCATTTATTTTTGACTTGTCAATTTAGTTTAATCTTTAAAAGCTTTTACTTTACTCAACGACACTTTCATATTTGCTATTAGTTTAAAATAGATAATCAACCAAACCATTTATTTTTCCACCAAGAACGATTGAGTCACACTTTCTACCAATAATCAATTCGAAAAGATTCGGACGATAAGATTTTATACTTAGCCAAAAGCTGGGTATTACCATACAGTTCCAACTATGGTTTTTAAAAGGATATATGTATGTTTGGGTCCTCTTAAAGCTGGATTCAAAGCTGGGATGAGGTATTTGCTAGGATTAGATGGGGCTTTCATGAAGGGTCCATATCCAGGACAATTATTGACAGTCGTGAGTGTTGATTCAAACAATGGTATCTATCCATTGGCTTATGGGCTTGTTAAAACAGAAAACACTGAGTCATCGACTTGGTTTCTTACTCAACTTGGAGATGACCTTGATCTATACAGAAATTCCCACTTTACTTTGGTAAGTAACAGACAAAAGGTATGCTAATTACTTAAGTTAATTCAATGCCTCTCTTTATATTACATTGTTGTATGTATGCTAATAAGTTAACTTAATCTGTCATTTTAGGGAATTATACCAGCAATAGCCAATTTGTATCCAAATGCAGAGCATAGATTTTGTGTGAAACATATTCATGAGAATATGAAGAAGAAAGGGAGTGGTACTGCATATAAATTGTTGTTGTGGCAAGCAGCTAAAGCAACAACAGGACCAAGCTTTGAATATACAATGAAAAAGTTGAAAGACTTGAGCCAAGATGAGTTCAATGGTTGGATACCATACTTCTCCACAACACTGGTCAAGATCCTACTTCTCAGGTATGTGTATTTGTTGATCCATGTTATATATGCTTGTGTACTTGATGTTGAATATTTGTGGTATACTTGTAAGCAGGTAGGGCAAAATCAGATGTGTTATTGAATAATATGTGTGATGTTTTTAATGGGAAGCTTGTTGGTGAAAGAGACAAATCTATCATTGCAACTTTGGAGTTTGCTAGGGAGTATTTGATGAAAAGGTATGTTAATCAATATAAGTTATTTTTTTGATAGGATGTGATTGTTAAAAATATGTATATCATTTGACAGGATTGTGAATGTCAACAAAGTGATTGATAGATGTGATGGACCACTAACACAAACTGCTACAAATATTTTGGCACCAAAGTCAGAAGAAGCTAAGAGGTACACAGTTGATTATACTGGGGATAAGTAGTACCATGTTAGTGGTACATTTGGTGACCAAGTTGTGGTTAATGTTGTTGCTATAACTTGTGACTACAAAAGATGGGAGTTGACAGGTATACCCTTCAAACATGTCGTTGCCACAAACTGGAACATGCCACTTAACAACCAACAGGCTAGCATACCTGAAGCATGGGTCTACCCATGTTATAGGTTAGAAACCTAGAAAAAGTTCTATTCTTTTAAGATTAAGCCAATAAGAGGCCATACGTATTGGCCAAAGTGCAATGTTCCAACCACTCTTTTGCCACCTACGTACCAACCATAAGTTGGCAGACCCCTAAGGAAAGGAGGAAGTCATACGATGAGAAGGAGGTATTCAAAATTGTTAAGAATGGCAAGTTGTCAAGGGAGCACAAGACTGTTACTTGTGACAAATGCAAAACAAAAGGACACAATTCAAGAAGTTTCACTGGGCCTAAAGTTGCAAGTTCTAACAAGAGAAAAGTGTCAAACAAAGGAATGGATCTAGATTGTGATGCTCCCACAGGTTCTCAGTCAAAGAAAAGAGCTACACCAACTGCAAGCTCTTCAACTCAGATTAAGAAAGGGAAAGAGCATGCCACACAAGCTACTCATAGTAAGAAAGGGAAAGAGCCTGCTACACAAGATACAACACCAATGAAGAAAGCACCTAGGAAGAAAGTAATTGTGTTAGGCTGAAAATATGTCTTGAATCAAAGTTTTTGTTAGGATTTATGTCTGTTAAACTATGTCTTGATACAATGTTTATGTACTCTTTTGTTTATGGCATTGATATTCCTGAAAACTAAACTAATGCAAGTTATGTTTATCTTCACTTTTGTTATCCTTTCCTAGTTGTTTTTATGGGTCAAATATAATCATGGCTGAATATTCATTGCAATTGAAATAGAAACACATTGATAATAGTCATTGCATTCTTTAACTGAGTAAAAGCTTACAACTTGATCACAACATACATAGAGATTATACCCAAAAGACAATTATACCTAACATCTAATTAGGTCACTAGTTCAACATAACATATAAAAAAACCCAAGACAACACAAGGTAGTTCTTCAATCTTGCTCTTGCTTGTTCAACATCTTGTAGCACAACTTCATGGTTGTTCAACGACCTTAAAAGACCTGGGATAATCATCACTGAACGAGGACACATTGGGGGAACTAACCAATCAACAAATATGCCATATATATGTACAACAAACGTAAGTAATAAGTAGTTAATCATCTAATTCGTATATCAATTTAACATAACCCTATAAATTATACCCTTCTTGGACAACTATAAAACCTTCGACCAGGGTTCTGAAGTTATGACTTGGTGCATTCCGATAGAAATGAGTTGCAATATTCTGATAGAACATGTTTTTAAGTTTTAAAGTTTTACTTAAAGTTTTACTAAATAGCTTTTAGTTTAATATTTTAAACGCTTTAATTTCGCTCAACGAGATTTTAATACTTGCTTGTAGTTTAATTAGATAACCAAACCAAACCATTCTCTTGTTCACCAAAAGACAATTGAGTCGCACTTTAGACTGGAAATCAATTCGAAAAGATCGGACGATAAGATTTTATACTTGGGGTAAAAACCAAGTATTAGAGTATAAGGCTTATCCTATATGGGCAAGTGTGCAAGAGCAGAACACTATTTGACTTCTTTCAGATGAAAGAAAGGAAGAACTTGCAAAAGAAATGGAGATCCAAAAGGATTTGGTTACACCAAGACCATTGAAGAAGGGAGTTCCTCTTGAGTTTCCCGAAAATTTGGATAGAGTGAATCCTAGTGAAGCTGTTATTAGAAAGAGCATTAAGCTATCACCCTTGGAAGTTTCACATATGGTAGAAGTGTTACCACATGATTCTAGAAACTATAGTTAGCTATGAGGAAGATGCAAGTGGGTTTTGGATGATTGGCAGATATAGGAAGAAGGTACATACTTTCACTACTCTTATGTCTTTGTTTGCAAGCCTGGATAGGGAAGACTTGGCAGACCTATGGAGGTTGATGCAGGCCAAGTATGAGACTGAAGCACCTACTTCAGTCAATGGAATAAAGATTTGGTCAACATTTAAGAGAATGTGTGCACCAGATGAAGAAGATCCAATTTGGAAGGATCTTGATGATGTCAGTGGACTTCAATGGCGTCTACATTCAGCACCTGGTGTGTATCATTTGAGTACTACAAAGTTTTCTGAATATCTTCTTGTGGATGCTGAATATCCTATGTCCAAAGAAGTTTTGAAGAAAATGGTGTCAACACAGCTGGAGATGGATTATACAAGTGACGTTGGAAAAGATTTGATTAGGTTTATTTATTTCCAACTTAATAAGATTTGTAAGAATCCTCCTTGTACTTAGTTTTATTCAGAAACTTGATTACTAGAGTAAATATCAAGTTTAGGGGAGGATTGTTGGGAATAAAATGTAGCCAAGACACTTGGACGCTGACAAAAGGAGATTGGACGTTGATAGGAAGAAATCAAGCGTTGTCAAGACAAGCGTTGACAGGAAGAAGTCAAGCGTTGATAAGAAGAAGTCAAGCACTGACAGGATACTTAGTCTACACGTTTTATGTTTCTAGTATGTTTCTAGTAAAGATATGTTCGACAATGTATTTCTTATGTTTATCTTTACCTAAAATAGCTGATACGTAGACTCTTGTACAAGGTTCCTTAATCTATAAAAGGAGGCCTTTAGGTTTAGTTCAATATATGTTTTTTACACTTTCATTGTACGCAAGTTCGATTAATCAATCAAAGTGAAAGTTTGATTTATCTTGTTTGTGTGTTCTTGTTTAAGTATTAATTCCGCATAATACTTGAATTGTTTCATATACAATAAAGTTTCTCTACGTGTTTAACTTGATTTAATCTCGTTTACACAAGCTAAATCGATCTAAGTTTGGGATCAACACGCCAGTGATATAGATGCCCTGTAAAACACGAAAGCCGCAACCTATCAAATAAGACGCGCACTTCATCAATATACTCAAGTATCGAAACATAATTAGTATAACCAATTAAATAAAATCAAAACCATAGTAAATACGCAAGAACAAACCACACAAGTTAATTTACTAGAAGCTTTTACTAGATTGTGTTATTAAGACAAGTGCTCCCGAAAGCACTCAGCCGGTACATACCAAATGTACCCGTTGATTTCCCATACTTAGACAACTCGAATTTTTATGAAATTTGGTGAAAAAATCAATCATAACCTGAAAGAAAATCAGTTTAAATTTCATCCAAAGATTTACATTTTAGAACCACCTGCTCAACACATTTCTAAACTCTAAAATCTGGACAGTTTTATACACTTGAGTCGTGAAACAATTTAGACATCCTTACCTAAAACCATTTACAAATCCAAGAGTTGCCTTTGAAAATAGACCCAAAATGCTAAGTATAGAGCCTGAGAACGGCCCTTGAACATTTTTGAAACTCAATCTAAAGTCCCCGAGATTTGACCAATTACCAACATAAATATTCAAATAACATAACTTCCTCATCGTTTTGA
The DNA here is from genome assembly GCA_025667525.1 of Glebionis coronaria. Classification (NCBI taxonomy): domain Eukaryota; kingdom Viridiplantae; phylum Streptophyta; class Magnoliopsida; order Asterales; family Asteraceae; genus Glebionis; species Glebionis coronaria. Next base: position 376,559,665 of record CM046874.1, read on the forward strand.
ATTGGAAGGCCTACTTTATACCGAGTCGAAACTTGGAAAAAACTCTACAACAATATCCTATCATTCCAACTTCAACTCTGACTTAAGACAACGAAAAATACCTTTAAAGTCAGTGATCTAAAATCGACTTTTAAAAACCATATTAAATCATTGTTTGGACCCATTTTAACCTTTCTCATACTTAAAATACCACCTAATAATCATCCTAACCAAAATCCAAATACTCCTAATCACTTGCATGACCACCATACTTCATAACCTCATTCAAAATAACACATGCATTACAAATAAATACCATTAAAATAACATTAACATGAATATGGAACCATACCACAAGCAAAATAGATCAAAGCTCTAAGAACACCAAACCCCTTGGTTTGGTCGTGGGTTTTAGACAAAAAAACCAAGGAAAAACATTTCTCAAGATTGATTATTCACCAATTAGAGATCCTAACATCAAAGCATGAACATGCAATGAACAAATTTGTTCAAATCAATCTTTTTCCTAAAAATAATTTTTGAAAAATTAAAGTTGTTGCATGTTGAAATAGAAGGTTGAAAAACACTCACAGGTGAAAATAGAGGTGGGTCTTTGATTATTTTCTTCCAAATCCAAGTTTTAAAAGTGATGGGGGTTGCCGGCGGTGTACAAGAGAGAAAGATAGGGAGTGTTTTTTTAAATGTAATAAATGAAGTGTGTGTGAAAAAAATTGGTTAAATAGGATGGGGAGGGTAGGTTTTGTCATTTTGGTTTTCTTTTGATCTTAATAACAAATCAAGATTTAAAGAGCGAGAAATAAGTTACTAGTCGGTTTTGAAAATTTACGGCGGTCGGGTTTCGTAAAAATACTTTCCAAAAGTTAACACGCACCCAAAATATAATAATATGGTTCCGACACGACTTAATTCGCAATTTAAAATATATACGTTAAAATATCATATATCGAAACAATCGATAATAAAATGTAAAATTCCGGGCATCCGTCGGTATTGTGATCACTAGTAGTACTCGTTACTCGTTGATTTGAGTAAACGTTTTGTAAAATGCACGCATATGCTTTTAAATAAAAGATTTTGATTTAAATAAATACGGAAAAATAAAATAAGAAATTTTATAATTCCGAATAAATTGTTATCAATAGGTTTAATACATACGTAGGTAACTACGTTTCCAAAAAAGTACGCTTAAAGTAACTGAAAGTTTATGGACATAAAATTAATAGTCGTGTGATAGGATCGAACTCGGGATTACGGGATTGCACACAATGCATAAAGGGTTAATTTTATTTATTAAATATATTTTATATATTTATTAAATCAAACCAAACTTAACTAAACAATGGTTAATTAAATTAAAAGTTAAGTTAAATAACCATTAAGGAATTATATGAGAAAAAGGAAAGTCGGAAAAGTCCCGGAACACCCCTTGGGGTGTGGTTCGATCGGCGGCCAAAGGGGCGGTGGGGGGGGGGGGGGGGCAAAGGAAACTATTTATTTCCTAATTTGTGTTTAACATGGAAAACAAGTTTTGCTAACCACTATATAAACACATAAACACCTCATAATTTTTTGTCCCCTCTTTCCCTCTCTCTTGCAATCGCCGAAACCAAACACACCTTAGGGTTGTTTGATTTTTGATTTTTCTAAATTTCACAAGTATTGAAGTTCCGGTTTGCAAGTGCTAGACTCACGGTTAGCCCGTTGCATTACGTGTGTACAAGATCGTAATATAGTTTTACTTTAAACTATATCTTGGGATAACTCTTCACAACCCCTAAATTGGTGATTCGTTGGTGTTCTTGTGGATCTACCCTAGGATAAAGGTATGTAACCCTAATCGATTAATTATAATTGTGTTATTAATGATCTTGTTAAATCACTTCCGCTATAACGTGCTTTGATCTTTGCTATGATTATATAATTTTTATGCATAAACCTTCAGTGGCATCGAGAGTCGTTTTAACATGTTATAATTATCGAAATCTAAAGGTTTTTTAACTAATGGGGATTTGAGTTAAAAGTACATGTTGTGTTTTAGGTTTTAACAAAAGTTAGAGTTTTGTTTTTTATTGTTTTTTAAAATCGGCTTGGCCAAATATTTTATATGTAAAAAAAATTTTGTAAACACTAAAATTACATGGTATGAATCTTTAGATTTTTGTATGAATTAATTGTTATGTCATGTATGGTTACGATCCGTAGTGTTTTAATTGTTAAGAATATGTGGGAGATCCGTGATGAACGTGCATGTTTTTTCGCAGATCAATGGGATTTTATATGATATTTGCTTTATATGATTCAAAGTTTTAAAATTAGGGAAGACTTTTTATGTTTATAAAAACCCTAGATTTTATGTTCTTTGAATAAATTTTTATGCATGTGGCTATTTGATTTAGTTTTTTGTACCTACTTGTTTTCATACGTTTTATATTGATTGTATGTTGTAAACAAGGGTAAAGAAAAATTAATATGGACTAAATCATATAAAAATTAATGAATTGTTTTGAGATCTAATTTACATAGGATTTGCGTTGTTTGGAATTGTAATAATAACTTAACGGCCTACTCAACTTTGACAAACTATAAAGTGGGTATAACGCACCGCTGGTCTTGTACCCGGTTAAGGAAGAAGGTGTTATGCTTCAGCGCTGACCAAATTCTCGGCTTGCATGTGCGTCAAAGTTGGAATTACCTACGGTTATTATTCTTTTACCTCAACTTGCAAATATATGAGGAAATTTTTAGTCTCACCAAAAGGTTTACTAAAGTTTTATTAAACTGATGTTATGGAGATGAATGCATGCTTCTTCATACATGATTTTGACTCCAAAATCAATATCCTTAAATTTAAGTCTTATGTCATCTAATTGACGAACACTTGAAGTTTCAATTGTCGTCATATGAGATTTTGGACGATGTTGTAATGGAGAGAAAACTTCATGACTGAATAAGATTGCACATGAAGGTTTTACGTTCTTTAGATTAGTCGACTTGATTGAGTTACTTAGTGAGATCTGGAAACTTAAGGCATAAAGTACGGATGAAACATGTTTACGATGCAAAGAGACTTTTGGCAACGTAAATCCCTCAAATATCTAGAAATTGCAAATTTGTTTGTCAATTATTGTTCGACAAGTTACCGTGTTGAATACATTTGTCACTAGCAGATCAACTGATGTGATAAGTTTATGTCAATATGAATTCTAGTTTCAAGGAAAATACTATGGTTTTATTACCGGGGTAATTTTATTTTCTTGAATGGTATTATCAAAAATACTAATGTTTGAACTTATTTCTGTAGAAATGGCTCAACCCGAACACAATATGACTATGAGTTCTGCGTTCAAAGGTTTCTTTGAGCGTCCCGAACTTACTAGCCCTAACTTCAATGATTGGTATCGCTCACTAAGAATAGTTTTGAAAGCAGCGGGTACTGTCGATATCTTGACTACTCCTTATCCGAAGGATCTTGCTTAAGGAGCATCTGATGCGTAAAGGCTTGAACACGCTTCTAATGTAAAGAAGCACTCTGAGGTGGCTGCTTTAATGTTAGGAAGAATGGCTTCTCCACTTCAACAGAAGTATGAGTTATGTTCTCCTAAGCGAATGCTTGATGAGCTCAAGGCTATGTTCGAAAACCCGCAAGCTGTGGAAATCTACGACTTGGTAGATGCTCTCCATAGTTGCAAGTAAGCTCTTGGAAAGTCTGTAAGTGTCCATTATTTGGAGATGAGGGGTTATATGGAATAGCTCATTGCACTAGGACAACCCTATGATCATAATATGGCTATCAACTTGATCAATAGGTCCCTTAACAAGGACTTCAATGATTTTGTTCGTAACTATAATATGCATTGCACGGAGAAGACAGTGAATGATTTGCATACAATGCTCATTGAATACGAAAAGGGGTTAAAGGACAAGGCATCTACTTCTACTCCTAATGTGCTTTATGTACAAAAGGGTGGAGTGAGTAAGGCAAAACCGAACAAGAACAACAAGAAAGGCATGGGTGATAAGGGCAAAAAAGTTGCGACTTACTCTAAACCCAAGCAAAACTTTGTCAAGAATAATCAACCTCAGAAGGATGAGACTTGTTTCCATTGCAAGGCAAGTGGACATTGGAAGAGGAATTGCCCTCTTTATCTCGAAGAGTTGCGAGAAATAAAGAAGAAGGCTGAGCTTGGTGCTGCAGCGTCTTCAGGTAACTTATATTTGATAGAGTTATTTAATCTTACATACAAATCAAATTCCTGGGTATATGATATGGGTTGTGGTATTAACATTTGTAATACTACGCAGGGATTTGAGTTGGAGAGGAAGCTTACCTATGGGGAGCAATTTCTGTATGTGGTCAATGGCGCACAAGTAGTGGTTGAAGCTATAGGAACATTTAATCTAGTTTTACCTTCGGGTCTAGTACTGAGATTAAATAATTGTCATTTTGCACCTAATATTGTCAGGGGTGTTATTTCCTTTTCATGTATGTTGGATCTTGGATTTATTCACACTATTGGTAATAATAGAATTTCTATTTTCAAAGATGGTTTACTCTATTTTGATGCAATTTCTGTGAGTGGTGTTTTTGAAATTAACATGCATGATAATAATTCCAAGAGAAAGATTAATTCTGTGTTTAGCATGAATAAGAAGAGAAAGTTTGACACGAACTCTTCTTATCTTTGGCATTGTAGACTTGCCCATATTGGGAAGACTCGCATACAAAAGCTTCAACGTGATAGTCTTTTGGAAAATATCAATGATGAATCATTTGATAAATGTGAGTCTTGTATCTCTGGAAAGATGACCAAGAAACCTTTTAATAGCAATATTGAAAGGGCTGCCGAACTACTTGGTTTAATACACACTGATGTGTGTGGACCACTTAGACATGTGTCAAGGAGAGGTGCTAGCTACTTCTTAACATTTACGGATGATTATAGTCGTTATGGTTATGTTTATTTACTTAAGCATAAACATGAGGTATTTGAAACATTCAAAGTGTTTAAGGCAGAAGTAGAAGTGCAACTAGGAAATTAGATTAAAGCTCTTCGTTCTGATCGAGGTGGTGAATATTTAAGTCAAGAGTTTAAAGATTATTTAAGTGAAAGTAGAATTGTTTAGAAACTCACTTCTTCATATACTCCACAACAAAATGGTGTATCCGAAAGGAGAAATCGTACATTATTAGATATGGTGCGATCTATGTTTAATCTTACAACTTTACCTTTATCCTTTTGGGATTATGCTTTAGAATCTGTTGTTCATATTCTGAATATGGTTCCCACAAAGAAGGTTGATAAGATACCATATGAACAATGGCATGGCAAAAAGCCATATTTGTCTTATTTAAATATTTGGGGTTGTGAGGCGTATGTGAAACGTGACTCTAGAGATAAACTCCAACAACGCTCTGTAAAATGTATATTTGTAGGTTACTGATGAGACTGCTTTTATACATAGTCTCATCGTCCAAATAGGGCTTAAAATGAATTAAATATCATCAGAATACCCATATATATGCTTGTGTTTGTTACTTGTGTACTTTAGGTACGGATATTGAGAAAATGACAAAAGATCACAAGAATCATGCAAAAACGAACACGGGAAACGAAGCCGCACAATGAACCAAGCCCTAATAAAGACTTTCCCAAGATTAACCCTTGAAGATTTGAAGAATTATGAAGAAGGGTCCTCCAATATGGAAGAATTGACACTTTATACCCTTGTATCTTCATAATTACAAGTTTGGTCCCTAAAGTTTGTCAAAATTACAAAAAGGGCCCTCTACTTTGAAGAATTGGCAAGTTTAGCCCCTCAACAACGCTAAATTGTCAACCATTATCCTCCACAAAGTCAAACACATCATGAAGTCCTTCAAAGTACAAGAATTTACAAGTTTGGTCCTTTGAAAATCCCAAAGTTACAAAAAGGACCCTTAACTTTCAACATTTGGCAAAAATGGTCCCTCATCAAACATGAATTGGCAAATTCAGTCCTCCAAGATATCAAATATGCAAGTCAAGACCATTATCCATCATCAAAATGCCAAATCAGCCCTTGAAGTATCACAAAATGGCAAGAAATACCCCTAAAAATATTTTGGAAAAGTATTTCGGGCAAAAGTGTGAAAACTAAAAGTTTAAATACAAAGGAAATTTAGTTTTGAGTGATTATTTGCAAAGTGAAAGAAGAAAGGAAGGTGAAGGACCAAAGCTGCCAAGACAAGATACTTACCTAGGCCAGTGAGGGGGTGACATGTGCCCCACTCACTCTCTCCACCAATGAAATCCCACCATTCCTCCATGTCACCCTCCACTTAAAACCGGTATTAACTAATCTTTGATTAGTTTAATATTTGGCACTTAACATGATTTTTAAAACCCAAATCAGATTAAACGTGTTACTATTTACTTAAGAACACAAATTGGGGATTATTGATTATGCAATAATTAAGCATCCATCACCTCCAGAATTATGATTAGTTGTCTTCTAATCATAACCCAACTTTTAAATCACTTGCCACATCACCCCCAAGGGCCACACATGATTCCTCTGCTACACACAAAGGAGATACTGCCAAAACAAGCCAGAAAATCAACCATCCATATACAAGCTTACATTTTAAGCTTTGTTTGAGCCCTTAGATCAAATTCCAACAGCTATCTACTCCACAAACGTCCAAGGAAACATCACATGAGTCCAAGGTTTTCAAATTCTGCAAGGGCAATTTTGGAAGTTCAAGCATTAGGGTTTAGCACTTTTATCTGTTCTTAGTTCACATGTAAGGCTATATATAAAGCCATAGGGTCTCACTTTTACGTTTGCTTTTGGTTTTTCCTTGTTCAAGCACTTGTAAATCCTATTTTCAGATTTATGAAATTTGTGTTAAGTGTGTTGAAGAAAGACCAAGTGCCATCTTATTTATGCTTGTTTATGTTTATTGTTTACTGAATTTGAATCAAAAACCTGTTTTCAAAAGAGGAGTGTGCAAAAGTTTGCACATTTTCTTCATTTTCTTGATATTTTGCTAAGTTCTTGGTCTATCTTGGAATTCTTGGGTTATAGGGTTGATCATAGCATCCTAATTGTGTTGATTAAGGTGTGGTGAGGCTTATAACTTGGGGATAATCAAGTGTGGAGGACAAGAGTTGCATCAATCAAGGATTTTTCATATTTCTGATTTTATACTTGTGCTTCTAACTTTGTTGAATCTTAGCAGGAGTGTTATTGGAAGCTTGTACTTGTTCTTGCTAGTACATAAGCTCATAAATTCGTGGGTGTGGATGTACATCCATGAGGTTTGCATACTTAATCCTAAAATCTGCTTAAATCTTGATTTTTGGTGATATTTGTATGTGACTTGTGTTCTTGTGAATTTTGTGGCTTAAAACTGCTTGAATCTGTTCATCTTAGTTATTGTTGTGTTAATTTGGGCTTGGGTGGTCTTGAATCTTGCTTTTGATTTGAAAAACTTGGTTTTGAAAAGTTAAAAGGGTGTTTAGGATTACCTGTTTGTGATTGCATCTTGGTATTGTGTTGTTAGAAGGTATTGTTTGTGCTTGGTATCTGATATATGCCTTGTTGAGAGTGTTTTGCTGCAAGTTTTTGGGCTTGAAACTTCAAATCAAACAATCTGCTATAACTTGGTGAATTTAACTGTTTTTGACCTAAGATTTTGGTAAAATCTAGTATTTGTGCATGCTTAGGGTTGAAAGTTGTTAAAACATCATCATTATAACTTATTTGATAGATATTGAGTGTTGAATCTAGCTTATTGGTCAAATACATCAGCAAAGTGTAAAACTGCATGTGTTAGTGTTCATCAGTAACATTCATTGGCTTGAATCTTGCTTAATTCTTTGAATCATTGCATGAAACCTATTTAGACTTGCTTATTTGAGTTTAATATAGCTTGTGTATGCATTTGGTTGAATTTGGCTGGCTGATTTGTGCTAAAATTGCTTATAAGTGCTCAACTGCTTATTTGTTCATGTCTGTATCATATCTGGTACTTTATTGATTAAACTGTATCAATTGGATGTTTGTGATTGTGATATTTTGATTGTTCTTGACTCCTTTTGATCCAAAGATCATTTGGGTGCCTTTGTGTAATCTGAATCTCCAAAAAAGTCACTAAAGACAAAAAGTCAAACAAGTCAAGCAGTGGAAAAAGTTTCCACTGCTCAACACCAAAAACTAGCCCCTGCTAGTGTAAAATTGAACTCAGCTTATCAATAAGCTATTTTAGCTTATCCAGACTTGCAACAACTTATTTTTGTGATAGATCTTCATTATTTGACCCATTTGAGTAGACTGGAGCTTATCAGACTTTGACTTTGACTTTTTACTAGAGAACCAACTTATTTGACTTTTACATAAGTGCTTATTTGCTTTTTCCAGCTTATTGAGTCAGCTTATTTGAAAACTCTTTGTTGATTTTGCTTAATTAAGTCATTTAGAAGCTATAGAAACTTGAATCAGCACTTGGGGTGGCCTAGAACTCAAAAACGACTATTTTGTCATTTTTTGTAGATTGCTTATTGCATTTTCAGGCTTATTCCTTGGGCTTATCTAAAATTTCTTTTTGCAGAAGTCTTATTTAGGACAAAAGAAGCTTGTGTGTTTAATTTCAGCTTATGGCATTGGCTTATAGCTTAATGGGCCAAAAAGCCCATTAAGAATAAGCTGTTTGGTATAAGCTAGCTTATTTCACACTTTCAGCTTTTGGGCCTTTGGAAAAAGTTGTTTAAAATCAAATTTTGAGTCAACTAGTGCTTTTTGGGCTTATTTTGAACACTTCTTTATATTGGGCCCAAATTTGGCCCAATAGTGGACTATTTTAGGTTTAGCCCATTTTCTAGGCCCATTAGGGGTATTTAGGTAATTTCACTTTCATTTCTGAGTTATTTAGGTTAAATTAAGCTAGTTTGCAAGTTTTTATAACTTTTTATGATTTTTGGATTTTTAATAATATTTTAATATTATTTTATTGTTAAAAATTAAAAGTCTAATTTTCTAAGTTTTTATATTTTTCCTAGATTGTAGACACTTAATTAGGTATTTTCCAACTTTCCAAATATTTTTAGAGTCTTTTAATTATTTTCTAGAATTAATTTAAGTTTTAATTGATTTTAGTAGTTTTTAATTGTTTAAAAATAGTTTGTAGTGGTTTTAAAATTTTGAAAAATACTTTTTAGCTTAATTATAGTATTTTTGAGGTTTTCAAACTTTAAGATCTTGTTTGGGACTTTTTAATAATTAATTTTGATTTTTAGGGCTTTAATTAGCATTAAAAAGTCATTATCTATTTAATTAAAAGGTTTTGGCAAGTTTGGATTTTTTGTAAACTCTTAGAATATTATTGTGGATTTTTGGTAATTTTTAGGAATTTTAGGTTAAAATTTTAATTTTAGTGCTTTTTACGGTTTTACGTGTACACCTTTTTTGACTTAGTTTAATCCGTCTTCATAACCGTCTTTCTCTTCTAATCTCATTTCTATTTTTCTTTCTCAAATCTATAATCACAAATCTAATCCAAGTCATTACACACATAACACACTAGCCTCCTTGAGAACAAACTCATTTTAGGGTCATTTACACACGGTTTTCCTAAATCGCCGTGCTCAATACTTGCCACTTTTGCTCTCTTTTCCTAAAGAGTAGTAAAACCACTACATCATTTTGGCGTCGCTGCCGGGGAGGCGTGTTGTGTGTTTTGATTTGGAATTGTTTTTTTTATATACTAACCATAAATAGTATTTGTATTAGTAGCACTCTACTAATACGTATTATCGGTTTTTGATTTTTGTGTGAATACTATTACTATATTGTATACGTAGAACTATAAATTCACAAGTACTCCAAATACGTGAGAAATCACAACCTTGACTTGGAAGGTCATTACCCAATCATTGTATTCGAATCTCAAACCAAGAAAAAAGCAAAAATAGATAAATACTTTCGTGAAGCTCAATTTTGAAAAATACAAACTATAAGGTGGGTATAAGGCGGATATTATAAAATATATCCTAAGGAAAAAGGCTCTTAAGTGCTTCGCGCCGCCTCGTTTCCCCGCTTGCTTGTGAGTATTTGATTTTGAGAGCTAATCGAGGGTTTTGCCGCCCAAAGTATTACTAAGTATCATATTTATTTTCTTGGTTTCCATTGATTAAACCCTCTTGAACGTTTTAGTGTTCCACCAACGTTCTAAAGTCATCGAAGTCGTTCACTTCACGTGATCGTTTTCATTCCTTGAGGCTTCTTTAATCGAGAGATTTGATTAAGGAGGAGATTTGTAGATTTGTGTCTACTTAATACATTCACCAAATTCCAAAAAGGTTAATACAATCAAAAACCAAAAAAAAAATTGAGAAATACAAAACACCAAAAAGAATCTTCTTTGCTCGTCCCCTCGTTGTACGTGACGTTTATGCTAACTCGTAATCAAGCAAGACGTGCACGTAAATGAAAGAACAAAACTCCCACTCCCAATCTTTCTAGTGAGGAGTCTCCTATTGACGAACCCATTGTAAGAGAAGCACCAACCATGGCGAAACGAACTATGATGGAGTTACTTCAAGCACCCACCGAGGGTTATGGAGAGGCTATTGTGATTCCCGCTATCCTTGCGGAGAATTTTGAGGTGAAAACGGGTTTGTTGTCAATGATCCAAAACAACAAATTCCGTGGTGATGAGAAGGACAATCCACACAACCATATCCGCCAATTCAATCGTCTTACCGCTACTTGCAAGTTTAAGGATGTCTCGAATGACTCGATTAAGATGATGCCTTTTCCGTATTCCTTAGCGGGGCCCGCTAAAATTTGGTTAGAGAAAGAGCCACCCAATTCTATATTGACGTGGAAGGATCTCGTGTCTAAATTTGTGAACCAATTTTTTCCGCCCTCTAAGACTACGCACTTGAAAAACGAGATTTTAAAGTTTTCACAAGAATTTAATGAAAGTTTTTCAACGGCTTGGAATAGGTTTAAGGAAATGTTACATGAATGTCCTCATCACGGTTTTTCCGACTTGCATCAAATTGACACGTTTTACAATGGACTTAATGATCATGAAAGGGATTATTTGAATGCCGCCGCGGGTGGTAATTTTTTGTGTAAAACGGTTGAGGAAGCTTTGGTGATAATTGAGAATAGATCTAAGGTGTATAGTCCTCGTATCACGTCTAGTGTTCGTAAGGCTTCGTCTTCGGCTTCACCTTCTTTGTCTACTACCATCGATGCTTGCCAAATTGAGGCGAACTTGGAAAACAAGATTTTTGATAGGCTAAAAGGACTTTTGATTGAGTTTAACGTTGGTGAACAAAGTGCTCCCGCTACGGCTAAATCGGTTGAGGTTTCTTGCATGTATTGTGGTGGTGGTCATGATTTCTCTGAGTGCATTACCAACGGTGGTAACACTTTGAGTGCCTTCGCGGCCACGGGAAATTACAACCAAAACGGTCAAGTTTCCCGCTCTAATCAATTGACTCCACCGGGTTTTGGTTCAAATCAAAATGCTAACAACAACTATCGCAATAATCAAGTTGGTTTCAAAAACAATTTCAACAAGGGAAACTATGGTAATCAAGGGGCTAATAATCAAGTTTCAAACAAGAATCAAAATGATTTTCAAAACAACAACAAAGGTTTGCAAACATTGAAAGATCTTCCAAATGAATTTGTTGAATACGCTAATGGGAATGATGCTAGGTTTGACAATATTCAAAGAGAAATCATTAGCCTAAGATCCGAGTTTAAGAACGACTTGAAGAAAGAGTTGAAAAATGAGTTAGCTAATGAACTTAAAATCCACACCAACAAAATGGAAGGAAATGTCACTAGGTTACAACAAAACCAACAAAAAATGGAACAAGGGCAACATGAGATTAAACAAGAGATGATTAAGGCCGAGAAAAGGCAAACCGAGGCCGTATTAAGGCAATCCATGTTTGAAGATAAAATCTCATCTATGTTTGAGGCAATAATGTGTAAACCATCTTCGAGTAGTCTTCCTAGCAACACCGTATCCAACCCTAAGGGTGAGATGAAAGTTATTACCACACGTAGTGGTAAGACACTTAAGGAACCGACTCCTCAACCAATTGCTCCTACGGAGGAAGCAATTGAGGAAGAACCCGAGGTGGTGGTCCAAAAGGAGCATGTCCCAATCCCACGAAGTACCGCTCATGCCACACCTACGGTTGACCCATTACCAACATTGGAACCCGAGATTCCAAAGGCTATGCCTACTATGCCTCAACCCACACCACCTTTGCCCTATCCATCAAGACTTAGGAAGGAGAAACGTCAAGAGCGCGACAATTGTCAATTTGAGCTTTTTATGAAAATGTTTCGTGATTTGCAGTTTAATGTGAGTTTCGCCGATGCTTTGGTCATGATGCCTCGATTTGCCGCTAACTTTAAGAGTATATTGAACAACAAGGAGAAATTGCACCAATTGTCTAGTTGTTCGTCGGTTTATCTTAATCGCATACCTCAAAAAGTCGGTGATCCCGGTAAATTCTTGATTCCATGTGCAATCCAAGATATGGAGGAATGCTTCGCCTTGGCCGATCTTGGTGCTAGCATTAACTTGATGCCACTTGCAATCTTCAAGTCGCTCAATCTTCCTAATCTTACTCCTTCACTAATGTCTATCGAGTTGGCCGACCATTCCACGATTCCCGCATGTGGTTTGGCGGAAGACGTTTTTGTGAAAGTGGGGAAGTTCTACTATCCCGTAGACTTTATCGTTGTTGATATCCCCACGGATCCTCAAGTTCCTCTCATTTTAGGTCGTTCGTTTTTAGATACGTCTATGGCTTTGATCGATGTTCATGCTAGAAAGATCACCTTACGTTTCAACGACGAGGAACTTGTTATAAACGCAACTCAAAACTCTCAAATTTCTCATGTTTATTCCGTTGCAACCATAAACCTCGTTGATATGATTGACGTGGTTTGCGAGGAATTTTCACAAGAAGTTCTAGGTTTTGGTGATGAAGAAACTAGTGGCAATTCCACTATGTTAGATCCAATTCTTGATAATTCGACACCAACCTTCACTCCATTTGAAGGTGGTGGTTTTATGTTGGAAGAATTCGATGTTCCACGTACTTGTAACGAAGACCTCGACAACGATGAGGACTTCTCGATTATCAAGGATTTTCTTAACGATTTCCCATTTCCTCCACCCGAGGAGGTTATGAGTATCGAGCCCAAATCTTCACTTGAGGAACCACCTATCCTCGAGTTGAAAGATTTACCTCCTCATCTCGAATATGTATATTTGGAGGAGGACGACAAGTTGCCGGTTTTTATTGCGAAGGAACTTTCGAATGATGAAAAAACCGCACTTGTCGATGTTCTAAAGGATCACAAAGGGGAAATTGCGTGGAAGTTATCCGACATTAAGGGAATCAATCCCAAGTTTAGTACCTATAAAATCTTAATGGAGGAGGATTACAAGCCCGCAATCCAAAGTCAAAGGAGGGTGAACCCCAAAATTTACGACATCATCAAAAAGGAAGTCCTTAAAATCCTTGACGCGGGAATGATTTACCCTATTTCTGATAGCCCTTAGGTGAGTCCTATTCATTGTGTCCCTAAAGAGGGAGGGATGACCGTTGTGCCAAACGATGCCAACGAGTTGATTCTCACTAGACTCGTGACCGGATGGAGAGTGTGCATTGACTATCGAAAGTTGGATGAAGCCACTCGAAAAGACCATTTTCCCTTGCCCTTCATGGACCAAATGTTGGAGCGTCTTGCGGGAAAAGATTTCTATTGCTTTTTAGATGGTTTTTCCGGTTACTTCCAAATTCCCATCGATCCTCGTGATCAAGAAAAAACTACGTTTACGTGTCCATATGGAACGTTTGCCTATCGTAGAATGCCATTCGGACTTTGCAATGCACCGGGAGCCTTTCAAAGGTGCATGATGGCTATTTTTCATGATATGATCGAGAAGACGATGAAATTCTTCATGGATGACTTTTCCGTGTTTGGTAATTCGTTCACTTCGTGTTTGTCGAATCTTGAGAGAATGTTGAAACGTTGTGAGGAAACCAACCTTGTGCTCAATTGGGAGAAATGTCATTTTATGGTAAAAAGTGGAATCGTCTTAGGGCACAAGGTCTCGAAAGCGGGGATTGAGGTAGATCAAGCTAAGGTAGACGTCATCGCCAAATTACCTCATCCCAAAACCGTTAAGGGAGTTAGGAGTTTCCTAGGCCACGCGGGTTTTTATCGTCGATTCATCAAGGATTTTTCAAAGATTTCCCGACCCATTACACATCTTCTTGAAAAAGAGGCATGTTTTGTCTTTGATGAAGATTGTGTACGGGCCTTCGAAATCCTTAAGAGGAAACTTACCGAAGCTCCCATTCTTTTTGCTCCCAATTGGAACCTCCCTTTTGAGCTCATGTGTGATGCTAGTGATTACGCTATTGGGGCCGTTTTGGAGCAACGTCATGATAAGCACTTCTTGCCTATTCACTATGCTAGCAAGACGATGACCGAGGCTCAACTAAAATACACTACAACGGAGAAGGAGTTCCTTGTCGTGGTGTATGCATTTGAGAAGTTCCGACCTTATCTCGCCTTAGCTAAATTCATAGTGTATACGGATCATTCGGCTATCAAGTATCTCGTGGCAAAGCAAGATGCTAAGCCTAGATTACTTCGTTGGATTCTCCTCCTTCAATAATTTGATCACAAAATCGTTGACAAAAAAGGAGCCGAGAATCTAGCGGCCGATCATATTTCTCGTTTGGAAGATCCTCACCAAAGTGTTTACGAACCCAAGGAAATCACCGAAACATTTCCGCTCGAGACACTTGGTGTAGTGAATTCTAAGATTGATTCTTCCACCCCATGGTTTGCGGATTTTGCAAATTACCATGCGGGTAACATCATCATTAAGGGTATGACGACTCAAGAAAAACGAAAATTCTTTCGTGACGTCAAGTTCTACTTTTGGAACGACCCTTACTTGTTTCGAACTTGTGCGGATCAAATCATCCGACGTTGTGTATTTGGCACCAAAGCTTCTAACATCCTTAGAGCTTGCCATGAGGGACCCACGGGTGGTCACCACGGTGCTAATCTCACGGCTAAGAAGGTGTTTGATGCCGGCTTCTTTTGGCCTACTATTTACCGAGATGCACAAGATCTTGTGAAGTCGTGTGATTCATGCCAACGACAAGGAAAAGCCTCACAAAAAGATGAAATGCCACAAAATATCATCCAAGTGTGTGAGATCTTTGACGTTTAGGGTATAGACTTTATGGGGCCGTTCCCATCATCTCGTGGTAATAAGTACATTCTCGTTGCGGTTGACTACCTATCAAAGTGGGTGGAGGCCAAAGCCTTGCCCACCAATAATGCTAGTGTGGTAGTCAAGTTTTTGAAAAGCTTGTTTTCTCGGTTTGGAACCCCTCGTGCGATCATAAGCGATCGTGGAACCCATTTTTGTAACGACCAATTCGAAAGGGTCCTAAGGAAATATGGGGTTACACATCGGCTTTCTACGGCTTATCACCCACAAACGAGTGGGCAAGTCGAGATTTCAAACCGAGCGTTGAAGAGGATCTTGGAGAGATCCGTTGGGGAAAACCGACAATTATGGTCGGATAAGTTGGATGATGCTTTATGGGCCTTTAGGACCGCTCATAAGACGCCCATTGGGTGCACTCCCTATAAGCTTGTGTATGGAAAGAATTGTCATTTGCCTATCGAGTTAGAACACAAGGCTTATTGGGCCCTAAAGCATTGTAATGATGATATGGAGACCGCGGGAAAACACCGGAAAATGCAATTAAATGAATTGGATGAATTGAGGGACATTGCTTATGAAAATTCATTGATTTATAAGGAAAAAACTAAAAAGTTTCATGATTCTAAAATTAAAAACCGGGTTTTTAACATTGGGGATCAAGTTTTGCTTTTTAATTCTCGCTTGAAAATCTTTTCCGGTAAGTTGAAATCCCGTTGGTCCGGTCCATTCACCGTGACTCAAGTTTTTCCGTATGGGACCATCGAGCTAGCTCAAGATGATGGTCCTAACTTCAAGGTGAATGGACATAGGTTGAAGCACTACTTTGGCGGGGAAGTTCCATCCTTGAACTTCCTCGACCAAGTCACTTTTCCCAATGATAATTAGTATTAAGGGGATCGAGTCGAGCTCATGACTCGGTAATCAAAAACGAGGTGCCTCGTGGGGGAGTCCCATGCTTATCCTATGTACATATTATCGTTTTCTAATGTAGTTAACGTGTGGGGATTTGTGCCCTTCCAACCTTTGTTTCGTGGTTGTTTGTGAATTGTGGACTTTAGATGATCATGATCTTCACGATTGGAGCCTCTCGTGTTCGTTTTATGGAGCACTCGATCGTTTGCTTTGAAGACTTTCTCAATATCCATGATATATCCTTTTGATGTTCTAACCTTAGGTTTATAGCACACTTCATAAACGGCTTTAAATTTATTGGTTACACCCTTTCCATGCTAGATTAGGCATTCGACTGCGTCTCTAGTATGGGGGTGTTTGCACCCCTAGACTCGAAACATTGAGGATAATGTTTAACTTTAGTATGGGGGTGAATAGATACTTGCCTTGCCAAACCTTCATGCTTTCCAAAGTTTATCTCTTTGTTTATCGTTTGCTTGCAAAATAAGGCTAAAAATGGCCAAATTTTAAAAATTTTCTCATGTTTCATAAATGTTTGAAGACACGAATGTAGGTTTTCCAATGGCGAGAATAAGAGTAATTTTTGACTCGACCGTGCGTGTTGAGCACTTAGCTTTGGTTCCTTAACTTCACATTAGGCTAAGTCTCTTAAATGAGGACGAGAAATGATAGGGTTAATTATAAGTTACTATGCTAAACGTAGAGTACTCGTATTCTTTCAAAAACTCATGTGTTCTCGTTGTTTGCTTATTCTCCCTTCGCATGTAAATATTTTTTGCTTAATAAATATTGACTTAGCGGTTTAGTTGGGATTGTTGGGTTTCTAGTCTTTTCTAGTAGCTTCCGTGTAATTAAATTGGGAAGACATTAAGGTATCGCCAGCGTCACGGTTTTGAAGTATTGGCACCCTAATAATCAAATGCTTCACCCAATAATAAGATTTCAAGTGCTCACCTAAATCAAGCAAACAATTTGAAGCCCCACAAGGCCGAAAAATCTATGCAAAATTGAAAGTGAATCAAGCCTTAATCTTCGAAGCTTTAAAGATCCAATATTCGCCTTAGCGTGAGGATATACGTCTTTGGCTAGTAAAACCACCGATGAGGCGGATAATAAAAGGCAAGGCAAGACCGAAGTCATAATAAAAGCTTCATGGTGAAGTTGAATAAAAGATGGAGGTAAAGAAAGATAATAAGGCCCTTCCGTTAGGGGGAGTATAAAATTCTTGGTAATAAGTCTCATGTTCAAAACCGTTATAAAACCGTGTTTATCGATTCTTCTTGTCAACTTAATTTTTTGACATCGTTGTCTATTAGGAGGGGTTATTGATTTGATGGTCTTGGTTACACCGTTAGGACTCTATTTTTAGACCTAAATCTCTATTATCGCATAAGTCAAACAATGTATCCTCGTGAAACATTCAAGACAATATAAAATATAAGAGAGACAACTTAGGAATAATGGGAGGATAAGTACGTGATTAGGGCATATGAGTAGTGTTAGCATTACTAACTTATAATGACAATGATCTCGTTGCACGCTTGGCATGGAATTGAGGTGAAAATCGAGGACGATGAAATTATTTCTAACGAAGCATTCACGTGTTCTTATTCTATGAACCTAAACGTCCCATTTTGCGATGAAAATCATACATTATGTCTAAAACGCAAGTAGTTGTAGCAATAGTAGTAGTGTAGCTAGTTTATCATTAAATAAAGTGAATAAAAATGAATTTTGAAGATGTTACGATACTTTATTCTAGCATTGTGTGAGGGCACGACAATGGTTTAGTATGGGGGAGTAATGAGACTGCTTTTATACATAGTCTCATCGTCCAAATAGGGCTTAAAATGCATTAAATATCATCAAAACACCCATATATATGCTTGTGTTTGTTACTTGTGTATTTAGGTACGGATATTAAGAAAATGACAAAAGATCACAAGAATCATGCAAAAACGAACACGGGAAACGAAGCCGCACAATGAACCAAGCCCTAATGAAGACTTTCCCAAGATTAACCCTTGAAGATTTGAAGAATTATGAAGAAGGGTCCTCCAATATGGAATAATTGACACTTTATACCCTTGTATCTTCATAATTACAAGTTTGGTCCCTAAAGTTTGTCAAAATTACAAAAAGGGCCCTCCACTTTGAAGAATTGGCAAGTTTAGCCCCTCAACAAAGCTAAATTGTCAACCATTAATCTCCACAAAGTCAAACACATCATGAAGTCCTTCAAAGTACAAGAAATTACAAGTTTGGTCCTTTGAAAATCCCAAAGTTACAAAAAGGACCCTTAACTTTCAACATTTGGCAAAAATGGTCCCTCATCAAACATGACTTGGCAAATTCAGTCCTCCAAGAATCGAATATGCAAGTCAAGACCATTATCCATCATCAAAATGCCAAATCAGCCCTTGAAGTATCACAAAATGGCAAGAAATACCCCTGAAAATACTTTGGAAAAGTATTTAGGGCAAAAGTGTGAAAACTGAAAGTTTAAATACAAAGGAAATTCAGTTTTGAGTGATTATTTGCAAAGTGAAAGAAGAAAGGAAGGTGAAGGACCAAAGCTGCCAAGACAAGATACTTACCTAGGCCAGTGAGGGGGTGACACGTGCCCCACTCACTCTCTCCACCAATGAAATCCCACCATTCCTCCATGTCACCCTCCACTTAAAACCAATATTAACTAATCTTTGATTAGTTTAATATTTGGCGCTTAACATGATTTTTAAAACCCAAATCAGATTAAACGTGTTACTATTTACTCAAGAACACAAATTGGGGATTATTGATTAAGCAATAATTAAGCATCCATCACCTCCAGAATTATGATTAGTTGTCTTCTAATCATAACCCAACTTTTAAATCACTTGCCACATCACCCCTAATGGCCACACATGATTCCCCTGCTACACATAAAGGGGATACTGCCAAGACAAGCCAGAAAATCAACCATCCATATACAAGCTTACATTTTAATCTTTGTTTGAGCCCTTAGATCAAATTCCAACAGCTATCTACTCCACAAACGTCCAAGGAAACATCACATGAGTCCAAGGTTTTCAAATTCTGCAAGGGCAATTTTGGAAGTACAAGCATTAGGGTTTAGCACTTTTATCTGTTCTTAGTTCACATGTAAGGCTATATATAAAGCCATAGGGTCTCACTTGTACGTTTGCTTTTGGTTTTTCCTTGTTCAAGCACTTGTAAATCCCATTTTCAGATCTATGAAATTTGTGTTAAGTGTGTTGAAGAAAGACCAAGTGCCATCTTATTTATGCTTGTTTATGTTTATTGTTTACTGAATTTGAATCAAAAACCTGTTTTCAAAAGAGGAGTGTGCAAAAGTTTGCACATTTTCTTCATTTTCTTGATATTTTGCTAAGTTCTTGGTCTATCTTGGAATTCTTGGGTTATAGGGCTGATCATAGCATCCTAATTGTGTTGATTAAGGTGTGGTGAGGCTTATAACTTGCGGATAATCAAGTGTGGAGGACAAGAGTTGCATCAATCAAGGATTTTTCATATTTCTGATTTTATACTTGTGCTTCTAACTTTGTTGAATCTTAGCAGGAGTGTTATTGGAAGCTTGTACTTGTTCTTGCTAGTACATAAGCTCATAAATTCGTGGGTGTGGATGTACATCCATGAGGTTTGCATACTTAATCCTAAAATCTGCTTAAATCTTGATTTTTGGTGATATTTGTATGTGACTTGTGTTCTTGTGAATTTTGTGGCTTAAAACTGCTTGAATCTGTTCATCTTAGTTATTGTTGTGTTAATTTGGGCTTGGGTGGTATTGAATCTTGCTTTGGATTTGAAAAACTTGGTTTTGAAAAGTTAAAAGGGTGTTTGGGATTACCTGTTTGTGATTGCATCTTGGTATTGTGTTGTTAGAAGGTATTGTTTGTGCTTGGTATCTGATATATGCCTTGTTGAGAGTGTTTTGCTGCAAGTTTTTGGGTTTGAAACTTCAAATCAAACAATCTACTATAGCATGGTGAATTTAACTGTTTTTGACCTAAGATTTTGGTGAAATCTAGTATTTGTGCATGCTTAGGGTTGAAAGTTGTTAAAACATCATCATTATAACTTATTTGATAGATATTGAGTGTTGAATCTGACTTATTGGTCAAATACATCAGCAAAGTGTAAAACTGCATGTGTTAGTGTTCATCAGTAACATTCATTGGCTTGAATCTTGCTTAATTCTTTGAATCATTGCATGAAACCTGCTTAGACTTGCTTATTTGCGTTTAATATAGCTTGTGTATGCATTGGGTTGAATTTGGCTGGCTGATTTGTGCTAAAATTGCTTATAAGTGCTCAACTGCTTATTTGTTCATGTCTGTATCATATCTGGTACTTTATTGATTAAACTGTATCAATTGGATGTTTGTGATTGTGATATTTTGATTGTTCTTGACTCCTTTTGATCCAAATATCATTTGGGTGCCTTTGTGTAATCTGAATCTCCAAAAAAGTCACTAAAGACAAAAAGTCAAACAAGTCAAGCAGTGGAAAAAGTTTCCACTGCTCAACACCGAAAACTAGCCCCTGCTAGTGTAAAATTGAACTCAGCTTATCAATAAGCTATTTTAGCTTATCCAGACTTGCAACAACTTATTTTTTGTGATAGCTCTTCATTATTTGACCCATTTGAGTAGACTAGAGCTTATCAGACTTTGACTTTGACTTTTTACTAGAGAACCAACTTATTTGACTTTTACATAAGTGCTTATTTGCTTTTTCCAGCTTATTGAATCAGCTTATTTGAAAACTCTTTGTTGATTTTGCTTAATTAAGTCATTTAGAAGCTATAGAAACTTGAATCAGCACTTGGGGTGGCCTAGAACTCAAAAACGACTATTTTGTTGTTTTCTGTAGATTGCTTATTGCATTTTTAGGCTTATTCCTTGGGCTTATCTCAAATTTCTTTTTGCAGAAGTCTTATTTAGGACAAAAGAAGCTTGTGTGTTTAATTTCAGCTTATGGCATTTGCTTATAGCTTAATGGGCCAAAAAGCCCATTAAGAATAAGCTGTTTGGTATAAGCTAGCTTATTTCACACTTTCAGCTTTTGGGCCTTTGGAAAAAGTTGTTTAAAATCAAATTTTGAGTCAACCAGTGCTTTTTGGGCTTATTTTGAACACTTTTTTATATTGGGCCTAAATTTGGCCCAATAGTGGACTGTTTTGGGTTTAGCCCATTTTCTAGTCCCATTAGGGTTATTTAGGTAATTTCACTTTCATTTCGGAGTTATTTAGGTTAAATTAAGCTACTTTGCAAGTTTTTAGAATTTTTTATGATTTTTGGATTTTTAATAATATTTTAATATTATTTTATTGTTAAAAATTAAAAGTCTTATTTTCTAAGTTTTTATATTTTTCCTAGATTATAGACACTTAATTAGGAATTTTCTAACTTTCCAAATATTTTTAGAGTCTTTTAGTTATTTTCTAGAATTAATTTAAGTTTTAATTGATTTTAGTAGTTTTTAATTGTTTAAAAATAGTTTTAGTGGTTTTAAAATTTTGAAAAATACTTTTTAGCTTAATTAGAGTGTTTTTGAGGTTTACAAACTTTAAGATCTTGTTTGGGACTTTTTAATAGTTAATTTTGATTTTTAGGGCTTTAATTAGCATTAAAAAGTCATTATCTAATTAATTAAAAGGTTTTGGCAAGTTTGGATTTTTTGTAAACTCTTAGAATATTATTGTGGATTTTTGGTAATTTTTAGGAATTTTTAGGTTAAAATTTTAATTTTAGTGCTTTTTACGGTTTTACGTGTACACCTTTTTCGACTTAGTTTAATCCGTCTTCATAACCGTCTTTCTCTTCTAATCTCATTTCTATTTTTCTTTCTCAAAAATATAATCACAAATCTAATCCAAGTCATTACACACATAACACACTAGCCTCCTTGAGAACGAACTCATTTTAGGGTCATTTACACACGGTTTTCCTAAATCGTCGTGCTCAATACTTGCCACTTTTGCTCTCTTTTCCTAAAGAGTAGTAAAACCACTACATCAGTTACCCTAAGGAAACTATGGGTTACTACTTTTATTATCTGGCTGAGAAAAAAGTTGTTGTGGCTCGGTATGGAGACTTCCTTGAAAGTGATCTTGTAAATCAAGAATTCAGTGGGAGAGATTATGATCTTGAAAAAATTCAAGAAGATACATTGCCTTCTGAAAATACTAGCGAAGAAATTCCAATAGAGCCAGAAAGTCTAGGAGCTCCACCGGAATTAATTCCTCCACGTAGGTCTAAGAGAACCGTACGTGCGCCTAGCAAACTATGTCTTAACATAGAGGATGATGAGGAGGAAGTAGGGGATCTTGGTGAAGCTACTAACTATCGATCCGTAATGCTTGATCCAGAAAAGTTAAAATGGATAGTTGCGATGAATGAGGAAATGAAATCCATGAAAGTCAACGATGTTTGGATTCTTGTTAACCCACCTAAAAATGCTAAAGTAGGCAAAAATAGGTGGATTTTCAAGAAAAAAACTGACATGGATGGTGAAGTACAATCCTATAAAGCACGTTTAGTAGCTAAAGGTTTTACTCAAACTTTTAGCGTAGACTACGAGGAGACATTTTCTCCTGTAGCGGACTTGCGAGCTATTAGGATTCTCATAGCTATAGCAGCATACTATGACTATGAAATATGGCAAATGGATGTTAAAACTACCTTCTTGAACGGTCGCTTAGATGAGGAAATCTATATGCAACAACCAGAAGGGTACGTTGATCCTAAATATCCAAAACGCGTGTGCAAACTTCAAAGATCTATATATGGTTTGAAGCAAGCATCACGTCAATGGAATAAACGATTTGATGAAGAAATCAAAAAGTTCGGATTTATTCAAAATCGTGATGAGCCATGTGTATATCGCAAAGCTAGTGAGAGTGATGTAGTATTCCTAATTTTATATGTCGATGACATATTAATCATGAGAAGTAACATTCCAAGACTTAAGGAAGTTAAGGATTAACTTGGTAAATATTTTTCTATGAAGGATTTGGGAGATGCTGCATATATTCTGGGAATTAAAATCTATCGAGATAGGAAAAGACGGTTAATTGGTCTAAGTCAAGATACTTATATTGATAAGATATTGAAGAAGTATAGCATGCATAATTCCAAGAAAGGTTTTCAACCAATGGAAGTTAAGCATGAATTAAGTCATGAGTTAGATGCATCAACACCCGAAGAGGTGGCTTACATGCAGAAGGTGCCTTATGCTTCGGCTGTAGGATCTATTATGTATGATGTAAGATGCACAAGGCCTGATGTGGCGTTTGCTCAAAACTTGGTTAGTAGATACCAACAGAATCCAGGGAAGCTCCACTGGACTGCTGTTAAACATATTCTAAAGTATCTAAGTAATACGAAAGATATGTTTTGGTATTTGGGGGTAAACCAGACACAGAACTGAAAGTTACAGGTTTCTGTGATGCGTCCTGGCAATGTGATAAAGACGATACGAAGTCTCAGACGGGTTACGTGTTTGTCATCAATGGAGGTGCGGTATACTAGAAGAGCAAGAAGCAGACAACCATTGTTATGCATGCTACTCAATCTGAGTACATGGCTGCTTCAGAAGCTGTAATGGAAGCTGTTTGGATTAGGAAGTTTATTGAAGATCTTGGAGTGATGCCTTTAATTAAAGAACCTATTGATATATATTGAGACAATTCTGCGACAATTATATTCGCCAATGATCCTGGAGTCATGAAAGGCGCCAGACACTTTAAACGTAGATATCACTACGTATGAGAACAAGTGGAAGCTCATGAAATAAAATTAATAAAACACACAGATGATAACGTAGCTGATCCTTTTACTAAGGCTTTGCCTAGACCAAAGGTAGTTAAGCATGCCAAAGCGATTGGGCTGCAACTAGCTAGCGAATTCATGCAATAAATCTGTTGATTAGTATTTGGATAAAGGATGTTAGACATTATTGAATTGATGAAATAAAGATAAAGTTTCGTTTATTTTTTGTTATTTGATTTTGTATCCAATTTTTACATGTTTTATATCCATGAATAATTGTTATGTTCTAAACGTCCGTTGTCAATTAATAATATGGGAATATTATTAAACTAAGACAATTCAAAATAGTGACAGAGTATACTTGAAAGTATATTGGTCAATTTTGGATGATATTTGATGGATCAAATATTGGACTTATCCCAACTATATGATTTTACTTTATGGATCTTTGTCTTAAGTAAATCGTAAATAGTTATCCTTAAACCTGAGATACCAGGAAACTGAATGGAATGTAGTGCATTTCTGTGAGATAACCTAACGCTAAACGTAACTGGTAGCCATAAGGGTTATTTTTAGAAGTGTTGCAAAGTCCGTAAGTTTCGCTTTCAAAATGGGATTTGTTTCCTTCAAATTATTTTGAAGTATAATACAGCTGGGCCCCTCGTGGGAGTAGTAAGATGTTTGTGTGGCCACACCCGAATGTGTTTTGGTAATCTTGCTATATCCGTAAACGAGAAACAAAATGGTTAATGAAGGAATGACTGAGATCCATATCCTATTAACGTTGTATTTGAAATGAAAGGATAATAATAAATGATGAATCATTTAAAAGGTTTTGCCAGGAAACCTTACTCGAGTTGTGCTAGTGACATTGCTAGTGTAACTAGACGCTAGTCAATGTAATCACGATATTCAATTTTGTCCAAGTGGGAGCTGAAAGTTTATGGACATAAAATTAATAGTCGTGTGATAGGATCGAACTCGGGATTACGGGATTGCACACAATACGTAAAGGGTTAATATTAGTTATTGAATATATTTTATATATTTATTAAATCATACCAAACTTAACTAAACAATGGTTAATTAAATTAAAAGTTAAGTTAAATAACCATTAAGGAATTATATGAGAAAAAGGAAAGTCGAAAAAGTTTCGGAACACCCCTTGGGGTGTGGTTCGATCGGCGGCCAAAGGGGAGGGGGCAAAGGAAACTATTTGTTTCCTAATTTGTGTTTAACTTGGAAAACAAGTTTTTCTAACCACTATATAAACACATAAACCCCTCATAATTTTTTGTCCCCTCTTTCCCTCTCTCTCTTGCAATCACCGAAACCAAACACACCTTAGGGTTGTTTGATTTTCGATTTTGCTAAATTCCACAAGTGTTGAAGTTTCGGTTTGCAAGTGCTAGACTCACAGTGAGCCCGTTGCATTACGTGTGTACAAGATTGTAATATAGTTTTACTTTAAACTATATCTTGGTATAATTCTTCACAAACCCTAAATTGGTGATTCGTCGGTGTTCTTGTGGATCTACGCTAGGATAAAGGTATGTAACCCTAATCGATTAATTATAATTGTGTTATTAATGATCTTGTTAATTCGCTTCCGCTATAACGTTCTTTGATCTTTGCTATGATTATATAATTGTTATGAACATCATAAACCTTCAGTAACAACGTTTCATTTTGTTCATTCAAGTTACTCAAGTAAACGGATTGTTCACATTAGTTACTAACGATGATGAACTTTAGGGTTAAGTTACTTTGTGGACTTGTAACCGGCTAAACACCCTTTACCCTTGCCACGTTGGATTTACACTACTTCCTTTCTTTTAAAAACCCCCAAATACAGTCGCATTGTCATCTTCTTCATCACCTCAATTTTATTTTATCCAAAAAATTAGGGTTTTTCAACAAACACAATGAATCACAACATCAACCAAAACATTAACATCCTTTGTGGGTGTGGTGATCCAGCAAACTTGCAAACCTCATGGACCTAGAATAACCCAGAAAAAAGGTTTCTTGGTTGCCTTAATTACACGGATCCAACAAGGAATTGCAATTTCTTTAGATGGATTGATGCTCCATTGTCAAATCGTTGGTATCAAGCTAGGATGTATCAAAATCATGTTCAGTTGGTTAATGCACAACAACAGCTTGCGCTGCTTTAAAATCAACAGTCCCGATCTAGATTCTACAATAGGGTTATGATTTTTGTGATTGTTAGCATGATGGTTTTTAGGTTCTTTTTGTCTTTTAAGAATGTGGAAAATGGTTGTTATGTTCCTGTTCTGGTTGTTGGTTAGGAATGTTGTAGTTCCTCCTGGTAATAAAATTGTAAGGAACCTTTTTGATCTTTTGTTGGATGTTGTAATGATAACATTATGTTTAATATGAAGTAACCCTTCCTTTACTTGTGTTTTTAAGCTTAAAATTAATAAAAGTCATAATACAACAAAGGTTTTTCATAAAGAAACCATTAACATTAATAAAATTCATAATACAACATAAGATTGTTAACATTTCTTGTTCATACTGGTTACATTTACCAGGAATACATCAAGATTTACATAATTGGAAGATATACAAAACGGCCTAACACTTGGCCAGCCAATACATCAAGTTTGTCATAGTTAACTACATGTCAAGATCATAGTACATTAGTGGATTGGCAGATATACAAAAGGGCCTAACAAATGGCAAGCCAAATTTCCACATGTTCCTAAAAACTACAATAAATTCTATGGAATCATCAGGATGTAAACCTGGTCCAGGTGAGAGTGGTTTGTTCATTTTTCTAAGTTTAATTCTTTTTTACTGTCTTCTTACCGTAATTGGATCTGAGTCATCTGAATGATCTTGATCACCATCATCATGTTCCTCATCCCTTAGATGTGTCTGAGTTATAGCAATCTCATATGGAACTTCTTGTTGTGCAATGTCAGATTCAACTTCTTGTTGTGCATCAAGCTGAGCTTGGATAATACAATCCGATGGAGTAATTCTAGGAGGCCAAGCATGTCTATGTAGACCCATATAATTCTGTATCCAAAAAGGAGAGTTAGATTATGTATCATTTACATAGCTATATAGTAATTAGGGTAATTAAGTAAACTTACCCCTAACATGGTCTCTCTATCAACAGGATCCCAAGACACACCATAACCTATTGGCCTTATTTCATCTGGATACATTCTAGACTTTGATCCATCTCCCCTTCCGTGTTGCCTAACAAATTTTCCATTGATTGTTTCTGGTCTAGGCCTACTACTACTAGCACCATCTTCTACATTTCTTGAGGAACCACCACCTATTGTGCTAACTCCCCCACCCTAGTCCTCACACCACCTCTTGTCCTCACACCTCCACCCCTTGTCCTCACACCACCTCTTGTCCTCACACCCCCACCCCTCCTAGCTTCTGGTACTTGCATCTCAAACCTAGGAGGTGGAGTTGATACTAGTGGTGACTATGGTGTAGTAACAAGAACCCTACTTGGGTCACTCACACCCCCAGGTTCAGTAACAACTTCACCTCTGCCACCTCTGATAAATGGTCAACACTAGCAGTATCACTAACTTCATCCTTATTATTATAGTCAAACACATTATAATCACAATCAAGCTCTAAATCACTGTCTTTGCTAGAAGGATTATCTTCTACCACTTGCTGTTTACTACAAGTAGCATCAAAAAACTAAAAAACAGTGTGTGACACATAAATGTCTAGTATATTATTGTTCTCGGCCCTTAACTCTATAGCCTTAGATAAGTCTCAACATTTTTTAAAATTTTTAAGACCTTTCTCTAAATCTAAACCAGGCACAACATAGAAGAACTGTCTAATATAACTAGAACAATCATGACCTAGAAGACGTACAAACCTATTAAAATTAAGCTCATCCATATCCACATTATGAATTACTGAAAAATTTCAGAATCATAAGAAAATGGGTCCCTTTCAAATACTCCACCACGATGAAATCGAATGACAAATTCGGAAGATACTGGCAATGATGCCATCTGAAAATGTTAAATCAAGTGTTAATGTAAGAAAAACCCAAACTTTTACATAAACCTTAAGTAATTGTATAAATCCTAATTACTAAATTGTAAAATAATCAAGGTTCCATATTGAGCTGTTAAGTTTAACTAAACCCTAAATAATTGTACAAACCCTAATTAATAAGAGTTTGATCACAATTATAAAGTAATAAATGTGGAAATAATAAGGATTGAAACATACCTTGTTTTGTGAATCGTTAATCCATACTCAATTATGATGTTAGATGGACGATGATTTAATATTGTAACGATGGATTTTTAGGGTTCTATGTTTTTTTCTTCTAGAAATGATAACTGGATTGGGATCACCCAATATCTAGTTTTATATAATGGCCAACGATGGTGGAAGAGCTTTTCGTAATAAAAAAATCCACGTGGGCATTTACCGGTTAACGTAATTAAATATATATGGGATAACTTAATTAGCCAGTTACGTTTACTTGAGTAACTTGAATGAACAAAATGAAACGTTGTTACTTTAGGCGTACTTTTTTAGAAACGTTAGTTACCTACGTATATATTAACCCTTATCAATAATCAGAAAAATACTTAAAAATATAATTTATTAAAATTATTGAGATCTCAGGATTTACGTATGAAGGATACAAGAAAATGTAACATATTGAGAAATTCAAGAAGCATGAATAAAATAATCAAATAATACCAGGAAAATACGAGTTCTCACAGTCGACCCCCCTAAAGGAACTCTGGTCCCTCAGAGTTCAACTAGAGATGGAAGAAGATGTGATGGGGATACCTAGATTAGAACTAATTCTTCGTTTTCCTAGGTAATTTCTACGCCACGACGAACCTTAACAATTTGAATCCAACTACGCTTCAGCTTCTTAACTCCTTTTTGAATTTATTTCAAACTCGGATTAAATGTCACACCCCATCATGGCGGAATATGGGACGCGAGTTATGGATATCATCACAACAAAATGGTGTCTCTATAGAGAAATCTAAATGCAATAGAAAATGTCATAAATGGTGACACAATGTCATGACAACATCTCAAACAAATAAAGGAGTCTAGGTAAGTAGGTAAAAGTCCCACCTCCTACCAAAGACAAACAAAACAAACAAACATTCAAAACATATAGGTGTCCAAAGTATTACTTATTCTAATAACAAATGAAAAACTAGGAGGAAAGGGGGTTCCTCCAATGCAATCCTAAGCCTCCAAAACTAGCCACTTCTATTCTCATGCTTAACCACATTCTCACTTGAAAGAGACACTGAAACATGTCAACATAATGTTGGTGAGAGTCATAGGTTTAGACTCCAACACAAAACAACTCTATAAGCTGTGAATAACCATCAATCAATAAGACATATGGACAATGTGCTACAATTATGCATTAACAACTAACATTCAAGATTTACCATTCATCATAATTCCAAGGCTCCCAGCCTTACCAATCACCATGGTTCCATAGGCGCCCATACACCTATGAACCAATCCCAAGGTCCCGCCTTGTCAACATCTACTTGGTACCATATTGATCCACATAACAATCATGAATCACATAGCATTTAAACACATAAGTAAACACACAAGTCCATCACAAAACATCAAAAACATTCACAACAATAAGTTATAAAACCATAAGAAGTGTCTCTTCCATCCCAAATTCAAAACTTTTATAACTCATAAATATGGGACTGTGAAACTCACCTGAAAGAGCTTCTCCAAAATCCCACACTAGCACAATCTAAACACAAATACGCATACGATCAAGACATGAACCAACAAACTAACATGGCTCATCAATCTATGATGGATGTCTAATCCTCTTATACATACTAACCTCATTTTAATGCTACAAGTATCCCATTACACCCCTCTATAATCCCCGTAACCTTTTTGAGTTCATAACCTAACCCGTTATCATTTAACCCAAAATAGTCCCATTTTTCATACCCCTAACTATGGGTCGAAATCCCTAATATGTGTGTAAACACACATCTTTTCTACCACTTAATTACAGTAATAACCGGACCAAAACGTGTATTTTATGTCTTTTTTTGTCGGAATTATGCGTGGTTTGTGTTTTTGTTGTGATTTAGGACGAAAAGGTGAAAAGTGGAGAAAACACGGGAAATCACGGGCATTTACAGACTTTTATTGAAGAAAAAGATGAAAGACGAAGTCAAGAAGTCAAGAGTGCAAAAAGAACGGAAGTCCAAGACCAATTCTGAAGATTTATCGAAGAAAAAGTCAAAAGACAGAAGTTTACTTAAAGCCGAGGAACTCAAGTCTTATTTATCGAAGAATTAAAAGACGAGTCCAAAGAAATCCCGAGCCAAAAGTCATCGAATTCCAAGATTAACAAAAAGATTAAGAAGGAAGGACTTAAGGGCGCAATTAAGAAGAAAGGAAGGAGGGGAGGAAGCTTCCTCTAACCACCCTCCTAATCTCCTATAAATACACCCCATTTTCATTCATTTGTTTTTGTTGGCTAGATTGACAAACTAGTTCTTCCACCTTTACTTTTATGCACCTTTATTTACTTGCACATTTAATTACTTGTCTTGCACCTTTAATACCTTTAATTTTCAAGTAAGTGTTTCTTTTAATTCTCGCACCTTTACTTTATCTTGTTGATCTCATTCTTCCTTTCTTTAATCTTTGATTTATATGATTTTTGTCTTGTTGATTCGTTTAAAGATTACATTTTTATGCTTTTGATTGTTTTAAATCATTTATTTTCATAGCTTATTTGGTTTATTTTCAAGTTTATATAGTTTTTACAAAAGTTATTTTCGTATAAAAAGTTGTTTTTCTTAAAGCTTATTCATTTCTTGTTTTAAAAGTCC
Organism: Glebionis coronaria; assembly: GCA_025667525.1. Lineage (NCBI taxonomy): Eukaryota > Viridiplantae > Streptophyta > Magnoliopsida > Asterales > Asteraceae > Glebionis > Glebionis coronaria. Next base: position 376,590,546 of record CM046874.1, read on the forward strand.
TTAAATTTCTGTTTATTAGCTTATTTTCACACGTTTTACCTTAGGATTTCGTCTAGTGCTTATTTAGGATTATAGCTTATTGTTCTAGCTTAATTTGCGTACTTTCCTCTGTATTCCGATTGGGTAATCGGAAAAGGGAATTACATTCCGATCGGTGTGGTCGGAAAAGGGTTTGTATATTCCGATTTGGGAGACTTTGGTATTCCGATCAGGACAAGGGTAGTGGTATTCCGATCTGGTCTGGTGACAGGTATTCTGATTGGTGCTTTTTCCCCCTTTTCCGATCGAGGTGTTGTGTGGTATTCCGATTTGGACTAGTGACAGTATTCCGATCATGGGTTCCGAACGACATTCCGACCAGGTCCACTCCAGCATTCCGATCAGGCAGCTCATCCCTCATTCCGATCAAGTAAGTTGGTATTCCGATAGGGACTAGTGACAGTATTCCGATTGGGTTCCGATCTATATTCCGATTTGGGGGTAAGCTAATATTCCGATTGGTAAGATCGGAACATATTCCGATTGGATTTATTTTACTAATTTGTCTTGTTTAATTTTTAGTTTATGTTTTTAATACTTGTCTAATTTTAATTTCCGTCACGCTTTAATTTTTAGTCATTTAATTAATTTACTTTCCGTCACGTCTTTAAATATCACATTTTACGTTTAATTAGATTTAGATTTATTTTCACGCCACTTTACTTTCAACGACATTTACTTTAATTGTTTTGCACATTTAAATTTAAAAACAACCAAAAATATTTGTTTCCACCAAAATAAAACTGAGTCACATAGAGAGCCTAGATCAATTCGATTAGAACAACACACAACGAACTTAAACGAATCTAATTTTCTTACTAGGCAAAAGCCTTGTATCAAATGGCGCCGCTGCCGGCTCTTTTCGTAAAGATTAACGGTTTTCTGTGAGAGACGCGTTGTTTTTGGGATCCGTTCACTTGTGAACGTTATTTTTCGTGTCAACAATTTTCCAAATATCCCAAAAACATTTGAAAAATCATAAAAATCATTTCTTTTTCAAAGTTTTGCACCAAAAATATTCCTCTTTATCCTCTATTATGCTTAATTCTTTTCTTTACCCCTCTTCTCTATAATTCTTCATGGATTCGTCTTGCGGACGGTGTGGGCGACCTTGGCATGGTTTTCAAACATGTCAATGGTGTACTTGTGAGCGGTGTGGTTTTGATATTGACGATACACAATTTGGATTTTGTCCATTTTGCAATTCAACAAATTCATACTTCAACTCTTACAATACTTTCCCACCCTCTCCCTATGACAATCCCTATCCTCAAGACGCACCGGGTTTTTCTCCATACCCGTGGTGCTATATTTGTGGGGGGCCTCACGATTCTTCTTCTTGTGATCCGTCGAAGATCTTTGAGAAAGTTCTGTGCTATCATCCCAGTGTTTATAACCATGAGCCCCCACGTCACACCGTCAATCCTCAACACTGTCATGCCTCTCCTCCTGATCTACTGGCCACACTGTTTGACAACTTTCAAAAAGTTCAAGAAATTGTCCACATGATGATGGAGAAATGGCAAGCGGATCAGCACCAAGAGCAGGTATCTAACCTTAATGCTTATACTCCTCCTCTTGTGCCTCCATATTATTATGACAGTGATGACGATGAGAGTCCTATTTCTTGGACCAATGAGAACGCTATTCCTGCTCCTGACTTGTCGGAGCCTAAGGATTCAACCATATTAAGGGATGAGGATATCAGCACAATTCCTGCAAAGGAATCCGACGAATTCAATACGTCTAGTGCTGATAACCTGGTCTCAATTCCAAGTGAATCTGAGTTGACATCCGACAGTGACGATGAGTATGATGCACTTTCTTCTGATGATGTTCCTTCCACCAACACTTTGGAAGAGGATTCTATGGTTTTATCTAATCCTCTTTTCGATCAAGATGATGATTCTACTTCTAGTGATAACGAGTCACTATCCGATGAAGACGTTCCGAAGGAAATTTTCAAGATTTATTCGAACCCTTTATTTGATTTTGATGACGATTACATATCTAGTGAGGTGAATCCTCTCTTTGACGAAAGGATTGAAGACATTGATAGCTATGACTATCTTGTTACTGATGAGCATACTTTGATAGCCATGACCCCTTCTATCGCAGAGGTAGAGAGTTCTGACTCTACTGGAAAGGTATCGCAGGTGGAAGGTAATTCTTCTCTTACTTCTCCTACTATATTGCCCCCTCATCCTACTGAATGCACGCCCAAGCGGGTGATGTATCAATTTCCCTCTCCGGGAAATGAGGATGAGTGTTTTGACCCGGGAGGTGACAATGACCATTTTATGATTGCTAACCTTACGACTTTGCCAATTGGTCCACGTCCATTGTCTTTGGAGGATGACAATGTGATTCCTATACCCACCCCACCTCCCGAGGATCAAGATTTCACATACTTCTCGTATGTTGAAAGGACATTTCTACCGTTTAAGACTTATCCTCCTGCCTCCCCTTTGTTATATTCCTCCGGGAACGAGGACAAGGTCTTTGATCCCGGTATAACATTAGAGGCTTCCCCATGGACCATTTAATTCGGGGACGAGTCAGGATCGTGACTCGGATAACAAAAACAAGCGCTTCTTGGGAGGCAACCCAATTATCTATCTATCTTTTTCTTTGTCTTTACCATAAGTGTAGGGGAGACCCTTTGGTGTTTGCTCTCTCCTCTCTTCTACTAATCAGGGATTCGAGCTTCAATGATCCACTCTTGATGATTCTTGACGACCCGTGATTCCGTGTTCTACTTCTTCCCGGTTCTATCCTAAACTCTTTTCGATTCACTATTTTTTATTTTCCAATAGTAAAATAGGAATCTCTTTAGTTGTCTCTTCCTTAGCAAGATTTAAACAAAGTGCACAATGTCCTAAGTGTAGGGGAGTTTACTCCCGCATGCTTAAACATTGAGGACAATGTTTATGTTAAGTGTAGGGGGGACTTCTATCGAAGTTAAGTGGCCTTTTCCTTGTATTTGTCCTCATTTTAACCGGAAAATCAATTTTTCGACATTTTTCAAAATTTTTTTATCTATTTTGGCCTATTAGTTTTTCCTTTTATATAGTTATTTTATTGCCTTGCTAGAATAAATGTTTAATAAAGTGGTTTTAGTTTTCAAACGTTGTGAATCTTTTGACTCAACCCGAGTTTACTTATCTAAGTTACTCTAGCTAGTATCCTTAACGTGTTTAAGTCAAGTTTTGCTAGGCTTTTATATAGGGAGCTATAAAACGTGAAAGTCTTAACTCTCACGGGTTAAGAACTAGAACTTTTCGCAAGTTCCTATAATTGATCCTAGAGAGTCGTTTATCAAGGGAACTTTAAAACGCGATTTCTAAACTTGAAAAAGTCTAAGTTTGCAAGATCCTATAGGCGACTCGAAAACCCAAAACTTTGATTTAATAGGCTAAGCATCCACGAGTCTCATTCCTTGAGATTTTAAGCTGTGGAGAACGAGAGATGATAGAGTCAATTATAAGTCCGGTATTCTTTCGTGAATTTATGTGAGTTAATTATGAGCCTATTCTCCCATCGCTTGCTAATAATTTATCTGCTAATAAATAAGGTTGTACGATTTGAAAAGTTACTTAGCTTCTAGCCCAAGATCGTTTAAAAGTTGCTCGGTATGGATTGGAGTTCATAGCCAAGGCATAACTTATTGAAGCGGGATGCGAAGATTGGCGAGTCCGAAAAGGCCCTAACAAGGCATGAGGGCTATATTTTGTTGCTAAAGATCCAAAGTGATGTGAAGAATCTGAAGGTCTACGAAATTGTTGGCCTATTCTACATGATGGATTTGATGGATTAAGATGGTTGATTAATTGATAAACATAAAGAAGATGAGATGAAAGAGATGAGGGAGTGGAGAGAGAAAGGAGAGAAGGGAGAAAGTTAGAGAGAGAAAGTAAAGATGGAAATGATTGAGTGTCAAATGAACAATCAACAACCCCTCCTAAAATGCTAGGAGGGTATATATATAGCCCACCCTACATGTGGGCTATTTGGACTATACATAAACTAAATGGATCACGAGCCCATTACATAATTATCGTTGGAGCGACCGATCCTTCATAAATACGTAAAACGTATTTCCAACAATCTCCCCCTAAGGGAGGTCGCTCCAAGAAACAAAGTTCTAAATAGTCTATAACTCGTGATCTATGCTAACTAAGATGTGACCGAGACTTTATTGGGAAAAACGTATTTCCAACAATCTCCCCCTAAGGGAGGTCACATTTTTTTACAAAATCTTAAACCTAGCATCTATGCTTGAGTCTTCGATCTTGTTCTTGTGAATATGCTTGATGTGATCTTTGACTTTAGTCTTGAGCATGTTTCCTTGCCTTGACCTTGTGCATTCTTCACTTGTGATATTTGCCTCTTTGTGACTTCATGTTCCACATACTTATACTTTTAAATTCTTGAAAGCTTCAGAGTTTGATACAGCGGAAGACTTGACCTTCAGGCTTTCTTGAATTTGTTGAAGTACTAATTGTATGTAGTATAAGCATGTGGTGACGACTTCTTCTGGATTGTACACCGCAATGCCACCTTCTTGTTACGCTGCATAAGACAGTTAGCAACAAAACAATATACACGGATGAAATGGCCTTGAACATTTCATTCTAATTCGATAGCAATTTACCTCCGGTCGGTGAAGACCGTTGGACGATATTAAATATCGTACTTGTGGCAGGTAGTTTCAATAAAGAACCTCCTTGACAAGATTTCGCGGGTAAACCCGTTCTCTTTACTCGACCATCCAAAGCTGACTGCGAACGTAAAGAGTGGATCATTTGGATAATATTATCCGCATGATTTGAAGCCGTCAATTCATGTTCCTGGAACAAGTGAAGTTCAATTAAGAACCGTACCATCGTTGCTTTCCAGTTGTCACTAGCTTGATTCATATAGAATCTTGCAAGTTACCTACCAAGTGCTGTTTGATGTTAACACTAGAAGGATTTCCATTCGTCATTGTAAATACTTAATAGTATTACTCTGAATGTTCTGGCAAGATCACTAAGATATTGCGTAGAGGCCTGGAACGTGTTTAAATTCATTTAAGAATTAAACCACTGTTGCTTTCCAGTTATCACAAGTTTGATTCATAAAGAATCGCACAAGTCACCTACCATGAGCTTTTTGATATTCGCTCAAGAAGGATTTCCATCTTCATTGTAGATACTTTCGTATTACTCAGATGTTCAGGCAAGATCATGAAGATTTTGCGTAGGACTCTTAAGATCTTTCTTATTTTTCACAGTGTGTGAAGAAGCAAGGAAATATGAAAGTGTGTCCTAATGAGATATTTGATGATCTCAAATGGCTCTAGACTCGATCGTGCATTTTGGATTTTTAGTGATCGGAGGCTGGAGAGGAGTGCCACCTTTTCAATACTGCGTAGGACTCATGAAAATCTCTTACTTTTCACAGTGTGTGAGAAAGCAAGGAATAAATGGAAAGTGTCCTAATGAGACTTTTGATGATCTCTTGGCTCTAGACTCGATTGTGCGTTTTGATTTAGTGAGCGATGGCTGGAGAGGAGTGCCACCTTTTCAATACCAGTCTATTCGGAGTGAATAAACCAATAGATAACGTGTTGATCTCCGTGTGATTAAAACAAATACCTTTTGAGAGATATTTGAGTTAGCTGGGAAGGGTTGTGCATTGCATCACTGGGTCCATGATGTCTTTCTTCAATACCGAGAATCATTAGCAAAAATGACCTCAATAGCATATGTATTGACCCGGTTTCTGCCTAAAGTTGTAAGGAGGGCTTCTTTCTTTACACCCTTTATCTTTACAATTCTTTTTCATTCTTCAACCCCTTTCTTCCTCAGGTAGAATGTGGTATGGTACCACACTTCCAAACGTTTTGAATAACCTATCATCCTCCATGATAGCGTCATTCAGGGATTTGTAAAGAGCCCGTTGAATCCTAGACTTATCAAACGATCCAAGTTCCACCATACGAGCTTTGAGGATCTTCTTTAATTCAAAATCCGTTAACTCATAAGCAATTTTATAGGCGGATTCTGAAGGATTGGATGACTTGATCATCAAATTATCAGCTGCGAGTGTCTTCAACTCATCACGCAGTTTTGGCATAATGGACTCAACAGATTCTTTCACTCTTTCTTCAACAGAAGCTTCAAGTGCTTCTTTCTGCTCCTTGTATTTATCCCTCATCGTTTGAAGTCTGGTGATACGTGCAGCATGCTTATCCGCCTCAGCCTGCTTAACCCGAGCTAGTTCTTCTGCATGAGCTTTTCGCGTCAATTCCATATCTGCAGCGAACTTAGCAAGCATCTCCTCTTGGGCTTTTCTAGATGCTTCTTCACTTTGAGCTCGTCTATGTAGCTCTTGACGAAGTTCATCCATTTCTCTTTTGTGATTATCCGTATGTTTATCCAACATTTCGGCCATCACCAATGCAGCCATTGTAGATGTTGCGGAGCTGCTCTGGGTTGAGTGAAGTGGCTCGGTTGTTACTACGGTACTAAGGATGGGAGTTATTGGTGGTGGAAGGAATGGTGTTGAAGCCGGTCTGGTTGGTAAGGGTTGTATTGTTGGAGGTTGAGTTGCTATAGGTTAAGTTACTAACGGTTGAGTAGACACCATGATAGTAGGAGCACCGGACTCCTTTTCAACACTTGCTGAAACAGGGATTGATGGCTCCTTCGAAGTGGAATACCGTTCAGGTGACCCAAACTCATCAATATCATCTGGTTCCTCGTACTCTTCTTCAACATTTACCCTTGCACCTGAACCACTACCGCCAGTATCTTTCCTACTCCTTTGAATTGCTATCTTCATCATTTTTCTCTCTGTCTTGTCAAGAGTAGGATCAACAACATCTTCTTCGTCACGTAGAACCATCTCATCAGCCTTACCCTTTCCCTTCTTAACCTCAGTCTTCTTCTTCTTGGTTTCGGGTTCAGGTAACGCAGCTGGTTGCTTGCGTTTACCTTTACTCTTGACCGTAGTAGACGAGTCTTCTCCAGTCTGAAGGTTTGCTTTCAGCTTCTTGATTTCTAGCAGCAGTAGCTTGTAATCAGCAGAACCTTTGATTTTATCCGTCAGAAGATAATCAGGAATAGGACCAGGAATCACACCACCAGAAGGTCCTTCATGCCTTAGATCTACAGTATCATCAGCTTCTTCAGTGTGATAACGACTTGCTGCACGCCTATCAATAGTAGCATCATTTTTCATAAAATAATTAATGATAAGCTTGATAAACCGAGGATAAGGAAAGAAATTAGTCTTCAGCTTCTTGTTATGGAAGAGTTGAAAGGTGAATTCTTCCCATATCAACAAAGCATAATCTGCATTTGCAGCTTTGTACATGCCATAGAAGAGGTTCATAATAGGACTGCGCAAAGCATCATGGCCACTTGTTTTTGGTGTAAGACATCTACTGAGAATACCCAACAATGCTCTCCAAGGTTGTCCTACTTTAGCAGTGGTAAACTCAGACACAACTCGTATTTCAGGACATCCAATAGCGTCAAATAACTCTATGAGTTCATCTTTAGTAGGATCCCTCGAAAATGACATGCCTTTGGGTGTATCCCGTATACCAAAAATCTTACGGAAGTCTGAAACTGTGAGCGTTTGCTGCTTGTTGTCGATGGTGAAGATGATCTTGTTTGAAGTGATTTCCTTGGTAGCCCAGAACTCATACATATAATCATAAGGCACCGAGGCACTACTTCTTAAAGCATTCTTAAAATGGGATTGATCAAGGATTGCTATGACGACTTTAAAACCATGGTGAGTGGATTTTGAGACTTGCTTCAGCAGGTAATTGTTTGGTATGAACTTGAGGGTTCGTGCTTTAGCAATAGCGGCTTCTCTAGAGTCTTGGATTGCTTGTACTGTTGGATTAGTCATTGTATCTGCTTAAGATAAGACATGAAAGGTTGATGCAGAAAAACATATAAATATATATCATTCTTACTTCTAAGCATAACACATTTCATAACATAATACAACAAGTACATATAACAGGAAAACAATATTAATCAAACAACTCTTCATCCGGAACTTTCCTTCATTCGGAACTTCTTCATTCGGAACATTCCTTCATTCGGAACTTCCTTCATTCGGAAGTTCTTCATTCGGAACTTCCTTCATTCGGAAGTTCTTCATTCGGAACTTCTTCATTCGGAAGTTCTTCATTCGGAACTTCTTCATTCGGAAGTCCTTCATTCGGAACTTCTTCATTCGGAAGTTCTTCATTCGGAACTTCTTCATTCGGAAGTCCTTCGTTCGGAACTTCTTCATTCGGAAGTTCTTCATTCGGAACTTCTTCATTCGGAAGTCCTTCATTCGGAACTTCTTTCATTCGGAAGTTCTTCATTCGGAACTTCTTCATTCGGAAGTTCTTCATTCGGAACTTCTTCATTCGGAAGTCCTTCATTCAGAACTTCTTCATTCGGAAGTCCTTCATTCGGAACTTCTTCATTCGGAAGTTCTTCATTCGGAACTTCCTTCATTCGGAAGTCCTTCATTCGGAACTTCCTTCATTCGGAAGTCCTTCATTCGGAACTTCCTCATTCGGAAGTTTTTCAGAAAATTCCTTCATTCGGAAGTTTTTATCCAAGTTCATCCGGAACATTACAAACACACTTATGAAAGATTTTTCTAATCGCGTTTGTGAGTTCTAAGGTAATCTAAAGGCAACCAATCATAATCTAATGCTATTCCGCATAAAACCCACCACAAATCCTAATCAATTACTGCTTAATAAGACCAAACCCTAATTTGGACTTAATCTTAATTAAACGAATCGTTTACCAGGAGATAGTGATGAATTAGACTATTTAGAGAATAAAGATTGATGTTTTGTACCTTTTAAATCGAATGAAACAAATTGGCTGATTAAGAACAAAAGATTTGAGAGCTCGTGAGTGTGTTTTAATGGCGGTAAGAAGAGAGAAAGATAAACAGTGAAGTGAAAAGAAAAAAGGGGGCGGGGGATTATGTTTTGACTAGGTCAATTTTACAACTTTTCACACATTGTCACTTTATACCCTACACTCCTTATTCTTTTCCTTTTTGTTTATAACTTATCTATTCATTTTTTCTTAAGCATAGTTAAATTTCGCCAACACAACTTAAGTATCTCAACCTATTAGCATATCTCCAAGATCTAAAGCAATTCCTATCACAATGAACGAGCCCAAGTCGTTTTCTAAAGCAATACCACTCAATTATCATTCAGCCAATTAATTTTTCACAATCACTTTTGAAAAGATCGATTTAGTGACGAAGATGATTTAATATTTTCTCCCCCTTAAACGATGACCCGTTTTCTATTTAAAGAGCTGTAGTCATTGTTTAAAGAGTCAAATATTGATGAAAGCATTTCCAATTTGTATCTTGAAAAAGTTTGATTCGTGGTGTCAATAAGATTTCTCTTATTTTAACAAATTAATGCACTGAGACGTACATAAATTCGTGTTAGACCAAGTTATAAAGTAAACTTGATCCCTTTGCATGATTTGGCTTGTAAATCATGCCCGAGAAAATTAATTCCCGTTCTGAGCCAACGTTTTCCAAGGAAATACGTGACTTTAATATGAAAACCAGGTTTCAGTCTGAAATAACTACAAGCCATAATGGGCATGTTTTAAAAAATGTACAACTTTTAAAACTAGAGAGAGAAACTAGAGAGAGAAAGTGATGAGATGGCATTTATACATGATCTCATCGTTCTTTTCGGGCTTTAAATGCATTAATATGTCATAAAATACCATATATATGCTTGCTTTTGTGTTTATGTGTGTTTTAGGTATGGATATCGTGAAAAAGACAAAAGATCACAAGATACAAGGAAAAACGGACACGAGAAACGAAGCCGTACAAAGAACCGGGCCCTAATCATGGAATTTTCAACAAATACCCTTGAAGACTTGAAGACAAACAAGATTGATCCTCATTCTATGAAGAAATGACACTTAAAACCCTTGTATATTAATAATTACAAGTTTGGTCCCTTAAGTTTGTCAAAATTGCAAAAAGGTCCTTCAAGATTGAAGAAATGGCAAGAATAGTCCCTCAACAATCTCAAATTGCCAATTATGGTCCCTCATGAAGTGAAAGACACATTGAAGACCTTTGAAGATCAACTTTGTCCAAGAACAGCCCTTGATTTATCTCAAAATGGCAAAAATCATCCTTGATAAGCTTTTGCCAAAAGTTGGTGCCAAAAATGACAAGTTGGGAAAGATAATTACAAAGGGAAATCATGTTTCTAGGGCTGGAACTTCATTTGCCAAAAATATCAAAACATAAGGACCAAAAGAGTCAAAGTGGAAAGATTCAAACATAAACTGGCGGTTAACATATTACTTCCCCCAAATTAGGATCAAATGAACTTACTGTTCATCTTTTACCAGCCCAGTTTTCACTCCCACTTTTACTTGGGTAAAACCCAATTAAACTCACACACGTGTAATTCCCACATACCCAAACCCATCCCACGCACAAGAAACCCTTTCCCACGCCTGTGGTCCCAAACCCCCAATTCCCTCTCATCCAATAGCATCATTCCTTTGTCCCCAAGGAAATGACGTGTCCACAATGAACGTCCAAGATGAAAGGCTTTCTCCCAACGCAAAATTAGAAGGCCAAGATCAAAAATTGGACAATTCACCTCAAAAACGTCCAAGGGTATTATTGAGATTTTCTAGTTTAGGGTTTTGTAATTTTAGCTTTCTAGTATCTTCTTAGGTCTCTATATAAGGAGCTCACAGAATGTGTGAAGCCCTTGTTCCAGTTTTCTTCAATAAATCTTGTAATCCCTTTTGATTTATATAAAAGTTGGTTTTTTGTTAAAAAGCAAAATTAATTCCTTTTTATGATATATTAAAGTTGGTGTTTATTGTTGAAGAATTCTGAGTTCCACTTTGTGTTTTGGTGAAAGATTTTGTGTTTCAAAATTTTTTCAAAAGGTTGGAAATCTGTGATTTTTGGTGTTATTTGTTCTAAGGTTTGAGGTTAAGAAGAATCAGTGTTAATTGGTGTTTTATTATTGTTTAAACGTGTTTAAAAGGTTTGTAAGGTTTTTGGAAGAGATTTAAAAGGAAAGAAAAGAATCAGAAATAGAATATTGCATAAATATTTGTGTGTTCTTTGATTTTGTTCTTAAGCAGGTGAGTGAAGGATTATTGATCATAGACTGCACCAACCCGAGTTGGTTTGGAGGAGGATTTTCATCCTCTAGGGTTTTGGAAGTAAAACCCTAAGGTAAAATTCCTTTACCTAGTTAAAAGTTCAGAAAATAGCAAGGTTGCATGCTCTTTGTTTGATTCTGTGTTTAAGATGTTAAGCTGTTGGATTTGTGCTTATGTGATGATAGTATGCATGTTTGATGATACTTTGATCAGTTTGAAAAAGTTTTGAAAGGATTTAGCTTGTTAAAACGTTTTGAAAAATTTTAAAAGAGTGTTTGGCAAAGGGTTTTAGCAGGGTGATAATCTTGATTGTGTCTTTTTAAAGGTGTTAGAGCTATTGATATAGATTAAGATAGGTTGCTAGCTAGTTGTAGTTTAATTTGGATCAAAGTTTGAGCTAGTTCAAGTGATAAAAAGTGAAGTAGAGTAGCTAGAAATCTGCTAGTTCACAATCTGCTAGTTTTTGGTCAAATTTTGGTGCTTAGATCTTATAATCTTGTTAGGTTTAAGGATTAAGAGTTGTTGTTATTGATTGTGCTTATGTCTGTGAGTTTGTGTGTTTAAGTTGAAGCTTTAAATCACACTAGGGTGCTAGATAATCAGCTTAAAGCCCACTGTCCTAGTTCTTTGTTACAGCAACCTTGCATAGGCTAGGGAGTGCTTTGATTTGCTTTGTATTGAAGTGCTAAGTGTTTTTTGTTGCTTGTTTTGACTTCTTGTGCTCAAAGGAGCACAAGAGTGCCCCTCCTGTCCATCAATCTACCACCAATTAAGCATATAGTCAAGACCTCTTGGCTATAAAACTCAAAGAGACAATAGCAAAATCTGCTAAGCATTCATATTGAACCAGCCCACGTTTTTGATATTAATTTGTTCTTAATCTTGGCTAAAAAGGTGTAACTGGATTGGAATTAAGCTCATTAGTGTGTTAGTGTTGGTTGGTAAAAAGTAAAAAAAAAAATAAAAAATAAAAAGAATAAAAAGGGGGTTTCAAGACTCGAACCCTTGACATACCGTTCAACACACATCATACATAACCATTGCGCCCTTGGGTCTTTTACTGACCAAGGGTGCAAGGTTAATTTACTTAACCAATTTCTCTTTTGTCTTATTTTAATAAAGCCGTAGGTTGTTAAGCTTTTTTCTAGCTTATTTATTAAGCTAAACTTATTCTCTTCATTTTTCCTAGGGCTTATATAGGATTTAGGATTTTTAAAAATTGGTTTCACATTTTTCCGTTTATTAAATTATTTTCTAGGATTTAATTATTAGACGTAATTTAGAAAATCAATAAAAAATACCAAAAAGAGTTTAAATTTTTAGGAAAAATAATTTTTAGGTTTTAAAATATATTTTTGAGGTTTACATCAAGTTTTGGTTTTAAAAACTTTAATTTTTAATTTTATAATATTTTAAGGTTTTTAATAAACTTTAAAGATTTTTATAAAATTAATAAAAAAGGTTTAGAAGCTCTAATTTGTGTTTTTCTCTTAATTATATTATTTAGGATTTTTAGAAAATTTTAGAATTAATTTTAGAAACTTTTTATTTTTAGTAATATTTTAATATTATTTTATTATTTAATTTTCAAAATTTTACTTTTCTTTGTTTTTCATTTTTCTTAGGTTCTTAATCATTAATTAGGACTATTTCCATTTTTAGAATATTTTTATAACTTTTAGATTTATTTTTATAATTATTTTAAGTTTAATTAGGTTTTAATCATTTTTAATCATTTTTAGAGTTTTAAAAAAAGTTTTAATAGGGTTTAATTTTTAGAAAATTACTTTTTAGTCTCATAATAATATAAGTTAAGTGATTATTCAATAAAATCATATTTTAGACATTTGAATTAGTTAAATTTAATTTTAGGGCTTTAATTAGCATTTAAAATTAAATATTTAATTAATAAAAGGTTTTAAAATATCTTTGTTGGATTTTTATCTTTATTCATATTATTTTAGACTTGTTTTTAGTCTTTTTAATTATTGATTTTGTTTTTGATCTTAGTATAATAATTTTTAATTTGTGTGATTTCTCTACGGCTTTACGTTTACATTTTTACGTCATAGTGTAATTTTCACGAAACCGTCATTCCATCTCATCAATATTAATCTCAAATACATACAAGTTAATTCACAACACCATACCTCCTTGGGAAACGAATCTCTTCTCTCTTTTAAGTGATTGGGTCATTACTTGTGGTTTTCCTAAATCACTCGTCGATACTTACCGCTCTTATACGTTCTTTTGTTTTCCTAAACAAGAGTCGTGTTTTACTACAATCATTTTTGGCGCCGCTGCCGGGGAGGTGTGTTGTGTTTTAATTTGGAAGCTTTTGTTTTTGATATTATCCATAATAGTATTTGTGTTAAGTGGAACTCCCTTAACACGTATTATCGGTTTTCTTGGTTTTTCTTGTACAAATATTATTAATATATTGTATTAAGTATCACAATTAATATACAATATCTCCAAAAGTGTGAAAACACAACCTTAATTGGGATTTGATCTCCTAATTATTGTATTCGAATCTCAAACAAAAAGAAAAGGCAAAAATAGATAAATACTTTCGTGAAGCTCGATTTTGAAAAATACGAACTATAAGGTGGGTATAAGGCGGGTATTATAAAATATACCCTAAGGAAAAAGGCTCTTAAGTGCTTCGCGCCGCCTCGTTTCCCCGCTTGCTTGTGAGTATTTTGAGATTGAAGGCTAATCGAGGGTTTTGCCGCCCAAAGTATTATTACGTATACTATATTTGCTTGGTTTTCTTTGTGATTAAACCCTCGTGAACAATTTGGTTTTCACCAAAGTTCTAAAGTCATTCGAAGGCGTTCACTCCACGTGATCGTTTTCATTCCTTTGAGGCTTCTTTAATCAAGAGTTTGATTCGAGGAGAGATTTTGTAGATTGTTGTCTACGAAGATACACCAAAATCCAAAAAAATTAAATATCATCAAAAACACAAAAAAATTGAAAATCCACAAAACAACCAAAAAGAATCTTCTTTGCTCACCTCCCATTCTTCGTGAAGTTTATGATCACTCGTAATCAAGCTAAACGAGCTCGTAAACGTCTTCAAAAGCAAGCAAATCAAGGATCGTTGATTGTTGAAGAACCTCCAATTGTTGAACCTATTATAGAACAAGAAGTCGTCATGGCTAATCGTACTATGATGGAGTTGCTACAAGCACCCACCGAGGGTTTTGGAGAGGCCATTGTTATTCCCGCCATCCTTGCGGAGAATTTCGAGATTAAAACGGGTTTAATGTCTATGTTGCAAGCAAACAAGTTTAGAGGTCACGAGAAAGACAACCCGCATTACCACATTAGGAATTTCAACCGTCTCACCGCCACTAGCAAATTCAAGGATGTTCCACATGACGCCATTAAGATGATGTTGTTTCCATACTCGTTGGATGGACCCGCAAAAATTTGGCTCGAGAAAGAACCGCCAAATTCGATTTTGACATGGGCCGATCTCGTTTCTAAGTTTGTGAACAAGTTTTTTCCACCATCGAAAACAACACACTTAAAAAATGAGATTTCACGATTTGTGCAACGTAACAATGAAAGTTTTTCAATGGCATGGGAACGATTTAAGGAGATGTTACATGAATGTCCTCACCATGATTTTTCGGAATTGCATCAAATTGATACATTTTATAATGGGCTTAATGATCATGAACGAGATTATTTGAATGCCGCCGCGGGTGGTAATTTTTTGTGCAAGACGACAAATGAGGCTTTACAAATCATTGAAAATCGATCTAAGGTTTATAGCCCTCGTAACACACCGAGTGTTGCCAATATGGGTTCGTCATCTTCGTCACAATCGTCTCGTAGCATTAATGCCTTACATGATGAAGCTAATGAGGAAAATCGGTTTTTTGATAGATTTGCTAATCTAATGTCCCATTGGAAGGCTCAAGAAGCTTCCAATTCCGCTTCGGTTAAAGCGGTTGCTAAGAGTTGTTTATCGTGTGGAGGAGCTCATGATCTTTCCGAGTGCATTACCGCGGATGGTAACACTTCGAGTGCTTATGTAGCAACGGGAACTTACAACCAAAACGGCCAAGGTTCCCGCCAAAATCAAGCTCCACCAAATCAAAATGTTAATAATTATCGAAATAACAACCAAGGTAATTACCAAGGCAACACACGCAATTACAACAAAGGGAATTATCAAAGTGGGAATGGACAAATCTCTAATCAAAACCAAAACCGTGATTTTCAAAACACTACACAAGGTTTTCAAAATGCTCACACGAAAAATTTGCAAGGAGAATTTTTAGATTATGCAAAAGCAAATGATGCTAAATTTGATAATATGCAACGTGAGATGATTAGCTTAAGGTCCGAATTGAAAAACGAGCTTAAAATGAACTTGCTAATGAACTTAAAACTCATGCAAACAAAATGGAAGGAAATGTCCAACGTCTTCAACAAAACCAACAAAAGATGGAATTAGGACAACATGAGATTAAGCAAGAGTTATTGAAAGCGGATGCTAGGCAATCAAAATTTGAGGACCGAATGGCTAAAATGTTTGAAGCTATCATGTGTAAGCCCTCTTCTTCGGGTGGTCTTCCTAGTGATACCATTGCAAACCCGAAGGGAGAAATGAAGGTTATTACTACACAAAGTGGTAAAACTTTCAAGGAACCAATCTCTCGTCCAAGTACTTCTAAGGAGAAGGAAATCGAGAAAGAACCCGAGGTGATGGTCGAAAAGGAGCACATTACAATCCCACGAAGTACCGCTCAAACCACACCTACGGTTACACCAATACCAATTATGGAACCCGAGTTTCCAAGGCCGTTGCCTAATGACCAACCCACACCACCTTTACCTTACCCTTCGAGACGTAACAAAGAGAAAGCACAAGAACGGAACAATTATCAATTTGAGCTATTTATGAAAATGTTTCGTGATTTGCATTTTAACATAAGTTTTGCCGATGCTTTAATCATGATGCCTCGATTCGCCGCAAACTTCAAAAGTATGCTAAACAACAAAGAGAAGTTACAACAATCGTCTAGTTGTTCATCGGTTTTTCTAAGCCGCATACCACAAAAAGTCGGTGATCCCGGTAAATTTTTGATTCCGTGTGCAATTCAAGATATGGAGGAATGCTACGCCTTGGCCGATCTTGGCGCTAGTATTAATTTGATGCCTCTCGAGATTTTCAAATCGCTTTCGCTTCCGGCTCTTACTCCTTCGAACATGTCCATCGAGATGGCCGATCATTCTACGATCATGGCATGTGGAGTAGCCGAGGACGTTTTCGTTAAAGTCGGAAAGTT
Organism: Glebionis coronaria; assembly: GCA_025667525.1. Lineage (NCBI taxonomy): Eukaryota > Viridiplantae > Streptophyta > Magnoliopsida > Asterales > Asteraceae > Glebionis > Glebionis coronaria. The sequence goes on from CM046874.1 coordinate 376,607,089, forward strand.
TTACTATCCCGTTGACTTTATCGTTGTAGACATTCCTATCGATCGAAAAGTTCCTCTCATTTTGGGTCGTTCATTTTTGGATACATCAAGAGCACTTATCGATGTTCATGCTCGTAAAATCACCCTTCGTTTCAATGAAGAAGAACTTGTCATCAATGCAACACAAAACTCCAATCTTTCTCATGTTTATTCTATTGCAACTTTGAACCATGGTGACTCGACCAATGTCGTTTGCAAAGAATTTTCACCAAGAGTTTTAGGGAATGTCGCCAAAAACAATTTACCATTTCCTCCGCCGGTGGAGGTTATGAGTGCTAAGCCTACAAAGAAGAAACCATCAATACTTGAATCGAAAAATCCTTCGCCTCATCTCGAGCATTCATTCTTGAAAAGTGTTGATAAGTTGCCGGTTTCTACGGAAGATCTTTCGGATGATGAATATGTAGACCCCGATGGGGAGGTTTTCTTCGTCGATAAACGTTTTGAGAACTTGCCACCACCAAAACCAAAATGGTTTCAAAATGTGAGAATTTTTAGTGTGACTAACATCGTCTTAGAAACACCGAATATTTTCGACAAAATCAAAAAGGGTTTTCATAAGGAGAGTTTAAAAGATAACAAAGGAAAAGATCTTAAATGTGATTTAATTAATTTTTCTACAAATCTAACTCCGTCATCACCACGTGTTTTGAGTGCTACAAACTCGTCTACTCCTTTTGACGATGTTTTGTGTGGTTTTAGTATGGGGGAAACCCCTTATGTTCCCTCATCCTTGTCCACCGAGGATGAGATATTCGATCCCGGAATTTCATGTAAAGGGAAATCTCGGTCTTCCACCGATGCAATAAATGGAAACTATATCTATTTGCTTGGTGCGAGTCTACCTCGAGTAGCTCAAACGTTTGTCTTACCAATTGTCTCACCCTTCTACTTCTCATCTATTTTCTTCAAACTCTTTGAGTTTATGGCACATGTTAAAGTGGTGTTAATTTGTTTTTCCAATGGAAACGAGAACGCCATCTTCGACCCCGGTATTTTGCATCACTTGAGGACTTAGTCCTTTATACCGGTTGCTTTTTGGGCCTTGTTAATCATGTAAGCCCCATCAAAAATTGACCACACCATGATTTCCCTAAATGTTCACATTTTGAGGGGATCGAGTCGAGCTCATGACTCGGTAATCAAAAACGAGGTGCCTCGTGGGGGAGATCCCATGCTTATCTTTATGCTTTTTATTCACTAATAAGGGGACTTGTACCCTTCCAACTCGTTGTCTCGTGGTTGTTTGTGATTGTGTTATCTAGATCATCATCATCATCTACGATTGAAGACTCTCGTGTTCGTTTACGTGAGCCTCCATCGTTCGTTTGAAGAAGTTTTTCATGAATCCATGACATATCCTTTATTGTTCTAACAATTATCTTTTAGCATAATTAATAAACGGCTTTAGATATATTGTTAATCACCCTTTCCATGCTAGATCCTAAGCATTCGACTCTTCGTCTCTAGTATGGGGGTGCTCCACCTTTAGACTCGAAACATTGAGGACAATGTTTACTTTTAGTATGGGGGGTGAATAGGTACTTGCTTTGCTACGCCCTCACGTTTTCCAACTTTCAATGTTTTGTTTTGCTAATAAGGCTAAAAATGGCCAAATTTTAAAATTTTTCTTAGTTTTCATAAGTGTTTTTAAGACACGAATGTATATTTTCCGATGGATAGAATAAGAGTTAATTTTTGACTTGATGGGCATTTGGAGCCATTTACATTCCTTAACCCGCTCAATTCAAGTTTTGCTAGACTTTTATATAGGGAGCTTTAAAACGCGAAAGTCTTAATTCATTCGGGTTAAGAACAAGAACTTTTCGCAAGTTCCTATAATTGATTCTAGAAAGTCACTTATCAAGGGAACTATAAAATGCATTCTCTAAGCTTGAAAAAGTCCAAGAAAGTGCAAGATCCTATAGGTGGCTTGAAAACCCAAAACTTTGATTTGATATAGTCTTAATGAGAGCTAATCCAAATTTGGCTTAATTTTGACTTGCACGGCTAAGTATTCACGAGTCTCTTTAATTAGAGGTCTTTATATAGTGAAGAACGAGAAATGATAGAGTTAGACAAGTGATCATGCTAAACGTAGAACATGAAAGTGTTCTTTCAAAAACTCATATGTTTTTAATTGTGGCTTTTTCTTCCCATAAGATCAATGCATTAGGAATAAAACATAATTGCAATAAGTAAGGTCGTACGATTTGAAAGGTTACTTAGCCGCTAGCGCAAGATCGTTTAAAAGTTGCTCGGGGTTGAATAGAGTTCATAGCCAAGGCATAACTTATTGAAACGGGATGCGAAGATTGGCGATCATCCAAAAAGGCCCTAACAAGGCATGAGGAGCTCTATTTTTGCTAAAGATCCAAAGATGATGTGAAGTATAATTATTCCAAAATCAATATGAAGGATCGAGACACACGACGAGAAGCTATTACTCCCCTAAAGAATGGAGAAAGTCTATCCAAAAAGACCCTAACAAGGTATGAGGATAAATATATCCAAGTCCGAAAAGGAGGCGGATTGTTGTATATCAAAATCCAAAGTAAAGATTGAAGAAAAATGATGAAGTCGTGGTCCTATATAAAGAATCTCTCAAAAACGTCAAGTGAAGAAATTCCAAAAATATGAAGAGAAGACCATAATTTCAAGAACGTCTTCCCAAGATTTGAAGTATGAAGTACACGCCAAATATCGGTCCGAGAAAGGTCTCAAATCGTGAAACGAGTTATGCCAAGATATGAACTTAAGGAGATACACGAGAAGCCGTTTTAAAAGATTTTGTCCTTCGGCTAACTATTGATCAAATCGTGCTACTTTGCTTTCGGACTAATAACTACTCAAATAAGTCAATATGAATCACTTGTGATCCATGACAAATAGATAAAAAATGCTAGTAACCCATTTCCTTTTATAATAACTAGGATTGCGGGGAGAAAAAGTATTACACAATTTGAACGTATGAGTAGTGTTAGCATTGTGACTTGTACCAACAATGATCTTGTTTTTGCACTTAGCATGGAATGTATGACAATCAAGGATGACGAAATTTACTCTAAGGGACATTAACTTGTTTCTATTCTTAGACCCTAAAAGTCACATTTTGGTGATGAAAATCATACATTATGTCTTTACACATCATCGTAGTATGTTGCAAGTCTTTTACTTTTTCAATAAAGGTTAATAAAATTGAACTTTGGTGATGCTTAGATACTTTATTCTAGCATTGCGTGAGGGCACGGCAATGGCTTAGTATGGGGGAGTGATGAGATGGCATTTATACATGATCTCATCGTTCTTTTCGGGCTTTAAATGCATTAATATGTCATAAAATACCATATATATGCTTGCTTTTGTGTTTATGTGTGTTTTAGGTATGGATATTGTGAAAAAGACAAAAGATCACAAGATACAAGGAAAAACGGACACGAGAAACGAAGCCGTACAAAGAACCGGGCCCTAATCATGGAATTTTCAACAAATACCCTTGAAGACTTGAAGACAAACAAGATTGATCCTCACTCTATGAAGAAATGACACTTAAAACCCTTGTATATTAATAATTACAAGTTTGGTCCCTTAAGTTTGTCAAAATTGCAAAAAGGTCCTTCAAGATTGAAGAAATGGCAAGAATAGTCCCTCAACAATCTCAAATTGCCAATTATGGTCCCTCATGAAGTGAAAGACACATTGAAGACCTTTGAAGATCAACTTTGTCCAAGAACAGCCCTTGATTTATCTCAAAATGGCAAAAATCATCCTTGATAAGCTTTTGCCAAAAGTTGGTGCCAAAAATGACAAGTTGGGAAAGATAATTACAAAGGGAAATCATGTTTCTAGGGCTGGAACTTCATTTGCCAAAAATATCAAAACATAAGGACCAAAAGAGTCAAAGTGGAAAGATTCAAACATAAACTGGCGGTTAACATATTACTTCCCCCAAATTAGGATCAAATGAACTTACTGTTCATCTTTTACCAGCCCAGTTTTCACTCCCACTTTTACTTGGGTAAAACCCAATTAAACTCACACACGTGTAATTCCCACATACCCAAACCCATCCCACGCACAAGAAACCCTTTCCCACGCCTGTGGTCCCAAACCCCCAATTCCCTCTCATCCAATAGCATCATTCCTTTGTCCCCAAGGAAATGACGTGTCCACAATGAACGTCCAAGATGAAAGGCTTCCTCCCAACGCAAAATTAGAAGGCCAAGATCAAAAATTGGACAATTCACCTCAAAAACGTCCAAGGGTATTATTGAGATTTTCTAGTTTAGGGTTTTGTAATTTTAGCTTTCTAGTATCTTCTTAGGTCTCTATATAAGGAGCTCACAGAATGTGTGAAGCCCTTGTTCCAGTTTTCTTCAATAAATCTTGTAATCCCTTTTGATTTATATAAAATTTGGTTTTTTGTTAAAAAGCAAAATTAATTCCTTTTTATGATATATTAAAGTTGGTGTTTATTGTTGAAGAATTCTGAGTTCCACTTTGTGTTTTGGTGAAAGATTTTGTGTTTCAAAATTTTTTCAAAAGGTTGGAAATCTGTGATTTTTGGTGTTATTTGTTCTAAGGTTTGAGGTTAAGAAGAATCAGTGTTAATTGGTGTTTTATTATTGTTTAAACGTGTTTAAAAGGTTTGTAAGGTTTTTGGAAGAGATTTAAAAGGAAAGAAAAGAATCAGAAATAGAATATTGCATAAATATTTGTGTGTTCTTTGATTTTGTTCTTAAGCAGGTGAGTGAAGGATTATTGATCATAGACTGCACCAACCCGAGTTGGTTTGGAGGAGGATTTTCATCCTCTAGGGTTTTGGAAGTAAAACCCTAAGGTAAAATTCCTTTACCTAGTTAAAAGTTCAGAAAATAGCAAGGTTGCATGCTCTTTGTTTGATTCTGTGTTTAAGATGTTAAGCTGTTGGATTTGTGCTTATGTGATGATAGTATGCATGTTTGATGATACTTTGATCAGTTTGAAAAAGTTTTGAAAGGATTTAGCTTGTTAAAACGTTTTGAAAAATTTTAAAAGAGTGTTTGGCAAAGGGTTTTAGCAGGGTGATAATCTTGATTGTGTCTTTTTAAAGGTGTTAGAGCTATTGATATAGATTAAGATAGGTTGCTAGCTAGTTGTAGTTTAATTTGGATCAAAGTTTGAGCTAGTTCAAGTGATAAAAAGTGAAGTAGAGTAGCTAGAAATCTGCTAGTTCACAATCTGCTAGTTTTTGGTCAAATTTTGGTGCTTAGATCTTATAATCTTGTTAGGTTTAAGGATTAAGAGTTGTTGTTATTGATTGTGCTTATGTCTGTGAGTTTGTGTGTTTAAGTTGAAGCTTTAAATCACACTAGGGTGCTAGATAATCAGCTTAAAGCCCACTGTCCTAGTTCTTTGTTACAGCAACCTTGCATAGGCTAGGGAGTGCTTTGATTTGCTTTGTATTGAAGTGCTAAGTGTTTTTTGTTGCTTGTTTTGACTTCTTGTGCTCAAAGGAGCACAAGAGTGCCCCTCCTGTCCATCAATCTACCACCAATTAAGCATATAGTCAAGACCTCTTGGCTATAAAACTCAAAGAGACAATAGCAAAATCTGCTAAGCATTCATATTGAACCAGCCCATGTTTTTTATATTAATTTGTTCTTAATCTTGGCTAAAAAGGTGTAACTGGATTGGAATTAAGCTCATTAGTGTGTTAGTGTTGGTTGGTAAAAAGTAAAAAAAAAAAAAAAAAAAAAAAAAAAAAAGAATAAAAAGGGGGTTTCAAGACTCGAACCCTTGACATACCGTTCAACACACATCATACATAACCATTGCGCCCTTGGGTCTTTTACTGACCAAGGGTGCAAGGTTAATTTACTTAACCAATTTCTCTTTTGTCTTATTTTAATAAAGCCGTAGGTTGTTAAGCTTTTTTCTAGCTTATTTATTAAGCTAAACTTATTCTCTTCATTTTTCCTAGGGCTTATATAGGATTTAGGATTTTTAAAAATTGGTTTCACATTTTTCCGTTTATTAAATTATTTTCTAGGATTTAATTATTAGACGTAATTTAGAAAATCAATAAAAAATACCAAAAAGAGTTTAAATTTTTAGGAAAAATAATTTTTAGGTTTTAAAATATATTTTTGAGGTTTACATCAAGTTTTGGTTTTAAAAACTTTAATTTTTAATTTTATAATATTTTAAGGTTTTTAATAAACTTTAAAGATTTTTATAAAATTAATAAAAAAGGTTTAGAAGCTCTAATTTGTGTTTCTCTTAATTATATTATTTAGGATTTTTAGAAAATTTTAGAATTAATTTTAGAAACTTTTTATTTTTAGTAATATTTTAATATTATTTTATTATTTAATTTTCAAAATTTTACTTTTCTTTCTTTTTCATTTTTCTTAGGTTCTTAATCATTAATTAGGACTATTTCCATTTTTAGAATATTTTTATAACTTTTAGATTTATTTTTATAATTATTTTAAGTTTAATTAGGTTTTAATCATTTTTAATCATTTTTAGAGTTTTAAAAAAAGTTTTAATAGGGTTTAATTTTTAGAAAATTACTTTTTAGTCTCATAATAATATAAGTTAAGTGATTATTCAATAAAATCATATTTTAGACATTTGAATTAGTTAAATTTAATTTTAGGGCTTTAATTAGCATTTAAAATTAAATATTTAATTAATAAAAGGTTTTAAAATATCTTTGTTGGATTTTTATCTTTATTCATATTATTTTAGACTTGTTTTTAGTCTTTTTAATTATTGATTTTGTTTTTGATCTTAGTATAATAATTTTTAATTTGTGTGATTTCTCTACGGCTTTACGTTTACATTTTTACGTCATAGTGTAATTTTCACGAAACCGTCATTCCATCTCATCAATATTAATCTCAAATACATACAAGTTAATTCACAACACCATACCTCCTTGGGAAACGAATCTCTTCTCTCTTTTAAGTGATTGGGTCATTACTTGTGGTTTTCCTAAATCACTCGTCGATACTTACCGCTCTTATACGTTCTTTTGTTTTCCTAAACAAGAGTCGTGTTTTACTACAATCAGAAAGTGAGAGAAAAACTATGTGTATTTTATTAAGTGGAACTAGAAAAAAATGACAACAACCAACCCCTTTCCTAGGAGGAAAGGGGTATTTATACTTCCAAGCTACATTGGGCTTGGGCCGGTCCATGACAAGCCCATGGACCGGTTCTTACTTAACTTAATAAGTAACTATTAACTATTTGTTAACTACGAGCTATTACAACATTAATAATATTGTGGAGTGACCGATACTTCTAATATACGTAAAAACGTATTTCTAACAATCTCCCCCTAAGGGAGGTCACTCCACGTTACAAAGTTCTAAACCTAGCATACTATACTAAGTCTTCGTTCTTTAGCTCGTAGTCTTTTCTTCTTTTCTTTCTTTTGTTGTGAATATGTTGGTTTGATCTTTTAGGCTTTGGCTTGAGAGCATTGTTCTTTTGGCCTTTCACGTGCGATCTTTGCCTTCTTGTGAAACTTGCCTCCTCGTGACTCCATGTTCCACACACTTATGTCTTTTTGTTGAATTCTCGAAAGTTTCAGAGTTTGGTATAGCGGAAGACTTTTTCTTGTACTTTCTTGAATTTTGCTAAACTTTGATGCAGAAAAACATAAGCATGTGGGAACGACTTCTACAGGTACACCGCAACACCACCGTCTTCACTGGTACACAGCAACGCCACCGTCTTCAACAAGTACACAGCAACGCCACCGTCTTTAACAGGTACACAGCGACGACACGAATAAAATGGCTTTGAAAATTTTATTCTAATTCGGTAGCATTTTACCTCCGGTCGGTGAAGACCGTTGGACGATATTAGATATCGTACCCGTGACGGATAGTTTCAATTAAGTAACTTCCTGACAGGAATTCGCGGGTAAACCCGTTCTCTTTATTCGACCGTCCAAATTTGACTGCGAACATAAAGAGTGAATCACTCGGATAAATTATCCTTGTGATTTGAAGCCGTCAATTCATGAAACCTGGAACAAGTGAATTTAAGATTTTCACCATCGTTGCTTTCCAGTTGTCACGAGCTCAATTCATAAAGAATCTTGCGCGTCACCTACCAAGTGCTGTTTGATGTTAACACTAGAAGGATTTCCACTCGTCACTGTGATCAATAAAGAGTCACTCTGAGTGTTCTGGCTAGATCATATGATAATGCGAAGAGGCCTGGAACGAGTTTAAGTTCAATTAAGAATTAAACCACTGTTTCTTTCCAGTTTTTCACAAGATTGGTTCTAAAAGAACCGCACGTGTAACCTACCATGAGCTTGTTTGATGTTGGCTCAAGCAGGATTTCCATCTTCATTGTAATACTTGCGTATCACTCAGATGTTCTGGCAATATTACAGGAATACTGCGTAGGACTCATGAAAATCTCTTACTTTTCACAGTGTGTGAGAAAGCAAGGAATAAATGGAAAGTTTCCTAATGAGACTTTTGATGATATCTTGGCTCTAGACTCGATTGTGCGTTTTGATTTAGTGAGCGATGGCTGGAGAGGAGTGCCACCTTTTCAATACCAGTCTATTCGGAGTGAATAAACCAATAGATAACGTGTTGATCTCCGTGTGATTAAAACAAATACCTTTTGAGAGATATTTGAGTTAGCTGGGAAGGGTTGTGCATTGCATCACTGGGTCCATGATGTCTGTCTTCAATATTAAGAATCATTAAACAATGATCTTAATAGCATATGTATTGACCTGGTTTCTGCCTAAGTTGTAAGGAGGGCTTCTTTCTTTACACCCTTTATCTTTACAATTCTTTTTCATTCTTCAACCCCTTCAATGCTTACCAATACGTCATCACTAGCACCTTGTTGTGATTGTTCCAGTGCTAACTTAAGTACTTGGTCGGCATTCAGCTACATTCACAATCTTTCTCCATCTTTCCTAAGGACTACTATTTCTAGCTATGGAATGTCCTTGGGAAGATTCCTCCGGTTCTAGAGAAATCATTGGACTTTAACCTATCCTACCATCCTTATGTCACCACAATATTTACCGTCGTGAATAGAGATGTTTTGGGTAAGTGTATGTCACCATGAAATCCATTTTGAAGTGCAAATCCATTTTGCTCCCCCTTAACATATGCCACGATATCCGAAAACATTTTGCACATGTCGGGATGAGCTATCACGTTAAGTCAAACCATTTATGATTGATCATATCCCATATTAAATCACATTTTCTCCCCCATATTAAAAATATTAACCCAATCGATATTTTTAATATCAATTGATTTAATAGCATTTTAAGAAACTTTGGGAAGAAAAATGCAAATCTAGTTATCTTCATGATTTTAACAAGCTCCCCCTCAAATTAATGAGGGTGTACTTGAAACGTAAATTAAATACCTTTTAAACACAAGTGTAAGGTATTTATCACGTGCAAAGATCATATATGATAATGAATTCACAATATTAGCAATTTACGAGGTTGGACCTGAATGATGGAGAACATCATATGAGAGAAACACATGGTTCTTGTTCACGATTGTTGGTCTTCCTCGTAACTTCTGAAGTTATCTCTTGACTCCATGTGTATGATTGATATCGTTGTCTTAACACCAATATGTGAACTTGGCACTCTCGGCATCAAGGATTCTGAATGCTGGAAAATTGCTCCCCCTCAATTGTTGACCCGTGTTCTATTGAAAGAGCTGTAGTCACCGTTTGAGTAGTCGCATCGTCGAGTATGTAGATATCAATTGCAAGTTGCTACGGTTGGTGGAGATGATAACTTCGGATTCTGAAGTCAAAGCTTTCCGGTGAAATGCTTGACTTCAAAGTGAAAAGCGGGTTACTATTGGAAATAATAGCAAACCATTTTGAGCATGTTTTAAAAGTTTGAACTTCTGCTCGAACTTTATTTACAACCCCGTGTCATTATTGAATGACATTTCTAGGTTCGTAAATATTATCGATTCCAGAAGACATGCTCTTTTTATCAAAACATTTTTGAACACACAATCTTGAAAGATTTAGAAAAACCTTTTGAGAAATTCTCGAAAAATTGTGTTCAAAGTTTTGAAAACCAATTACTTGAGCTTAAGATGTTGAATATCTTACAAAACGAGCTCAAGTCCGAGAAGTTGTAAACTTCCCGTTGTCAAGGATAAGTTTATCATCGGCGATAAACTTTCCTTTTATCTGAAGGACGAGTCCTAAGCTGACATTTACTTAGAAGTCGTTTTTCATGAGCTTGAAAACTTTGACTGTTTTATCGGAAAGCTCATGACCGAGAAAGGTTAATTTCTCGTTATGAGGAAAAGTTCTCTTATTTAAAAGATACACTTTCCTTTCTGAGCTTAAAACTTCGAATGTTTTAATACAAGCTCATGACCAAGAAAATTGAATTTCTCGTTATGAGGATAAGTTTATCATTAATGATAAACTTTCCTTTATTTGAAGTACGGGTCATCATCTGTTATTTAATGATGAGCCTTTGTGCATGAGCCTAAAAACTTGGAATGTTTTTGATATAAGCTCATGCCCGAGAAAAAATTAATTTCTCGTTGTTAGGATAAGTTTACCATCGGCGATAAACTTTCCTTTCTTTGAAGAGCGAGTTATAGTCTGTGATGTGACTATAAGTCCTTGTGCATGAGCTTAAAAACGTGGAATGTTTTTAACATAAGCTCATGCCCTAGAAAAATGAATTTCTCGTTTTTAGGATAAGTCATCATCGGAATGAACTTTCCTGTCTTTTGAGATCGAGTTACAGTCTGTTATGTGACTGTAAGTCCTTTATAAGCTTTAACCATGAATCCCCTGGGATACTAGTTTCTCTGATATCTGCTTCTTCAGCAACCAAACTCTGAGAGTGTCCTCAGTTGAACGGTATACAATGATTGGACCGCTTCGTTCTTTTGGAACATCAACTTTGGTACCTGCATTCTCATTAGGAGTTTGTATACTTTTGCATAGGTTAGAGATATCTATTTTAGAAGCACGTGGGGGTTCACGGTTTTCTTTTCTTGTGTCAGAGGTGGCCTGAGGGGATGATTCACCTGTCTTAGTTGGCAAACGTTTCCTTTTATAGAAAACCTTAAGTTCAGGCTTAAGTGATGTATCATCCTTTTCAATTTCCTCCCTAGCAGTCTTAGTAGAGTCGGAGATTATCCTAGTTAAAGGGCACTCGTTTCCTACAAGAGTAAAAGATCTACCAGTGGGGCGCCACATTTTACCAACGGGTTTGATTTTAGCAACCCACTGGGATTTAAGTCTAGCACGGGAGTTCACCTCATTAAGCAATTTTTTGATACAGGAATCATGATTTGCCGTAAAGACACATTTTCTACATGTTTTACAAGTAGCATATTTAATGTCCGAGTAATTCCTAGATGATTGATCGATGCTCCTAGGAGACGTCATGCTACGGTTAGCAGTGTTGGGTAATCTAGAAGGCATCTGACTAGGTTTGACATTGCTATCTCTTACATGTGTCTTTTGCTTAGCTTCCCTAAGACCAGATTTATGGCTAACGTCATTTGAACTAGTTCTAGACGTGGTCATTGAACTATTCTTAAAGAAACTAGAGGCAATCATATGATTTGGTCTTGTTAAAGCTGTTATGGTCACATAGGGCCTAGATGGTGGAGTGACTGGTCTAGGAAAGTGAACCAAATCAACTTGGGAGGCAAACCGCGGTCTCGAGGATTGTGGTCGCTCGGATCTAAATGCAGTAGGTTGTCTGACGATCGGTTGTCTGACGAACTGATTTGTAGGCGGTTTCCCCAAGATTGATGGTTTTTCAAGCTTTGTGTCCACACTAGGTCCTCTATTTTTCCTTAACTCGTTTTTCAACGCAGCTATAGCAAAAACCTTTTCCTGTACTTGAGCTTTTAAGGTCTCATTCTCTTTGAGCAATTCATCTTGGGATGCCAACTTAGACTCAAGCAACTTAAGTTGTTTCAAAAGATTATCCTTTTCAGCTTTAGAATCTAAAACTTTTTGATCCAATTTTCTTTCAAGAACAACGTTTGACTTTTCAAGTTTTTCAAAGTATGTTTCAAATTTGTCTGTTTTCTTAGAAAATTCAAGTTTGGCATCCTCAAGATCTTTTGATTGCTGAGCTACGATCGTTTCGAGCTCTTTAATCTTGGAATCAGAATCAGTTAACGAGGCAGTTATAAAGCATTTATCATGATGTTTAGCATTTTGAACACTTTCTCCCCCATTATGACTCTCATCGGATGAATCAGAAGTGGTATTTCTATCACTCTTTTCCATCCCATGTTTGTCATAATTAGGTTCAGAATGCCCAATATGCGGCATGTCATCAACATATACATCATAAACAACATTACATTGTACCATGTTTGCCGGCTCTTCGTCATAAACGGGTAAGGTGTCATCAAGAGAGATCTCGTGAACATTCCCTGACGTGCCACTGGTATCATGTTGTCCTCCTGATTCCGTGCTCTTGCCATCGTTAGGCTCAAAGTTTTCAACCGTATGACCAGTTTCCTCTTGCATCGAAGAGTCTTGCACTCCATTATCATACCCTTGCTGAAGTCGAGATCTTTCATAAATCGAAGACGAGACCGATGACATGAGTTTCAAAATCGTATCACGGAAAACTCGAAGCTCGGTATGTGTATCTCGAAGAAATGATTGGCAAATCACTGAACTTTCAGGCTCGATGATATTGAATTGGAGGAAAGGCGTGAGTTGTGTCACAAGATCCTTATAGGCAAGTGCCGATGCAGAGTGATTAAAGTTTCCATGGTTGAGTTGCTCGGCGAGTTGGGTCAAAGTGGTAAAAATTGAGTCGATGAATATATGACGATCTTGTCCAAAGATTGTCACAAATTCGCTCCCTCCTTGAATCCCCGAAAGAGTGACAAGATGAGACTGGAGCATTTGAAATGAATTTATACCACTTTCTCGAGCTTTGTCTTGCATTCGATGCAAGTCTCCCTCTTTAAGTGTCGAATTGAACGAATCCATTGAAAATCGAGGAAAGATAAAGAAAAATGATGTGGATGTTGTTGTAGTCGGGTTTTTACAATTCGACTCGGCTCAAAAAATGTTGTTGGCTCAAACGATTATAGATTAAACCGGATACTAATAGGTCCAATTTAAACTCGGCTCACTGCAAAAATAAATCCCGTCACTATAACTCGTTACTTTTGTCTTCAAAGCCGGCCACAAAACTTTTAACCCGTCACTATAAGTCGTCACTATAACCCGTCAAAAATTTTTCACGGTAACTTTAAAAAAAATACCCGCCTTAACACGATTTGCCAAAAATAAATTAACTTTTAAAATTAACATTTAAAATCTAAAAATATAAAAAAAATAAACTTGAACTAAAAAAAAATCTTACTTAATTAAAATGGGAAATAAAATAAAATAAAAAATCTGATCTTTAAACAATAAAAGTCTTTGTTTAAATAAAAGTCTTTGAGAAGTCCTCTTGTTTCCTCCGCCTAATAAAACGTGGCCCAATCAGATTCTTTCCACCGCCCCACTTTCTTGTTTAAACCGCCCCTAATATAATAAACTCCTTCCTAATCTCTCTCTCACAATCACTAAAAACAATCGATCGTCCTCTCTCTCTCCCAATCAAACCGCAAACACAAACCTAATCTCACGCAATAAAAATCAGTTATGAATCAAACCAAAACTCATCTCATCCACGAATCCCAGCTACAATTGATAACTCAATAAAGGTGAATCTTCAAGACCTTTGATAAGGTCTCGGGTAGGTGTTCTTTTAAGTTTTAATTGTAGTCTCTCTCTTTTGTAGCGTCATTCTGTGTGTTTGGTGTGACCGAGGGTGTTTGTTTGAGTCGAGAGTTTGTTGTCGAGAGTTTGTTGTCGAGAGTTTGTTGGCGAGAGTTCGAGGGAGAGTTTGTTGTCGAGTTTGTTTGCGAGAGTTTGTTGTCCGAGGGTGTTTGTTTTGAGGGTGTGTGTCCAGGGAGGGGAGTTGAGTTGAGGTTTTTGTGAAAGGTTGTGTTTTGTTTTGGGTCAGAATGATGAGGGTTTTTGTCAGAATGATGAGGGGGAGTTTGGGAGGATAGTGTGTCGAGAGAAGTGATGAGTCTGTAAATGAGTCTTTAAGGATGGATCTGTGTCGTTGGTGTTGGAGTCCACTTACCTTTTTGAGTCGAGTGTTTTTGTGTTTAATGGTGTCGAGTCTAAGTTAATGGTGTTTGTGTTGAGGGTGATTGGGTAGAGGTTGGAGTTGATTGTGGGTGTATTGGGTGGGTAATACGAGAGACGAGAGGGGAACGAGAGGATGAGTGAGCCAGTCGAGGGTCGAGGTTGGGTTTGGAGTCGAGTCGAGTGGGTTTGAGTCCAAGTGTTGAGTGTTGGTCGAAAATTGGTGTCGAGTCAAAAAAAAAGGTTCCCGTTATGTTTGAATTGTCTTCATTCGGAACTTTTCATTCATTCGGAAGAGTCATTCGTTCGGAAGATTTCGTTCGGAAGAGTTCCGAATCGGAAGAGTTCCGAATCGGAAGAGTTCCGAATCGGAAGAGTTCCGAATCGGAAGTTTTCGAGTCGGAAGTTTTCAAGTCGGAAGTTTTCGAGTCGGAAGTTTTCGAATCGGAAGTTTTCGAATCGGAAGTTTTCGAATCGGAAGTTTGTCGAATCGGAAGAGTGTCGAATCGGAAGACAATAACGATTCAGAATATGCGGAAAACTGGTTGATACGGAATGACAGTTATGATAGGACAGTTTTGGACAGTTATGGAACTTTGGACAGTTTTGACAGTTGACCAAAAATGAAAAACTGACCAAAAAAAAGAAAAACCCAGAAATGATGTAAACTGATAAACGGAGAAACGAAAAACTGATTAAAAATATATATATATATATATATATATATATATATATATATATATATATAAAAATCTGATTATAAAAAATTGATAAAAGAAAACTTAAAAAACTGATGAGAAGGACATTTGGGTTGATTCGAAACTCTAGACAAAAAATCAAAAGATAAAAATAAGATAAAAAAAGAAAAAAAATTTTATATAAAATAAGTAAATCTAACTTTTTTATAGAAATTTGTGATTAAATTTGTGATTAAAACAATAAAAGAAAATACAAACTTTTTATAAAAAACACAAACTTTTTATGAAAAATACAAACTTTTTATGATCTAAAACATAAAAACACAAACTTTATATATAAAAAATACAAACTTTTTAATATAAAAGCTTGATTAAATCAAAACCCACCAAAATCAATAAAAGAAAAACAAGAATAAACCAAACTAACCATGCTCTGATACCAATTGAAGGTCTACGAAATTGTTGGCCTATTCTACATGATGGATTTGATGGATTAAGATGGTTGATTAATTGATAAACATAAAGAAGATGAGATGAAAGAGATGAGGGAGTGGAGAGAGTAAGGAGAGAAGGGAGAAAGTTAGAGAGAGAAAGTAAAGATGGAAATGATTGAGTGTCAAATGAACAATCAACAACCCCTCCTAACATGCTAGGAGGGGATATATATAGCCCACCCTACATGTGGGCTATATGGACTATACATAAACTAAATGGATCACGAGCCCATTACATAATTATCGTTGGAGCGACCGATCCTTCATAAATACGTAAAACATATTTCCAACAGAATCATTTATCGAAAATCAATATGAAGGATCGAGACACACGAAGTAAAGCTAAAACTCCCCAAAGTCATGGAGAAGTGTATCCGAAAAGACCCTAACAAGGTATGAGGATAAATAGATCCAAGTCATAAAAGGAGGCGGATCGTTGTATATCAAAGTCCAAAATAAAGATTGGAGAAAAATGAAGAAGTCGTGGTCCAAGTATGAATCTCTCAAAACTTCAAGTGAAGAAATTCCATTATGAAGAGAAGACCATAATTTCATGAACGTCTCTCAAGATTTGAAGTATGAAGTCGCTGCCAAATATCGGTCCGAGAAAGGTCTCAAATCGCGAAACGAGTTATGCCAAGATATGAACTTTATGAGATCCCGAGAAGCAGTTTTAAAAGATTTTGTCCTTTAGCTAACTACTGATTAAATCGTTCACTTTATTTTCAGACTTAATAACTTTCGAAATAAGTCAAAAATGCATCTTCGTGATCATTCAAGACAATAATAAAATATAAGAGATACACCTAGGAATAAGGGAGTCTAAGTGAGTAATTAGCCCACATGAGTTCGTGATAGTTTACTAACTTATAATAACAATGATCTCGTTTTTAAGCTTGGTTTGGAGAAAGTGAAAACTTGAGGATGATGATTATTCATGACATTTCCAAAACCCAAGGTATGCTTTTTGATTTCTTTACTTTTAATGTTTATAGTTTTTTATCTCCTTAATAAAGGCCACTATGGATTGATTATGATGAGAAGTGTAAGCATGCTTTGTAACTAATGCATTGCACGAGGACATTGCAATGGTCAAGTGTAGGGGATTTGATATGTGTGTAAACACACATCTTTTCTACCACTTAATTACAGTAATAACCGGACCAAAACGTGTATTTTATGTCTTTTATGTCGGAATTATGCGTGGTTTGTGTTTTTGTTGTGATTTAGGACGAAAAGGTGAAAAGTGGAGAAAACACGGGAAATCACGGGCATTTACAGACTTTTATTGAAGAAAAAGATGAAAGACGAAGTCAAGAAGTCAAGAGTGCAAAAAGAACGGAAGTCCAAGACCAATTCTGAAGATTTATCGAAGAAAAAGTCAAAAGACAGAAGTTTACTTAAAGCCGAGGAACTCAAGTCTTATTTATCGAAGAATTAAAAGACGAGTCCAAAGAAATCCCGAGCCAAAAGTCATCAAATTCCAAGATTAACAAAAAGATTAAGAAGGAAGGACTTAAGGGCGCAATTAAGAAGAAAGGAAGGAGGGGAGGAAGCTTCCTCTAACCACCCTCCTAATCTCCTATAAATACACCCCATTTTCATTCATTTGTTTTTGTTGGCTAGATTGACAAACTAGTTCTTCCACCTTTACTTTTATGCACCTTTATTTACTTGCACATTTAATTACTTGTCTTGCACCTTTAATACCTTTAATTTTCAAGTAAGTGTTTCTTTTAATTCTCGCACCTTTACTTTATCTTGTTGATCTCATTCTTCCTTTCTTTAATCTTTGATGTATATGCTTTTTGTCTTGTTGATTCGTTTAAAGATTACATTTTTATGCTTTTGATTGTTTTAAATCATTTATTTTCATAGCTTATTTGGTTTATTTTCAAGTTTATATAGTTTTTACAAAAGTTATTTTAGTATAAAAAGTTGTTTTTCTTAAAGCTTATTCATTTCTTGTTTTAAAAGTCTTTAAATTTCTGTTTAGTAGCTTATTTTCACACGTTTTACCTTAGGATTTCGTCTAGTGCTTATTTAGGATTATAGCTTATTGTTCTAGCTTAATTTGCGTACTTTCCTCTGTATTCCGATTGGGTAATCGGAAAAGGGAATTACATTCCTATCGGTGTGGTCGGAAAAGGGTTTGTATATTCCGATTTGGGAGACTTTGGTATTCCGATCAGGACAAGGGTAGTGGTATTCCGATCTGGTCTGGTGACAGGTATTCCGATTGGTGCTTTTTCCCCCTTTTCCGATCGAGGTGTTGTGTGGTATTCCGATTTGGACTAGTGACAGTATTCCGATCACGGGTTCCGAACGACATTCTGACCAGGTCCACTCCAGCATTCCGATCAGGCAGCTCATCCCTCATTCCGATCAAGTAAGTTGGTATTCCGATAGGGACTAGTGACAGTATTCCGATTGGGTTCCGATCTATATTCCGATTTGGGGGTAAGCTAATATTCCGATTGGTAAGATCGGAATATATTCCGATTGGATTTATTTTACTAATTTGTCTTGTTTAATTTTTAGTTTATGTTTTTAATACTTGTCTAATTTTAATTTCCGTCACGCTTTAATTTTTAGTCATTTAATTAATTTACTTTCCGTCACGTCTTTAAATATCACATTTTACGTTTAATTAGATTTAGATTTATTTTCACGCCACTTTACTTTCAACGACATTTACTTTAATTGTTTTGCACATTTAAATTTAAAAACAACCAAAAATATTTGTTTCCACCAAAATAAAACTGAGTCACATAGAGAGCCTATATCAATTCGATTAGAACAACACACAACGAACTTAAACGAATCTAATTTTCTTACTAGGCAAAAGCCTTGTAACATCTTCTATAAAAGAAACCCTATACCCTTACATGTGTTAACTTTATCTCACAATTTTCTCCAACCTTAAAGCTATTGTTAAGGCCCTAATATATATATATATATATATATATATATATATATATATATATATATATATATATATATATATATATATATATATATATATATATATATACTTTTACCTATCCAGAATTTACTGATTTTTAACATACCAAAAGTTTGTTATGACCAGAGAGTCTTAACCTATTCTATTTACTTAGCCCTTCTCCAGATCTTTTATTTAATATATAAAAAAAGGTCTTATGTTAATATGAATATCCCATCACATTGCTAAGTACCCTAACCAACCCAAAACATTAATTGTAAACCGACTGATCCAAAAACTGTTTTGACCTACGATTGTTTTTACCCATTTCCCGACCTCTAATTTAGCTCTCGTTTCTTTTTTTCAAAAAGCTAACTCAAATACCTTTAAGTGAGTACCAAATTTGACTTCAAAAAGTTTACCAAACTCTAGAAATGATCAAAACAAGTGCCTCAAAATTCTGTCTAGTTTTTAAAAACGAATTTAACACAACTAAATAATTACCCACAACATGTATAGGTCTTAACCTTTATTAATCTTAACATGTTTATATCATTAAAATATATATTTTACGTTAAAACAAACCCTAGATCCATCATTTATTGATAAAGAATTATTATATAACAATTTAATTAAAAGAATAAACAAAGGTTTTACCTTAAAATTTTTGGAAGACAAAAAAAATATATAGAACCCTAAAAACTTCTCCAAGCCGTCGACTTCTTTTAATCTCCAGGGATTATGTTTGTTTTTTATTTTAGTTTACACTTTATATAGTTACACATATTAATCCTAGCCTAAGTAAAATTGTCCACTTTCCTTTTTTCCTTTTGTTCTTTTTGCGTCGACTACAAACCGCCCCATATATTTTTTTTTCTATTTATTACTAAATAATGTATTAATAACATTACCTTCATTTACCTTAATTTATTTCAGCTCCTAAAGTTCCCAAAACACTAAAACCGTAAAACTAGTCAATTTTACGCGATTACCGTAAAATACGTAAAATTCTTAATTTTATGAAAACTCTTAAAATAAGTTAATGACTAAGTAACTAAGTCTAAATAAATTAAAATTAACCCGTACATTATACCCGACACTAAATCCTTACTCCAAGCCCTCTAAACGCTAAACCTCGTATCGTAAATATACGATTTACTATAAGACATATACGTGTACATAAAATCTTAAAATAACACTATTTCACTTCATAGTCACTACTATGTGAGTTCATGAACATGAAATAATCACACATCGTTTTATTCACAAGGTACCCCGTACCCGTAAAAGATATTCAAACCACACTCTATTCACACCAAATAAACATATAAACACATAATAACACATAATTTCACGAAATACGCCTAAAATAAAAACTAAGTGACGAACCTCAAAACCGTGGTTGTCACATTAAAATAATAACTTTTCAATACGAGGAAATATTAAGAGGTAGAATGAACACGATAATTGCTTAGACGGACAAGGAGCATTAAAACGAATTAAGATTGTTAATCAACAAAGAAACGCAAATCGCGCAAACTGTAAAACACGACAATCTACTTTACTAGAGGAATTATGGAGAAATATGAATTAAATATGGATGTTTAAAATACGGGTTGTCACAAGTATCTTACTCGGATTTGGTATTACTTTAAAACTTAGCTTAAGTACCTTCTTGATAAAAAAAATACAAGGTTTGTTTGTCTATGGCGTTAAATTATTACGACACTTTCAAAATGGTGCCAGTATAGTTATAGTTGCTTATCAGGGTGTTTGGTGATTTGAAATCAAAACTATATATTTAGTGAATAAACTGTCGCTAAGTCTTTTTCTTGATAAGGATTTCAAAGTAATAGTAAAACAGTCCAAAATAATTATTTTGACCGGCTTAAGAGCTTTTGGATGACTGTATGGTCTTAAAACTCGGATTTATTAATACGATTAAAGAAAATTAAATTTACAAATTATTTAGAATCATTGATAGAAATATAAATTAAATCGATATGATAAAATCAAATAGTTTACAAGGTAAGGCACGATGTTCGTTTTAAACACTAGTTATTGAGGGTTTGCTATGATATAAGATCCGGTGGTCTAGGAGGTGGAAGAAGATGAATGCCATGGTTAGACGAGAGTAATAAACAGTAATAGATAAGACAATCTGAGAAATGGTTACAAGATGATAGAATTTCAAAAGGTTTAGCCGGAATCGTCGTGAGACATGTGTTATCAACGATGATGAAAGATGTGAAAACAAGAACTTCAAACCTCGACCCAAATCAGTGGTACGTTAGAAATAGAAGAAAGATAAAATAGAATGAAAAATAAGTCATGTATAAAGAAAGGATAAAAGATCCATATGTGTTCACATGGTAATTTATTCGACATAAATATGCTTTTAAGAAAGTAGAATATCAGTTCTCGAATGATACAACTAATCCGAAAAGTTTCTATTTTTGAAAAGTTTCTATATTAGGAAAGTTTTCGATTCTGTAAAGTTTACAAATTTAGCACGTTAATAGTGACGCAAAAATGTACACTTTCAAGACTCGAAGTCTAAATCAATTTGGTGTAAAACGATGTTTTAGAAAACTTTCTAGTTTTAACAAGACCTGAAACCTAATGTGAAATGACCAAAATACACCTGCAAGATTCTGTGCAGGTTTGACTTTTACTCTAAAAACGTAGATTTTACTTTTAAGTTTTGACCCGTTTATACTAGTTTTTGGACTTGGTTACCTACGTGGTAAAGTTAAAACGGCATTTTGAACAACTTTTGTTTTACTCGAGACTTGAAACGGATAAAAAAATGGACGAAAATGCCCTCGCATCAAATCTGTCACCAAAATGATGTTTTAGAAATACGCAAAAAATAAGTTCTTAAATTTTACAATTTCAAATGAGCGTAACTTGCTCATTTTTAAGATTTACAGGTCGAATTTTATGTCCTAAACGAATGTCTCAACAAGTAGAAACATATTTTTATGTCTAAAGTTTATAAAAATATTTTCTCTACATCGTTAAATTACATGTAACTTTTCTACAGGAAGTATATTTTTCGACACACCTTGAAATTTAATCAAACTTCATAACGACCCAGAATTTATGTACACACATGACTTGTGGATTCCATAAAAATGAAAAAGAATAGATTGTATAATTAAGCATATAAAGAAAACAATATCGAAATGGTTTAAGAATACCAACGATAATCTAAGAAACCAAAAACGGCGCACGACATCCGTGTCTTAGATTTCAAGATGCAATGTAGGAAGGTCTCTTAGCGGTGTGATTTTCCAATAGCACAAGACATACCGAGAAAGAAATAGAACATTAACGAGTTGCACTCCCGGAGTGAGGAGGTTTAATGAAAGGGGAGGATACAAGTTTATAGGAGTAAAATCATATTCCAAACAAGCACCACATTATTTTATAGGATATGAATTACTAGATGACGTTGGTGTTTCCAAGGTACAAACGAACGTTGTAAATCAAAGTCGAAACGTAGAATGATCAATGAAATAATATTTTATCGATATAAGAGTGTCGTGTAAAACGGTGACGTAAAGGTAAATCAAGGTTATGAAAACCCACGATATTATTCAACACGGATTCAAGGAATGCTTCGAGATGTGTGACTCACACGATGTCTTTTAGTCTTTTTCTGAGACACATTGAGCTATACAATGGTCTATAGACTATTTTTTTTCAAGACATCCAATCAGAAATGGTCGGAAATCAATTTGGATATCTAAATAGATATCTTAAAGAGGTTAAACAATGAAAGTAACATGCACATTAGTAAATGATAATCGAAAGTTTCGTCGGACATAACAATTACTTAACCTCGTACAATGGTATCACGAGAGTACGCACAACATAAAAGTGTGTCGAGAAACTTAGACGGTTCAAAACAAACGAGTATATGAGATTGATCATTTTAAGCATAAATGAAATAGCAACTGTACTCAGAAAAGTGAGTATGAGAAGTCGGCAGCATAAACGCTCTGAATAAAAGTATATAACGTCATAACGATTTAAAATCATTGTAACAAGATCAAATTCACAAGAACATGAAATTGAAAAAAATAAAGTAAGGCAGATGTAATCACAGTAATACCCAATGATAATTCATTAAGCACAAAGGATTTGGAAAGAGATGGTAATTATCGTCATTAGGGTAAAGTAATATTTCAAAATGTAATCAAGATGAAATATTACAACGACATATAAAAGTAAATAATAAGGATTAGAGAGTTACCCGCGCAAATATCTAACAACATTGGCAGATTCTGTGTTTGACACTAAAAAACATGAAACATTTGAAATTTTAGTTATAGACCAAGTTTTGAAAATGACTCAGTTCCCTATAACCACTGCTCTGATACCAATCTATGACACCCCCAAAATCAGGCAAGGAAACACGTAGGCAGCATGGGGGTGCCACGTCATGGTAATGAAATAATGATATATAAGTGACACAAAATTGACATAATAAAACATTCATATTACATCATAAAATATCAGAGTTTTAACTCAAAGGTCCCAAAGTTTTATAGGCGGATAAATCTACTATTTAAACATGGTTTTGTAACATATAGTTAGCAAGAATACAAGATAAACTTCTGACAGCCTTTACCAAAATCAAAGTTTAAATATAACACAAAAATCTCCAAGCTGCGAAAATATCCTACGGGCTTCAATCCAAGCAAAACTAAGTATTATTACCTGAGATTAAACATGTAAAACGTCAACACAAAGTTGAGTGATATTCATAAGTTTAGTAGCAAAGTTGTGGAACACAAGCATTCATTTGTAAAACAAGTAAATAGGGAAAATGGTTATGTACATTAACCATAGTCCGTAACCATTATTATTGCTATTTAGCTCATGACACTGAAGCTTAACAACATGTAAGTTCTCCTAGTGAGTATGCAGCCTAAATACTCACGTATAAACAAATGTAATGCGTCAAAGTAATACGAGACGAGGATTGTCAATCCCGATGGATCCACCCACAACATTCGCGCTTAGCACAAAGTAATACGGGAAATTTAATGGTTCATGATCATGAGGGGAAACTTAGTGGCTATGGACATTGAAAGCAATAATAATAATAATGAAAAACTGTTGGAAAGCATACAAGTTCTAAAAAGCATACAAGTTTGGGATAGCATACAAGTTCTGGATAGCATATAGTTTTAAATGAATGTGTTCCACCATGTAAAATCTCACCCCGAGTTTATAAATAATGTGCAAGTAGTAAAAAGGGGCTATGAACTCACCTTATCAGATGAAGTAGTAGTAAGACGATCGCCGACGATATAGATGCCCGGTAAAACATGAAAGTCGCAACCTACCAAATAAGGCGCGCACTTCATCAATATACTTAAGTATCGAAACATACTTAGTATAACCAATTAAATAAACTTAAAACCATAGTAAATACACAAGAACAAACCACAAAATTGAATTTACTAGACGCTTTTACAAGACTACGTTATTAAGACAAGTGCTCCCGAAAGCACTCGGCCGGTACATACCAAATCTACCCCTTGATTTCCCATACTTAGACAACTTGGATTTTTATGAAACTTGTTGAAAAAATCAATCATAACCTGAGAAAAACTCAGTTTAAATTTCATCCAAAGATTTACATTTTAGAACCACCTGCTCAACACATTTCTAGACGCTAAAATCCGGACAGTTTTGTACACTTGACTCGTGAAACCATTTAGACATCTTTACCTAAAACCATTTACAAATCCAACAATTGAATTTGAAAATAGACCCAAAATGTTAAGTTTAGAGCCTGAGAACAGCCCTTGAACATTTTTGAAACTCAATCTATAGTCCGAGATTTGACCAATTATCGACAACAATTTCGTGTTGTGTCTATACTCGCCTCCCGGTATACGAATATTCAAACTAGCATAACTTACTCATCGTTTTGAATTGGAAGGCCTACTTTATACCGAATCGAAGCTTGGGAAAAACTCTACAACAATATCTTATCAATCCAACTTCAACTCGGATTTAAGACCACGAAAAATACCTTTAAAGTCACTTATCTAAAATAGACTTTTAAAAACCATATTAAATCATTGTTTGGACCCATTTTAACCATTGGCATACTTCCAATACCACCTAATAATCATCCTAACCAAAATCTAAATACTCCTAATCACTTGCATGACCATCATACTTCATAACCCCATTCTAAATAAGACACACATTATAAATAAATACCATTAAAATAATATTAACATGAATATGGAACCATACCACAAGCAAAATAGATCAAAGCTCCAAGAACACCAAACCTCTTGGTTTGGTCATCTGTTTTAAACATAAAAACACCATGGAAAAACTTTTCTCAAGCTTCATTATTCACCAATTAGAGATCCTAACATCAAAACAAGAACATGCAATGAACAAATTTGATCAATCAATCTTTTTTCTGCAAATAGTTTTTGAAAAATTAAAGTGGTTGCATGTTGAAATTAAAGGTTGAAAAACACTCACAAGGTGAAAATAAAGGTGGGTCTTTGATTATTTTCTTTCAAATCCAAGTTTTAAAAGTGGTGGTGGTGGTTTATGGTGATGGGTGGCCGGTGGTGTACAAGAGAGAAAGAGAACGAGTGTTTTATTTAATTTTTTTAATGTAAATAATGAAGTGTGTGTGAAAAAAGTTGATTAAATAAGATGGGGAGGGTAGGTTTTGTCATTTTAGTTTTCTTTTGGCCTTAGTAACAAATCAAGATTTAAAGAGTGGGAAATAAGTTACTAGTCGGTTATAAAAATTTACGGGGGTCGGGTTGCGTAAAAATACTTTCTAAAAGTTAAAACGCGCCCAAAATATAATAATATGATTCCGACACGACTTAATACGCAATTTAAAATCAAAACGTCAAAAATATCAAATATTGAAACAATCAATAATAAAACGTAAAATTTCGGGCATCCATCGGTATTGCGATCACTAGTAATTCTCGTTACCCGTTGATTTGAGTAAACTTTTTGTAAAATGCACGCGGGTGATTTTAAATCAAAGATTTTGATTTAAATATATACGAAAAAATAAAATAAGAAATTTTATATTTCTGAATAAAGTATTATCAATAATTAGAAAAATACTTAAAAATATAATTTATTAAAATTATCGAGATCTCAGGATTTACGTATGAAGGATACAAGAAAATGTAACATATTAAAAAATTCAAGAAGTATGAATAATAGAATAAAATAATATCAGGAAAATACGAGTTCTCACAGTTAATTATAAGTTAATATGTTAAACATAGAGTACTCGTATTCTTTCAAAAACTCATGTGTCCTAATTATTTGTTTTTTCCCAACGCTTTTATATTAAATTGTTAATATATAGATTTTTTGCGGTTTATTCACTATTATTGGTTTTTAGCTAATTCTAATAGTTTCCATGTAATTAAATTAGAAAAACATTTGTGAATCGCCAGCGTCACGGTTTTGAAGTATTGGCAAACCGAATAATCAAAAGCTTCCCCAAATAATAATTTAAGTTCCTTTTCACCTGAATCAAGCAAAAAGTTGAAGCTCACAAGGCCGAAAAATTTATGCGAAAATTGAAAGTGAATGTCTTAAAACTCGAAGCTTTAAAGATCCAAAATCCGCTTTAGCGTGAGGATATATGTCAAGTAATGATAAACACCTCATGGCGAGGTTCAATAAAAGACAATGGCAAGACCGAAGTAATAATAAAAGCTCCCTGGCGTAGTTGAATAAAAGATGGAGTCAAACCATGATAATCAAAGCCACCGATAATGAGACGGGTAATAATGTTCATGGTAATAAGCCAAATGTTCAAAACCGTTATAAAACTGTGTTTATCGAATCTTATTTGTTGACTTAATTTTTTGACATCATTATCTATTAGGGTAGGTTACTAATTTAATGATTTTGATAATACCGTTTCGACTCTATTTTTGGACCTAATCTGTATTCACGCATAAGTCGAAAATGTATCCTCTTGATCATTAAGACAAAATTAAAATGTAAGAGATACCCCTTAGGAATAAGGGAGTTTAAGTACGTGATTAGAGCATATGAGTAGTGTTAGCATTACTAACTTGTAATAACAAAGATCTTGTTTCACGCTTAGCATAGAATTGGGTGAAAATCGAGGACGACGAAACTATATCTATGAGGCATTCACGTGTTCTTATTCTTTGACCCTAAAAGTCACAGTCTCGTGATGAAAACAATATATTATGTCTAAAACACAAGTGGTAGTTAATTTAAATTTACGTTTCAATAAATGTTGAATAAAAATGAATTTTGTAAGTGCTATGATACTTAATTCTAGCATTGTGTGAGGACACGATAATTTTTTAGTATGGGGGAGTGATGAAACTACAATTATGCATAGTCTCATCGTCCAAATCGGGCTCAAAATATACAAAATATCATAAAATCCGTACAAAAACCCTTGTATTTGTTCATTGTGAGATTGTAGGTTTGGATATCGTGAATTCAACAGAATATCAAAAGAATCAAGCAAAAATAAACACGGGAAACGAAGCCACACAAACAACTGGACCCGAGTGTTGATTTTCCAAAGAAGTCCTTGAAGTTTAAAGATTTGTCAAGATTGGTCCCTCATCTTTTGAAAACTTGTCACTTTTGGCCCTTGTAAAACTTTAAAATTACAAGTTTGGTCCTTAAGTTTCACGGTTATACATATTTGGCCCTTGAAGATATCAACAATTACAATTATAGTCCTTGATCTCCTATTTATAAGTTTGAGGGACTATTTTGTAATTTGCCTAAACTCATAATGTGAAGAAAATGCCTTAATTTCTGCCAAGACTTGCTGTGATGCTTTTTACAAAGTTGAGGGGGTCTAACTGCCAAGATTATAAACCTTTTACCCATATTCACAACCCATACCCAACCAAACCCGGCCCCATACCCTACCAAGCCCAATTCACAAACCCGACCACCTCACACCCCATTAACCCAAAATAATTAACTAATTATTTGAACCATTTTTTATATTTTTTGGGTGGGAAACAAATACTGTATCCCTTAAGCATATCAAATCACCCCCCAAATTGATGATAAACCCTAAATCTATTTTCCCTAAGCATCCATGATTATTCCACCATCAGCTCCAAATCATCAATTTACTAAAAACCGAATCAAACCCCACCCTCAAATCACCCACCAGTTCACCCTATGTGGCTGTGGGGACCTCCCCTACAACAAACTTCCAAAACATGTACAAGAATCCAACAAACCAAACATTTTTCTTATTCCCAAAGTATCAATAGACGTTGGAGATCAAGTCAAACAGCTCATCAACCCATGTGAAACATTCAGAGATCACGGATTGCATATATGACCAGGAATTCAAATCTCCATTCAAAGGGCATTTAGGGAATTCATTGAATTAGGGTTTACTTATTTTTCAGATTTCTAGTAGATTCTTAAGAGTTGTATATAAGGATTTGCCTGTGACTCCTTTTACTTTTGTTCTAGCAACTTGTAAAATTTTTTATTAAAGTAAATGAAAATTTTTGTTTTAATTTTTATACAGTGCTAAGTTCCTTATTTACTGTTTTATAGTGTAATCTTTGTTTTTCTACAAGTAATATAGGTCTTATCAAAACTAATTATTTGTTCAAAGTTTTTTTTTTGGCAAAAATTATTTTTGAGATCCACTGTTACAAGTTTTGATTCCTTTTGATTGACAAACAAAAGGTGTCCAAGGTTTGTAATTCGTGTTATTTTATTTGTTGGTATCATTCAGTTTCAAAGTTTGAAAAGTGTTTCAAAGATTCCAAAATTCTAGACTGTTTATTGTTTCTTACCACTTACTGTTCACAAAAGCTGAGCTATCACCACTTGGCAACTGGTGATTGTTAAGGCTTTTGGGACTTTCATTTTTTTTGCTTTGCTTGTGTTTCAACACGTACCTCCAAAAGATCATAACCTTCCCTTGACTGTTGTAGTCTTGGGAAGGTCTTGACAGTTGTTGTCCTATCCTACTCTCTCTTGCAAACAACTTCATGACTCTCTCATCTCAGCAGCCATAAGGTCTCAAGAAGGTGTGTGCCTACTCTGAACAAAAGTAAGTGTGGTAACATCTTGAAACCATCTAATTGCTAGCTGACTTTAAGGTTGCTTATGTGTTTTTGCTTGATTTGAGTTCTCACCTTAGCATAAACTAGTTATTAAATTTTCTTGGTTGATTTGTTGTTGTTCATGTTAGTTCTAAGAGGTTTCAAATTGATTTGTGAACTTTCTTTTGAAAAATTATTTGTTTTCAGTTTTAAAGGGGTATTTGGATCATTTGGATTTGATGAGTGGGTGACAACATAAGTCAACCAAATAGGCCTACACATCCTTCATTAGTTAGTTTAAAGTAGTTTTAAGCACTGGATTGTATTGGGTAGCTATTCAAAAAAAGATGATTTGTTCAAAGTTTTAGACCAAAACTGCATAGAACATACAGTTAGTTCTAGGGCTCTTAAAATTGTGTTTTGGTTACTGAATTTTGGTATGTTGTTAGGATTTAAGTTGATTTAGGTTTGTATGCTAGAAGTCTTAAGTTTGTTGCCTTGTTGTGTCTTTTAGAGCCATTCAAAAATCACCAAACTGTCATTTGTATCAGCAAATGCACTTTATGTCTGCACAATAGGTTGCTTTAGGTTTTGATTTTGAGTTTTTGCTTTTGGAATCTTGTTATATGATAGATATAGGGTTAGTCTAGGATTATGTGCTTTTAATTGTGTTTTATTTTATTAAATTGCAAGTTGTGTGGCTTTAAAAATGAATGTTGTGTACGTTATATCAACAAATACATTATCTGCTTGCAGTTTTAGTTTTGTGAATTGATCTTGGTTTAAATGTTGTTTGATTGTGATTTCTTGGCTTGATTTTTTGTTATTTATTGTTTGCCTTGACTCCTCACAAGCCAAAGCTTGTGGGGGTGCCCTTGTTTCCACATAACTCCAACAAACAAACAAGAAAACAGACCCCAAAAGGTCACTGTCCAATTAAGCCTATTAGTGAGAACAAAAGTTCCCACTGAAGCAACCAGATCTTCTCACTGTTAGTTAATTTTGGTCAACAACTTTTTTTTTCTTTTTCTAGCTTATTAGTGATTATTTTTGCATTTCTTATTTTCCCAAATATATTAAAGTAAATTAAATTTTTCAAAAAAGGTTTCATATTTTTCCCATTATTATTTTATTTTTATGATTATTTTAATTTAAAAATTATTTTTAGGCTTTAAAAATTAGATTTAATTAGTTAAACATTTTGGAAAAGTATTTTTTAGTGTTAAAAAAGTGTATCTGAGGTTTACAAGTTATACAATCTTGGTTTGGGCGTTTTATTAATTTATCTGATTTTTAGGATTTTAATTAGCATTTAAAAATTAAATATTAATTAATTTAAAAAGTTTCAACAAGTTTTCTTTATTTGTAAACCCTAGATATATTTGTAAGAGTTTAATTTATTTTTTGTAATTTTTTAGATAAAGTTTAATTTTCGTCGCGTTTTTCGATTTTACGTTTTCGTCGTCGTAGTTTAATTTTTAGCATAACCCGTCTTTACTTTTCTCTCTCTTATTCCAAAAATGAACTAATCCAAACATTGTTTTTTTAATATTAGCTACACGTACACACACCTCCGTCGAGAACGAACTCTAATATTCGATTTTGCGTTTTTACTAGAATTTAATACTTACAGGCTTATATTTTCTTTTTCCTAAAAGAAAGTGTATTTATACGACAATCAGGCCTCTCCAAGGTGAGCCTCGCCATGATCACGCTGACTGGAAAATCTTGATCTTTTTTTATTGTATATATTATGGGAAGATTGCATTCTTTCAAAACAATAAGGCAACATCTAACTTATCTTGTGCTTGGGGATCGTAAAAAGGCACCTCTTCTAAAGGTTTTGTCAGCAGACCTTCTTCGGGCGCACGTTTCATAGCGGCACTTTGGCATTCCCCCATATCGGTAACCATAACGTCCCCGTTCGCTTCACGAATGTTAGGAGATTCTAATGCACCCTTAGCGGCCCGTGCTGAATTAGCCGTTGTCTTTCCGCTCGCACGACTGATAGATGTGAATAGAGCTCCTCATCAAAATTTGTATTAAGACATTGCAATTTCTTGTCATGCTCGTCCAGTTGTTGTTGGCATTTTGTGAGAAAATCAGAAGAGTTGGCAAAAAACATCTCTTTACATTCCTCTAATTGTTGTCACACCCACTTGTTATCGGATTCCTGCCTTTCAATTAGTCTGCGCTCCCGAGATAAGGAGTCCAGCAATGTGGTTTTTTCATCTTCCAAATAATTGATAGAGTTCGCGTTTAACCTAGTTGTAGCCTCAACAAGGGCTAGTTTTACCTTACCGCGGGCCAGCTCTATGTTTTTCTCTTCAAGAAATAAATACGAGCTGGAAACAGATAAACCCATAAGAAAAGTTTAAACAAACTATCTCTTGAAATTTAATGCTTCTGGAAAACGTTTGTTAGAGTTTTAAATAGTGCTGGATCATACATTTCATAAAGTTTGTTAGGAGTTTAACAGTTGTAATTCTCTTTTTTCACATTTTCACCAATTGTAATGGTTGTATTTTGTAAAAGATGTATGCTACTAATACTTGATTACATTCTTTTAATTTTTATGCTAGTTATTACTTGTAGTCTTCTGTTACTATCTTTTTAGATGTGCACAAACAAAACTTAAACATTTATGTCATATTAATTGTAATTTGTAGGCTGAGCATAAAATCGAATTAAAAACCGAAAAATCGAAAAACACGTACCAAAAAAATCGTCCCAATTGAAAAACCAAACGGATAGTTTTCACATTTTTGAAAACCGAATGTTTGGGGCCTTTTTGGTTGCATGTATAAAACCAAACCGAAAAACCACCCCGCCCCACTTAGCTCTATAAAATTAATATATTTTTAAATTATTATATATGTGATAGTTCTAATATTTTTAATGATTTTCTTTTTGTTTAAACAAACATATTTATAAAAGATATTAAAATAATCGATTATGTTTTTTTCACTTAAATTTGTTAGATTTGTGATTGTTATATAAGTATTTCATTATGATTTTTGGTTTTATATAATCTGAGGGTAACAAATGTTACTATTATTGTAGTGTATGTAATTTATTAGAACTATTTTTTTGCAACTTACATTTATGATGAGTTTAATTTATGTTGAAAGTGATTGACTATTTATGTGGTTTTTTAAATAGGAAATCTAACGCGTAAAATGAAAAGATAAACAACCAAAATAAAAACCGAAACCGAACCGCTATAATGAAAAAAACCGAAAAACCGAAAAACCGAAACCGAAACGAAAAAACCGAAATCACATGGTTTGCGATATTCAAAAACAGTAATATACAGTTTGATTTTTAATTTTAGTATAAAACCGCTCCAAACCGCCTAATGCTCACCTCTAGTAATTTGTAAGCCTGCTAAGTACTACTCCTTCCGTCTCATATTAAATATTTACATTTGATTTTTCTAAATCTTATTTTTTTAACTTTGACTAAAGATAACGATTTTTGTGTGATATAATACTTGATAAAAAATTATACAAATGAAAACTACATTTGAAAAACAATTGACCCATATACTTTAAATCAAATATTATATAACATATATAAAATACTTAAGATCAAATTTGATTAAAAAAACTAAAAAAATTCAAAGTGAAGATTTAATATAGGACGAAAGTTGTACCACGAAGGCCACCATTTAATTATAATAAATTTTTGTTTGCCGTATATAGACATTGACGGTGGTAATATTCTATCATTAACATGTATTATATTCATTTTCAATATAAACATTTATCAAATACTAGTAATTCTTATTCACCAAAAAGTAAGATTCAATAAAATGGCAGTAATGGTCCCTAAGAGTTGCTAACCATTACGAACATAGTTTGTGGTAAATTGCAAACAAGTCCCCATCGTTTACTTTTAATTGTAGAAATAGTCATTCAATTAAACTTAGAGATTGTTTATGTAACAAACACTTGCAATTATAAACACAATCCCTATACGTTAACTTTTGGGAGTGTTTGTGTAACAAAAATTTACATAATTAGTCCCTATAAGTGCCTACTGATTCTAGAAACGATTCATGAGTTAATTACAAAGAATATTTTTGTAAAATCTTGCACTTCGCAGCAGAGCGCAGATAAAAAAGTCATGCTTTAATATTGAATAAAAAACTTTATCTATAAAACAATTATTTAAAACTTTATTATTATTTTTCAAAGAGGGTAAATTTTTTCCTTTTCATGAAAATTTCACGGTAGGTGTATTCTGACATTTTTTAGAAGCTTAATGCAAAGTTATAAACTCATGATTATGATAAGTAAGAAGTTTTGTTTCTTTCGCCACGTTAAGGCTTAAAGTAAAAGTTAAATAAGCTTAAAGGGGCAAGTGTATAAATTATGAGATGAATGGTGATGATACGTGATTTCACAGGATCCTACTTGTGCACTAAAGTCGTTTAGACCCTATTCCATAGGAGCATATCGTGAGTTCACCATCACTTCTTGAGTCGAGGATTAGTACTAAAGGTGCGTATTATGGATACTACGTTGACTGGTCAAGAGGTCGATAATGACTTTTCGGGTGGCGATTCCCCAAAGGTAACTTCATATCGCATATGTAGATTTATGCCACATTTCTGAATTAGAATTGGAGGACCTCCTTTTAGAGGTTAGCAGCTTGCTGGACTATTTATCTTGTACTGATAATGCCTTTATGCCTTGTTTCTCAAGAGGATTTCTTAAGCCTTTGCCAATATGCTGTTTGTAGTAAAGAAATAGTAGCTAGGCTGAATTCTCAGAACCTTTTGTGTGTGTCTTATGCTTCACAAATGTATGCTATTTATAATGAAACTTGGGCCAAGCAAGTTGGAGAATAGAATCCAAATGGACGGAATAAAAATTGTCCAAGTGATTTTAGGGAATAATATCTCTGCAAGTTACATTTGGTCTAGACTTATCTTATTTGCCAAGATATATCAAGAATATGGGATAGCCTATCAAGCCCCCAAGACTATACATTTAAGAAAATATTTTATGTATAGTCTTTGAAAATAACATTTCTTGTAATATCAGACACTTGCTTTTTGCTCCAATCACCTCTTTAGGCCACTGTTACAAATACTTTATCCTTGCGTCATCTTTGACCTTATCACCACATATAGTATTAAGTTTATTAGCTTTTTCCCTTCAGGATATATCTGAGAATATAGTGATGATTACTTCTATCCTTAGGCATAACACATCAACTCTTTAGCCTTAACACATGTTTGCCTTTCATGCTTTTATAAGCTACGTGGCAAACCTGAGTTTCCATATATATAATGATAGTTAGGATCTGATGTTGGTATAACTGTGTAAGGCACAACATGGATTATGGGGATGATGGTAATAATATATGGTGGACACTCACTGAGAATGTTGCTCTAACATGTTCTGGTAATTTTCCTTACCTTTGTTAATGTCATATATGGCAAATTATGCAATTAGTTTTGGTCCCCATGAAGGTCCATCTTGTATTTTCTTATTTTTTTGTATTTATAGGTATTACTGGTTATGTTTCTGAAAGCATCGTTGAGCGTTCCGTTACTACCCTGGCTCCAGTTGACAGATTGCGGTGGATTTCTTCCGGCGATAGGGACCTTTGATAGCGGTGTTGTACTTGAAGAGATTGGTACCGAGGACCCCATGTTCCAGAATCCAACGTTGTTTCAAGAGAGTGTCCAGACCGTGGTAGAGCCGGAGGATGGAATGACCCAGTTGCAGAATGGTGGTATGTATACTAGTGTTGTTACTAACAACTTTCAGCTGGTTCCTTACGAGTCGGTTCCCAATGATTTGAACGGAGGGGTGAATACTAATTCTAACCCTATGGCTGATGTGGCACAACCTTCTCTGTACGAGGATCTGTATCGGTCGTTGCTTTCGGCTAACCAGGAGTTAACGATCCTAGTTGCGGATCTCAGACGTGAAAGAAACTCATCGGAACGTAGGTGTAACGAGCTTAACCGCCTGTTGGAGACCCGTGATATAGATAAGGCTTTATATCATCGAGAGATTGACCGTCTTATTGCTGAGGGCAGGGAGCTAAGGGGCCAAGTTGGTGCGCTTAATTCTGAGATTAATCGCCTTCGCAGGAGGCGTATGGGTGGTCACCACTAAAATGCTACCCACGCTTTATGAGTAATAAGTACTAGCACTGGTGGTTTTCTAAACGTAGCCAATTTTCATTGTATAGTACGGCTACTCATGCGGATATGTTTCTTTTAAGTTTGTAAGCTATTAGATGCTTATCAAGGTGCATCAGTTGGTTGATGTGCCCTTATCATCTGTGTACCCTTACTTTTGAATAAAGACGATGTTTTAAATAATTAGAAATGTATGATCAATATTCTCCTTATAAGCTATCAAGGAAGGATATAAAAACCCCTTGGGTTACAAGCAATTTCACGAGGTAGTAGTGTGGGTTCCTTACCTGAATATTGTTTGCCTGGTATAACAGAGTCTACTTGTTTCTACAAGTATTCAAATCGCTACGAAATAGTGCGTGACTTTATTTTCACGTCTAATCAATTGTTCATGGTGACCACGGATATGGTATGAGGCGTGCGTCTTTTGACGTGCAATCTCGCATGATATCGCACTAAATTCGTAACTGCATGGTACGAAGTAGATATCACGTAGTTTTTACTAGGAAATGTGGAGTATAACTCAAAACCGAAGTACGATTGGAGTACTAGTCTTAAACTGGAGTATTACTCTTAAACTCTTAAAATGGAGTACTACTCTTAAACTGGAGTATTACCCTTAAACTGGAGTATAACTCCAAACGGGAGTACTTGTCCTTGGTGTGTTATTCATGTTTTTAAAGCGAACTTGAAAACGCTTTATTCACATAAGAGCTTTATGTGACATATTTTCATGTGTCAACGTTCTATTTTTGTCCGTGTTCATCCATAGATATACATGTATTTTGTATCCCTCTTATGTCGGGATGGTGATGCATCACGTTGGCTTTTATATAGCCGAAACTAGTTTTTATTATTTTGCTAATTTACAAGTAAGTCATACTCACATATTGGAATTCTATACATGGTACTCCTTTACTCAAGAGTACTTGTTTATTGTCTTAACAAAGAGAACGCTTAGAGCGATATTTTATTCGTACATTAACCGTGCGTGTTGATCGTTCATTTTGGTCGTTTTAAAAACGAAATTTTCGCAGATTGATGATATGCCATGTCCTTGGGATAGGGCGTCCTTTCATATCTGCTAACACGTATGTTCCTGTGCGCTTGTTGCCAGTCACTTGGTATGGTCCCTCCCAGTTTGGGTCAAACTTCTTTTGTCCTTCTTGTCGGCTTGCCTCATTTTTTCTTAGAACGAAATCACCGATTTTAAGGTGATGGTGTCTTACTTTGTTGTTGTAATATCGTCCGGTCTGCGTTTTATATCTTGCATTTTGCAGGGCCAATTCTCGTTGTTCTTCCAATAAATCAAGGTTGAGACGAAGATCCATGTCATTTGTGGTTGGATCAAAGTTGTTGATTCTGTAAGTCGGGAGACCTATTTCTGGTGGCAAGACGGCTTCTGAGCCATAGACAAGGCTGAAGGGCGTACATCTATTCCCCGCGTGAGCGGTTGTTCGATGTGCCCAGAGGAAATTTGGTAGTTCTTCGACCCACTGTCCTTTAGCTTTGTCGAGTCTTGTCTGTAATCCTTGTAGTATGGTCCGGTTTGTCACTTCGGTCTGTCCATTAGACTGTGGATGGGCGACTGATGTAAAGTTTTGCTTGATTTTAATCTCTTCGCACCATTCTCGAAAAGGATTATTAGCAAAAAAAAATTCCATTGTCGCTGTTGATCACCCCTGGAATGCCAAAACGACAAACAATGTTGCGCCATACGAATTGGAGTGTTTTCTGGCCAGTTATTGTTGCTATTGGCTCGGCTTCTACCTATTTAGTAAAGTAGTCAATTGTGACTATCAGGAATTTGACTCGTCCCGGGGCATCGGGGAATGGTCCTACTATGTCGATTCCCCATTGGTAGAAAGGCCATGGGCTTGAGATGCTTGTTAGTTCACACTGGGGCTGGCGTATCGTCGGTGCATGTCTTTGGCATTTGTTACACATTTGTACAATCTTCGTAGCATCCTGGTACATGGTAGGCCAGTAATACCCGAGCCTTGCTCCTTTTTGAGAAATGCATCGTACTCCTACGTGAGCACCACAAGACACGAAGTGAGCTTCTTGTAAAACATAGCTTGCTTGCTGAGGCCCAACACATCTTAACCATGGGGTAAGATATCCTTTCTTATATAGCACGTCTTCTTTGAGCGAATATTGCGGTGCTTTGATCCTTATTTTTCTTGCTTCAGTCTGGTCTTTTGACAGGGAACCAGTTTTCAAGTATTCTATGATCGGATCCATCCACGTCACACCCTTTTCCTCTACTAGGTTGACAGTTTTCACGTCGATTCTTCTGCATGGAACAATATCGACCAGAACACTTTTCGTTAGGTGGGCGAAAGATGAGGAAGCTAATTTGCTTAAAGCGTCCGCGCGTTTGTTCTTTGAGCGAGGGATTTGTGTTATCGTGAAGCTTTGGGAATGTTTTTGCAATTCTTGGACTTTGGACAAATATCTTTTCATCAGATCTTCTCGCGCCTCGCATAGTCTTTTTACTTGGTTTGCGATTAATAAAGAGTCGGTGTATACATCCAGGTGTTGAGCTTCCATCTGAATTGCAAGTTCTAGTCCAGCCACAAGGGCTTCATACTCAGCTTCATTATTGGATGTTCTGAACTCGAACCGAAGAGCATATGTTATCTCTTGTCCGTTTGGGTCAGTTAAGATTAATACAGCTCCTGATCCTTCTATGCTCAATGCACCATCTGTGAATAGGGTCCACGTAGGCATATTGCCTTTTCTTGGTTCCTTGACAAAATTCCCCATATCGTGTTTCTCGATCGTAGGGGATTCTGCCAAGAAGTCCGCAAGAATCTGACCTTTAATTGATGAGCGAGGTTTGTATATTATCTCATGTTCTCCTAGTTCAATGGCCCATTTGGCTAAGCGTCCAGAATTCTCGGGCTTCAAGAGTACTTGTCTGATTGGTTGATTAGTTACAACACATATCGTGCGTGCTTGAAAATAGCGACGCAATCGACGTGCAACGTGTACTAAGGCGAGAGATACTTTCTCCAGATTGGGGTAGTTAACCTCTACTCCTTGCAATGCACTACTGACGAAGTATATCGGTTTTTGTACGTTCTATCTATCTGTTAGGAGAACTGCGCTTATAGCTTCTGTAGATGCTACGAGGTAGAGAACAAGTGTCTACCCAGGTTTTGGTACTGTTAATGCCGGTAAGGACCATAGATGGTCTTTTAGTTCCTAGAAAGCTTCTTCTGCTTCGACACCAAATTTTTCTTGTTGATACACTATTTTAGCGTTTTAAAGAACACTAACGATCATTCGGCAGATTTCGAAAGGAAACGCCCTAGTGATGCGAGTTTTCCGTTCAGTGCTTGAACTTCACGCAAAGTCCTTGGAGAGGCCATGTTCATTATAGCTGGGACCTTTTCCAGGTTCGCTTGGATCCCTTCGTTAGTTATCATGTAGCCTAGGAATTGCCCGGCTTCTACCCCAAATGTGCACTTTTTAGGATTGAGTTTCATATTAGCTTTGCGGAGCGTCCCAAACGTTTCAGCTATGTCTGATATTAAGTTGCCCTCATCCTTGCTTTTTATCACCATGTCATCGACATAGATTTCAATGTTTCTACCGAGTTGGCCAGAGAACATGTTATCCATTAGTCGTTGGTAGGTGGCCCCAGCATTCTTTAGCCCGAACGGCATTTTTTCATAACAGAATGTCCCTTGCTCTTTGTGGAAGGAAGTTTTTTCTTCATCTTCTTTGGCCATGCGTATCTGATGGTAGCCCTTATATGCATCTAGGAAACATTTGAGCTTGAACCCCTCCAAAGACTCTATCTTTTGATCTATTTCGGGTAGCGGGTAGCTATCCTTGGGGAAAGCTTTATTTAGATTCGTAAATTCGATGCACATTCGCCATGTTCCGTCTGTCTTTTTTACCATTACAGGGTTCGATACCCACCTCGGGAAAAAGACTGACTTAAGAATTCTCGCCTCAACTAGCTTGGTGACTTCAGCTGTAATTGCCTCACTCCGTTCTTTAGCTATGACTCGATTTTTCTGCCACACAGGGAAGGTTCTCGGGTGAATATTAAGCTTATGTTCTGCGAGTTCTCGCGGAATCCCAGTTATATCTGCAGGTGTCTACGCAAATATATCTTTGTTAGAACATAAGAGCTCATGAACTTGTTTCTTTAGCATTTTTGAAAGATTAGCTGAGATTGCTAGCATCTGATCCGGGTGTGCGTCATTGACTATTATGTGCTCAATGCCTTCGGTGTCATTGGCTTCTTCTGGGCGATTTCTTTTTCGAGATATTTGATTACATATATTTAATTGTAACCTTTCGCCCCTAGTTATGGCAATGCCCCTTTTGGTTTGGAATTTCACTAAACCGTGCAAAGTAGAAGCGACCGCGCCGAGTTGCCTCAGGCCTGGGCGCCCTAAGATAATATTGTAAGGTGAGGGAGCCCTTACAATCATAAAATTTACGATTACCTTCTTCCGTGAATTCCCACGATAGTCGCACAGGGTAAGTGGCAGTGTTATAAGCCCTAAAGGCCATGATATCTTGCCAGCGAACCCGACGAGCAGAGCAGTCAGTGACCGTACTTTTTTCTTCTCCTCATATGTGAGTTGCTCGAAGCAATGTTCGTACATGATTTCGGTTGAGCTTCCTCCGTCTACGTAGATTCTGTGGACCTACGTAGTTCCTACATCTGTCGTGATAATAAGTGGGTCTTCTGTCACACCCCACCATGGCGGAATATGGGGCGCGACGTATGGATATCATCACAACATGGCGTGTCTATAGAGATAACTATATGAAATAAGAAATGTCATAAAATGGTGACACAAAAGTCATGACAATATCTCATCAAATGCAGGAGTCTAGGTAAGTAGGTAACAGTCCTACCACTTACCCAAGACAAACAATAAACATAAACCAAACAAACATATAGGTGCCAACATGTATCACTAATTAAATGAACAAATAAAAACTAAGAAGGAAACGAGGATATCCTTCTATATGCATTCTTACGCTCTCCAAATCCTAGCCACTTAAGTTCTCATGCCTACCCATAGCATCACCTGAAAGAGACACTAAAACACGTCAACATAAAGTTGGTGAAAGTCATAGGTTTAGACTCCAACGCTAAATCAGTTACAAGCTGTGAATAACAACCATTAACAAAAGAACATATGAACAATGTGTTACAAATATGTATTAACAGCTATCATTCGAGATCAATCATACCAAACCAAAATCCGAAGCCCACAACCTTACCAAAAACCATGGTACCATAGATGATCACACTATGTACCTAACCCAAGGCCACTACCTTGTCATTATCCATTGGTCCCATAGACGATCACGCTATGTACCTATCCCAAGGCCCCTACCTTGTCAAACCACAATAACTGAGACCGCACGTGTCCCCCGATCCAAATCATACACAATCAAAAATCACATAGCAGTTAATCACATAATGTACACACAAGTCCATCACAAACCTCAAAACATTCACAGCATCAATTTATAAATAACTCAACACAGTGTCTCTTCCATCCCATCTGGATGTCAAAATCAATAGTAAACATGGGACTATGAAACTCACCTGATTGCTTCTTCACAAGTCCTCGCACTAGCAACAAGCTAACAAACCAAAAACACGCAATCAATACATGAACCAATCACTAAGATGGCTCATCAACCTATGATGGACATCTAGCCTATTCCCATATAAATACCTCATTGATAAGCTCTAATCACCCCATTACCCTTCCTTAACAAGTCCTTAACTTGGTTAAGTTTAATAACTATCCCGTTCATATTTTACACAAAACAGTCCCAGTTTTTAGGTCTCAAAACTTTAAGTCAAACGCCCACTTAAACATACTCATGGTTTCTGTAAAAGGAATATTCATACCCTTACATATGTTAGCTAACACCTCCCACTTGCCCTAACCTTAAAGCTACTGTTAAGGCCCCAATATATATATATATATATATATATATATATATATATATATATATATATATATATATATATATATATATATATATATATATATATATATATATATATATATATATATATATATATATATATATATATATATATATATATATATATATATATATATATATATATATATATATATATATATATATATATATATATATATATATATATATATATATATATATATATATATATATATATATATATATATATATATATATATATATATATATATATATATATATATATATATATATATATATATGTATACTTTTGTCATTCCAGATTTCCTGATTTTAAACATACTAAAAGTTTGTTACAATTAGGGGGTCTTACCCTAAATCACAACCTTAGACCAAGTGCAGATACTTAATACAATATATAAACCATCTCTCATGTTCGCTAGAAGATCCCAATGCAACCCTAAGTACCCTAAACAACTAAAAACCTAAAAAGAAAACAGGCTGAATTCAAAACTGTTTTGACCTCCGACTGTTGTAACCTGTTTTTGACCCACTTCCCGACCTCCAATTTAGTTCTCGTTTCTTGCATTGGAAGACACTTCAATTACCTTTTCAGGGATACTTGGATCGCAAAATAAGAGTTTGTAGAACTCCCAATATGATCAAAACAATTGACTCAAAATTCTGCCTAGTTTTTAAAAACAGGTTTAACAAAATCAACCTCATTAATTAACCCTAATCCCTCTAATTACAAGCCCTAATCTATGTAATCATCATATTATGATTAATATAACATAAATTTACTGTTTTTAAAATTAAACATAACTTAAATCCATCATAAGATGATCAATTAAACATAAAAATAATTTAATCAAAAAGGTTTAAAAAGGTTTTACCTTTAATTCAATGGAGGATGAAAAAAACCAATTTTATGAATAAACCCTAATTCTTTGTTGAAAACCACAAATTTCTTAACTCTCCAGGAGAAAAATAATGACTTCTGGTTTTAATAAAACATTATATAGGGTATGGGTGAACCCAAGTCCAACCCATAGCCCATTTACACTTTCCTTTTCCTTTTTCCTTTCTTTTAGGCGGCCAAAACCGACCCTACACCCCCTTATTTCGTTTTTTTTTTTTTTTTTATTGTTAATTAATATCTTATTAATATTACCTTAACTTACCTTAATTTATTTCAGCTCCTAAAACTCCCAAAACCTCAAAACCGTAAAACTAAATTTACGCGTTTTTACCGTAAAAGACGTAAAATATACACATTTATAAAAAATCTCAAATTTTAAAATAAACTTTATAACTAAGTCCTAAATGACTTAAAACCATCCCGAAAAATATCCATATGACTAATTACCTCATCCGAGACCTCCAAATGCTAAACCGTAAATCGTAAAAATACGATTTTCTATAATACATATACGTATACTTAAAACCACCCAATAACACCATCTCACTTCATAGTCACTACCATGTGAACTCATGAACATGAAATCATCACACATTGTTTCATTCACAAGGTACCCCGTACCGGAAACGATATCCAAACCACAATCTATACACACCAAAAAGCACATAAACACGTAAAGACACGCAACTAGCACAAAATAAAACTAAGTGACGAAACTCAAAACCAGGGTTGTCACATCTTCACCGGTGCAATGTTCTGGGATCGGGTATTCCTTGGAGAATGTGATGTTAGGAATTGAGTTGCTTGATCTTTTTGTGTTTGCTCCTACAGCCCGGATCATGTGTATCTCATGCTTTGGCCTGGTATTCGTGTCTGTCTTCCTGTTCCATTCTATTTGCGGATCACGTGCATCTTTTGACCCTGACGATTGATTACCCCTGGTTGTTGTTGTGAATTTTGGCTCCTTTAGCCAAGTGGGTCATGCGTCTAATGTAGAGATTTTACTCGTTGAAAGTTCGTTTTCTCGGAATCTCTTCGAATTGATCTCTGGTTAATTGTGCGACTCAGTTGTTCTTGGTGAATCAAATAAAAGAGGTGTCGTTGTCTAAAACTAATGAAAAGTAAAAACTTGAAACAAAATAAAAATAAAGTAAAGACGATAAGAAGAAACAATGAAAGAATAAAACTTAACGGGAAATAAATGACGAGAAATTAAAGGTAATAAAAGTAAATGACGCAAATTAAAACTTAAAATAAAAGAAAAGCAAGAAAAAGTGCAAATAAAGAAAAAGGCAGGAAAAATAAAACTTACAACTAAAAACTGAAAAACACTATTCCGAATAGGGACTCCTATTCGGAATAAATGCCATGCTGAATGAATCTGTTATGCGGAATAAAAACACTATTCGGAATGATCAAATATTCCGAATAAGGAATCCTATTCGGAATAATCTAACATTCCGAATAGGGACTCCTATTCGGAATAATCAGATATTCCGAATAAGGATTCTTATGCGAAATAATCAAACTTTCCGAATAGGTAATCCTACTCGGAATAATCAACTTTCCGAATAGGGACTCCTATTCGGAATATTCCGCATAGAAGTCCTATTCGGAATAAACTGGGGAAAGATACAGTAACTTGAACGATGCACAGTGGGATGAATTAAAACACGAAATTGATTAAATCTAACCAAATCAAACCAAAAGATTAAACCAAGACAACCAATAAACATCAACTAACAATAATCCATCAACACAAATCATCAAAACTAACAACCAAGGCCAAATCAATCAAAACCCACTTGATTGAAAACATAAAAACTCAAGAACATGAACTCAAAGATTAAGAACAAACCAACAAGAAAGGATGAAGATGATGAATTAAAAGCTTAATTAAAAAGTAAAGATTCAATAACAAAAGCTTAAACACAAATCAATCTAGAGAGAGAAAGCATAAGTTTAGAGAGAGAAACTACCTACTCCTAATCTAATCCTAAAACTAAAACTAAAACTAACCAACCCTCTCACATGTTGTGAGGGTGGTATTTATAGGAGAGGGGAGTGGTTGGTGGCTTCCTCTTTCTTTCTTTCTTGGTCCTCAGTCTTTCAGTCTTTCAGTCTTCTTAAATTCTTCGACTTTTAAGACTTCGTCTCGGGATTTCTTTGGACTCGTCTTGTAATTTCTTCATAATTTAGACTTGAGTTCTTTGGCTTTTTAGGAAACTTCCGTCTTTTGACTTTTTCTTCGATAAATCTTCAGAATTGGTCTTGGACTTCCGTTCTTTTTCCACTCTTGATCTTTCGACTTCATCTTTCGTCTTTTTCTTCGATAAAAGCCCGTGAAAGACCTTGTTTTCCTTCATTTTCACATTCTGACCCTAAAACACAATAAAAACACAAACCACACATAATTCCGCCATTTATGACATAAAATATACGTTTAGGTCCTGTTTTAATGTAATTAAGTGGTAGAAAAGATGGGTGTTTTCACACCTATCAAATCCCTACACTTAACCATTGCAATACCCTCATGCAATGCTTAGTGATAAAGCAAAGGTTTACACTTTCCATCATAATCAACCTACCTTGGCCTTTATTAAACAACTAAGGAAAAGATAGAAAATAACAAGATGCAACAAGGAAGAAACATGTAAAAAAAATCTAAGACTTACATTAGGGCTTGTGTGTCATGAATGTTTATCACCCTCAAGTTTCACG
This sequence comes from Glebionis coronaria, assembly GCA_025667525.1. Taxonomy (NCBI): domain Eukaryota; kingdom Viridiplantae; phylum Streptophyta; class Magnoliopsida; order Asterales; family Asteraceae; genus Glebionis; species Glebionis coronaria. The sequence continues at coordinate 376,651,297 of CM046874.1, forward strand.
TTCCCCATGCCAAGCTTAAAAACAAGATCATTGTTAGTACAAGTTAGCATAACAAACATTTACTCATGTGGTTCAATTAATCACTTAAACTCCCTTATTCCTATGGGTATCTCTTATATTTTATTGATGTCTTGAATGATCACGAGGATGCATTGTTGACTTATTTCGATAATTTATTTAAGCTGAAAGCAAAGTAGGACGATTTGTTCAATAGTTAGCTAAAGGACAAAATCTCTTAAAACTGCTTCTCGGGATATCAAAAAGTTCATATCTTGGCATAACTTGGTTCACGATTTGAGACCTTTCTCGGGCCGATATTTGGCATGTACTTCATACTTCATATCTTGAGAGACGTGCTTGAGATAATGGTCTTCTCATCGTTCATAGAGTTTCTTCACTTGGAGACTTTTGAGAGGTACTCCAACTTTGTTGACCACGACTTCATGATTATTTCTTCAATCTCTATTTGGGATTTTGAGATACAATGATCCGCCTCCTTTTCGGACTTGGATCTATTTATCCTCATACCTTGTTAGGGTCTTTTCGGATAGACTTCTCCATCATCTTTATGGGAGTTGATTGCTTTTCGTCGTGAGTCTTGATCCTTCATATTGACTTTGGGAATAATGCTTTTCACATCACTTTGGATCTTCAGCAATAAAATTGAATCCTCATGCCTTGTTAGGGCCTTTTCGGACTCGCCAATCTTCGCGCCCCGCTTCATAAGTTATGCCTTGGCTATGAACTCTTATCATTACCGAGCAACTTTTAAACGATCTTGGCCTAGAAGCTAAGTAACTTTTCAAATCGTACGACCTTACTTATTGCAGATAATTTATTAGCAAGTGATGGGAGAAAAAGATCATAATTAACTCACATAAGTTAATGAGAGAATACCAAACTTGTAACCACTCTATCATTTCTTGTCCTCCACAATTTAAAATCTCAAGTAATGAGACTCGTGGATGCTTAGCCTAATAAACCAATTAAGGTCTACATGGTTAAGGATACTAGCTAGAGTGAACTTGGATAAGTAAACTCAGGTTGAGTCAAAATATTCACAACGGGCCTAATATATCTAAGATATCTGAACTTGCTAAAACCATTTTGTTAAAATAAGAGAAAAATAGCAAAAATAATGGGAATTACAACTAGGCCAAAATAGATTAAAAATTTTGAAAAATGTCGAAAAATTGATTTTCCAGTTAAAATGAGGACAAATACAAGGAAAAGACCACTTAACTTCGATAGAAGTCACCCCTACACTTAATATAAACATTGTCCTCAATGTTTAAGCATGTGGGAGTAAACTCCCCTACGCTTAGGACATTGTGCACGTTGTTTAAATCTCGCTAAGGAAGAGACAACTAAAGAGATTCCTATTTGAATATTGAGAAATATAAAAATAGAGAATCGAAAAGAGTTTAGGATAGAACCGGGAAGAAGGGAACACAGAATCACGGTTCGTCAAGAGTTATCAGGAGTGTGTCTTTGAAGCACTAATCCCTGCATATGATAAGAAAGAGAACAAGAAACACCAACGGGGCTCCCCCTACACTTATGATGAAAATAGATAGATAATTGGGTTGCCTCCCAAAAAGCGCTTATTTTTGTTGACCGAGTCACGAGCCTGACTCGTCCCCGAATTAAATGGTCCATGGGGAAGCCTCGAATGTGATACCGGGATCAAAGACCTTGTCCTCGTTCCCGGAGGACATTAATAAAGGAGAGGCGGGGGGATAAGTCTTGAATGGGAGAAAGGTTCGTTCAACATACGAGAAGTATGTGAAATCAAGATCTACGGGAGGTGGGTTGGGTAAAGTAAGCACATTGTCCTCCCCCAAAGACAATAGATGCTGAGCAAGCGGCAAAGCCGTGAGGGTATCAATTATGGAATTGTCATTGTCACCTCCCCGGTCAAAGCACTTATCCTCATTTCCCGGTATGAACCGAGGAGAGTAAAAATGATACATCACCCGCTTGGTTGTGTACGTGGTAGGAGGAGGTGGCAATATAATTTGAGAAGTATGAGAACAATTACCTTCCACCTGCGTCTCTTTTTCAGTAGATTCACGTCTTTTCACCTCTGGGATAGAAGGAGGTATGGCTAACAAAGTATGCTCATTAATAGCAAGAGAAGCAGCGCTATCAATGTCCTCAATCCCTTTGTCAAAGAGCGGATTCACCTCACTAGATATGTAGGCGTCATCAAAATCAAATAAAGGGTTCGAATAAATCTTGAAAGTTTCATGCAGAACGTCTTCATCTGATAGTGACTCGTCATCACTAGAAGTAAAATCATCATCTTGATCGAAAAGAGGATTAGAGAAAGCCAAAGAATCATCTCCCAAAGTGTTGGTGGAAGGAACATCATAATTAAGAGCGACCTCATCCGTAAGCTCCTCAAAAGTTAGCACATCACAAACCTCATGAAAGAATTTATCAAGACCGAAATCACTAATCTCACTCGAAGTATCACAATCCTTAGAGGCGTTGGGGAAATTGAGAGGAGGGATGACAATAGCACTAGGACATTGAGCAGTAAGATCATTCCAAGAAATAGTAGGCTCATCGTCATCATCATCGTAATAGTATTGATGCACAAGAGGAGGGGTATAATCACTAAGATTAGATACTTGCTCTTGTTGCAGTCGCTTTTCCTCGTCCCTAAGTTCTTTAAGCAAAACAACGGCTTCTTGAAGTTGCAAAACAATGGAGTGTGTTTCTTCATTCAAGGTAGTGAGTTGTGGGTCAAAATTAATTTGTTGAGAGGATTGATGATTGAGGGTGTGATGTGGGGGCTCAAAGTGTTGAAAACCTGAATTATAGTAAGGTTGTGGCTCATAGTTGTTCATCGGTTGAGAAGAATTAGAAACCGGGTTTGGTTCATAATAATCCATAGGTGAAGAAAACTGAGGACACGGATTTTGCTCATAATAATTCATTGGTTGACAAAAATAGGTATCGTGAGGACCCCCACAGTTGTTGCAAACCGGATATGGAGAAAAATCAAGTGCATCTTGTGGATAGCTATTATCATTGTCATAATTGTACCCCGGTTCTTGCCCGTGTCTAGACGGGTATTGAACCGGGCACGAAACATGCCAATGAGAATCGCTTCCACAATAGATGCACGGGGGAACAGGAGGTGGGTTCAAAAAGAGTGAATTAGTCGAGTTGCACAAGGGACAAAATCCGAATTGTGTGTAGTCGATATCGTTTCCGCACCGCTCACATGTACACCATTGACAGGAGTTGTTCCCAGATAATTGTTTCCCACACCGGACGCAATGGACATAAAAATCCATAAAGAAAGATAGATAAGCACGAAGAATATTTTTGGTGCAAAACTTTGAAAAAGAAATGCTTTTTATGATTTTTCAAATGTTTTTGGATTTTTGAAAATTTTGGACAAGAAAAATAACGTTCACAAGTGAACGGATCCCAAAATCCAACGCGTCACTCACAAAAAACCTTCGATCTTCACGAAAAGAGCCGGCAGCGGCGCCATTTTAATGTAGAGATTTTACTCGTTGAAAGTTCGTTTTCTCGGAATCTCTTCGAATTGATCTCTGGTTAATTGTGCGACTCAGTTGTTCTTGGTGAATCAAATAAAAGAGGTGTCGTTGTCTAAAACTAATGAAAAGTAAAAACTTGAAACAAAATAAAAATAAAGTAAAGACGATAAGAAGAAACAATGAAAGAATAAAACTTAACGGGAAATAAATGACGAGAAATTAAAGGTAATAAAAGTAAATGACGCAAATTAAAACTTAAAATAAAAGGAAAGCAAGAAAAAGTGCAAATAAAGAAAAAGCCGGGAAAAATAAAACTTACAACTAAAAACTGAAAAACACTATTCCGAATAGGGACTCCTATTCGGAATAAATGCCATGCTGAATGAATCTGTTATGCGGAATAAAAACACTATTCGGAATGATCAAATATTCCGAATAAGGAATCCTATTCGGAATAATCTAACATTCCGAATAGGGACTCCTATTCGGAATAATCAGATATTCCGAATAAGGATTCTTATGCGGAATAATCAAACTTTCCGAATAGGTAATCCTACTCGGAATAATCAACTTTCCGAATAGGGACTCCTATTCGGAATATTCCGCATAGAAGTCCTATTCGGAATAAACTGGGGAAAGATACAGTAACTTGAACGATGCACAGTGGGATGAATTAAAACACGAAATTGATTAAATCTAACCAAATCAAACCAAAAGATTAAACCAAGACAACCAATAAACATCAACTAACAATAATCCATCAACACAAATCATCAAAACTAACAACCAAGGCCAAATCAATCAAAACCCACTTGATTGAAAACATAAAAACTCAAGAACATGAACTCAAATATTAAGAACAAACCAACAAGAAAGGATGAAGATGATGAATTAAAAGCTTAATTAAAAAGTAAAGATTCAATAACAAAAGCTTAAACACAAATCAATCTAGAGAGAGAAAGCATAAGTTTAGAGAGAGAAACTACCTACTCCTAATCTAATCCTAAAACTAAAACTAAAACTAACCAACCCTCTCACATGTTGTGAGGGTGGTATTTATAGGAGAGGGGAGTGGTTGGTGGCTTCCTCTTTCTTTCTTTCTTGGTCCTCAGTCTTTCAGTCTTTCAGTCTTCTTAAATTCTTCGACTTTTAAGACTTCGTCTCGGGATTTCTTTGGACTCGTCTTGTAATTTCTTCATAATTTAGACTTGAGTTCTTCGGCTTTTTAGTAAACTTCCGTCTTTTGACTTTTTCTTCGATAAATCTTCAGAATTGGTCTTGGACTTCCGTTCTTTTTCCACTCTTGATCTTTCGACTTCATCTTTCGTCTTTTTCTTCGATAAAAGCCCGTGAAAGATCGTGTTTTCCTTCATTTTCACATTCTGATCCTAAAACACAATAAAAACACAAACCACACATAATTCCGCCATTTATGACATAAAATATATGTTTAGGTCCTGTTTTAATGTAATTAAGTGGTAGAAAAGATGGGTGTTTTCACACCTATCAGCGTCCCTTTCGAACACAAGCTTCAATCTCTTTTCGAAGATCAATAAAATCGTTGGTGTGATGGTCGCGATCCTCATGGAACTCACAATATTTTGTACGGTCCCTTTTGTTAGCTGGGCAGAACATTTTTGGTGGCGGTCTAAGCATCGCCCTTCCTTTAGAGGTGGTGAGTATCTCCGCTGGGGACTTTATTAACGGAGTGTAAGTGTCGTGTTGAACCCCATGGCTTTCCATATGTCGACCAGATGACCTGGAAACGTGTTTATCTTATTGCCTTCGCGGGAGGTTATACGTCAGGTGTTGTTTTCTTTCCCAACGTGGTTCTCAAAGACGGTTTTCATTGTTGGCGTCCTCTTCTCTTATGAAGTTGTGGGTTTGTGTAAATAAATATTCGAGTGACGTTGGTGGTTTTGCGATTAAATCTTTGAACAAACGGCATGGGCGAAGCCCGCTAATGAAAACTCCGGATACCATGACATCGGATCGATCGGCCATGTGTAAGGTTTCCTTTCTGAATCGGGCCACATATTATTTTAGTGATTCATCTGGTCTTTGTCGTTTGCCTAGGATTTCTGCCTGGGTTTTTTGAAACCTTCGTTGCTGCAAAAAATTTGCTCTAAACTTGTCCCTTAATTGGTGAAAATCATGAATGCTTCCCGGTGCAAGGTTGTCGTACCAAAATCTCGTTGCCCCAGCTAATGTGATGCGGAAGAATCTACACCACGCGGGCTCCGGAAGTTTGTGTACGTCCATCGTCCCCATGAAGACCGTCAGGTGATCATCTGGATCGGTCGTGCCATTATATGCACGCAAGTTTGCAGGGACTTTGACACCATCTGGCATGTCGTAGTCCCGGATTCGTTTGGTAAAGGGGGAGGCCACCAGATTGCGCACATCTCTGTATGTTTCTTTAAATATAAAAGGCTCATGATAGAAATCGTTATTCGCCGTCGTTCCTGCTTTTGTTGTCGTGATGAGGGGTGTTGCTCCGACTGTGGCATATTGGTTGGAGGGTCCCCCGCTGTCAGTGTCAACGGACACATTCTCTTTAGCTTTACTTGGAGGTATGTCGTCCGAATCCGAGTTATGGTTCTATGATGGGTGGTTCAACATTGGTACACACAGGTTGATGTGGGCTATCTTTAAGCTTTTTAGTAAAAGCTTTGTACATGGCATTCATGCGGTCGAAATTGTGGACAACGAATTGCATTACTGGGTCTTCTTGGTCTGGTTCTAAAATCACGTCGCTAGGTCTTGTGGCGTCATGAGTGATGGGGGTTGGCTCGATGTGTGGGTCGCGTAGATCCCCTGTTGTTCCCTGAGCAGGGGTTTGAGGTGGATCATCCCCGCTCATGATGTTTCCGCCCTTGGTCGAGTAGAGATGTGGGTTGTATTTATTTAAAAGAAATATGTTTCGGTCCCACGGATGGCGCCAATTGATGATACGTGATTTCACGGGATCCTACTTGTACACTAAAGTCGTTTAGACCCTATTCCATTGGAGCATACCGTGAGTTCACCATCACTTGTTGAGTCGAGGATTAGTACTAAGGGTGCGTATTATGGATACTACGTTGACTGGTCGAGAGGTCGATAATGACTTTTCGGGTGGCGATTCCCCTAAGGTAACTTCATATCGCATATGTAGTTTTACGCCACATATCCGAATTAGAATTGGAGGACCTCCTTTTAGAGGTTAGCAGTCTGCTGGACTATTTATCTTGTACTGATAATGCCTTTATGCCTTGTTTCTCAAGAGGATTTCTTAAGCCTTTGCCAATATGATGTTTGTAGTAAAGAAACAGTAGTTAGACTGAATTCTCAGAACCTTTTGTGTGTGTCTTATGCTTCACAAATGCATGCTATTTATAATAAAACTTGAGCCAGGCAAGTTGGAGAATAGAATCCAAATGGAAGGAATAAAAATCGTCCAAGTGATTTTTAGGGAATAATATCTCTGCAAGTTGCATTTGGTCTAGACTAATTTTATTTGGCAAGATATATCAAGAATATGGGATAGCCTATTAAATGGTAGTTTTTGTTTGATAAGTATTACTTTCGTCTCAAAATAATTATTAATTTTATTTTTCTCAAAATTATTGTTCATTTTCAAAAATAAAAGTTGGGTTTATTTAAAATTACTATGATACCTTTAGTTCAAACTAATATTTACAAAAATAAAACAAATAAGCATTAATTATCAAAAGGTAATTTTTTTCTGCTTTCGTAAAAATTAAAACAATAATTAATTTATTCTTTTTAAATTGTGTATTTTTTTGTTTGTGGACTATAATTTTGAGACGAATGTAGTAATAAATAATAAAAAAAATATCTCATTTCTTGTACATTTTTTAATACATTATCCAATTATAAACGTGCATTTATTAGCATAATCTTATTTTTAAAACATTGGTCTTTGATATTTGTCATCATTCTTATCCAAAATGCTTATTTTCATATGATTCGTTAAGCAGATATTGATGTGTCTTAGCTGGGTTGACTGGATCCTTACGCGGCATCTAGACAATGCTTCACATCTTTTATGACTCAAAAATCTCCACAAAATGTGAGTTTGCATTTTGCCTCTTTGGTCTAAAATTTAACCCTTTACTATTTTTAGATATCTTAGAAAAAGTTACTCTACTATTTATCAAGAAAATCCATTAGCTTTTTAACAGCTAAACGCACCTTCTTCCAATTTTAGATTGTGTTAAGATTAATCGCATATTTTTCGTTCATAAACGGAATCATGATTGAATATGATTGGGCACACAATTTTTTTTAACCGTAATATTAAAACATATTTTTTTATGTGTAAAACTAATATTACATAAAAAAATTCATAAATAAAGTAGCATACATTTGCATCTATAGTTATTTTTTTTTATGATATATATATACACACATATTAAAAGCTACTACCTCCGTCCCATATTAATAGTCCATATTACTATTTTAGGACGTCTTAAATTTATAGTCAAGTCCAAAAATAGATAAGAATTGTAGATTAAGTATATCATATTACCTTCACTTGAGGGTCTTATTACAAATAATAAAGAAGTTGTAAATTAAATAGTTAAGGACAAAATTGTCATTGTGTAAAAAGTAAGAGAGAAAGCTGAAAAAGTGATATTTTTATTAATATGCGTGTTTTTTGTCGGTGGACTATTAATATGGGATAGAGGAAGTAATAACCAAGGATGGGTATATCCTTTTTTTTATGCTAGGCATTAGAGATAATCTTGGATAACTTCAAGTAGTATTAAAAGATAAAAGAGCACTATTTTATCTGTTCTATATTAAATGTTCACATTTGATTTTTTAAGTCTTATATTTTTAATTTTGACAAAAAATAACGGTTTTTATGTTATATATTATTTGATAAAAATTATACCAATGAAATGTACATTTAAAACACAATCGATTCATTTACTTTACGTAAAATATTATATAACTCACACAAAAATATTTATGACCAAAGTTGAAAAATAAAAACTAAAAATATTTAAAATAGACATTTAATATAAGACAGATGAAGTACTTTAATACTGCCATGGACTAATACAGGGATATTTAATAAAAAAAAATAGTCACAAGATATATACTTGTAATAAAATAGTTAAGGTACACATTTTTTTTGTGATAAGCAGCCTCTATTTTATATTCCACGAGTAATTTAACTAGAAATTAACAATATTCTTATTGATTTTTATAGTTTTTTGTGAAACTAAAAGTAGGTGACTATATTTAGATAGATATTGACTTCCTTGGTAATGACCTGTCTAGACAATCAAACATGATACATGGCACCTCAAATGTTTAGTTATATCTAAAGGGCCCCATCCAAGAAAATGTAATCATATTTGATTTTGTATTGTCTTATATACTAAATCTCTACTACTTATAAAGGAAAAACCCCAAAACCTTAAATGTTGAAAATGATTTAATTATGGAATTGTTGAAAAATTAAATGCATAGAAGTTGGATATTAATTATGGAATTGTTGAAAAATTAAATGCACATAAGTTAGATAAAATAAGAAATGTTGAAAATTTAAACCATAAACAATTGCATAAGTTACCGGGTCACGGGTTCTACAGCCGGATTAATTCGGTCGAGTAACTTGGTCACGGGTTTCACCAACGGGTCAACCCGGTCGAGTCATCGGGTCACAGATCGACCATCGGACCAACCCGATTGAGTCACCGGGTAACGGGTTCGGCCATAGGGCTAATCTTTTCAAGTCACAGGTTCGACCATCGGGTTAACCCGATCGAGTCACCGGGTAACGGGTTCGACAACCGGGTCAATCCTGTCGAGCCACCGGGTCACTGGCTTTGACCACCGGGTCAATCCTATCGAGTCACCGGGTCACGGGTTCAACCACCGGGACACGGGTTCGACCACCGAGTCAACCCGATCGAGTCAATGGGAACGGGCTCGCCTACCGGTTCAACCCGGACAAGTCACTGGGTTACCGATTCGACCATCGGGTCAATTAATAAATCATTAACTATCTATCGCTAGGCAATTATTGGGTCACGAGTCCGACAATCGAATCAATTAGCATATCATTAATTATATGTCTTTAGGTAATTCCGCTGCTATGCGCGGGTAATCGTCTAGTATATTAAAACTCATTAAGTCATATCATTTTCGATTTTCCACAAAAAAAAAATGTTTTTGAAAAGAATTTAACCATGGTAAATACATGTTTTTTTCAGTATTGAAAATTTGAAATGAACCATATCTAACATGCATAGACTAATCACTAATGATAATTATTGTGACATTTAAAAGATTACTAAGTGAGTGTTTGGATGTGCTTATTGAAAATAAATTATTTATTTTGAAAATTCTATTTTAAAAAATGATCATTTTGAAAACTCCATTTTAAAAAATAGTGTTTGGATTTGATATTCCAGTTTGAAATCACAATAATCAAATAATCACTTTTTTTGAGTGTTTGGTAAATTTGATTATTTGATAATAAACTCCATTTTAAATGCTTACTTTTCCAAAACTCCATTTTGAAAATGAAATAAGTAGCTCTCCACTAACTTTTTCAAAACTCCATTTTAAACTCCATTTTAGAGTTTCTAAATACAAATAATCACTTATCTCCATTTATTACCCAAATATTTCTTTTTAACTTATCTCTATTTTAAAACTGAGATTTGAACGCACATCCAAACACCCCTAAACACCCCTAAGATGTCTGTTTTTCCAATGCAAGTGCATTTAGTTCTAGTCATGTGCATAATGCATACCCATCAACTTAGAAGTAACACAATTTTTAATTGACTAGCTCATAGGCTCCTCTTCTTATTTAAGCCAATCAACATATCCTGACCAGTATATATATTGGCTTCTGCTATATTTCAATTTTCATCTTACATTATTTTGTTTTCTCAAAGCTTGTTCATATCATTCTTTCTAACATTTTTCATTTATCAGACTAGACACTAAAGAAACATGAACGCTTTAGCTGCGACAAACCGGAACTTTAAGCTGGCAGCTCGTCTGCTGGGACTAGACTCAAAACTTGAAAAGAGTCTGCTGATTCCTTTCAGGGAAATCAAGGTTATCATTGATCTATTCTCACATGTTTTTTATTTTATAGTCTCTCTTTTTCTATGCATTTTCTATAATTCTTTGGTTTTGTTCATGTAGCCAACTCGCCAAGGTACTTATGCTGTTTTAAATTATGTTTGCAGGTTGAGTGTACTATACCAAAGGATGATGGTTCTTTGGTATCTTATGTCGGCTTCAGGGTTCAGCATGACAATGCTCGTGGACCCATGAAAGGAGGAATCAGATACCATCCAGAGGTTCGTTTTTTTTTTCTGAAACCGAACTCATGTAAAATGGTTAAAAATGTAAATCATTATTTGCAGCTTCCGAGTAACCTAATTTGAAATGCTATTTGTTTTAATTGCCACTAAATCAAGATTTGTTCTATATTCGTTATCACTCAAATTTTTAAGATATGTTTCAGGTTGATCCGGATGAGGTTAATGCTTTAGCACAATTGATGACATGGAAGACAGCAGTTGCAAACATACCATACGGTGGAGCTAAAGGAGGCATCGGATGTAATCCTTCAGAGTTAAGCATATCTGAGCTAGAACGACTTACAAGAGTCTTCACACAGAAGATACATGATCTGATTGGAATCCACACCGACGTTCCAGCACCCGATATGGGAACTAATCCCCAGGTTTGTCATTTGTGGTTGATCTAACGTTAATGTGTTAAAATTATTATTTAATGTAAACAAATGACTTATGGTACTTGTGTTTAAACAGACAATGGCATGGATATTAGATGAATACTCCAAGTTCCATGGATACTCGCCCGCTGTTGTTACTGGCAAACCTATTGTAAGTATACATAACAAGCCAATTCTAAATAAAAGTAATGTTTAAAGCCCGTTTGTATATCGTATAAGGGATCTGATTGTCTGAATTCAGGATCTCGGTGGATCACTTGGTAGAGATGCTGCTACAGGAAGGGGTGTGCTTTTTGCAACAGAGGCCCTTCTTAATGACCATGGATTAAGTGTTGCTGGTCAACGTTTTGTTATACAGGTACACACATCTATAATGAAGATTTTTAATGTGTATTCTATATGAGGATTGGGTAGATTTGCACTTATTTTCATTCTTATTACTAATTGTGTATATTTATTCTCAGGGATTTGGAAACGTTGGTTCGTGGGCTGCTCAACTTATTCATGAAGCTGGAGGTAAAGTTGTAGCAGTGAGTGATATAACGGGAGCTATAAAGAACAGTAATGGACTTGACATCCCTAGCCTGCTAAAACATGTTAAGGAACACAAAGGTGTCAAAGGTTTTGGTGGGTCGAATTCCATTGATTCTAACTCCATTTTAACTGAAGATTGCGACATCCTCATCCCAGCTGCCCTTGGGGGTGTAATTAGCAAGTACTTATCTTATTTACATGTTTTTTGTGTTGCAAAGAAACCTCATTTTGAAGTTATTCATTAAAGAAAGTTATTAATATAATAATATTTGGTCACAGGGATAATGCTAACCATATCAAAGCCAAATTCATAATCGAAGCTGCTAACCATCCTACTGACCCTGAAGCGGATGAGGTTAGTATCTTGTTCAAAATTTCACCCATTTACAAGTAATTACGTTTATGAGTTCATTTGGATATTATCGAGATAGCCCACATCACATATAGATCACTAATATGTTTTTCTTATTCACAGATTTTGACAAAGAAAGGTGTCGTCATCCTTCCTGACATATTTGCGAATTCAGGAGGAGTGACAGTTAGTTACTTTGAATGGGTTCAGGTATGTCAAATGAAAATACAGTAATCATCATTTTTACTTATAAATTAGTAGATTTGGGTTGTGTTAATCATAAAAGGGAAATGGGTCAAATGGGTTGAAAGTCACCCAAAGTAGCCTGACCTATTTTGGCCTACTCCGCTAAAACTGGTTCAGTCAACCTGTTTTGACCCATTACCTGACCCGCTTAACCTGTCCATTTTGCCACTTCTAGCTTATCCTACATAATCCTGTAATTAGTATACATTATCATATAGAATTTTAAATACTTGCTTTGCTACTTGTTTGATACAGAACATTCAAGGGTTTATGTGGGATGAGGCAAAGGTTAACGCAGAGTTAAAGAAATACATTGGACAAGGATTCAAAGATGTGAAGGACATGTGTAAAACACACAATTGTGATTTACGTATGGGAGCATTCACATTGGGAGTCAACCGTGTTGCCAGAGCGACGGTTCTCAGAGGTTGGGAAGCCTAAGAAACAGATATGAAACTCTGCCGCCCAAATAAAACGATAATGCCTGTTGTTTGACTTGTTTTGTGTTTTCACATGCATCAGAAGTCTGTAACTTTGTTTTCTTTTCCCCCTTTTCTAATTTTCAACGATGTTGGATTGTTGTCTGGAAGCAGGTTATGAAACTAAAAATTGCAAGGATTTTGTTTTGGTAAATTTTGCTTCTGAAATTTTATCTTCTGCATCAAGTTATGTGTTTGCACAGTTAAATACAACTTATGGCTGGGTGTCTAAGACATTTAGAATAATCATATATACATTTGGTATATATTAGTAGTACTATCACAATTCTTATAAACTACAAAAAATATAACCACCAAAAACATACAAGTGATGTAGTGTATGTCAGTATGTTCGTATCCGTAGTACCTTATACAAAACGACACATACGTGTCACATGCATCTGATCACTAAAATGGTGTATGATTTATATGTTAAACGAACGAGGGGTACTTATGGATTCTTTGTTCCATTCATGGTCAACTTGGGGATTGTCCGGTTAAGCTGGATACTAAGTGTCTCACTTTTGATTTATCAAGTAGACTAAACAGCAAGCTAGCTTACATACCACATTCAAAAAAAGATCCTCCAAACCGAAAATATGGGGTATTAATGCATAAAGACTGGATAGAATACTTTAACAGTTTCTTTTTAACACATATTTCCTATGGATAGAAGGACGAAACCGTTCCATATTTGGCTACCTACTCGGACCTGGATCCCGTGAGATTAGTCAATAAAATAATTTTTTTTACTAGCAGCAACACCATTCGCCAGAAGGGGCGTTTCTTTCATAATACTACCTTTGCTAAATTGCTTGACAAGCTGCATTTGCTTTTGATAGAGTTTTATCCCTCTACAAGATTCATTCAGACCCATCTTTTTCCATTGCCGCTTCTGTCTCATTTTTTCAATCGCTATTATCGTATACTAACTTCATATTCCGACAAAGTCGAGGCGTAAATCAAATAGGCAAATACCGTAAGAGAAGCCATCTATTAAAACACGTCAATTCTAGACTATAGAGATGTCCTCCACAGTTTCTAGCTACTTAATTAAGTCTTAAAATTTCTAACCACCCTATAAAGCTCCTAAAATAAGATTTTCGAAACACGTCTCTGCATCAATGTCCTAGTTAGAAGACCCAAAACAAGTTCAAGAATAAATGGCCGGCAACATGCCCTTACAAGTTGCAGAATACAATTATAATGAACAGGTAAATGACCAAGGGCTGATAACTAAGTATGATAGCATCCTCGCACAAAAGAAGAACATAATAACTAATGCAGGTTGTGCTTGAGTTTTATCTTCCATCATATGTGATAACAAATTCTATAAAGATCAAGTTAGTATCTTTTGTTTCTGGTAATAAACCTAGAAAGCAAGGAAATTAAGAGATATAAATAGTTCAATTTATAGAATGATAGACTAGATCGTCGGTGCAGTGGTATTCAGTTGTGGAACTCACGAGAATGGTGTTGCTGCTAGTAAAAATATCTTTTATATTGACCAAACTCACGAGATCACAGGTCCGGGGGCAAGGTATTCAGTTGTGGAACGACTTCAGTTTCATTTGCTAAAGTAGTGTAATTAGCTGCCCTCTTGATGCATACTTGATACGGCAACTGAAAGTCAAAGTAGCATTTTGGTTTGTATAGTTGTAAGGTCAGAGTTCGACAACTAAGTTTATAGTATCAAACTAGAGTAGTAGAAAAGAAGGGCCTATGCATGAGGATATGCCAAAATTTTACCACTTCGTCTACAGCAGTAATCTAATCTAATATGTCTTTCTATATGAATTGACCTATTTATTTCTGTTATATCCCCGACTTTATCAGAAGAAATAAGATTATAAGATTAGCATATGCGCAGCTTGTCAAGCAAATTTGCAAAGGCTAAGAGTTAGTATTATGAAAGAAAGGCCATTTCCATTGAATGATGTTGCTGCAAGTACAAAAAAATTCTGTAATTTTATTGACTAATCTCACGCAGCGGTTTCATTTGATTCGGCATACATCAGATGATTGTCTAAGATTAGTTTGATAAAAAAAAAAAAGATAATAGTCTGTCAGACAACCATGTAGCCATGCCAAGACCCATCAAATGGGGTGACAACGATCCTCTACTGAGCCATGACCGAAAGCATAAGGCTTGGTTAATCACGCTCTAGTTACATTGTCTTGGTGCATCAACCAGAAACCTCTCTTCAGGAATCAAGAATACAGAGGTACGCGCCCTATAGAACATTCGAAGAGGTCTGGATTGGTAGTTGGTTATTTTCAAAATTTGAGGGTGAACCCTCACCAGATGTGTTTGGTCAAGAAACTTGTGTAAGCAGAAGAAAAAGAAACTTTTATTTTTTTTTTTGGGTAAGAAAATGAGCGAAAATATGCTAAAGTTTGTGGCTACTTTTTGTCACGTCTTAAACGATGACGGTCATGTTTACGTATGGTGTGTAAAACGTGAGCAGAGGAGGATTGGGGATGATTCTGTTGTTTGGTTTTCTGTGTTGAATGGTAAGGACCCGATGAGATAAGTGAGATCATGAACTTGAATACTTAATCAAACCGATAAAAGTTTTCTAATGAACATGCATCTAAAAAAGAAAAAAGGAAACAATCTCCACCATCCATTTAAATCACATCTAATGATGTATATTAATTTTTTTTTAATTTAATTAAAAAAATTAAATTAAAATTTTAATTTAATTAACATAAGTTTTTTCTCTCTAACCCTAAACCTAAATCATCTTTTAGCCGCCGCCTCCGGCCGCCGGCTACACGTCAGAGGTTCGGAGGGCTACCAATAAACTTAAACCTCCTTCAATTATCATGTTCAATTCTAAAAACAAATCAAATTTATTTCCCAGATCTAGTTTTCTTTTCTACAATGGTGGATATTCCTACAAAGTGACTCGCACCTACATGGTCGTTTCCATCTCCGTACCTATATCTATGGATCTATGTTACTGCCCCCAATCAACCACGACAATGGCAAGCATATTTTCTTGGGTTCGGGAGTTCGGTTTTGGGAGGTTGTGTCTGTTGATTTCTTTTGTGGGTATCACCGTTTTCATCTATGGATCTATGTTACTGCCCCCCAATCAATCACGACAATGACAAGCATATTTTCTTCGGATGAGAAAGATACAAGGTCTTCGGTGATGTTTTTGATTTTGTTTTAAATTGGATATGTAATAATTTGGTTTGGAATAAGCTTTATTGATGCAATTTCTATTTAATAACACTCTAATGCGATTGCACTTTATTAAAAAAAATAAAAAAAAAATTAATTAAAAAAAACACACTTTCATCTTCTTTCTTGGAAATTAAATATCTCACAAACCATTAATCATTAAGAAATAATAATTATACCGTCACGACGGGAATTAAATTATCTTTCTATAGATATGCACTTCTATATACTTTCGACGAACTTTTTTTAAAAGTTTTCGTAAAAAAATCACATGTAATTCTCGAAAAATTACATGTGATTCTCGAAAATTCATGTTTGATTTATTATTTTAAAAATCACATTTGAATTTGTAATGTCACATGCGATTTGTAAAAATCACGTGTATTTTTTTTACGAGAATTTCAACATTGTAAAATCATTAAAAGTATATGAAAATAACCGTCTATTAAATGACAAAAATATTTTCGTTATTACTTTAAAATCACATGTGATTTATGTAAATTACATTAGAAATGTTTAAATCACATGTAATTCTGTCAATATATTAAAATGTTTGTTGCCATTAATATAAAATATGTTCATTTTACCGGGGTGGAGTCCCCTTTATCAAAAAAAAAAAATATATGTAAAACAAATTGGCTTCTAAATTACATGTGATTCGGTGATAATTACATGTGATTTTGCTTGCATTACATGTGATTCAAGAATTCCGAAACCGTAACTTTTTCTAACAAACCCACATTAAATGAATCACATGTGATTTTTTTAATCATGCATTATCTGTTTTCATTTATGTAAAATATATAAGACAAATTGGCTTCTAAATTACATGTGATTTTGTTTGAATCACATGTAATTCTGCTTGAATTCCATGTGATTCTGTGATAATTACATATGATTTTTCTTGCATTACATGTGATTCAAGAATTCTGAAACCTTAACTTCTTCTAACAAACCCACTTTAGATGAATCACAAGTGATTTTTTAATCACATGTAATCTTGTTAATATATTGAATTGTCTATTTGAATTACATGTAATTCGATGATAATTACATGTGATTTTGCTTGCATTGAATGTAACACCCCACTTGGATAAGTGGACCGTTACGTGTATTTATGGCGTGTCATCAAAGCATAAGGTAATGTCCTAAAACATTAACTGACCATAACGGAAATACCGGAATCAAACATCGGCAATCCAAACATAAGCCCAAAACCTGAACAATAAAATACTGAATGGAAGGACTAAACAATGTCCAAATAAACAGAATTATGTACGAAATGCTTAAAGTAAGAAGTCTGGATCGCTTCCATCCGAATGCACATGCTCTTAGAATCCTAAAAGCGTCCAGGTGTACCTGCCGTTAGAACATGAAAGGAACTACGGCTGAGCATAACGCTCAGTGAACGGATATAAAGCATGATAAGAATATACTGAATGAAACAGGCGATAGAATACTGAAGCTGTAAGACTGATATGTAACATGTGGTAGAACTCTGCATAAAAATCTGAGAAACCTGGTTCATATATACTGATACTGAATTATAACTATTAATTCTGAAAACATGCATTTACTGTATTTTATTTGCCAGAGCTTATATAGGTCACGTGCTGTAACAACCGTGCATGAATAACTGGAGGGGTGACCTCGTCATGCTGTAGAGGGGTGACCTCTAAATAACTGTGCTGGGTGGAGGGATCAGCTCCAATGTGAAGGATGTAGAGCACACACCACATTCACCATGATAAACATGAAACACTCATAAGCCTAGGATGCATCCATACGCCCCACTAAAAATACTGATAAAATGGCCAAGCTGAGCTGAGTGGGACGATGCAGGATATCACTCTCCTGCATGTGAGTCACGACACCGGTGCCTCTAGTGTCGTGGTTACGGTACCTCCGTAACTAGTACATAAACTGGTCGTGCTTGTATATAATGCTCAGGCAAAATTTATTTCGTGATTAACATGATTACTGATAAACTTAAACATATACTGGGGAAAACATTTGGCTGCAGACGGGGAATCCTAATCATGCATAGGAAAGGAAGTCCTTACTGAAAGGACGGAAATCCGTACCTTGTGTCCAGTAATGAAAAAAAAAATGAAAGCTGAAGGATCGACTCTGACTTCATGGTTACTACATAAATAACGTACGCGAAAATAAGTTAACTGATTACTGTTTTAAGCTTTAATCTGTGTTTATCGTATATTCTGATAAATCTGATTTATTATCTCTGGTATTTCATGTATTGTTATGCTTACTGAGTAATATTAAGTAACTTTCTAAAAATAGAAAGTTTCCAAAAATAGAAAGTTTCCAAAAATAGATTAGCTGCCTTGATTAAATAGTTTCTAAAGATAGAAAGTTTCCATAAATAGAATTACTGCTTAAATAGATAATTTTCCAAAAGAAAATAGAAAGTTTACCTAAATAGTTATAAGCTGGCTAAATAGGCTAATAAATAAGCTTAAGTGTTAACTGATTAATATTCTAAGTCATAATGATATAATGCATAGTTTATTAATTAATACTTGTCATTTAAATAAACTATAGGTTAAAGGCATTTAATTAAATATAATGTGGTTTAATTAAATAAAGATATAATGCCCTCGTAATAATAAGCCGGGTTTTATTAAATTTTATTTACCTTGTAAAATTAATAAGTGATGTAAAGGAAAATAATCCCGTAGAGTAACAACACGTACCCTTGTATTTTTTATTTAAAACGCATCGAAAACCGAACCCGTGCCTTATTAATTTAAAATGGAAAACTCGTGTTATGTATTAAAATAAGCCGAGCCAAACAGCCCCCTTAATGTTCTTGAAACTGGTAGCCAAACACCCCCTTAAACCTGTTACAAACCCCACTGCCAAACACACCCTTAACTGCCAGTTACCCCTGGCAGTTAAACAGTTTCCCCCGTCTGTGGTCCGTTACCCCTGCTTGTAAATCCCACCGAGTTCCCACTGTTAGAACAGGGTTTTTCCCCTGCTTGTTTTTCTGTTTCCCCCGTTAGCACAAACCCAGCCCAAACCCTAATTAGGGTAGCGGCTGGTGGAAAATCATCACCACCGAGAGTCTCTTGACTCTCGGTTTGGGTGCCAACGAACCCAGCAATATACAAACGCAAACCCACCTTCTTTAAAACTCGTTTACTATGCTAAAATACTCCCATGAATCGGGTTAATAGAAAAGAACATAGAACGAATTAGGTTTACCTTATTTTCTTCGTTTTGGGGTTTAGGATTAAACAAACGAGTGTAATCCTTGTTCTTCTTGGATCCTAACGCCTTGGTTTCTGTTTTTCCTTTTTTTTTGTGTAGGTCGCGGCAGGGAAGAGAGGAGAGAAGGGTTTGGCGGCTGATTAGATTTCTAGGGTTTCTTTTGTGTTTCTGTGTGTCGGCATAGAGGAAAGCAAACAACCCGTCCCTTCTTGTTTTTGTTATACACGGATCAGGCATTATTACACTTGGGCCTTGAGCCCAAGTCCCACTTTTTTCGTATTTGTCTAAAACAGTCCCTCCAATAAATACGCACTCTTTATATCGCGACGCGTTTTAATATACGTGTACGTGTTCGTGTTTCGTGTTTTAATTTCTGAAAACGTAATACTCTTTTCTATAACTAAAGTAATACACTCAATAGTATTTATTTTCCTGAGTAATTAATTTGTAATCTTTAAATAAAACTGAGCGCGTAATTTACTGTTAACGTTTAATTATTTCTGTAAAGTAATTAATTCATCTGCAATATTTTCTGAGACTAAAATACTTATTAACTGAGTAAACTGTAATATTTATATACTATAAATAAACTGGAATGCGTATTTAATTTCTGTATTTATCTCCCTGTCTAATAATTAATACTTATATCGTTTATTAAACTTAAACTGCGTATTTAAATATTCTGATTTTTTAAATACGGGTTTTACAATTCTTCCCCTCTAAAAACAATAATTCGTCCCCGAATTAAAGATACGACCATACTGGGTTTTACAATTCTTCCCCTCTAAAAACAATAATTCGTCCCCGAATTAAAGATACGACCATACTGGGTTTTACAATTCTTCCCCTCTAAAAAGGAGAAATTCGTCCTCGAATTAAAGGTAATAAGCTGATGAAGTTATAAGAACTGAAAGAACACGTAGGCTGAAAAGACAATTAAGCTGAAGGATGAATTGTCTTCAAATTAAGACATAATGCTGCTGATAGGTATAAACCTGACATGACTGAAATAATCATGAAATGTGACATAGCTGAAGAGAACATGAAACGTGACATGACTGAAAGAACTTAACTGGATTTATTGAAGAAAAGGATGAGAGGTCCGGATGGACTCCTCTGTTTCGAGTGGCCTCCCGCTCGAAACGATTTCTTCAAGATCTAAACATAATAAAAAAAATCTTGGTCCTGATGACCCTGTCCTGATGATGCTAAATAGTTTCTGGTTCTAAACTTAAGATGGATTTTCTGAATCTGAGTGAATAAGCTATAGCATGTAGGATACATGAAGTGGTACGTATAATTATCCTGAAAAGATAACATTTACATCTCTGAGCAAGCTGTTGAGAATATAATAGGGACGAACTACGTGAACAATTGTGAACATGCTAAGTTGAGCAATTGTGAACGTGGTTCATAATTATATGAGGAGCGCTGGCATGGAATTAGAATATGATAAGTGGGTCATACTGTGAACGTGATACTAGAACATATTACGAACGTAGGCTGACTGAGGAATGAATGCCCACCGATACGGCCTGAGATGTGAAACGTCTGCCTGGTTATGGAATAGCTGTGCTAAACTTGAGTCTGATTTTCCAAGCTTTCTGTAACCGTATTCGGTAATGAACTGAGAAACGTGTATCGTGAAATGGCACCCGAACTTGAACGTGAATAATATCATGAACACAAACGTGAGTTTAAATTATGAGATCGCATAAAAGATGAACTGAAACAGCATCATACTGCGAATGAGACTTAAACGTGAAAGTGAGAATAAACATGAACTTAAAGTAGACGTAAACATACACTTGATCGTGAACATGAATTCTGTCTGATATGATGGTCAATGGAATGCCTGAAATCGTACGATTTACTGCTAAATTTTAAAATTTCTGCAGATCTGCTACTACGTGATCCTTTCGGATGAAAGAAACGCGCAGGCTGATTACATGGTTGATGATAACTTAGATAGTATCATACTTTCTCTGAGTCTGTGGTAAACTGATAACAATCTCCATGGAGTCTTGTCTCTTTTCGGTCTAGAATTTCTACTTGTAGTAATAGCATGTCGGTGTTCTATCTTGAACCTGCAGTAGGTCAGGCATCTAGATATGAACATAGCTGCATTAATGTGTGATGCGGATTCTATCAGTGTTTTGTCTGGGATTATGAAACATTCTGGTGGAAATCTTGTTGAATAGTCATAAAGAATTTCTAGTGATGACTGCCGGCAATTTCTGCGGTAGCAGTCAATTGAGTTCTATAAATTTTATACTACGTTCATAGTCGTCAGTCGGGACCATCCGGTGATGGCCTTCGCCTTCGCAGGATTACCTGCAATTTCTTTCTGCTAAGGTAGCATGGCTTCAGAATGCCACTTTGTTCAATTGGAATTCCTACCTGGAAAGCTGTGTTTGAAACAAATAACTCCTATCGAAGATTCTATACAACTGTGAGAAATGACTCTCTTATTCTTCTCTAGAATTTAGCATACCAAAATGTGATCAATGAATACGCTGACGTTTTTGTCTGAGAATCATAGGAAAAATTTATTCATAAACTCCATAATATAGCTGGAGCATTAGGGAGGTCAGAAATAAAATTTAAAATTTTTAGAGACTATAATATGTGCAACCGCAGCCATGGAAAACATCATGTTCTTCTCTCACCACTTCTGGTGGCATGGTCGCAATTTTGTTCTGGAAAATATTTAAGATATCGTAGCAGGTCAGATAAACCTGCTATTTATGGAATAAATATTGATTAAGAATGATGGGATTGTCAAAATTTTTAGTGGGCAATACATGATCTCATGTTACCGACCTTCTTTCTGATAGACAGAAACGGTGCACTTCCTGGTGGTGCGCTAGGGAAAATAAGGCCTCATTCCGGTAACTTTTGCAGCAATTGCTGCAACTCTTTAACTTAGCTGAAGCCTTGCAATAAAGAGTTTTGAAAACAGGTTCTGTTCTTGAGACTAGCTCGATGTTAAATTTCTGTCTCGTGGTTAGGGAGGAATTTCTTGAAAGCTTTCTGTAATTATATCTGGAACTCTGGAATAATCTGCTGATCATGAATTTAAGGAATTTCAAAAGTGGATTTATAACAGGTAGGTAAAAGTCTTCGTAGCTATAGACTGACAAGCCACGTACTTGTAGACGTAATTTGTACTGATTTTTCCCTGGCAGGAAATTTAATGAATATATTTGGGATTTAGTAAGACGGATCTCGTCGTTAACTGAAGGGAAAACTTAATTAAATATGGTGGTACTGAATTTTAATGATCTGATATATGTGTGGCATAATAGAATGAGTATACCCCTTTCTGAAAGATACCCTGAATTACTGAGGGTCTTGCTTGGAACATACTGGAATCTAGGAGCTCGGACTCGTATTCTGAGAAGGTATTCGTATGACGTGTATCATGACTGGTGCCCTGATATGTGTCTTCCGAAATGATACCTGAGAACTATGTCTTGACTGATGTCTTGGCACGTGTTTTAATAGATGAATAAGAACAAGGCTAAAAAAAATAAATTTTGGTAACTGCTAGGATTGGCGGACCGGTTAGACTACTGGCCTCTGTAATTCTGATCATGTCCGTTCCGGAGTTCCGATGATTACTGACTGATTAATTATAAGCACGGTGATTGTCACTACTGCTTTGTCTGTCATTTTATGACGGTCATTATCATGACCGTGATTCATGTAACTATCCTGCTGAGTGGCCGGCTGGTTGCCAGTTCCCACTCTTCTGACAGAAAGATTTACTGAGTGAAGTGTGACATTTAACTGAGGGAGTAAAAGCATAAAATAGAATGGTAGTGTCTGATGGTTGAATTTATTCTTGTCAGAAATTTCAAATTTGTAGTTTTCGTCCTCGTTCCGCGGCATCAGCATCTTGAGGAATTCCCAAAGTTCAGCAGCATCCGCATTTGTGAGGTCTTCAAAGTGTTAGCGGCATCAGCATCTAGCAAAATCTTCAACTCACGAGCAGCATCAGCAATTGGTAAAATATCGAAAAGTGGAAACGCCTGAGATGATTGAGCATCGGTTAGCAATATCCATAGAGTAGGGTACCTGGAGTACACCTGGCTATTGTACATGAAGTACAAAATGAATACTGCACATGGAGCATATTCGGGACACTGTACGTGGGGTACACATGAAATACTATACATGGAGTATAACTGAGACACTGTACATTGGGTATATATGGAATATTATACATGAAGCTGGTGGAATTTTATGGGATGATCGATACTGGTGTCGCTTGTCTGACATGATTAGGGAAACAATTTGATTTAAACGGTAGTAAACTGATCTGAAATAAATAACATGATAGGCTGACAATTCCTGCGTCGACTTACTGCTGGTTGTTTCGAGGCTGAAAGTATGATATAATTGAAGTCCCAACAGTGGTCTGCATGAAGCATGATTAATGAAGGTCAATCATGATTTATCATGAAAACGGCTTTACTGAAGTTCTTGTGTATCTTAACATGAACATCATTACTTTGCTGCAACATATTCCTCGTAAGGAGACATGAAACTGAATCATCATGTAGATGACATCAACGTGAGGGTATGAAAATTTGACTGATATAAGGAACACAAAAAGTTAAATCAACTGAGGTGTAATATTAACTGATGTGGACGGCTATGGTTCAATCCACATAATTCAAAGAAGAAAACATGAGACTAAGTATGGGCTATTCTGGTTCGATCCATACTGGTCAAAATTTTCTGAGAACTGTCATGTATAGAAATTTATAATCTCGGACTAACTATGGTTGCCTGTAGTCCAATTCATATTTTTCAAGATTTATTGAAAGGTCATGATATGACAAATGTGAACTATGGATCAGTTCACAAAACAACATTCGACTGAAAAGCATGAAATTTGATCTGCACATTGGTGAACGTTTATGGCTGGTTCACCAAGTGATATTTGACTGAAAACATGAATCTGTCATGAATAAGGGTAAACGCCTATGGTCAGTTTACCAATACAAAATCTGAACGGGCAAGGGTGAACGCCTATGGTCAGTTCACCAAAACGAAAGCTCGCTAAAAGCACATGCGACTAAATATGGCCAGTTCTGTACCAACCTTTTACTTAGTCAAAACGTTAAGAAAACTGACTGATAAACGAAGAAAACTGACTGAATAATCCATGAGAAATATGAAAGACAACGACGCCAAAATCTGAGAAGTTCCTGGTGACTACCCACTAGTCACAGGTCAAGTTTAGAGCTTACAGGTCGAACCTTGCGCTCTGATACCATAATTGTAACACCCCACTTGGATAAGTGGACCGTTACGTGTATTTATGGCGTGTCATCAAAGCATAAGGTAATGTCCTAAAACATTAACTGACCATAACGGAAATATCGGAATCAAACATCGGCAATCCAAACATAAGCCCAAAACCTGAACAATAAAATACTGAATGGAAGGACTAAACAATGTCCAAATAAACAGAATTATGTACGAAATGCTTAAAGTAAGAAGTCTGGATCGCTTCCATCCGAATGCACATGCTCTTAGAATCCTAAAAGCGTCCTGGTGTACCTGCCGTTAGAACATGAAAGGAACTACGGCTGAGCATAACGCTCAGTGAACGGATATAAAGCATGATAAGAATATACTGAATGAAACAGGCGATAGAATACTGAAGCTGTAAGACTGATATGTAACATGTGGTAGAACTCTGCATAAAAATCTGAGAAACCTGGTTCATATATACTGATACTGAATTATAACTATTAATTCTGAAAACATGCATTTACTGTATTTTATTTGCCAGAGCTTATATAGGTCACGTGCTGTAACAACCGTGCATGAATAACTGGAGGGGTGACCTCGTCATGCTGTAGAGGGGTGACCTCTAAATAACTGTGCTGGGTGGAGGGATCAGCTCCAATGTGAAGGATGTAGAGCACACACCACATTCACCCTGATAAACATGAAACACTCATAAGCCTAGGATGCATCCATACGCCCCACTAAAAATACTGATAAAATGGCCAAGCTGAGCTGAGTGGGACGATGCAGGATATCACTCTCCTGCATGTGAGTCACGACACCGGTGCCTCTAGTGTCGTGGTTACGGTACCTCCGTAACTAGTACATAAACTGGTCGTGCTTGTATATAATGCTCAGGCAAAATTTATTTCGTGATTAACATGATTACTGATAAACTTAAACATATACTGGGGAAAACATTTGGCTGCAGACGGGGAATCCTAATCATGCATAGGAAAGGAAGTCCTTACTGAAAGGACGGAAATCCGTACCTTGTGTCCAGTAATGAAAAAAAAATGAAAGCTGAAGGATCGACTCTGACTTCATGGTTACTACATAAATAACGTACGCGAAAATAAGTTAACTGATTACTGTTTTAAGCTTTAATCTGTGTTTATCGTATATTCTGATAAATCTGATTTATTATCTCTGGTATTTCATGTATTGTTATGCTTACTGAGTAATATTAAGTAACTTTCTAAAAATAGAAAGTTTCCAAAAATAGAAAGTTTCCAAAAATAGATTAGCTGCCTTGATTAAATAGTTTCTAAAGATAGAAAGTTTCCATAAATAGAATTACTGCTTAAATAGATAATTTTCCAAAAGAAAATAGAAAGTTTACCTAAATAGTTATAAGCTGGCTAAATAGGCTAATAAATAAGCTTAAGTGTTAACTGATTAATATTCTAAGTCATAATGATATAATGCATAGTTTATTAATTAATACTTGTCATTTAAATAAACTATAGGTTAAAGGCATTTAATTAAATATAATGTGGTTTAATTAAATAAAGATATAATGCCCTCGTAATAATAAGTCGGGTTTTATTAAATTTTATTTACCTTGTAAAATTAATAAGTGATGTAAAGGAAAATAATCCCGTAGAGTAACAACACGTACCCTTGTATTTTTTATTTAAAACGCATCGAAAACCGAACCCGTGCCTTATTAATTTAAAATGGAAAACTCGTGTTATGTATTAAAATAAGCCGAGCCAAACAGCCCCCTTAATGTTCTTGAAACTGGTAGCCAAACACCCCCTTAAACCTGTTACAAACCCCACTGCCAAACACACCCTTAACTGCCAGTTACCCCTGGCAGTTAAACAGTTTCCCCCGTCTGTGGTCCGTTACCCCTGCTTGTAAATCCCACCGAGTTCCCACTGTTAGAACAGGGTTTTTCCCCTGCTTGTTTTTCTGTTTCCCCCGTTAGCACAAACCCAGCCTAAACCCTAATTAGGGTAGCGGCTGGTGGAAAATCATCACCACCGAGAGTCTCTTGACTCTCGGTTTGGGTGCCAACGAACCCAGCAATATACAAACGTAAACCCACCTTCTTTAAAACTCGTTTACTATGCTAAAATACTCCCATGAATCGGGTTAATAGAAAAGAACATAGAACGAATTAGGTTTACCTTATTTTCTTCGTTTTGGGGTTTAGGATTAAACAAACGAGTGTAATCCTTGTTCTTCTTGGATCCTAACGCCTTGGTCTGTTTTTCCTTTTTTTTTTGTGTAGGTCGCGGCAGGGAAGAGAGGAGAGAAGGGTTTGGCGGCTGATTAGATTTCTAGGGTTTCTTTTGTGTTTCTGTGTGTCGGCATAGAGGAAAGCAAACAACCCGTCCCTTCTTGTTTTTGTTATACACGGATCAGGCATTATTACACTTGGGCCTTGAGCCCAAGTCCCACTTTTTTCGTATTTGTCTAAAACAGTCCCTCCAATAAATACGCACTCTTTATATCGCGACACGTTTTAATATACGTGTACGTGTTCGTGTTTCGTGTTTTAATTTCTGAAAACGTAATACTCTTTTCTATAACTAAAGTAATACACTCAATAGTATTTATTTTCCTGAGTAATTAATTTGTAATCTTTAAATAAAACTGAGCGCGTAATTTACTGTTAACGTTTAATTATTTCTGTAAAGTAATTAATTCATCTGCAATATTTTCTGAGACTAAAATACTTATTAACTGAGTAAACTGTAATATTTATATACTATAAATAAACTGGAATGCGTATTTAATTTCTGTATTTATCTCCCTGTCTAATAATTAATACTTATATCGTTTATTAAACTTAAACTGCGTATTTAAATATTCTGATTTTTTAAATACGGGTTTTACATTGAATCACATGTAATTCGATGATAATTACATGTGATTTTGTTTGCATTACATGTGATTCAAACATTTCGAAACCTTACCTTCTTCTAACAAACCCACTTTAGATGAATCACATGTGATTTTATTTGAATCACAAGTAATTCTGTCAATATATAAAAATGTTTTGTTGTCATTCATATAAAATATAAAAAATAAACTGGCTTCTGAATTCCATGTGATTTTGTTTTGATCACATGTAATTTTACTTGAATTACATGTGATTCTCTATGTGTTTTTACATGTGATTCATATAAAATATATAAAGCAAATTTGCTTTTGAATTAGTTATGAGTTTATTTTAATCACATGTAATTCTACTTAAATTACATGTGATTTAATGATAATAACATGTGATTGATCCGAATAACAAGTTACTTATACTAAATCTGAAATCATAATTTTCGCCAAATCGTAAGTAATTTTTTCAAACACTTGTGATTTGTGTAAAATGACATGATTTTTACCAAATCACATGTGATTTTTGATAAGTTTTCTTTTTAATGATACGTACTTCTATATACTTTCGACAATTTTTTTTGAATTTTCGCACTCACGGATCACATGTGATTTATTACTTTATAAAGCACACGTGAAATTGTAAAATCATTTACAATTTAAGGATTTCTGAAATGACACGTGATTTGTTACTTTAATATCACATGTAAATTTATGAAATCACATGCGATATATTGAATCACACATGCATTTTAGAAATACAAATCACAATTGATTTTACAAATTACTAGTGATTTTACAAATTATGTGTAATTTTTTTGACGAAAATTTTAACAAAAAATCATCAAAACTATATGAAAAAGCTAGTGGCGTAACTTGTTACGTGTTTACATTCGACTATGTAAATAATTACACTAATAAATAATAATAAAAGTTATTTATTTATTGTGTAAAAAAATTTATTTTTTTTATAAAAAAATCACAAGTAATTTTTCCGAATCACATGTGTTTTTTACAGTCGAAAATCGCAATTATAAAAAATCGTCAAAAATATATCAAAGTGCCTATCTACTGAAAGATAAGAATTTTTTCGTCGTAATGGTGTATTTTTCGTGATCTGACGATTTATCGTTTGAAAGATATGGTGTTTTTAAGAAAAAGGTGAAAGATGAGTTTTTATTTCTTGATGAAAAAATGAATGGTTGAGATTGATTCCTTTTTTCTTTTATTGGTTCATGTTTTATGTAGAACTCACCTCTAATCAAACCATCTTTGTATTGTGTGTACCGATTGTGCCTAAATGTGCGAACTTAATTGTTGAAGTTGCGAGGGATGCCTTCTATTTATGGTTAACAATTGTGTATGATCAACAATTGTGGGAGACTATGTGTTGCTCACTTAATAAACAAACAAGGAGGATAGTACATCTTAACCGTTAGTAACAGTTGTGGGACAATGATCCCCCGCATATGTACTTACGCGAACAGGGGAAGCTCTAGGGTCAAGTGTGACATAAGTTTATGAACATGTTCTCATCAAATGGTGAATGATGAGCATTTGTAATGTGTTGATACAAAAGTTGGATGGACCGATGTTGACCTAAGTTAGGCTTAATTCGGGGTTTTGTGGACTCCAGCTCTTGCACCAAGTGAATCTTGTTTGAAGACCCTTCACACTAAACAGTAGACACCGTTAGGCTTAGCGTGGGCACGTGTCTCACGATTATACTCCGGTGTGAGAGTAAGTAATCGGTTTGAGTATATGTAAGGGTTTTAGAGTATTGTGTATCGTACCTTTTGTGGAACCTCTATGGTTCCTTTTATACTAAAGAGAGTCCTGACTGGCCTCTCCTTCTCTTTCGGCCCAAGGAGGAGATAATGACTCAAAATAGCTTGATCCTTATCGCATAACTGAGTCAAGTGCATATCCCCTTCCTTTACGCGAATATAACTATAAGATAAGTAATATTCTGTCTGATCCTGTCGCAGTGCGACGAGGACTTGGTTAAGTAACCAAAAGTTGTGCGACAACGGCTTACTGGGCCTCCTAGGCCACACGCGCACGCTGCGAAGTAATGACCCATACCTAATGGATACGGGTAGTACCCGTGGGTCGGGTTATCCAACCCGAATAGGGACTATACGTCATCATGTCCCCCAGTCTAGTGGTCGCATGTCCTAACCGCGGATACTAGACTACTAATCAACAAAGCCTCTAGACAAAACGCTCGACAGCCCTAAATAAGTGTGTTCCCAGGTGTCTGCCGAAAAAATATTTCGAATAATCCCGCCAATAACCAACAACGTCACAATCCACTAACACCTACCTTCATTGGAAAATGGAAAAGGTTTAAAACACGTCATTCAAAGTAAACCGACCAGCACCGTTGGATTACACAAACGTCCGACACATGTCGCATGATCCCACGTCCTATGATTAGGTCACTAATATTCATTGTACCAACTATCAATCTTCCTTATTTCCACAACTTCATCTTCCGCCATAGCCAACACTCAAAGAATACTCATTTATACAACAAGAAGAAAAAATGGTTGCTCAGCTATTTGACGTAGAATCCCGTAGGTCTTAGCAAGATCTCGCGCAGTTTTTCACTAAATATCACATTCCCACGGACCTACAGCCCATGGTATCAGAGTCACAGATGCACATCAGAAGCTACCCACCTGGTAAAATTGGTGTGTATACCAGATTTTTTGAGTATGCCAACAACCGTGTTCCCCTAAGCCGCTTCCTTATCGACGTGCTAAGTTTCTACAGTATCCATCTATCACAACTACACTGCATTGGTGCTGCAAAAATATCTAACTTCGAGATAAATTGTCGGTTAAGGAACATCGACCCAACCATAAACCTATTCCAGGCTTTCTATCGTCCATCCTGGTTTAACGAGTGGATATCTTTCGCCAAACGTCCTGGTCAACTCCAGTGTTACACAACAAAGATAGACTCGCTGAAGAAATGGAACAGCAAGTTTTTCTGGATAGACAAGGTTGTATTCCCGTTTGAATATGACTTCATCACGCCACAGACTATGATAAAAGACAAGCGTCCAGTCCCTGGTACATATAGAGAAGCAGATGCATAGATGATAGACTCTGACTGTATACCAATGCAGGAATTTCCCGAATCGCTACTATATGCCCTGGATCTGAGTTGCAATGCCCCCATACCTTTGAACCACCTTCCACAGTATTATGACGGCTTAGGCCGTGGTAATAATTCTTATCCACGCACTCCTAATGAAATTGTATCTGTACATGTGTTTAACTTTGACCTTTTATCGTTGTAGAAATAACTTACTCGCAACTTGCGAAGCGCGAGCATCCTTGCGACATAACCATGCGCCCTCGTCCATGTACCCCAAATGAGCTTGCAAGTGGGTGGAGCATTGGTAGACGCGTTATGGCCCTTGAACCTCCTTCTCCTGAAACAAATATGAGCTCAGAGGGCATTGTTGTCCTGAACGCGACCCCCATTCAGAGTGTGCCTTGTGCTATAGAGACATCCTCCGAAGAAACAGAGGACCCAGACGGCGAGGGAGACTTCTGAAGGTAGCCCAACCCTTAATCCACACGAAGACGTTATACCCGTTCTTGGTTTTAAGAGCTTACCTTGTTCGCCTAGTCAGGGAATTCCGAAGAGAAATAGGTCACAAACTACCAAGCCTCGTACTCATATTTCTTTATGGGGCTCGCGTGCCAAGCCTTGTGCGGAGACCATCATCTCGAGGTACCACACGTGATGTTCTGCCATGTTACGTTGTTCGTAGAATAAGTGAGTGACTTCTAACTTTTCCTAATATAAATTTGCAGTCCTAGGGATGCGACGCACAGGGCTACCACCAGCGCTGCTTCGGATGACAAGTTCCTTCCTCGGTGGAAGTGCACGCAATCCTACACATTTACCAATAGGTTCGACTGCGAAGATTTCATGTAGTCACTTGTTATACCCGGGCGCACTTAGTATCTGGACGAGCTATCTGATGAAACATTAGTAAGGGAGTTGGCAATAGGTGCATCACAGGAGGTGACGATAGCATCCCACCTAAACAAGAAGATATTGCATCTCTCACAACGCCTCGATGATATTTCTCTTAATCTTCCCCGAACTATGAAGGAGAAAAATATGGAAATGGCTTGTGCCAAAGTGGAATTAGCGCGCCTGCGAGGGATCGCTAGTATAGACGTTGGCTCTATACAGTATCTTGAGGATGAGAAAGTGTCGATGCTAGAGTCTCTGAACCAAGCACGTCATCTGCGCGAGAAACAGGAACAAGATAATCGCTAGGCTATGGAAAAACCTTGAGGAAGGCATGAGCGTTTTTGCAATGAACTGCGCTAATGTTTCTGCTAAGTGCCAACAAGATCTTGCTAAGAAAGAGGAAGTTCTGAGGCATTTAAGTACCGACTTTGATGAGGAGTTATATCCGCACTTATCAGCTGTCCGCCTGGAGAAGCGCTGGTTTGTTAGATACGGTCTGCCCCTAGCTGCCAAGGGTGCGGTGGACGCTGTTAATGCAATGATGCCTAAAAACGTTACTTGCATTTTTCGGTCTCGCTTTGTTTTGATTATGACAATATGTAAAAACAAGCATTTACGAAAACAACGAAAAACGAATTCTTGAGTTCAAGTATTTTTCATTTCAACCATTATCACTTAAGGTATGTACAAACAAGTACTCATCCTAATTAAGTGATCAAGGATTTAGTCTTTTCTTAAAACTCACTTTTTATTAAGTGTGACAAGTTTTTATTAAACTTTATTTTTAAGAATTTTTTTTTACTAAATTAAATATTTGAAAATTTGAAAATGGCACATTCTATCTTGTTTTGGAATATCCTTTCAGAATATTTTAATCACCAGATTTGAACCATACCACTAAAAGACAAAAAGGAGCGGAGTCTACTCCGGCGGTTCCTTAAGTGGCTATGCGGTTCCTTATCGATAAGGAACCACGGGCTGCTATAAAGAACCGCGGGCGAATATAGCCGTTGGAGCCTTGTCATATAAATAGTGGACCATTATCAGACTTTCTCTTCACCTCTTTTACACATATAATTCCAGATTCTTTCATACTTATAGAATCACTCAAATCCTTGGTCATTTGGTTGATTACTACTTTTTTAGAAGTGAATCTTTCTTCTCCCATCTCTTCCTCTCCAAGTGCAAAGAGAAGAACACTTTCATCCTTGAAATGTTGTGTCTACCTCAAAGATCCATTGAAGATCAAATCTTATTTATTCTTTATTGTGTCATTGTTGTGTAGATCCAAGTAGTTGTGTCTATTTGGAAGTTGTGTATGTATTAAGGTTAATACTTGGTCCTTAAAATATATTGGTGTAGATTGGTCCTAGCTAAGATTAGGGCTCGACTTTTAGCTTAGAGTCAGAAATTGGATAAGCAACGTTGTGTATGGTTTCTCCACCTTAAGGAGCTTGTTGATTAGTGAAATCTTGAGTATGGAGTACTCGAGGAGTGGAGTAGGGACGAGGAGTGAGCTTCGTTGCCAAACCACTATAAATCCTTGGTGTTTGGTTTGATCTTTCTTTCCCTTATCTCTATACATTCAATATTATTTATACTTGTGATTATTAGTTTAGTTGCACTATACCATGTTCATATTGTGTATAAGAAGGTTTCACATAATCACTCAAGTCTAAGTTTTTGAAAAGGATTTTAAAAAACCGTCTTTTGACAAAGTAAATTTTAAGAAACTATTCAACCCCCCCCCCCCCCCCCCCTTCTAGTTTCTACAATTGATATCATAGCGTGGTTGCTCAAGCCTTTTTAAAATATATTGTATTTTAAAACTTGAATCGATCTATGGATTCTAACAAGTACCTAGAAGGGCAATCTATGCAAAGACCGCCTCTTTTTGAAACCGATAGTTTTATTCATTGGAAAAATAGATTTGAGACTTATGTGTAATCAAAAGATTTAGATCTTTGACATGTTATTACTCATGGTGATTTTTTTCCTTATCAATATAATGAAGTTTCTAAAAGCAAAGAGATAGTCACTTTTGACAAAACTAATGATGACACTAAAAGGAAACTTGCTAAAAATAATGAGGCTAAAATGGTGATTTATAATGCTTTACGGAAGAAAGAGTACGAAAGGATTTTTATTTGTGAAACCGCTAAGGATATTTGGAACACTCTTTTAGTAACCCACCAAGGTAATAGCCAAGTCAAAGAAAGTAAAATCTTCTTGTTCAACAATATGAACAATTTTTCATCTTAGAAGATGAAACTATTGATAGTGCATTTGCTAGATTTAACACTATTATTACTAGTCTAAAAGCACTTGATGAAGGTTTTTCTAGCAAGAAAAATGTTAGGAAGTTTCTTAGGGTGTTGCATCCAAAGTGGAGTCACCACATTATCACTCGATGAACTCATTGGAAACTTGAAAGTTCATGAGATGATAATTTTGAAGGACTCAGAAATGGTGAAAACCAAGAGTGAAAGAAATTATCTAGCACTTAAAGCCAAGAAGGCGCAAAGTGACCATGAAAGCTCCTCAGATAGTGATGATGAGGAATATGCCATGGCGGTTAGAGACTTCAAGAAGTTCTTCAAGAGACGAGGTCAACACGTGAGGCAACCAAGCAACGAAAAAAACCGTTTTACCAAGGACGATAAAGGTGATAGGAAATGCTTTAGATATGGTGATCTGAATCATTTCATCAGTGATCGTCCTAAGCCTTTACGCGACAAGAACCACACGGCGTTCGTTGGAGGTTCATGGAGAGATAGCGGTGAAGATGTTAATGACAAACCCAAAGATGAGAAATGTCTTATGGCTCACACTTCTAAAGAGATATGCTTGGGAATCGATTTAGAGCCCGACTGGTGGATTAAGGATAGTGGATGTTCTAAACACATGACGGGTAATCGAAGTTTGTTCTCACACTACAAAGCATCTAATGGAGGTAACGTTACATTTGCAAGTAATCTACGTGGTAATATCATTGGCAAAGGTACTATTTCTCTTGACTCTATGACCATTGAAAATGTAAAGCACGTAGATAACTTAGGTTTTAACCTTATAAGTATAAGTCAAATTTGTGACAATAAGTGTAAGGTCATCTTTTCAAAATATGACAGTGAAATCATAAAAGATAGAAAGGTCATTGGAAAAGGTGTTAGAAAGCATGAGCTTTATGTCATGAAGGTCAGTAGGAAGTCAAAGGACAACTTATGTCTAGCAACTTTAGATGATAGTTCTACTATTTGGCATAGGAGATTAGGTCACGCTAATATGTGTTTAGTTCAATCTTTAGCATCTAAGGAGTTGGTAAGACATCTCCCCAAGATGAAGTTTGATAGTCACTTTTGTGATGCTTGCAAAGTTGGGAAGCAAGTTCACTCAAGTCACAAAGCCAAGAATTTGGTTTCGACCTCTCGGTGCTTAGAGCTCCTACATATGGATCTCTTTGGACCTTCCGCCATATGGAGTTATGGAGGTAAACTATATACCCTAGTCATTGTTTACGACTATTCTAGATTCACTTGGACTAGATTTTTGGCGTTTAAGAACGAGTCTTTCGATCACTTCGAAATCTTTGCTCGAAGAATCCAAAATCAACTAGGATGTTCAATTGTCTCTATTAGGACGGATCATGGTAGGGAATTTGATAATGAAGTGTAATTCGGTGCCTTTTGTGAATCTCATGGTATTACCTATAACTTCTCGGCTCCTCACACTCCTCAATCAAATGGGGTAGTTGAAAGGAAGAATAGGACACTCCAAGAGATGAGTAGGACGATGTTAAACGATCAATCTTTCCTCAAAAATTTTGGTGCAATGCCGTGGACACATCGACCTATATTCTCAACCGAATTCTTATTCGACCTTTCCTAGGAATGACCCCCTATGATATTCTTAAAGCTAAGAAGCCCTCATTGGAATACTTTAGGGTGTTTGGAAGCAAGTGCTTCATTCTCAACACCAAAGATTACCTTACTAAGTTCGACCCAAAGTCGTACGAAGGTATCTTTTTAGGTTATTCCCAAACTAGCAAAGCCTACATAGTCCTCAATAGAACCTCGGGTGTAATTGAAGAATCACTTAACGTGACATTTGATGAAACCCCTCCTTCATGTAAGACATCACCTTTGGTAGATGATGACTTGGATGAAATAGACATAGTCAAAGCCAAAGATGTTAAAAACATAGGAGTTGAAGACCTTAATGTTGAAAATGGAGTAAACATTAAGGAGTCAAAGGATCATGCTCTCGACAACGTCATAGGCGAATTAAATCAAAGGACCCTAAGATCTTAAGTCCAAAATAAAAGTAACTTCTTTTGTTTCGTCTCCTTGATTGAAACAAAGAATGTTAAAGAATCTTTGATGGATGAGAGTTGGGTCATCGCTATGCAAGAAGAATCGAATCAATTCATTGCTAATGACGTTTGGGAACTGGTCCCTCCACCTAGAAGTTCGACCATTATAGGAATCAAATGGGTATATAGAAATAAGTTAGACGAGAATGGTGTTGTGTCTCGTAACAAGGCTAGACTTGTAGCTCAAGTCTATAATCAACAAGAAGGTATTGATTATGACGAGACATACGCACCCGTGGCAAGCTTAGAATCCATTAGAATACTTTTAGCCCACGCTTGTGCCTTAGACTTTAAGCTTCAACAAATGGATGTAAAGAGTGTGTTTCTTAACGGTTTGATCAATGAGGAGGTATATGTGGCTCAACCTCCCAGCTTCATTGATTTTGAGAAACCTGATCATGTTTACAAGCTTAAGAAAGCTCTTTATGGTCTCAAAAAAGCACCCACAGCTTGGTATGATAGACTTAAAACGTTTCTTGTAAAACATGAGTATACCATGGGGATGGTAGACAATACGCTCTTTACAAAGAAGAAAGGTTCGCACCTCATTATCGTACAAATATATGTTGATGACATTATATTTGGTTCAACTTGTCAATCATTGTGTGATGACTTTGCCAAAATCATGCATGACGAGTTTGAAATGAGTATGATGGGAGAACTTAACTGCTTTTTAGGACTCAAAATTAAACAAATGGACGATGGTATTTTCTTTAATCAATCCAAGTATGTTAAAGAAATGCTAAAGAAACTTGGATTAGAAGACTTTAGACCAATGAGGACCCCTATGGCCTCGGATACTAAACTCACCGTAGATGATAACTGTGAGTCAGTAGACAACACTAAGTATAGAGGTATGGTTGGTAGTTTGTTGTACCTAACGGCAAGTCGACCGGATATCATGTTTAGTGTTTGCCTTTGTGCTCGCTTCCAAGAGGCTCCCAAAACCTCTCATCTTGAAGCGGTTAAGCGTATCTTCCGATACATTAAGGGCACTATACATTTAGGCTTATAGTAACCTAAAGGGACCGACGTAGAAACCATTGTATAAGAGGACTCGGATCATGCGGGAGACTATGTGGACAGGAAAATCACTAGTGGAGTTTGTACCTTCATGGGTTGTTGTTTAACTTCTTGGTTCTCCAAGAAACAAACCGATCTTGCAATATCCACCATGGAAGCCGAGTATGTGAGTGTCGGTAAAGCCTGTCAACAAGCTCTATGGATGAACCAAGCGCTTGTTGATTACGGGATTTCTCTTGATGATGTTCCCATCATGTGCGACAATAAGGGTGCAATAGACCTTAGCAAGAATCTCGTGCAACATCCGCGAACCAAGCACATAGAGATTCGCCACCATTTCCTTAGGGATAATGTTCAAAAGGGTAATAATTCGATTGAGAAGGTGCCCTCAGTAGAAAACTTAGCCGATATTTTCACTAAGCCACTTAAGAGGGAACCTTTTAATTATTTGCGTCTAGGTCTAGGTTTAATGGAACATATTCCTTAAATGCGCATTTTATTAATCGAGTCTTTTTCTCTTTTGAGTCTTTTCTTTCTTTGAGTCATTGAGTCTTGCAAACTCCTTTTAGAAACCTCTCTTCTCTTTTTCAAAACTCTCAAAGTTCTTTCGAAAATGGTCGAGAAATGGTTTTGCATTGTTAATTCAATCTAAAAACGTTTTCATAGCTTCTTGCTATTAATAATGAGCTTACATAATTCATATGTATGTGTCTCTCAAGTATAGCAAGAACAAAAGAGAATTATGGAGGATCATTTTATCATGACTTATTGTCTAGTTCAACACACCTCCAACATTGATTTTCTTTAAAATCCATGTATTTTGGTCAAAATCTTGTTTAGTGAGTTCTTGTGTGTTTTCTTTGTCTATATTTGCTTTTTAGCATATCTGTATGATTACTTAGACTAAAAAATAGGATTTGTTGAATTAGAAAATCCTCCTTCATCACCAAAATCAATCCACTGTGGGCGGTTCTTTATAGAGACCGCGGCTCCATATCGATATGGAACCGCCGATGGAGAAAAGGAACCGCGGACATTGCTTCCTATTTCGGGTATTTCTGAAACTCCAAATTTGTTCCAACATTTTTTAGAATATTTGTTTCAACCCTTTGACCACCCTCAAAATATCTTGAGCTTTCTCTATTTAACCCTAAGCATTTTGTATCCTTTCTCAAATCAAAATGTCTTATTCTCCAAATGAAAGCTTGATTCTCCTTCATTTTCTCCAATTTCTTTCAATCCCAATTCACCCAAGAACACTCAAAATCCCAAGAACACTCAAAATCCCAAGAACACTCAAAATCACATTTCTTCTCCTTCTAAGAATGTTGATTGTGGAACTTCTTTTCTTCCGCCTCTACCCTTTAGTGTTCTTCCTCCTTCACATGATAATGTCATGTATCATGGAACATATTGTCATTTTTGTCAATATCAACATCTTGCTATGGTTCATATCTATGAGGATTTGAATTACATGAAGAGTCTCTTAGTCAAACCTCCTCTTCACTATGACTATGAGATTACTACCAAGCCACCACCACCTCCTTCCACCACTACTTTGTCTTTTATCTAA
Source organism: Glebionis coronaria (assembly GCA_025667525.1). Taxonomy (NCBI): domain Eukaryota; kingdom Viridiplantae; phylum Streptophyta; class Magnoliopsida; order Asterales; family Asteraceae; genus Glebionis; species Glebionis coronaria. The sequence goes on from CM046874.1 coordinate 376,689,709, forward strand.
GCACTGGTTGCTTATCTTCAAGACATCTAGTTCAAGCAAATCTTAGAGTTCTAGTTTAACTAGGATTAGATTTATGCTTTTCTTTTGGCTTGTTTTATTTTACATACATCTTTGTATGTTTTGTTTCCTTGTATCTTTTATTCATGTTTTTCTTTTAACATGACTTATCTTGGATCTTGGTCTCTTCTCTTTTATTTTTTTGTGTGACCTTTGCTTTATCTTGTTGGGTGTCTCTTCTCTTCTACTAACCCTTCTATGTAACTTGTTACCATATCTCGATTCCTTGGTGCCCCAAGCAAGGGGGAGTAAGCACCAAAGGGGAGCATTTGCAAAGTCCGATTCTTCTCTTCTACAAAGACTTTTGCAACCTTTTTGCTTCGACAAAAGGGGAGAAGTGAAATAAACTCGTCTTCGGAAATCTTATTTTCCATGTGATTGAGTTTATGTATTTTCGAAATCAAAAAGGGGGAGATTGTTAATGCAATGATGCCTAAAAACGTTACTTGCATTTTTTGGGCTCGCTTTGTTTTGATTACGACAATATGTAAAAACAAGCATTTACGGAAACAACGAAAAACGAATTCTTGAGTTCAAGTATTTTTCATTTCAACCATTATCACTTAAGGTATGTACAAACAAGTACTCATCCTAATTAAGTGATCAAGGATTTAATATTTTCTTAAAAATCACTTTTTATTAAGTGTGACAAGTTTTTATTAAACTTTGTTTTTAAAAAAATGTTTTATTAAATTAAATATTTGAGAATTTGCAAATGGCATATTCTATCTTGGTTTGGAATATCCTTTCAGGATATTTTAATCACTAGATTCGAATAATGGAACTGCATGATTCACTCCTTACTTTGAATTATCTTTTGATATATTCAAGTATTGAGAACGGCTACCACAGCCGGAAACCCTGTCAAGGAAGTTCTTTGAACTTACCTAATCACAGGTACAATATTCTTACTGTATAACAGGAAACCGGAGGAATGCAAATGGTGGCGTAACTTCAAGAGTCGTAATTCAAGACCACATGCTCATAAAAATGAAGAAAGCTCAAGAACATCTAAAGACAAAGACTTCCGCTACTCTGATGATCAAGGGAGATTGTTAACAAGCTTTCAAGTCAACACAGAACATGAGTATGTGGGGAAAGACACAAGAACATAAGATGACAAAGTTTCAAGATCAAGTCAAGGCAAAGATTAAAGATCCAAGATCACAAGTCATGAAAGGAACGATGAAGGAACTCTCAAGACAACAAGCTTCAAAGTCTGCAACAACAAAGAAGTGAAGTCACATAATACATGACCACCACTTAGGGGGAGATTGTTAGAAATATTTAAAGTGATGGTCAAAGAAGTGAAGTCACATATTATATGACCACCCCTTAGGGGGAGATTGTTAGAAGTATTTAAAGTGATGGTCATATAATATACCATTGCGAAGCTCGTGGAAAAATCTACTTAATGGTGTCGAGAGTTCTATGTCATTATTATGTATGTAACGGGAATTAGTCCCGAACACACAAATGAGGAAGGCCTCCTAATCTTGTAAGCCTTAGTATAAAAGGCATAACCACCCTTATTTGTGTGTGTGTCTCCCATAGTATCTTTCCATTCTTCTTGTTTTAGAGAGAGAATCTCTCCTTAGTTTCTCTCACTAGGAACACCTACTTTGTATCTTTCTTCCTTCTTCTTCATCTAATCTAATATTCAATTCTTAGTTTTAATCTTGTTCTTCATCTTCTATATTTCTTGTTCTATAAGTCGTGTGCATAAGTCCTACAATCTAACTGTATATTTAATAATACAAGCTATTTTACCAAGTGATCATATTGATACTTACTGTTTTATAAAGCCTATGAATCTAACCAAGATTTTATCATCGTTACTTGTTGATTTTTAATCTTTTTAACCAAATCTATTAACACAAAATCCCCACATAATATTTGGATCATCATTCATCATCATATACATATACATTTATAAATAAAATACATGATTACATTTACAAAAAAAAACAATATGATGGAAGGAATGATCTTGTTACCAACCACTATAGTGAAAGGTTAAGAACAAGACTTGGTTTTGGTAACCAATCTTATGAAATATCAAGACCACCTTCAAGATCACCAAGAATATCAAGACACCTTCAACAAATCAGACCTAAACTCCTTTGGAAACTTCTTTTTAGATGTTAAGATCACCTCAAATAATCATGCCTTCATTGGATTATCATCTTATGTAAGTTATACATAAGATTTATGGTTAGAATTTTTGATGAAGGGGTGTTTGTGGATGAATATGGGACGGCAACAAGGGCTAGAGAGAGAGAGTTTGTGAGTTGTTTTGCATGTATGCAAGTGAGAGAAAATGGTTTGTTAGTTTTTGTGTTTAGTGGTTTTGGAAGAACTAAGGACAAGTGTCCTTGGTTTACATATAAACTTGACACACAAGGGTGGTGGTGGGACAAGTGTCCCACTTGTCTCATCTCCACTAATTTACGGGTACTCCTCGATTCTAGTTTCCTCGATTTAAGTGCACTCGGGTCGTTTTACGAAAAATGTTTTTATAAATTATGAATCTACGGCACAAAACGATTCTAATAAAATTTGTCTCATAAAAAACGGAGTTCAAAAGCGTAAATACGTAAACCTAGGGTTTCCGGTTTAATCGTAAAAGACGCTAAATTATTCACGTAAGCCCTAATTTCTTCTCGTAAGTTTGTGTGTTTATGAACCAACACAAATTAAAATCCCAAAATAATATTCGAGAATAAGTTTATTTTCTGAAATGTCGGGCTGTCACAAAAACAGAGTATGTAAACGTAAGCACGTAACGTAGAGTTCTCCGGTTTTAGACGTAGTCGATGCTACTTTTAAGACGTAAACCCTTATTTCTTCCCAAAAGTGAGTGAGTTCATAAATTAACAATAAAATAATGATTTTAAATAATACTTGAGAATAAAATATCGACCTTAAGTTGACGGATTGTCAGATTAACCAAGGTTTTCATAACAACAATGGTTTTCAACCACAATTTCAAAACCAAGATTTTAATAATCAAGGGTTTAATAATAAAGGGTTTAATAATCAAGGGTATAATCCAATGGACTTGGTTCTACAAAAGTTGACTGAACATGAGCGAACAATGAAAGCATTGCAAGAATCGACCAAAGAGATACAAGAATCGACAGATAGGAAAATTATGCAAATGATTCAAACCCTTCGTCCCCAAGGTGCCCTTCCTTCTAATACCGTGACCAATCCTAGAGCCAACGTGAATGCCATCACTACTAGGAGCAGCAAGACCACCGTAGAATCTTCTTATTCCCCACCTAACCAAGGACCCGATATTCCTTCTACTTTTACCTACCATCCTTATGTTCCACATTTACCTCAAGTTTATACCACACCTTCGGTTCCAAAACCGGTTCCTCCACCTTCCACTTCTACCCCTCCTCCACCCAAGGATGTGAGTGAGAAATCCATTACAAAGCCTTCATCTCAACCCAATATACCTTATCCCTCAAGGTTGAGGAAAGAGAACTTGAAGAATAAGGATGATATTCAAGTTTCGAACTTCCTAAAAATGTTCAAACAATTGAATTTTAATATCACCTTTGTCGAGGCTCTCGCTCACATGCCTAAATATGCTAAGATGTTTAAGGATCTTTTAAGTGATAAGGAAAAATTGATCGATATCACCAATACCCAATTGAATGAGAATTGTTCCGTCGTTCTTTTGAGAAAAATTCCGGTTAAGTTAGGAGATCCCGGTCGATTCCTTATTCCTTGCAATTTTCCAGGTGTAGAGAATTGTATGGCTTTGGCGGATCTCAGTGCGAGTATCATCTTATGCCATTGTCCGTGTGGAAGCAATTATCTTTACCCGAGCTAGTCCCCACTCGTATGACATTGGAATTAGCTAAACGTTCTGTTGCTTATCCGGTGGGGATAGCCGAGGATGTGTTCGTTGGAGTTGACAAATTCACTTTCCCTGCCGATTTCGTTGTCGTCGAATATGAAATGGATCCCCGTGTTTCCTTAATTGTGGGACGCCCCTTCTTGAGAACAGGGCGTACATTGATTGATGTAGCCGCGGGTGAACTTATCATGAGGGTCGGGGATGATATAATCGTCTTTAACATGGGTAAACTTTCCAAACGTCCCGATGTGCCCGAATCCGTGAATTTCATCGATGTGCTCGACGAAGCATGCGAAGAACATTTTCACGAGGCTTGTAAGCGGGGGACTTCTCATTTACCTCATGTTGAGAACGTAGCTTCTATTGCTCCATCATTAACTCCATTTGGAGAAAGTGACTTTCTTTTGAAAGAATTTGAAGCAAGTTTAGGGGATGTGGACTTAAAATATGACGATTCTCCCTCCGATTGGGAAGAAGACATTCGTACCATTGAGAAACTTCTCAATGAGGACCATATTTCTCCACCTTCTCCTATGGAAGTTACAAACGATGATCCGAATTTGATTAAGCCTTCTACCGACAATCCTCCAGATTTAGAGCTTAAGGATTTACCGTCTCATCTTGAATACGTTTTCCTAGAAGACAATAAGAAGTTACCTGTCATCATTGCAAAGGACTTAAAAGAGGATGAAAAATCTCGACTTATCGAAGTGCTCAAAAATCATAAGAAAGCAATTGCTTGGAAAATCTCTGACATCCGCAGAATTGATCCTAACTTTTGCACTCATAAAAATTCTCATGGAAGATGACTTTAAACCCGCAATCCAAAGCCAACGAAGGGTTAATCCTGAAATTCATGATTTCATTAAGAACGAAGTTATCAAACTTCTAGATGCCGGAATGATTTACCCTATCTCGGATTCCCCATGGGTTAGTCCCGTCCATTGTGTGCCTAAGAAAGGCGGAATAACCGTTGTTCCCAATGAAAACAACGAGTTGATTCCTACTCGACTTGTCACGGGTTGGCGAGTTTGCATAGACTATCGCAAGCTCAATGATGCCACTCGTAAGGATCATTTACCTCTTCCTTTCATGGATCAAATGCTCGAGCGTTTAGCGGGTAATGAATATTATTGCTTCTTAGACGGTTTCTCCGGGTATTTTCAAATTCCTATCGATCCAAAAGACCAAGAGAAAACCACATTCACTTGTCCTTATGGAACATTTGCTTACAAAAGAATGCCTTTCGACTTATGCAATGCTTCTGGGACTTTCCAAAGGTGTATGATGGCTATATTCCATGACATGGTTGAAGAAACTATTGAAGTCTTTATGGACGATTTCTCGGTCTATGGTAATTCTTTCTCTTCGTGTGTTGCCAATTTAGTACGTATGCTTAAACGGTGTGAAGACACTCGTCTCGTTCTTAATTGGGAAAAATGTCATTTCATGGTAAAAGAAGGCATTGTCCTCGGTCACAAAATTTCAAAAGCTGGTATCGAAGTCGACCGTGCTAAAGTTGACGTCATTGCTAAGTTACCTCCACCTACCATCGTCAAAGGAGTTAGGAGTTTTTTAGGTCATGCGGGATTTTATCGTCGTTTCATCCAAGATTTCTTTAAGATAGCTCGACCAATGACTCATCTCTTAGAAAAGGATGCTCCTTTCATCTTTTCTCAAGAATGTATCGACTCTTTCGAACTTCTTAAAGGTAAATTAACTAAGGCACCGGTCTTAGTCTCTTCAAATTAGGAGTTACCTTTCGAGCTCATGTGCTATGCTAGTGATTTCGCGGTAGGAGCGGTTTTAGGTCAACGAGTTAACAAACACTTCCAACCAATCCATTATGCTAGCAAGACAATGACGGGGGCTCAATTGCATCGTTTAAACCGATCATTCCACCTTGAAATACTTGTTGACCAAGCAATATGCTAAACCGAGACTCCTTCGTTGGGTTTTACTCCTCCAAGAATTTAAGATCGAAATTCGTGATATAAAGGGAGCGGAAAACATAGTCGCGGATCATCTTAGTAGACTTGAGGATCCTTATCAAGGGGAACTTCCTAATCAAGAGATTAATGAATACTTTTCCCGTGAGGCCTTAATGTCTATTAACTCCAATCTTGAAGATATCCCATAGTTTGCGGACATTGCAAACTATTTAGCGGGTGGTGTTCTTATGGAAGGGTTAACGTCCCAACAAAAGAAAAAAATTCTTTAAGGATATTAAAAACTATTATTGGGACGACCCTTATCTTTTCAAGAAATGTGCGGATCTTGTCATTCGTAGGTGTGTTGATGGGCCAACAGCTTTACTAATCCTAGAAGCTTGCCACAAAGGACCCACCGCTGGTCACTTTGGTCCTAACTATACCGCGAAGAAAGTTTTCGACTCCGGATTCTATTAGCCCTCCATTTATCATGACGCTCATGAAATGGTTAAACATTGTGATGCTTGCAAAAGACAAGGCAATATCACACATAAAGATGAGATGCCTCAAAATTTCCTCCAAGAATGTAAAATCTTTGACGTATGGGGTATCGACTTTATGGGGCCATTTCCATCATCTAAAGGGAACAAGTGCATCATCGTAGCCGTTGACTACGTATCCAAATGGGTTGAAGCAAAGGCTTTACCTACTAACGATGCGAGGGTGGTTGTGAACTTTTTGAAACAATTGTTTGCTCGATTTGGTGTTCCTCGTGCTATCATTAGTGATCGCGGGACTCATTTTTGCAATGATCAATTTGCACGAGTCATGGCTAAGTATGGTGTCAATCACCGACTCTCCACCGCTTATCATCCACAAACTAATGGTCAAGCTGAGATTTCAAACCGTGGACTTAAGCGAATCTTAGAGCGTACCATGGGAGAGCATCGTGCCTCATGGGCCAATAAGTTAGATGATGCATTGTGGGCTTTCCGTACCGCTTATAAGACACCAATAGGTTATACACCTTATCGCCTTGCGTACCGAAAGGCGTGCCACCTCCCCATTGAGTTGGAGCATAAGGCTTATTGGGCCTTGAAATGGGCTAATTTTGACATTAACAAAGCCGGTGATCTTAGGTAAATCCAACTCAATGAACTTAATGAACTTAGGAATGAGGCTTATGAGAATTCATTGACCTACAAGGAAAAAACTAAGCTCATTCATGATTCAAAGATTAAGAACCACCGAGAGTTTCATATAGGTGATCAAGTTTTACTCTTTAATTCTCGGTTGAAAATCTTTTAGGAAAGCTTAAGAGCCGTTGGTCCGGTCCATTCACCGTAGCCAAAATCTTCCCTTATGGCACCATTGAGTTCTCTCAACCAAATGGGCCTAACTTTAAGGTGTATGGCCAACGTGTTAAGTTGTACTTTGGAGAGGACATCTCTCACGAGATGATTCCATCCCTAGCCACGTTTCCCTTGAATTAGTTCTGGGTCGAGTCAGGCTCGTGACTCGGTTAACAAAAACAAGCGCTTCTCGGGAGGCAACCCGATGATCTATCCTTTTTACCCGTTTTTCATAATAAGTGTAGGGGGAGCCACGTAGGTTTTTGTTGTCTTGTTTCTTATGATGTGCAGGGACTAAAGCTTTCAAAGATCCACTTTTGATGATATTTGACGACCCGTGATCCGGTGTACCCGTCTTCCCGGTTCTATCCTATACTCTTGTGATTCAATATTTTATCGATCAATGTTGAAATGGGAATCACTTTAGTTGTCTCTTCCTTAGAAAGATTTAAACTATGTGCACAATGTCCTAAGTGTAGGGGAGTTTACTCCCACATGCTTAAACATTTAGGACAATGTTTATATCAAGTGTAGGGGGGGGGGGGACTTCTATCGAAGTTAAGTGGGATTTTCCATGAATTTGTCCTCAGTTTAACCGGAAAATTTAATTTTTCGACATTTTTTCAAAATTTTTGATCTAGTTTGGCCTAGTAGTATTTTTCATTTATTTTCTTTCCTTTTGTCATCACATCGTATGTATATATTTCATTTCAAGAATAAAGTCAAAAGAGAAAAATAAATAAATAGTGGTTTTAACAAGTTTAGATATCTTTGATATATTAGGCCCGTCATGAATCTTTTGACTCAACCCAAGTTTACTTATTTGAGTTTACTGTAGCCTGTATCCTTAACGTGTTTAAATCAAGTTTTGCTAGACTTTTATATAGGGAACTTTAAAACGGAAAGTCTTAACTCATACGGGTTTAAGAACAAGAACTTTTCGCAAGTTCCTATAATTGATCCTATAAAGTCGTTTATCAAAGGAACTTTAAAATGCAAATTCTAAACTTGAAAAAGTCTAAGAAGTTGAAAGATCCTATAGATGACTTGAAAACCTAAAACTTTGACTTAATAGGCTAAGTATCCACGAGTCTCATTCCTTGATATTTTAAAAAGTGGAGAACGAGAGATGATAGAGTCAATTATAAGTTTGGTATTCTTTCATGAATTTATGTGAGCTAATTAAGAGCTTTTTCTCCCATCGCTTGTTAAATAAATAGTTGCAATAAATAAGGTCGTACGATTTGAAAAGTTACTTAGCTTCTAGCACAAGATCGTTTAAAAGTTGCTCGGGATTAATTAGAGTTCATAGCAAAGGCATAACTTATTGAAGCGGGATGCGAAGATTGGCGAGTCCAAAAAGGCCCTAACAAGGCATTAGGGCTACATTTTGTTGCTAAAGATCCAAAGTGATGTGAAGAATAATTTATCAAAAATCAATATGAAGGATCGAGACACATGACGAAAAGCAAATACTGCCCTAAAGATCATGGAGAAGTCTATCCGAAAGGACCCTAACAAGGTATGAGGATAAATAGATCCAAGTCCTAAAAGGAGGCGGATCGTTGTATATCAAAATCCCAAATAAATATTGGAAAAAAATGAAGAAGTCGTGGTCCAAGTTTGAAGAATCTCTCAAAAACTTCAAGTGAAGAAATTCCTATTATGAAGAGAAGACCATTATTTTAAGAACGTCTCTCAAGATTCGAAGTATGAAGTCAATGCGAAATATCGGTCCGAGAAAGGTCTCAAATCATGAAACGAGTTATGCCAAGATATGAACTTTATGAGGTTTCGAGAAGCAGTTTTAAAAGATTTTGTCCTTTAGCTAACTATTGATTAAATCGTCCTACTTTATTTTTGGCCTAATAAACTATCGAAATAAGTCAACAATGCATCCTCGTGATCATTCAAGACAACAAAAAATATAAGATATACACCTAGGAATAAGGGAGTCTAAGTGAATAATTGAGCCACATGAGTAAGTGCTAGCTTTACTAACTTATAATAACAATGATCTCGTTTTTAAGCTTAGTATGAGGAACGTGAAACTTGAGGCTGATAAACATTCATGACACCAAAGCCCTAATGTAAGTCTTAGATTTTTTCACTTGTTTCGTCCTTTAAATATTTTGTACATTTCTATCTTTTTAGTTTCCTTAGTGTCTAGTATTTAATAAAGGCCAAGGTGGGTTAATTATGATGGAAAATGTTAAACTGTGCTTTGAAATTATGCATTGCATGAGGGCATTGCAATGGTCAAGTGTAGGGGATTTAATAAGTGTGAAAACACTTATCCTTTCACCACTTAAGACAACTAAAAACGAGACCAAAACGTGTATTTAATATCGTAAAAGTCGGAATTATGCGTGGTTTATGTTTTTATTGTGTTTTAGGACAAAAATATGAAAAAGCAAGAAAACACGGGCTTTCACGGGCTTTTATCGAAGAAAAAGACAAAAGACGAAGTCAAAAGATCAAAAGTGCAAGAAGAACAGAAGTTAAAGGCCTATTCTGAAGATTTATCGAAGAAAAAAGTCTAAAGACGGAAGTTTAATGAAGTCGAAGAACCAAGTCTAATAAAAGAAGAAATTAGAAGACTAGTTCATTTTATCTATCGACAAATCCCAAGACAAAGTCGAGAAATCCCGAGACAAAGTCGAGAAAGACGAGTTATTTAAAAAGACGAGAAGACAAGAAGAAAGAGAGAAGCAGCATCACCACCTCTCCTCCTCCTATAAATACCCTCCTAATCCTTCATTAGGAGGAGGGAGTTAGTTCATTTTTAGTTTTTAAGTAAGATAATTAGGAGTAGGTGTTACTTTCTCTCTCTAGAATTTTCTTTCAAGTTTACTTAATCTTTCATCTTTTAAATCTTGTAATTGAATCTTAATCTTCATCATTATATCAAGCTTATTAAGTATTTCTCATTCTTCCTTTCTTAATCTTAATCTTTTGGTTGATTTTATTAATCATGTAGTTTGTTTAATCATGTTGATTGTTTGATTGTTTTGCTTATGTGATTGTTCTTATTGATTTGGTGTGTTTTATGTTTTAGCTTATTGTGCTTATTGATTAATTAGTGTTTAGTTTATTTTTAATTAAGTGGTTTTCTTAGTTTTAATCTTTTAAAAGTTGATTTTTAATATTTTATTTATTTCGTGTTTTTAGAGTTTTAAATTTGTGGCTTATTAGCTTTTTCTAAAAATTAGTTTGGTTTAAGTTTCGGTAAGTCTTATTTGGTTTTACCTTATTTTGTTTAATCCGGGTTTAGAAACCCTAATATTCTGAATAGGTAAGCTTTCTCATATTCCGGATTGTGCCATTCATCATTATTCCGAATAAGTTGAGAATTAATATCCCGGATTGTGTGCATATTGTTTATTCCGGTTTACGTGGTGTTTTCCTTATTCCGGATTATAAGCCAAAGATGTATTCGGAATTATATGCTTAGCGTGTATTCCGGATTGCATGTGTGACTAGGATTCTGAATAAGGTGATCTCTTGTGTGATTCCGAATTACGTGTGAAAGGCAGATTCCGGATTGGTTCATAACACTGATTCTGGATTGTGTAGGGTTTGTAACATTCCGGATTAGTAACAAAGTTTAGATTCAGAATTAGATCAGAAGTTAGCTTATTCCAGATTGTTTTGTGATTTCTATATTCCAAATTACTTGTGTTTGTCACATTCCGACTTAGGTCTAGTACTTGTTTCCCGAATTATTTTAATTTCAAACTTTATTTTTCCCGCCATTTGTCTTAGTTTAATTTTAAATTTTACTTCTTTCATTAAGTTTTAATTTTTAAAGTTTACATTTTATTAAGTTTAAAATTTGCTTTATTTCCTTTATATTTTGTCATTTACTATAAAAGTTTTAATCTTTATTTTAAAATATTTCAACGACATTTTCTTTTTACACCAAGAACAACTGAGTCACACTTTTAACCATAGTCAATTCGAATTGATTAGACCAATTTCAAGAACTAAAATCTTTATATTAGGATGCAACCCCAGTGTCGATGGATTATGTATCCTTTGTTAGGAAGCTTACTAGAAGACGTTGTAGTAGGTACGGTATTCCTCATGTTCCATGATGGATATGCACAAGACACAGTGTGCGCGCCTAACAAACACGTCAAATTAATGACATCACTTATGGTAGTAGTGGCACGCCACACGTAATGAACTTTCAAATCACCCATTGGTTCGGATATATACTTCACTGAATGTACTCATAAACAGGCACTTATACACACAATTTTTGGCGTGGGTAAAAGACCTGGCAACACTCAAACATATTCACAATATGCAAAATAGGGAGAAATATAACTTTATATGCAAATTGTACAAAGACTATACACACGGATTATAGAGTTACAAATAAATTACATGGCGGCAATACATGACTTATAATAAGTCTCCAACAGATAGGGATCTTTTCAGCTTCCGGTGCAGCAGGTTTCAGGACGCACAATGATCTGCCCAAGCCTCCTTCATATGCTGTAACACACGCACCCGCGCCCCAATTGACGGCAGACTTACATGCACGCCGTCTGAACGACTAGGATGTGCCAGACCCAATCCAATTACAACACTCCTAGCAGGAGACTTGTTCTTCTTAATGACGCGCCCTGCATGGCGCTTCAACACCATCTCCAGAGAAACCATATTTACTGTACCTTCGCCCGTAGAATAGATGGGAACCCTTAGCTGGGAGACGTCCGGCTTCACGCAGTATCCAGCTCATTTTCTGCGCCCTCTTCAAAGTGCTTCTCCAGGGTAAGTCCTGTCATGACTACGCTAATTGGATTGTCTTGGTCTTTCTCAACAACATCGATAAAAGGGAGTTCGTCGTCTTTCAATACCTGACATGCGGTTTCAAAATGTTCCTGACCCTGTGGAGTATAAAAGAGCACATCCTCTAAAGACTTCGTTAATAAACCCTCTTTTGCGGCGCGCTCCATAGCCATACTTTGTCCTAGCACTCGGACATCGCTTAGAACATTCCAGGCGGCTCTAGTAACGTTGGGTGAGTCTGTAGAAACTAGAAGGGAGGGTTGAATAGTTTCTTAAAATTTACTTTGTCAAAAGACGGTTTTCAAAAATTCTTTTCAAAAACTTAGACTTGAGTGATTATGTGAAACCTTCTTATACACAATATGAACAAGGTATAATGCAACTAAACTAATAATCACAAGTATAAATAATAATGAATGTAAATAGATAAGGGAAAGAAAGATCAAACCAAACACCAAGGATTTATAGTGGTTCGGCAACGAAGCTTACTCCTCGTCCCTACTCCACTCCTCGAGTACTCCTTACTCGAGATTTCACTAATCAACAAGCTCCTTAAGGTGGAGAAACCATACACAACGGTGCTTATCCAATTTCTGACTCTAAGCTAAAAGTCGAGACCTAATCTTAGCTAGGACCAATCAACACCAATATACTTTAAGGACCAAGTATTAAACTTAATACATACACAACTTCCAAATAAACACAACTACTTGAATCTACACAACAATGACACAACAAAGAATAAATAAGATTTGATCTTCAACGGATCTTTGAGGTAGACACAACACTTCAAGGATGAAAGTGTTCTCCTCTTTGCACTTGGAGAGGAAGAGATGGGAGAAGAAAAATTCACTTCTAAACAAGTAGTAATCAACCAAATGACCAAGGATTTGAGTGATTTTAGAAGTATGAAAGAATCTAAAATTATATGTGCAAAAGAGGTGAAAAGAAAATCTGAGAATGGTCCACTATTTATAAGACAAGGCTCCAACGGCTATATCTGCCCGCGGTTCTTTATAGCAGCCCGCGGTTCCTTATCGATAAGGAACCGCATAGCCACTTAAGGAACCGCCAGAGTAGACTCCGCTCCTTTTTGTCTTTTAGTGGCATGGTTCGAATCTGGTGATTAAAATATCCTGAAAGGATATTCCAAACCAAGATAGAATATGCCATTTTCAAATTTTCAAATATTTAATTTAATAAAACATTTTCTTAAAAATAAAGTTTAATAAAAACTTGTCACACTTAATAAAAAGTGATTTTTAAGAAAAGACTAAATCCTTGATCACTTAATTAGGATGAGTACTTGTTTGTACATACCTTAAGTGATAATGGTTGAAATGAAAAATACTTGAACTCAAGAATTCGTTTTTCGTTGTTTTCGTAAATGCTTGTTTTTACATATTGTCGTAATCAAAACAAAGCGAGACCAAAAAATGCAAGTAACGTTTTTAGGCATCATTGCATTAACAATCTCCCCCTTTTTGATTTCGAAAATACATAAACTCAATCACATGGAAAACAAGATTTCCGAAGACGAGTTTATTTAACTTCTCCCCCTTTGTCGAAGCAAAAAGGTTGCAAAAGTCTTTGTAGAAGAGAAGAATCGTACTTTGCAAATGCTCCCCTTTGGTGCTTACTCCCCCTTGCTTGGGGCACCAAGGAATCGAGATATGGTGACAAGCTACATAGAAGGGTTAGTAGAAGAGAAGAGACACCCAACAAGATATAGAAAAGGTCACACAAAAAATAAGAGAGAAGAGACCAAGATCCAAGATAAGTCATGTTAAAAGGAAAACATGAATAAAAGATACAAGGAAACAAAACATACAAAGATGTATGTAAAATAAAACAAGCCAAAAGAAAAGCATAAATCTAATCCTAGTTAAACTAGAACTCTAACATTTGCTTGAACTAGATGTCTTGAAGATAAGCAACCAGTGCTTAGATAAAAGACAAAGTAGTGGCGGAAGGAGGTGGTGGTGGCTTGGTAGTAATCTCATAGTCATAGTGAAGAGGAGGTTTGACTAAGAGACTCTTGATGTAATTCAAATCCTCATAGATATGAGCCATATCAAGATGTTGATATTGACAACAATGACAATATGTTCCATGATACATGACATTATCATGTGAAGGAGGAAGAACACTAAAGGGTAGAGGCGGAAGAAAAGAAGTTCCACAATCAACATTCTTAGAAGGAGAAGAAATGTGATTTTGAGTGTTCTTGGGTGAATTGGGATTGAAAGAAATTGGAGAAAATGGAGGAGAGTCAAGCTTTCATTTGGAGAATAAGAAATTTTGATTTGAGAAAGGATCAAAATGCTTAGGGTTAAATAGAGAAAGCTCAAGATATTTTAAGGGTGGTCAAAGGGTTGAAACAAAGATTCTAAAAGATGTTGGAACTAATCTAAAAAAAAATACTCGAACAAAATTACCATCGGAATGTCCATCGGAATACTCTATATACTTTTCCAAGCAATGTCCTATATAAAATTGGTTGATTTTCATGTATTAACGCTATAAAAGATGCAGACTTCAATTTTTAACTAAATGTACCAACGTCAATTTAGAAATGTGACATTTTATGGATACATTTATTTGTAGAACTCTATGGTTAAACGTCATTATAAACGAGCCTTTTGGTTACTGTAATAACAATAAGAGTAGTGAAAATAAATAAATATCAGTCAACTTATTCGCGCTCATTATTCTTGTAGCTTCGGTGAAGTCTGAGTAAGAGTTCGTTCAGTTTTCCTTATAGTCAGTTACTCGACAAGAGGTACGGATTTTCCGTCCTTTCAGTAAGAAATTTCTTTCCTATGCATGATTAGGATTCCCCGTCTGCAGCCAAATGTTTTCCCCAGTCTATGTTTAAGCTTATCAGTAATCAAGTTAATAACTAAATAAATTGCCTGAGCATTATATACAAGCATGACCAGTTTATGTACTAGTTACGGAGGTACTGTAACCATGGCACTAGAGGCACCGGTGTCGTGACTCACATGCAGGAGAGTGATATCCTGCATCATCCCACTCATGTTCAGTTTGGCCATTTTATCAGTATGTTTAGTGGGGCGTATGGATGCATCCTAGGCTTATCAGTTTACAAGTTATCAGGGTGAATGTGGTGTGTGCTCTACATCCTTCACATTGGAGCTGATCCCTCCACCCAACATAGTATTTAGAGGTCACCCCTCTACAGTTATTTAGAGGTTACCCCTCTACAGCATGACGAGGTCACCCCTCCAGTTATTCATGCACCGTTGTTACATCACATGACCTATATAAGCTCTGGCAATTAAAATACAGTAAATATGTTTTCAGATTTAACAGATGACAGTTCACTTTATTATTTATAAATCAGACTTTACATATTATACATAGATTTCCGCTGCAACTTTACTTATCAGTCTTACAGCTCCAATATTTCATCATCTGTTTCATTTCAGTAATTCCTTATCATGCTTTATATCCGTTCACTGAGCGTTATGCTCAGCCGTAGTTCCTTTCATGTTCTAACGGCAGGTACACTGGGACGCTCTTAGGATTTCTGAGAGCACGTGCATTGGGATGGAAGCTATCCAGACTTCTTACTTTATGCACTAACAATATTCTGCTTATTTGGACATTGTTTAGTCCTTTCCTTCAGTATTTACTTTTTATGTTTTGAGCTTATGTTTGGAATACCGATGTTTGATTCCGGTATTTCCTTTATGGTCAGTTAATGTTCTAGGACATTTACCTTATGCTTTGATGACACGCCATAAATACACGTAACGGTCCACTTATCCAAGTGGGGTGTTACAATTATGGTATCAGAGCCTGGTTCGACCTGTAGGCTCTAAAACTTGACCTGTGACTAGTGGGTAGTCACCAGGAACTTCCCAGATTTTGGCGTTGTTATCTTTCATGTTTCTCATGCATTTATTAGTCAGTTTTATTCAATTCTCAGCCAGTTTTCTTAAAGTTTTTGACTAAGTAAAAGGTTGGTACGGGACTGGCCATATTTAGTCGCATGTGCTTCTTAGCGAATTTTCATTTTGGTGAACCAACCATAGGCGTTCACCCTTTCCGTTCAGATTTTTGTATAGATGAACTAACCATAGGCGTTCATCCTTACTCATGTCATATTCATGTTGTCAGTCGAATATTATTTGTGAACCAGCCCATATACGTTCACCAATGTTCAGATCAAATTTCATGCTTTTCAGTCGAATGATGTTTTGTGAAACAGTCCACAGTTGTTCACCTTTGTCTTATCAGGACATCTTATAAAATTTTGACAAGTATGGATTGGACTTCAGCCAACCATATTTAATCCCAGATTATAAATTTCTATACATGAGAGTTCTCGTAAATTTTTGACAGGTATGGATCGAAACAGAATCGCCCATACTTAGTCACATGCTTCCTACTTTGAATACTGTGGATTAAACCATAACTATCCACATCAGTTGATGTTAAACCTCAGTTGATTATTCTTCTATGTTATTTGTATCAATCAAGTTTATACTTTCACGTGAATGTCGTTTTCATGCTGACTAAGTTCATGTCTCCTTATGAGGATTATGTGTTCAGCAAGGTGATGATGTTTTCATGCTAAGATACAGAAGGGGTTACAGTTAAATCCTGTTTTCATAATAATCAGGTTTGATCTTCATCAGTCATGTCTTCATGCTGACCATTGTTGAAGTTCTGTTTAATCATATTCTTGAAACTCTATACAACCAGCTTTAAGTCTACGCAGGAATTACCAGGCTATCATGTTGTTTCAGTTCAGTTAAACCAATTAAATCAAATATTCTCCGTTGACCATGTCTGACGGTTGACACCAGTATCGATCATCTCAAGAAATTCCCACCAGTGTCATGTACAGTATTCCATATATACTCCACGTACAGTGTCTCAGATATACCCCATGTGCAGTATTCATTTTGTACTTTATGTACAGTAGTCTAGGTGTACCCAGGTACCCTACTCCATGAATATTGCTAATCGATTCTCAATCATCTCAGGCGTTTCCACTTGTCGATATTCTACCACGTACTGATGCTGCTCGTGAGTCGAAGATTTTGCCAGATGTTGATGCCCCTAACACTTTGAAGACTTCACAAATGCTGATGCTGCTGATACTTGGAGAGTTCTCGAGATGCGGATGATGTTTATACTATGAAGACTCTGCAGAACAAGGACAAAAACCATAAGTTCGAAAGTTCTGACAAGAATAAATTTCAACCATCAGACACTATCATTCCATTCCATTGCTTTTACTTTCTCAGCTAGATGTCACACTTCACTCATCTAATCTCTCAGTTAGAAGAGTGGGGACCGGTAACTAGCCGGCCACTCAGCAGAAATAGTTACATGAACCCTGGTCATAATAACGACCATCGGGAAACTGACAGACAAGGCTGTAATGTCAACCACCGTGCTTAAAAATAATCAGTCAGTAACCATCGAAACTCAGGAACGGACGTGACCAGAAATAAAAAGGTCAGTAGTCTAGCCGGTTCGCCAATCCTAGCAGTTACCAGAAATTCTTAACCTTATTCAGACTCACCATTAAAATACATGTCCAGACAACAGTTAAGACACAGGTCTCATGTATCATTTCGGAAGACACATATCAGGACACCAGTCATGGTACACGTCATACGAATATCTTCTCAGAGTACGAGTCAGAACTCATAACTCTGTATGTTTGCTAAATCAGGCTCTCAGAAATTCAGGGTACCCTCTAAGGGAGTATACCGTTTTTGTTATGACACGCCTAAATCAGATAATTAAAAACTCAGTTACCACTACTAGAGTATTATTCAGATTAAACACGCAGAGTTCATTCTGTAAAGTTACAGACAAACATATTCAGCAAAATCTGCCATGTTTCCTAAATTATTCATATTTCAGCTTTATCTAAATCAGACATTATCTACCTTACAGCCAGAAAAGAATCCACAGTACACACCGTAATTATGAAGGGTTTAAGCTAGTTAACGACGAGATCCATCTTACTAGATCCCAAATATAATCTTTATATTTCGGCCAGAAAATCAGTACAAATTTTTCTGCCTTAAGTGCGTGAATTCTCAGTCCATAGCTACGAAGACTTATAACTATCAGTTATAAAGTTACTTCTGAAACTCTTTAAATTCATGATCAGAAAATTATCCCAAAGTTTTCCAAAGGTCATTGCAGAAGGTTTCCAGAAATTCATTCCTAACCACGAGACAGAGTTTAACATCGAGCTTGTCTCAACGACGGAAACTGTTTTCAGAACTTTTTGTCGCAGGACTTTAGCTGAGTTAAAAGAGTTGCGCATTTACAGCAAGAGTTACCGAAACAAGGCTGTATTCGCCCTAACGCACCACTATGAGGTGTACCGTTTTTGTCTATCAGAAAGAAGGCCGGTACCATGAGATCATGTATCGATCATCGAAAATTTACAAGGTCGCCATTTATAAAACGATACTCATTCCACGAATAGAAGGTTCATCTGACCTGCTACGATGTCTTAAACATTTTTCCAGAAACACTTCTCGTTCATGCTACCATCAGTGATGAGAGAAAGAACATGATATTTTCCAGACTACTTTTGCACACGTTATAGTCTCTCAAAAAGTTTGAATTATATTTCTGAGCTCCTTAATGCTCCAGCTATATTATGGAATTTATGAATCAATTTTTTTTTCCAAGAATCCTTAAACCAGTTCGCCAGCATATTATCGATATCATTCGGATATGCTAAATACTAAGAGAAGTACAAAAGAATCATCTTCTCATAGTTGTACGGAATCTCCGATAGGAGAAACCTATATAAGCAGCTTTCCCAGATGTAAAATTCCAGTTGAACAAGTTGGCATTTCTGATCCACCCTATTTCAGCAGAAAGAAATTTCAGACAATCCTACGAAGATGAAGGCCATTACCAGATAGTCAAGACCGACGTCTGTGACTAAAGTATAAAATTTTTTCTAGAACTCAGTTGACTACTACCGCAGAAATTGCTGACAGTTCTCACGATTAGTTTTCCATGACCAAGCTTACGCATAAAGGAGATGATCTACACTAAAAATTTTGTATTCAATTAGATCCTATGCTAGGAGAGATCTAATTTACGAGATTCAAAATTCTTTCATGACTAATCACTCAGATTCCACCAGAAGGTACCGTAATCCCAGGCAGAATTTTGATAGAAGCAGTATAACATAATTGATGCAACTATGTTCATACCTGGATGCCCGACATACCTCAGGTTCAAGATAGGACACCGACATGCTGCAGGAAATTCAGCAATAGGTCGTATGATTCCAAAGTATTCCACCAATAATCTTGTCAGATCGAAATTAGCGTTCGCGAATCGCGCTCACGTTCATGTTCACTATCACGTGTACGTTCACATTTACGTTCACGTTTATTTTCACTTTCACATTTAAGTCTCATTCGCAGTATGATGCTGTTTCAGTTCATGCTTTATGCTATCTCATGATTTAAGCTCACGTTAGTGTTCGTAACATTGTTCACGTTCAAGTTCGTGTGCCATTTCGCAATACACATTTCACAGTCTATTACTGAATACGGTTACAAAAAGCTTAAGAAACCAGACTCAAGTTTAGCACAACTATTTCATAACCACGCAGACGTTTCACATCTCAAGCCGTATCGTTTGGCATTCCTTCCTCAGTTAGCATACGTTCATGATATGTTCTAATATCACGTTCACAGTATGTTTCACGTATCACACTCACGATATACTTCATGCTCAGCGTTCCTCGTAGAATCGCGAACCACATTCACAATTGCTCACGTAGCATGTTCACAATTGTTCACATAGTTCGTTCCTATATGTTTTCATCAGCTTGCTCAGAAATATAAATGTTATCTTTTCAGGATAAATTGTACGTACGGTTTCATGTATACTACATACTATAGTTTATTCATTATATCAGATTTAGAAAATCCATCTTGAGTATGGAACTAGAAACTATTCAGCATCGTCAGGACAGGGTCATCTGGACCAGGATGTTCATTATGTCTAGATCTTTGAAGGAACCGATTCGAGCAGGAAACCACTTGGAACGGAGGAGTCCATCCGGACCTCTCATCCTTTCCTTCAATAAGTCAGTAAAGTTATTTTAGTCATGCCACGTTCTATGTTCACTTCAGTCATGTCACGTTTATACCCTTCAGCAGCATTATGTTCTAATTCGAGGACGAATTATCCTTTCAGTTACATGTCTTTCAGCTGTTGCGTACTTCAGCTTCATTTATTCTCTTAGCTTATCAAACCTATACTTCGGGGAATTATTTTTTTTAGAGGGGAAGAATTGTAAAACGGTAATATCAAGTTCCTAATTCGAGGACGAACTATTCTTTTACATGGGACGAGTTGTAAACCCAAAGTTTTGGTTTATAATGTTTCATCTTTTTGAATATAACCTAAAGTATAATTAATAAGCATTTGACATCAAAACTTTATGTTATAATTTTTAGTAAATTATAAATATACCCGAATAATATTATTTTAATTATTCACAAAATATACAAAGCAAACTTGGTTACTCTTTTTGAATACTTATCATCAACACCTAAATCAGTTAAGTATGGAAACATAGTATTCTACCATAAAACAGTTAGACTACAATTAAAACTTTCAATATGCTCTTCCGTTTCACGCGTTTTGGTTCGGAAATTTCGTTTAACACATGTACAAAATATATATAGGAGAAATTTATGTATTAGAGAAAAATAATGATAACAGTTCTAAACCAAATCAAAGCATCCATTGTACATAAGTTTGGTCACTCAAGTGCAAAATCTGAGTTCGGACGACATCGATTCGGAGCTACGGGTTACGTTTATAGGTTTTGTTATGGCTCGGTCTTGTTCGATCGGTTCATGTCCGCTGAAGGTTCAAGTTCTGTTCACGTTTCAGTTCGTTGTTGTATTTGATCTCGGTGCCTGACTGACGTTTGGCTATCTTTGTTCGTGTCATTTGTTGAGCATGGTTCGGTTTATGTTTGATCTCGGGTAAAAGGTTTTGGTTCATCATTAAAATCGAGTCACCATTCGTAATCGAGTTTGAAATCGTGATTCGCTGTTGTTACTCGTATTCATTGTTTCAGTTCGGCTCGGAGGTAAACTCTTAAATCACGTTCACGTCCTATATGTTGTTTAGGTTATCAGTTGTAGCTTAATCCCTAGTCTTAAATTATGTCGTTCAGAACCTATTTATATAATAAACCGAGTAAACCGTGACTACTGCTGTTGTGCACACACGAACAAGAGGAAGAAACTTGCTACCTAGTTTAATACTATTGTATAGCAATGAATGATAAAACCAAAGGAAGAAGAAAACTTGCGTTTTTAAGACTTATGGATTCACGTCATGTTAATTTTAATTTTACATATTCAGTCCTTGTATTTTGTGGGCTAATTACAAAGTAAATAAGCTTGTATTTTATATACCACTTTTATTATACTTTTCCAAGCAATGTCCTATATAAAATTGGTTGATTTTCATGTATTAACGCTATAAAAGATGCAGACTTCAATTTTTAACTAAATGTACTAACGTCAAATAAGAAATGTGACATTTTATGGATACATTTATTTGTAGAACTCTATGGTTAAACGTCATTATAAACGAGCCTTTTGGTTACTGGAATAACAATAAGAGTAGTGAAAATAAATAAATATCAGTCAACTTATTCGCGCTCATTATTCTTGTAGCTTCGGTGAAGTTTGAGTAAGAGTTCGTTCGATTTTCCCTATAGTCAGTTACTGGACAAGAGGTACGGATTTTCCGTCCTTTCGGTAAGAACTTTCTTTCCTATGCATGATTAGGATTCCCCGTCTGCAGCCAAATGTTTTCCCCAGTATATGTTTAACCTTATCAGTAATCATGTTAATAACTAAATAAATTGCCTGAGCATTATATACAAGCATGACCAGTTTATGTACTAGTTACGGAGGTACCGTAACCATGGCACTAGAGGCACCAGTGTCGTGACTCACATGCAGGAGAGTGATACCCTGCATCGTCCCACTCATGTTCAGTTTGGCCATTTTATCAGTATGTTTAGTGGGGCGTATGGATGCATCCTAGGCTTATCAGTTTACAAGTTATCAGGGTGAATGTGGTGTGTGCTCTACATCCTTTACATTGGAGTTGATCCCTCCACCCAACACAGTATTTAGAGGTCACCCCTCTACAGTTATTTAGAGGTCACCCCTCTACAGCATGACGGGGTCACCCCTCCAGTTATTCATGCACCGTTGTTACAGCACATGACCTATATAAGCTCTGGCAATTAAAATACAGTAAATGCATGTTTTCAGATTTAACAGATAACAGAGTAGCTTTATTATTTATAAATCAGACGTTACAGATTATACACAGATTTCCGCTGCAACTTTACTTATCAGTCTTACAGCTCCAATATTTCATCATCTGTTTCATTTCAGTAATTCCTTATCATGCTTTATATCCGTTCACTGAGCGTTATGCTCAGCCGTAGTTCCTTTCATGTTCTAACGGCAGGTACACCGGGACGCTCTTAGGATTTCTGAGAGCACGTGCATTGGGATGGAAGCTATCCAGACTTCTTACTTTATGCACTTACAATATTCTGCTTATTTGGACATTGTTTAGTCCTTTCCTTCAGTATTTACTTTTTATGTTTTGAGCTTATGTTTGGACTACCGATGTTTGATTCCGATATTTCCTTTATGGTCAGTTAATGTTCTAGGACATTTACCTTATGCTTTGATGACACGCCATAAATACACGTAACGATCCACTTATCCAAGTGGGGTGTTACACCTAAACATGAAGGATTTCGAGATTTAGTCATGTTGGAATCTCATAAGTTTAAGTATTCTATTCATGCCATTTCTGATTAAAAGTATCTTATCTGAAGAAGTTGTACTAATGACCAAATATGAAAGCAGACATCGCAACATATGTTAGTAAATGTTTAACTTTTGCGAAGGCTGAGGCTGAACGACAAAATCCATAAGGATTGCTTCTATAGCTTATTAATTCTTGTTTGGAAGTGAGATAGAACCACCGTGGATTTTATCACAAATCTTCCAAGGTCATCATCTGAATTTGATTCGATTTGGGTCATCGTCGACAGACTGACCAAATCTGCTAATATCATTTCCGTTAATGATAGATTCTCGATGGAGAAGTTGACTCTTTTGAATTTAAAGGAGTTGTGTAAACATGGTGTGCATGTATCGATCATCTCTATCAAGATCCTCGCTTCGCATCGAATTTCTAGAGATTTGCTCAGAAGTCATTGGGTACGAATTTTGATGAGAGTATTGTTACCACCCCAATCGAAGGGACGAGGTAAAGTAACGATACAAACACTAGAAGTCTTGTTTTATGTTTGAGTAATTGACCTTTGGTAATGAACGGGATACTCGTTTTCCTTTGGAGAGATTATCATTGATAATTATCGTATTAGGATCGAGATCGAATCTTGTGAGGATCTAAATATAAGAGCGTCTGTAGGCAGGAGTTGGGATGAAGATACCCGACCCATGAGACCTGAAATGATTATGGAAATTAGGATCTGATTATTGACTGCCAGTAGTGGGCAGGAGGTTATGTGAATATGAAATGTAGATCTTGAAGTGTAGGATGGATAGCAAAGCTATGGTGATAATTTATCATCTGAAATATCGTGGGTATATAAGTCCCTGTTGTATGGGACCATTGAGATAATGTAAAGATTTGGACCGAGAGGCATATAAGCTGGATCTACCCTAGGACTTCAAGGGCTGCATAAATTATGTTCGTATATCGAACTTTATAAAATGTTTATTCAAGTGAAAATCTGATTATTCTTAATGAAGTTTGGATCGATGAAAAGATGCATTCATCAAAAACCCGTGAACATCATGGATAGAGAAAGTAAGTCAACTTTAGCTTGATCGTATTCCCATTGTTATGTTGATGAAACTCGCGTATTGTAATGAATTACACTTGAGAGAGACTGAATGTGGAGGAAATACTCACATGGCTTTAACCCTATAAGAAGCAAGTAGTAAGATGAATTGATCTTTGAGGACAAAGATCCTCTTTAGGGGTAACTGCTGTGACAATCCGTCAATTTAAGGTCAATATTTTATTCTCAAGTATTATTTAAAATCATTATTTTATTGTTAATTTATGAACTCACTCACTTTTGGGAAGAAATAAGGGTTTACGTCTTAAAAGTAGCATTGACTACGTCTAAAATCGGAGATTTTCTCTCTAAAACAAGAAGAGTTTCTCTCTCTAAAACAAGAAGAATGGAAAGATACTATGGGAGACATACACACAAATGAGTGTGGTTATGCCTTTTATACTAAGGCTTACAAGATTAGGTGTTGATGCAAAAGTTGGTTGATCCTTGCTAGACCCGAATTAGGCTTAATTCGGGTTGGCTGGGTACCGGCTCCTGCACCAAGTGAATCGTCTGGTTGGGATCCTGCACACTAAGCAACACGCGTTAAGCTTACCGTGGGAAGGTTTCCCACGATTAGACTCCGGCGTGAGAGTAAGTAATCGATTTAGGGTTATATGTGAGTTTAGAGAGAGTTGTGTTACCTTCGTGGAACCCTTGGGGGTTCCTTTTATAGGCAGTGAAACCCTAGTGGGCTTTCACTGATCCTTCGGCCCCAAGGAAGAGATAAGCACCAGAATTAGAATGATTGTTATCTTCTAATTCTGGTAGTGAATATCCTCTCTTATTGGGGTAAAGATATTCCTAGACAGAATATCATTCTGTCTAACCCTATGTCGGCCGTGTCGGCCGTACCGGGCCGTGGGCCGCACACGTGTGTGCGGTTACTGTTCATTCAAGCCCATAAGCCTAACTGACATTTATCCCACCCATATGTGATGGGCCGGATACGGGTAGTACCCTTGGGTCGGGTTCATGACCCGGCTGGGGACTATACGTCATCATGTCCCCCCAGTCTAGTTGTTACGACCGTAGGTGGAACCTCTAGACTACAAAGATGCTCCCGGACGTACCAAGGAATTCATAACAAAGGACAATGATGCTCGATACATAATAGCCGAGACAAATTAAATATATCATTAAATGTCAAGTCTTACGTTAGAGCCGCATAACCCGACATGAACAACTGTTCATCTGACTTGTTTGACTGACAAAAATGCAGACAGTCAGAACATTGAGCAGTGCAAACGTGTGGGTCAGATATGACCCGTGGGTCCCATCTGACGTTTCACTTGCCACTTGCCCCCTAGCCACACGATTAAGAATAGTGGCCAACACGTGTCACATATCCAACAGGCTGTGACCCTCAAGGTAACCCTATAAATAAGCCACCCCTACGGCTGTGTGAAACACACAGTTCACAACCTCCATTTCTGCCATTAAAGCTTTCCTCTTATCTTGAACCAAGTACGCACGGATCCCTTCACACGCAGGTTAGAATACCACGTCCCTACACTCTTTTTTAGTAATGGCCAATAGAAACAGCCCTACCATCGGATCCGTGCTAAATGTCATGACCCAAGACCAGTTAAACCATTTTTGTACAAATTACTTCATCCCTTCCAACCTACACCCCTCACTTCCTGGCGTCGGAGACCTCATAACTGAGGCTCCAGCGGGTAAGATAGGCCTCTATACTCGCCTGTTTGACGCGACGAATTACCGTATTCCTTTCACCCACTTTCTCGTAGATTTGTTAGGATATTACAATGTACACATTAGTCAACTCCACTGCATAGGTGCCTGTAAAATTAGCCAATTTGAGATTCTTTGCCGTGCTAGGAGAATCCCCCCAACCGTAGAGTTATTTAGGTTGTTTTACACCCCAAACTTAGTGAACGGTTGGGTATCTTTCAAAAAACGAGCCTCCAACAGCCCACAATCACACAACAAACCAATGGATTCACTGAAAAACTGGTATGACCATTATTTTTTCATTGACGCAGTGGTATGGCCGGGTGATTTCATCATTAGGACCAGACTCCCGCACGACCCCAAGCCGCACACCAGTACATACAATCCCCTTCACTCTCAAGAGTTAGACCTAAATAGGACTGGGTTCCACAGAAACCTACCCGAATCACTCTTATGCTTGCTAGGAATTAGCCGCAATTACTTTGGTCCCTCCAATAGGTATCCTGTTTTTTGGAGAAGGCAGGGCGAAGGTAGGCTAATCATCCGTTCGTCAATAAGAATGTATACATGTGTTTGTATAATAACTAACATCTATTGTTTTGTACTGGACAGAGATGAACTTTTTTGGACTGTTGCGCCAGGGCGATCCAAGACTTGTGCCTGAAGGTCTCCGTCCTCTTCGTGAAAATGAACAACCCCTCCTCGAGCACACCCGACCAGTGACGGTTGCCTTGGAAGCCGTGCCTGATCCCCATTCTGACGAAGAACATGGAGACCATGATGATGGTAACAACCAGATGAACCAAGGAGGTGTCGGGCCCTCCTCACTTCATAGAGAACAACAGGGAGACAACATTGAACAAACCGATTCCAGCATCCGCCGACTGATGGGCGATGATGATGATGATGAAGTGCAACAACATGTCAACTTGGACGAAGAGGAGGAAGCCGAAGAGGAAGTTGCTGAACTCACAACGCAGCCCCTCACCAGGCGCACCCGGAAAAGAGGAAACCGTGCGAGAGGGACTGCATCGGTGGAGATTGGTGAACACAATGCTCCCGCCAAGAGGCTTCGAGAGGATCACCCCATGTATCAATCTGTTGGGAGTGCCACGCAGGGTTCCGAGGCTAACCGGGCCGCTCATGTCGATCCCGTCACACAAATTGCCCCAACCGCCTCTGAAGGAGCAAGAAGCAATATGTAAGAAACCATCTCAATATGCAAGAATTTCTGCTTCCTCTCTTCTTTTTTTTTTTAAAAAAAAAGCCATACTTAAGATATTTCGTAATACTCATGTCGCAGGGACAACCAAGCTGGTGCCGCGCCTCCTTCTGACACCCAAGTGGATAAGGAGAAAGGAAAAGCTGTCGAAGAAGACCCCGCGGCCCCCACAAAGTCCGGCCCTGTTTTTGAAGATGGTTCACCTCTGGTTTCCCAAGACTTCCCTTCATCCGGCGCTCCTCAACCTTTCAACCCTATTTGGACTATTACCACGACGTCGCGATTGAGGAGTGCTGACGAGTGCCGGGAGTACCTCAATAACTGTATACCACCAAGCTTGGTGCAAGAGGTAAACTCGCTCAGTCATGCGGATTTGGCAGATGAGTATAATGGGACGCTAGTGCATCAGATGGCGATGGGAACCTCGATGAGGGTCAGGTTTGAGGCTGCGCTTGGGCACGTGGACTCTCTCAAGAGGAAAGTTGGACGGAGAGAAAAAATGATTGAAGATAATGAAGCCATGATTGCTGACCTCCAATCCAAACTAGCGAATGCTGAGGCAACCATCAAGACACAATCGGCCCGTGCGAGTGAACACGATCAGCAAGTAGCCCACCTTGAGTCTCAACTAGATGCTGCAAACACCAAGGTACATATCCGTGCCGCACCACCCATATATACCAGACAATGAATGTACTAACACGTCTTTTACTATAGGTAACCACGGCCGAAGCTTCTGCCCATTCTTACGCCAGCCAAGTAGATGTTCTGAACCAGAAGCTAAAGGACGCGCATTTGGCCGTCTAAAACATGGAAAAAATGCAGACAGACCTTGCTGAGGAAAGGGCCATCACCCAAGAGCTGAAAGAGGCAGTTGCCCAAAAAGAATTGGTGATGGATGCCCTGACCGCTGAGCGTGACAATGTACTGTGCCCCCAACTGCTAACAGCCATTGCGGGCCGTAGGTGGATGGTTGGGCATGGAGCACGCCTGGCCGTGACGAAGGTGCTAGAGGCCCCATCCTTTGTACAACAATTTGCCAACCTTGTATCTGATGGTATCGACCATGGACGGCACGAAGGAATGGTTGAGGCTGCTGAACTGATCACCAAAGGTGGGGACATCGCCCGCTATACCTTCTTTAAGCCCGAAGCCGCCAGCAAGATGACTGCCTCCATGGCCGCGATGCAATATCTGCATTACCCATTCCTGGATGAGCTAGAGGCCACCAAAGATGCCCCGAACACTGAAATCATGGAGAAGCTCAGTCCTAGCACGCCTTCCACTGCTTCCTTTCCTCTAACCCTTCCTGTATATGAGGACGTAACCAGGTTCGTACTTGACGAGGAACCCCTAGACGTGGTGTTGGAAAGGACCGCGGCCCAAGCCCAGAAGCGGGGAAAGCGTGATGAATGGTTGCCGCGTCTGGTGGAAGAACAAGCAGAGATGGGTAGGTTTCTCCCCTCAATTTAGGATGCTCCTTTGTCCACAATCAAACACTTGTTTTGTAATCTATGAATATGTATTGTTTCGATTCGTCCGTGTATGTACACGGCTAACAATTTTTATGTTTTGTATATAAGTCCGTGGGTAACCACGGCAATTTTGATTTGTTTGGAAACTTGTGTATTTGTGCTTGTGTTCGAAATATTGTAGTTCAATACTGCATGATACCACGTCTTACTCACAAAGAAAATACATTCAAGTCTATAATTTACTAGACGTGCGACGTGCGTCTTTACTATGCGGAGCACGGTATGGCTATAGCATATGAAACTTACCCCAACGTCTTGTGAGTAAGGTGTCTAGTAAGGATACGTGATCCGTGCGGCTGGGGTTGCATCCCTCTTACGCGGCAAGTTAAATTAGTAGGTTCACTTAATCCTCTTACCCCACCTGGAGGCGTATAGTACATGTACGGTAATTTTGAGAGAACGCATACGAAAGAAACATGGCATATTATATCACAAGTAAAATTCATACGGCTAACAAAGAATCTAACAAAGGGGAAAATAATTTGCACGAAACAGGCCGTGGAACTAGCTAGGCACCACGGCATTTTATTAGAACATTTACATTTTTGTTTGAATAATGACGACAAGTCCTAAAAAAGGTCCATAAAGGAAACTAAAACAAACATAAGAAAAACAAGTAAGACAAATAAACCCGCATGGTCTTTATTGAGACCGCCTAAAGCGAAGTATCCATGCGGGAGCCGTAGCTTTCAAAGATAGCACCTTTTTAGATTGGCGATGTTCCATGTGCGCTCTAGGTCGCGGCCATCCATGTCACGTAACTTGTACGCGCCTCGTCCCAAGGTTTCAGTGACTTCATACGGTCCTTCCCATTTAGGGCCCAGTTTTCCTGTATTTTCCACTCGACTTGCTTCGTTAGCACGATAGACGTAGTCTCCCGGTCGAAAAGAAACACCCTTGACCTTGGCGTCGTAATAAGCCTTCATCTTAGCCTTGGACTTAGCTTCATTGATGGCTGCTATTTCCCTTTTCTCTTCCAACAGATCTAGGTTGATTCGCAGTTGTTCATCGTTTGTGACAGCATTAACCTCCGCCGTGCGGATGGTAGGCATCCCTATTTCTGCTGGTATAACGGCTTCAGTGCCGTAAGCCAATGCAAACGGAGTATCTCCGTTAGCTGTTTTTATCATGGTTCTATGTGCCCATAGCACGTGTGACAACTCATCAACCCATTTGCCCTGCCGCTCATCCAGTCGCGCCTTGATTCCATTTCCCAAGCTCCTATTTGCTCGTTCAACAAGGCCGTTCGTTTGTGGATGTTTAACAGATGCGAAACGCCGTTTGATGTTCAACGATGCGCACCAGTCTTTAAATGGGTTGTCCGTGAACTGCTTGCCGTTGTCCGATATAATTTCTCCCGGTAGACCGAAACGGCATACGATGTGTTCCCACACAAACTTCTTGACCTGCTTACCCGTTATAGATTTTACTGCATTGGCTTCTATCCATCGTGTAAAGTAATCCATTGCAACAATCAAGAATTTAACCCTCCCGCAGCTACAGGAAATGGTCCTGCAATGTCAATTCCCCACTTGTAAAATGGCCATGGGGACGTGATAGGTGTAAGCTCCTGCTGCGGGTGCCGCGGTACTGGCCTATGCACTTGGCAATCATTGCACCTGCGAATCATGTCGCGCGCGTCTCTGTGCATAGTGGGCCAATAGTATCCTGTTCGTAAGGCTCGGGCTACCACGGATCGTGGGCCTGCATGCATGCCGCACAACCCTTCGTGTATGTCACTGATCACATAGGCCGCCTGGCGTGGTCCAACACACCGCAGCCACGGCTGCAAGAAAGAGCGTTTGTAAAGGATGCCTTCCCGGAGTTCGAAATGTTGTGACTTCCTTTTAACGCGCCTTGCTGCTTTTTCCTCGTCTGGGAGGGTTTCACTAGCCAGATAGTTGATGATTGGGGTCATCCACGTAGGTCCCTCCTCTTCAACTATAGCAGTCACTTCCCCTTCCGTGATAGACTTTTCCTTGAGTATTTCCACCAAAACCTGTTTAGACAAGTGGGCGAAGCTTGTGGATGCGATTTTACTGAGGGCGTCCGCTTTCTTGTTCTCGCCCCTTGGCACCTGCTTGATGGAAAACTTACTGAAAGTTGCGATTAACGTCTTGACTTTTTCCAAATACCTGACCATGTTGTCCTCCTTAGCCACATACCCACCTAGAATATGGTTCGCGACAAGCCGTGAGTCCACGTAGGCCTCAAGGTTGCGGACTCCCATTCTAGCGGCGATTTTTAAACCCGCAATTAATGCTTCATATTCCGCTTCGTTATTGGTGGCCGTGAACTCAAAACAGAGGGCGTACGTGAATTCCATTCCTTCTGGATTTGTGAGGATGAGGCCTGCCCCGGACCCGTCTGTGCATGAGGATCCGTCCGTGAATAGCACCCAAGGTTCCGCTGGGACCTCCTCTTGCTTAATGATTGGTTCTTCCTCATCCGGCTTTTCGATCAGGAAATCTGCCTAGATCTGGCCTTTAACAGCCGTCCTTGGTCTGTAAGATATATTATGCCCTCCCAGTAGGATGCTCCACTTTTCTAGTCTCCCTGCCACGTCTGGTCTAGATATAACCTGCTTGATTGGCTGATCCGTAATCACGACAATCGGGTGCGCCTGAAAGTACCGGCGCAACCGCTTTGTAGCAAATACTAGTGCTAGCACCAATTTTTCCATAGGGGAATAATTCAGTTCCGCTCCTTGTAATGTTCTACTTATAAAGTAGACCGGGGTCTGTATTGTGTCTCTATCCGTCATCAGTACCGCGCTTATTGCGCCATGAGTAGCCGAGAGATACATAACAAGTTCCTCCTTTGGGCGGGGAGCTACCAACATGGGGAGAGATGCAAGATGCTGCTTGAGTTGGCCAAAGGCTTCCTCAGCTTCCTTCGTCCAACGGAAGTCTCCCTTTCTAATACACTTCTTGAGCGTCTTAAATAAGGGCAATGACTTCTCTGCGGATTTGGATAGAAATCTATTTAATCCGGCTAACTTCCCATTCAGGGACTGCACCTCTTTCCGTGTCTGCGGGGACGGTAGCCGTATCACTGCGTCCGTCTTCTCTGGACAAGGTTTTATGCCGTTTGGGTCAATCAAATATCCCAAGAACATTCCTTCTGTTGCACCAAACGTACATTTCTTTGGATTTAACTTCATATTAATCCTTCTCAGCGTGTCGAATGTCTCCTGGACATCCCGGAGGAGTGCCTCCTCCGTGTGGCTTTTTATCACCAAGTCATCAACATATACTTCCAAGTTGCGTCCTATTTGTGATTCGAAAGCTTTATCCACCAACCGCTGATACGTAGCGCCGGCGTTCTTTAATCCAAACGACATTTTCGTATAGCAATATACGCCCTGGCTTGTGTGGAACGCCGTTTTTTCTTCATCCTCCTCCGCCATCTGGATTTGGTGATACCCTTTATATGCGTCCAAGAAGCATTTGAAAGGGTATCCACACAAGGATTCTACTTTCCAGTCGATTTCTGGTAGCGGGTAACAGTCCTGTGGGCAGGCCTTGTTCAGGTCCGTGAAATCCACGCACATGCGCCAACTTCCGTCATGTTTCTTGACCATGACTGGATTGGATAACCACTCGTGGTAGTATACCTCGCGCATAATGCCTGCGTCCACCAGTTTCCGCACTTCCTCCAATATAACTTGACTTCTCTCGGGCGCCTGGCCGCGCTTTTTTTGCTTGATGGGTTGGTACCCTTGGCGGATCTGGAGCTTATGCTCTGCTATCGCACGTGGCACACCCGTCATATGTTTTGGTTCCCATGCGAATATGTCCAGGTTTGCACTTAAAAGTGCACACATGGCCCTTTTGCCGCTATCTGAGAGCGCCCCTCCTATGGATACTTCCTGTTCCGGGTAGTCAGGGTGAATGGCCACCTTCCAATTGGGTGGTGGTGCTCCATCCTTGGGTGGTACAGGTGGTGCCGGTGTTGTCACAGTGTGACACTCGGACGTTGGCACGACTGTGTTATAAATAGTAACGATTCCCCCATCAACGGGGAATTTAATCATTCCGTGTGCCGTAGAGGGTACTGCCCGGATAGCCAAAATGCCTGGTCTGCCTATGATTCCATTATAAGGAGAGTGTGAACGTATCACCATGAAGTTCATCCACGTTGTAGTGGAATGTTCCTCATTCCCAATGGTGACAAGCAGACGCAACTGCCCTATTGGCCAGATAGTATCTCCACTAAAGCCAGTAAGCGGCGACGTGGCCGGTACTAATTGGCTTCTTATTTCTGGGCATAACTGCACAAAGCAGTGTTCATATAATACCTCTGCTGACGACCCTCCATCCACATACATGCGGCGGACATTGTGTGTTCCAATGCTTATCTCAATGGTGAGAGGCGCATCAACCACGTCACTTGCTGTGATGAGAGGGAATGAGATTTCCTTGCCGCGGGAAAATTTTTGGCCAATTTTCTGTCTCGTGCGGCGCTGTCTGGATTGGATCATGTATATGGTAGAAGGCTTGTCCTTTTGGGGATCCTTCTTATCATACTTCTTGTTGTTGTCCTTTCCGTCTTTCCAATCCTTAACCAGGTGCTTGAGTTTGCCTGATTTGATTAGCGACTCAATATGCTTCTTCAGCTGGATACACTCCTCCGTGCCGTGTCCTTTGTCATTATGGAATTCGCAGAAGCGACTTCCCTGCCGACGTTCCGGGGGTGTGGTCATTGGGGGAGGCCTTGGAAAATTCGCCCCTTCAGTCAACAAGATCTCCCGGTAGGACATCTTTAGGGGGGTGAACTTGTCGTCCGACCGTCCGCCTTTGCTCTGGCTCTTATAGTCCGAGCCCTTGTTATTGTTCTGGTTGCCTTGACCGCCCGACTGTCTCCGGGACTGGTCATTTGAGCGGTACCCATTTCCTCGGGATGGGTAGGCTGCGGCAACCGCTGTCTCTCCCTCTATGAAATTCCTAACTCTTTCCATGAGGTCATCATATCTTTCTGGACGCTTGTCGTTGAGACGCCTGATCAGTTCTCTGTCTGTTATGGCATGCATATAGTCAGAGATTTTCAGGAGCTCTGGCATGGTTCTCGTGCGTGTGCACTCATCGTTGAAGCGCTCAGTGAAGGCTTCTGTGGACTCCCCCGGCCGTTGCTTGACAGTTGCCAATGAGACCGGATCCCTATTATACTTCTTCCTTTGAGTATAATTGTTCTCAAACGCAGTGCGTAGTTCCGTGAAACTATCAATGCTGCGTGGGGGAAGTGCCTCGAACCAGTCACGAGCGTTTCCAATCAAGGTCGAATTAAACATTTGGCACCATATAGGCATGGGCCATCGTTCAATTTTAGCCTGAGTATCGAATATTTTGAGGTGATCGACCGGATCACCGGACCCATCATACGTCTTGATACATGCCGGCATGCGACGTTTGGTGTCCTCAGAATAATTCCGTATGCGGAGGGTAAACGGATCTTCCCTGGGATCCGCCCATGGCCGTGTGAGCCTAGGGTCATCCCATGGTTCACACCACGGACGCGAGAGGTCCTCTGCTTCCGTATCCCGATAGTAGGGGCCACCATAATACTCATCATTATTTGGTGGCGGAGGCGTGCGCCTAGGCCGGCGGCGCTTGGGTGGATGGTCATCCGAGTCTTCCCCGGACGGATCTGGGGACGGCGGTGGTGCCCGACCTTTTGAATAGGGACCACTTTTCTGAGATGAACCAGGAGCCTCCCTCCCTGTGTTCATCCTATCCCACACACTTGGGCGACGTGTGGTTCTGGTCAGCTCTCGATCTGGCCGCTCGGGGGAGCCATCCGGCCTTTCTCCATCTTGGGACTGCGTTAATTCTTGCATAATGCGATCCCCTATGCGTTCAAACACATTCCGGGGCTGAGGGTCTTCCTCAAAGGTTCCCTGCTCCCGAGGCTGAGTCCTTTTTCTCCGACTTCGGGAAGGGGTGGATGGTCCACTATCGCCAAAGTTGAGTCGGGCTTGGAGGTTCCTCCCCAGGCTCAATCTTGATGCGATCCCTGGGACGATCCTTTCAAAATTCTGAGTGAGAACTCGAGTGAGCTCATCCTCGCTGAGTGGTTGAGCTTCCACTTCTTCCTCCATTAAGGGTCTACGTGGCTCCTTGTTAGGAGGGTCTGGCGCACTTCCCGGATCAGGGTTGTCCAGGGTTGAAGTGGGCGGGGGTGTCACCGAGATCGTGCTCGTCACCCCTGCGGACTGAAGACCGCTACGGTTACCTGGCCCGCCTGCGAGGCGGCTAGGTGATTGGTTGGGAATAAGAATTCCTTCCCCTGGGGACTTCCGGTTCCCAGGATTCACGTTCCTGGGGTTAACTGGCGGATGCCCCTTTGTCATTGAAAAGATCGAGATAAGGTTTTGTTCTAGCTTAGTGTTAAGGTCCCACGGATGGCGCCAACTTGTTGATGCAAAAGTTGGTTGATCCTTGCTAGACCCGAATTAGGCTTAATTCGGGTTGGCTGGGTACCGGCTCCTGCACCAAGTGAATCGTCTGGTTGGGATCCTGCACACTAAACAACACGCGTTAAGCTTACCGTGGGAAGGTTTCCCACGATTAGACTCCGGCGTGAGAGTAAGTAATCGATTTAGGGTTATATGTGAGTTTAGAGAGAGTTGTGTTACCTTCGTGGAACCCTTGGGGGTTCCTTTTATAGGCAGTGAAACCCTAGTGGGCTTTCACTGATCCTTCGGCCCCAAGGAAGAGATAAGCACCAGAATTAGAATGATTGTTATCTTCTAATTCTGGTAGTGAATATCCTCTCTTATTGGGGTAAAGATATTCCTAGACAGAATATCATTCTGTCTAACCCTATGTCGGCCGTGGGCCGCACACGTGTGTGCGGTTACTGTTCATTCAAGCCCATAAGCCTAACTGACATTTATCCCACCCATATGTGATGGGCCGGATACGGGTAGTACCCTTGGGCCGGGTTCATGACCCGGCTGGGGACTATACGTCATCATTAGGAGGCCTTCCTCATTTGTGTGTTCGGGACTAATTCTCGTTACATACATAACAATAACATAGAACTCTCGACACCATTAAGTAGCTTTTTCCATGAGCTTCGCAACGGTATATTATATGACCATCACTTTAAATACTTCTAACAATCTCCCCCTAAGGGGTGGTCATATAATATGTGACTTCTCTTATTTCACCATCACTTTAAATAACACGAACAATCTCCCCCTAAGTGGTGGTCATGTATTATGTGACTTCACTTCTTTATTGTTGCAGACTTTGAAGCTTGTTGTCTTGAGAGTTCCTTCATCGTTCCTTTCATGACTTGTGATATTGGTTCTTTAATCTTTTCCTTCACTTGATCTTGAAACTTTGTCAGCTTGTGTTCTTGTGTCTTTCCCCACATACTCATGTTCTGTGTTGACTTGAAAGCTTGTTAACAATCTCCCTTGATCATCAGAGTAGCGGAAGTCTTTGTCTTTAGATGTTCTTGAGCTTTCTTCATTTTTATGAGCATGTGCTCTTGAATTACGACTCTTGAAATTACGCCACCGTTTGCATTCCTCTGGTTTCCCGTTATACAGTAAGAATAATGTACATGTTATTAGGTAAGTTCAAAGAACTTCCTTGACATGGTTTCTGGCTGTGGTAGCCGTTCTCAATACTTGAATATATCGAAAGATAATTCGAAGTAAGGAGTGAATCATGCAGTTCCATTCTGCTGATTAAGTCGTCAATTCAATTTTCTAGAACAAGTTTGAACCAATTAAGAATCAATCCATTGTTGCTTTCAAGTTGACACAAGCTTGATTCATATAGAATATCACAAGTTACCTACCGTAGTGCTGTTTGATGGTGACACTTGAAGGATTTCCATTCGTCATTGTAAATACTAATAAGTATTACTCTGAATGTTCTGGCAAGATCATAAAGATATTGCGTAGATACCTGGAACGAGTTTGAATCAATTAAGAATCAACCCACTGTTGCTTTCCAGTTAGCATATGTTTAATTCAAAGTGAATCGTACATATGACCTACCGTAGTGCTGTTTGATGTTAACACTGGAAGGATTTCCATTCATCACTGTGAATACTAGAGAGTATCACTCTGAATGTTCTAGCAATACCACAAGGATAGAGCGTAGGACTCTGTAAATTATCGCTTGTGTTCTAAAGATGCACAACAATTGATATATGAAATAAGTGTCCTAATGAGATTTTTGATGAATCTCGTTGGCTCTAGACTCTATAAGTGCACGTTTATTTGGTGATCGGAGGCAGCAGACTGCCACCTTTTTAGTATCTACTATCTCGGAGTGAGAAAGTTGATATAAATGAGTTAAACTGCGTGACAATAAAACAAACTTCTTTTGAGAGAAGCTTGAGTAGGCTGGAAAGGGTTGTGCTTTGCATCACTGGGTCTATGATGCTTTGTCTTCAATACCAGAAATCATCAACGTGATTCTGATAGTAGATGTATTGACCCGGTTTCTGCCTAAGTTGTACGGAGGTCTATTTCTTTTCACCCTTTATCCTTACATTTCTTTTTCATTCTTCAACCCCTTCAATGCTTACTAAGACGTCATAACTAGCACCTTGTTGTGATTGTTCTAGTGCTAGCTTAAGTCATTAGTCGGCATTATTCACGTACACTCAACTACTCCATCATTCCTAAGGACTTCTAAGTTCTAATGGATTGTCCATGGGAAGATCCCTCCGGTTCTGGTTGGATCATAGGACGAATACCTAACCATCTTTTGACACCAATACCGTCGTGAATTAATGTGTTGAAGGATATAGATATCGTAACCAAAAAACTTTCTAAATCACCAAAAATCGCCCCCTACACATGTGCATCAAAAAAGGAAAGGTTTTTGCACATATTAGGAAGAGAAAGCACTTATATCAAAGATCTTATCCAAGATAACACATTTTAATCACTATTCTCCCCCTCAAAAATTGCATGACATTGAAATTTTTGTTAAACTAGTGATGAAACATGGAGAGAATAATGTTGCATGAAAGTTTGTACTCCCTCTCGAAAAGAAATTCTAATTAAAATTAGGGGAGTATATGAGCACACAGTTTTGAAATACTTTGAAAAATTGTGCTCAAAAACCCGAGAAAACTTACTTTCCCGTTGTTAAGGAATAATGTACATAAATGAACATTTTCCTTGTGTTCATGAGCTTAAAACTTTGAATGTTTTGATATAAGCCCATGACCGAGAAAAATTAATTTCTCATTGTTGAGGATAAGTCAAAGACTTTCCTTTCTTTGAGACCGGGTTATAGTCTGACATGTGACTATAAGCCATTGTGTTGAGCTCAAAACGTTGAATGTTTTGTGACAAGCTCAACCCGTGATAGATTGCTCTACCCGTTATTAGGATAAGTTATCTTTAAAGATACATTCTCCTTTATTTGATTTTCGAGTTAAAGTCTGACATTTAACTGTAAGTCATGTACATGAGCTTTAAAACATGGAATGTTTTTATCGGAAGCTCATGACCGAGAAAGTTTTATTTTCTCGTTTTTAAGGATAAGTTATCATCCGTGATCAACTTTCCTTTCTTTGAGGCACGAGTCACAATCTGAGGTAATTGTAAATCATTTAAAGAAAAAAGGAAATGACATGTTTTGAAAACATTTGAACTTTCATTCGAGCTTTATGTACACACTCGTGTCGTTATTTAGCGACATTTCTAGGCACGTCCATATTATCGAAACTGAAAGACATGTCGAGAAGAATATTTTTGGTATTTTTGAAAGATTTTTTCGTTTTTTATTTTGTTTTTATAGGTTTTATATTTTTGTATTTTGATTTTCAATGTTTCCGAAAATAATCCAAAATAGACCTTTGTACAACAGAAGAAGGTGATGTCGCATGTACAGAATTGGAACCCCTTGAAGAAATGGATTCAAAATCCGCTGAAGTACCTGCAATGACAGAAGAAAAGTTTGCACAAATACTAGTGTTAGGAGTAACAAATGCATTTTCTACATTCAGAACACCTGCATTAGTGCTGGAGCAGGTGTCATCACTCTTCTTGATGGGAATCCACTTAAGACCAACTTCCTTGAAGATCCTACCCGTTGGTTTCCACTGAAGACTAGATCTAGGAGTAGGGTTCTCTTGCACAACGGTAGACTTCTTTGGAGAGATACTAGGTCCTACATTGATCCGCCTTGAAGATTTCTTGTCATTGCATTTCTTTGTTACGGGTGTGAATCTCTGTGTTGTCTTATGTGATTCTGCATACTTTCTTTGTGAGAAGGCACGAGAATTTTCCTCATAGAGGTATTGAAAAATTCAATGAGCATGGTTTCCATAGTGAATGCCCTTTTTGCACGTGGGCATACAGGGAATTTGGAATTCTCGAAAGTCCTTGTGTACCTAGGGTTTGCTGACCGTTCAGGCACCGTGTTTGAAACACGATTATAACTACTCATTGGTGGTTGCCAATTCCTAGGTTGTTGGTTAGGAGTCCTAGATTTTAGTTGATAACCATTAGGAGTGTGTTGAACTCTAGCGGTAGTTGGTTTACTAGTTTTTGAATGCACATGGTTTACTTTCTGAATATCCCCTTTTAGCTTACCATCCCCTAGGTTGTTGGTTTGACCAACGTCATTTGAACCTTTAGATTCTTTTGTGGGCGTAAGAATCACACGTTTGGGAGTACTCTTAGGAGTAGTGCGAGGTGAATTCACCGGGTTGTGTTTAGCAAAAGTGGGTATTCTAAATGGAGGAACATAGGGTGATATGGATGGTTTTGGTACAGTCGATGGCACATCGGTATTAGGAGGTAACCTAGAAACATTAGAAGGCGGTTTTCCTAAGACAGATGGCTTTGGTACTTTGTACGCATTTGGTTGACGAACAACAGGTTTCACACCATTGGATTCCACCGTTTTCCCACCCATGTTTCCAACAATTTTCTTTAACTCACTGATTGCGATGTCTTTGTGTTGCAACTGAGCTTTCAGATCAGAAATATCCTTACTTTTTTCATTCAGTTCACGAAATGATTCAGAGAGTTTTACTTGTAAATTACTGTCATCAGGAACTTTTCCAACTTTGTTTTGCAAAGCAAGTTCAAGAGCATGACAATGTTTCTGAAGAAAATCATATCGGTGTTGAAGAATCGTGAACTCTTTTTTATTAACATTTGTTGAAGGCTCATTGTCGTGACAGTCACCTCCTAACTGAGCTTGCAGCTGTTCGATGTTTGTTGCAGTTCATTGTAAGCTTTATCATACGAGAGTTTTTCATCCTTACATTCATCACATTTTTTGACATATTTATTCCAGAGATCGGTGAATTCGTTGTCCGTTTTGATGACATAAGACTCCATTTTCTCTTTCGTACGATCAAGCTCATTTTGGAGGGTTTCATTGTCTGACACAGAGATGTTTACCGCAACGGGGTTACTATCAACACAATCACCACTGTCACTTGATTTCGAGAGACATGCAAGGTCGCTTTGCAAAACTTTAATTCTATTAAGAGATTCATCAGCCTCCTTCGCCAAAGATTTAAAGTCTTCAACAAATTTGGCTAGTTCTTTTAGAAGAGCGTTCTCAAGATTGCTTATCCTAGCATCAACTTGATTAATTATCGGATTAATCTCGCTGTGAAGAATTTTCTGAACTTCAATCTGAACGGGTGAAGTAAAGTTTCCTCTAGTAATTTTTGAATTAACAACACGTTTGAGAATGAGAAAGTTATCTTTTAGCTCGTTAAGAAATCGTCGTGCAACACTCGGTTTAGGAGGATCATCCGACAATTCCTCACTCGGTATCAAAATCATTTCCATACTCGTTTTAGATTGAACAAAAACAGTTGGAGGATTAACTTTCAGATAATAAACGGGTGTCACTTCTTTATCAAGCTTTTTCATTCTTAAACGAGTCTCTACTGCAAGTTCAGTAGTTTCCTCAGAATCATGCACACTAGGAGGATCATGCTCCTCAGACAAGAGCACACTACCATTATATAGAGTTTGATTTGTGGCCTGAACTTGCTTAAGATATTCGGGATTGGGAGGAAGAGGACAACCTAAAACCATTTTGTAACGGGTGTAATTTATCTCATTCACTTTAGGTGCGTGCATATTTATCGTTTGCATAGTTTGGCCACGTTTTAACAAAAGGTTGTCTAATTCCCTAATCCTATCCTGAGCTTTGCAAAAATCCTCAAGAAGCCCATCTTCTCGAATTTTGAAATCATGTTTCAGGTTTTTTCTTTCTTTTTTTAAATCAGAAACAACAGATTTTTCAGTTGAAAGCTGTTTATTAAGAGAGGTGATTTCATCATTCAATTCGCTTATCTTTTTGGCACTACTTAAATGTAAGGCATTAATTTCTTAGTGGTGCATTTTTCTTGATAAACCGATGTAGCATGAGCTTGTTCAAGTTCCTTGATTTTAGCATGTTGGATCTCAAAACTTTTCTCCCGTTCCTTTTATCCCGCAAGCTCAGGTCAATTTGGCATTAGTTTCTCTAAACTTATTATTAACCACATTCGCATGAGCAACATCCTTGGCAAGCTTATCTAATAATGATTTATAATACGCATGCGTCTCGTCAGGAAGGGTTGTAGGTTGCGCTACTTGATCTCCACTAAGGTCCACACTGGGCGCATTAGAAATAATATTGCTATTATTCGTTTGAACCCCGTGTGTGTCAGTGGAAGGCTCAAGTGACTCAGTATACTCTTCCTCCTGATTAGACATATTATATAACTCATTATCATTGAGACGCGGGTGCCTCAGAGGATCCGTCTGAATCATACACAGGAGCTCTGTCAGGTTGAACTACCGATGTGGATGATTGCTGCGAATTAGCCATCAAGATGGAGTCGGTAGTCAGCTCTTCTTCCTCATCATATGCTGTTGCAGATGCCATGAGATCAAACTCTTCAGCAAGAAGTGGACTTCCTGCTTCTTCCTTTTGTGCTATAAGAAGCTGAGACTGGAGATGGGCAACATTCCTCTTCTTTCTTACATGGCTATCACGATGCTCAAAACCCGTAACATCACTATCTTGTTGATAAGTCATAGTAGAAGTCGTGTGAAAAACAGGATCTCAATTCGTAGAAAGCGTGAGTTGGAGTGTCAACAAAATCAAACTTTGCCTAAATTTTCCAGCCCGACAAAAAATTCCTCAGTCCGACAAAACGGTAAGCCGAAAAAATTTTGAAATACTAAATTTTGAAATCGAGTTAGAAATAGCCAATAACTAGTAGGGAAAAAGTTTGAAAAAATAATTTTTTTAATGAAAAATAAAACCTAAAAAATCTGATATTTCGCCTAAAAATTAGAATTTTGGTCCGAAAATTTGAATTTTTGGTTGAAAATTTTTTCGCATTGCCAAAATTTGAAATTGAAGCTTAAATGGCCTAAAAATGGTCTAGGAAAAAATAATTTTTTTTTAATCTTCGTGTAAACTATGTGATAAGTGTGAAAACACTCATTAGTAATGATCCAAAACCACTAAAAACATAGTCAAATACATAATATTTAACTGAAAATATCAAATACGTGGGTATTTGTATTTCATGTGTTTTCAGGTAAGAAGATACATTTTTGAGCAATCACACTGTTTCAAGGACTTATTTGATGAAAAGACGAAGAAAATGACGAATCAAGCTTCAAGGACCTTACTTGCCAATATTATCAAGATGGAGGACTAGACTTGTAACTTTCATAAGACAAAGGACGAAATGGAAATAACTTAAAAGTTTTTAAACACTTTTGGAAAGAAAGAAGAAAATGAAGGACTAAAAGGCAAAATAGATGGAAAGTTTATTAACTTGGTCAAATGACCAAGTCACGGTCAAAGGGATACAAACACACGCGTCTGTCTTTCTTCTCCAAACGAAGAGAGAGAAACAAGGTACGGTTTCATTCTTCTATCATCCAAAACCTGCAAATCAACATATCAAAAGATCCAAGAAGATTCAGGTGAAACAAAAAACAACAAAAATCATCATCATCACCTCCTCTACACGATGGAATGATTTAATTAGATCAAGAGTTGAAGACGAAGAAACCCCCAAATTGGGTTATTCATCAAGAACCTCATATTAAATACGTGGCATCTACTCATTGGCTTAACCACGTCACCACTCTTCTTCAGATGGCTATAAATAGAAGATCAAGACCTTATTTTTCGGTGGTTAGCATAGGAGTAATTTCACATAGTTAGGTTAGATAGGATTAGTTAGTTTGATTTTCTCTCAAAGTTTTATGAATTTCGATTAATCATTCAGTTAGATTCAGTTTCAATTCTGTTAATCTTGTTGTAACGGTCACTTTTTCCGCCATTAATAAAACATCAAAGCTTTCTCATCTTCTTTTCTTTTATATACTGTTTCGATAAGTAACAAGCTTCTTAAGTTTCTGTTTACACCGTAGCTAAGCTTCGTTAAGTTTTAGTTTTCGATTCAATTCATTAAACTGCTAAGAGTTCTGTGTTCCATTGCTGATTTTAGAAGTTTACAGTTAATTCAATTTAGTTTTAGTTAAATCAGTGTAACCGATTCCGTTTTCAATCACAACTAGTTTCTTTTATCCCCATTAATGAAAGTTTCACCTTTAGTTTCGGTAATAGTTAGTTGATTCAGTAAGTTTAGCAGGTTGTTGATTGATAATCTTGTTCACAGCTTTATGTCAGATTCGATTTGTTCAGTAAGATCATAGTCTCGGTTTAGTTTCGATAATCAGTATTGTTCAGCTAGCTTATTTATTTTCACAAAGTTCTTTATAGTCCTTGAGCACTTTTATTGATTTTATCATTACGTTAGCACAGTATTCGTACTCTTAAAGTTTTTGCAGGATTTGTTATGCAAGTAATCTAGTTTGTAATTCAATTCAGTTTTCTTTAAAGATAATTCTGTTAAGCTGTGATATAGACAACATATATGTGTTTCTTGTTTGGTTTCGATTTTACAGCTTTACAGATTTACAGTTTACAAGTTCAGTGATGAAAGAGCTAGTAATCTTGTGGTAGTAGCAGGGTCTCGATTTGTTTCGGCTAGCATAATCGGTCAGAAGTTGCAGTGGTGTTTGTTTCAAGCGAGCTCAGCGCTCAGCTTCGACTCAAAGGTCTTGCTTCGGATGAATAGGTTAAGCACAAGATTATTTTTCTGAAAATAGCTAGTTTAATCTGCTAGTGTGTTAATGATATTGAATGATGCATTTGTGGTTGATTTTCTTGCCTTTTACATGATGGAATTCTGTTTTTGTATGTGTATCAGTTGATATTGTTCCATCTATCTTATCAGTTCATGCTTGGTTTCTTGCATATCTGATTTTAAGTTCTTGTTGAGTTCTAAAATAGAATATATGGCATTGCATTTATGTGAAGTACTAATAGGAATTGAATTCATCAGTCAATGGACTTGGTAGATACAGATTTAGAGCTTGTTTATAAGTTTGGTTACATCAGGAATATATTGCACATCAAAGTGGTTAAAGAAATATAATCATTTGTTGTTAAATAATCTTTTCAATATAAAAATAATAAAAGGGTTAGAAAACTTAGGATGCTAGAATCGAATTCCAATAATTCTGTTTGATAACTTGTTCATTTTGTGATTTTTTCAAAAGTTTATGTAGCTTACAAATTTAGTCCCTGACCTTCTGTAATCTCATTACAGTCACAGTCCTAGCTATAGCTTTAGGTAAATCCCGTTAGTCCTTGCTTGTTAAATTGGTTACGTTTTAAATCCTTTTAGTTTGACTTATATATACCAAGTTGATACAGCTCGTTAGTTTATTGGATTTGTAAGATTTTGTTGGGCTAGTCCATATCTTCATTTGGGAAACGTCTTATTTACATGTTAGTTTCTTTTTATAAAGAATTGTAGTGCTAAAATTTGTATTTTCATTTTAATTAGTTTTTTAGTTTTAATTAGATTGCATTTTCAGTTTTGTAGAAATTACTTTTAGATTTGTATTTTGTATTTTGAATTTGTAGTATAAATTTGTATTTTGCTATTTTTCATTTTGTGCATTTAATTGTGGTAAATGCTAAGTGTTTTAGGGTAGTACGTATACGTAGACATTATATTAGTATATTTTTTACTTTTTACATGCTTTTTGTGCCAAGTAGACATAGATTCCAAACAA
The DNA here is from genome assembly GCA_025667525.1 of Glebionis coronaria. Classification (NCBI taxonomy): domain Eukaryota; kingdom Viridiplantae; phylum Streptophyta; class Magnoliopsida; order Asterales; family Asteraceae; genus Glebionis; species Glebionis coronaria. Next base: position 376,734,242 of record CM046874.1, read on the forward strand.
GATTTTACCACCAAAAACAATTAAGTCAAGCTTGGATAGTTATATCAATTCGATAAGACCGAGAGGAAACGAACTAAAAACCAAATATTAAATGGCGCCGCTGCCGGTTCTATTCGTGAAGATTAACGGTTTCGAGTGAGACGATTGGATTTTGGGATCCGTTCACTTTGTGAACGTTATTTTTACGTATAAATAAAAAACATACAAAAATCAAAAAGATAAAAATACAAAAAAAAACTAAAAAACCACAAAATCAATTCTTTTCCTAAAGAATTGAACCAAAAAAATAAAAAATCCAAAAGTAATATTTTTCCTAAAAGATTACAACAAATATATATATTATATTGGTTTTCATCGTTTTTACGTACATATAGTATTTTTCTTAAAAACCAAATAAATACAAAAATATTTTTGATATATTATTATATGTAACTAAGTATACGTAGATACGAACAACCAAGTTACATATCTTCCATAAGTATTGCCAAGGCAATACACCGTGTTAGGGGGCGTTCCGGTCCTTGACACGTGTATCGATCAAATTCAATAAAGCAAGAATAGATAAATACTTCCAATAGGCAATAATTCGAAGAATACAAACTACAAAGTGAATAGAAAGGCGATGTGCTATAAAATGACATCTAAGGGTCAATAGGTACTTAAGTGCTTCGCGCTACCTAACCCCCCGTTCACTAGTGCGTATTCTAAGAAGGAAGGCTTTATTGGGGGTCTTGCACCCAAGTAGTAATTACATATATTATACTTTCTTGTGGATATTTTATATCGAACCTCGAGGGAGATAATCTCTTCTCCTTCAAAAGTCGACCGAGAGCTTATCTCTCACTCCTCGAGTTTACTTACACGTGTACTTGCACGCGTGTAACCGTACCACCTTTGGTGTATTACTTCCTTCCCCGAGGAAGCTTTTAAACGTCATTTCACTTGTATATACATTCGGCCACCTTGCTAAACATGGATACTCGTTCCAGGTTGGAGATTTTGCAACAACGATCCGCCAACGCTAATTATTCGACTTGTGGAGGTCCACACGATACTTATTTATGTGATCAAAATAATGGCTATTATGGGGAGGGATATGCTTAAAATGGAACCGAGAATCCTAATTTTCAACCTAACCTTCAAATGGACTACACTTATAATGACTATATGGGATATTCTGATTTTTCATCACAAACTCCACCATCATTTCATGATCAAACCTTTAATGAGCCATACCAAAACCAAGGATTTTCCAATTATGAGGGTTTTCAAAATAATGATAATTTTCAAGGCTATAATCAAGAAACCTTTCATAATCAAGGATTTTCAAACAATGAAGGTTTTCAAAATGATGAAAATTTTCCATGCTATAATCAAGAGATTTTTCAAAATCAAGGATTTTTAAATCATGTAGATTTTCAAAATGAGAGCAATTTTTAAAACTTTAATCAAGGGGATATTTCACAATCTCAAATGGACTTAATTCTTCAAAAGATTAATGAAAATGTTAGAAAATTTAAAGAAATGCAAGAGGAAACTGATAGGCAATTCTTAATTTTGGAAACACAACTCTTGCAAAACTTTACACCTCAAGGAGCTTTACCATGTGATATTGAGCCGTCTTTGAGAGTTGATAATGAGGATGATACTATTAGTAATGAATATCATGAATCATGTGATGAAGAATATCTTGCTACTCGTCGGCCTTATCCATTATTCTATGACGATGATGACGAACTTCCGATTTGCATGACACTTAATGATGACACACCTTCATCACCTTTACCTCACATGGAACCCACCGACTCTTTAACCATGGGGGACGAACCTCTTAGCACTAATACAAACACCGATTTGGATGAATTAACCGCTTCTAGTGTTGAGAACCTTATCCCAATCCAAAGAGGGCTTTGAGGGTGTTTCCAATGAACCATGTGACGAGCTTTGTATTGATACCTCTTCTCCTCATGATCACATTGAGATTTCATCCCATGTTGACCTTCATGCTACTACTAGTGATTTTGGTGACTTTGATCTTGATGAATTGTTTAAAGAAAAGGATAATGAGATTGAGGAAGAGTTTATGCAAGACTTGCCATAAATAGAGGATGATGATTGTGATTCTAGTGAGGCATCTTATGATATATCATCTGATGACTTTTCATGTCAAGATGACATTCCTAATTTGGATGAAGATGTTGCTCATATAGAAGTAGTGGAAGATGTTCATATTCGTGAGGTTTTATCAAAAGTTTATAATATTATCTCCTCGATTGAAGCTTTGAATGAAAACCATAATGATGATTCCATAGAAGAAGAACCTTTCATTGATATTTCTTCACCGGTTTTTGAGGTTGCACCTATTGACTTTCATGATTATATCATCCCTTTGAGTGATTCTCTCATTAATACACCTTCTTTTGAGCCTTCTATTCCCACCCTCCCGCCCTTGAAGTTGGTTATTGATGAAGATCCTATACTCTTAGAGATTGATCCTTTTTCACCTAAGGCAACTTTAGAACCTAAAACCTTTGATATGGATTCTCATATGCATATTCATGCAACCATAGAGGCTTATCTTACTAATATTGATATGGAGGTTGATGATAGTGATTCTAATTGGGGAGAGGAGATTCGTCTTAATGAGAACATGCTTTTTGGGAACATAGAGATTACACCTCCTTCACAAGACACTATTAATCTTGATCCTCCTTTTACTATGCCTTCTATGGAAGATTACCCACCTTTTGATGATGATGAGGAGCCCAATATGGATATACTTGTTATGAATGTTTTGATACCTACACCTTCATTGTCTCATGATGCTTTGATCACTAAGGGGGAATCTTATATGGTTGATACGAGTTCATCTTCTTATTTTCCCATGAAGGGAAAGGTTTTTGATCCTCATCTACTTCACTTAAGAGTGTGACTTCTATTGAGATGGGATTCTTGTATGAGCTTACTTTGGTGATACTACCTACTTTGGAGTTGTTCACTTGTCGAGATGGAAACTATGTATTTGATCCTGGAGTGCTTCCTATTTGAGAGCTTTCGTGTGTTGGACAAACTTGAGACACGTTGGACCGTTCCATTTATCGAGGCGGGTATTGTAAATCTTATAGTAAATGGCAACGTGCTAAGTTTGAGTGTATCATGTGAGATGTGCTTCAAAGTGGATATCATTTATTCTCCATGATGGTTTCCCCAAGGACAACTTAATTCGGGGCCGAGTTGAGCTAGAGACTTAGGGTTAAAAAAATTCAAGCATTGTATAACTAGGATAGAAAACGTAGAGTAGATCTAAATAGGTTAGGTTTAATTAAAAGGATGTTATAGTAGAGTTGAAGTGGAGGGGTGCCTTTCTTCGTCTTTTCGTGTTTGTTTCAAGGGTTGCTCTCTCAAATTTCATGCTTGGAGCTTATGGAGGAGGCCCGTGTATCCGGTTCACTTCGATTAGTTTTTGCTATCGTGATATTCAAAACACTTGTGCTTAAAATGAATACCCTTTAGTTGTCTCTTCCTTAGCTTGAGTTAACGAAAGTAATCAATGTCATAAGTGTAGGGGAGTTTACTCCAATACTCTTAAAAATTGAGGACAATGTTTATCTTAAGTGTAGGGGAGACTTCTATCGAAGTGACCTTACCTAGACCATTGCCTTAACTTCATAATAAACATTTTTCAAATTTTTGATCTACTTTGGCCACCAAAAATATGCATTCATAATTTTTGCATTAATCATTTTTCATTTGCATAACACATTTGCATTGTATATATTTCTTCTTTTATTTTTCATCGAAAATATATAAAAAGAGAAAAAATAAATAAGGACATGGTTTAACAAATTTAGACTTCTTTGACATGTTAGGCCCGCCATGGATACTTTGACTCAACCCGAGTTTGCTTATCTTAGCATTCTCTAGCTAGTATCCTTAACCATGTAGTCCTTTATTGGTCTATTAGGCTAAGCATCCACCAATCTCATTATTTGAGATTTTAAGTTTGTGGAGAATGGGAAATGATAGAGTTGAAGCAAGTATAAAAGGGCAAGATAAACTTCATGATAATTACTTGTGGCTAAACCCTTTTCTTCTTTACCTCTATTTTCTTCGCATGTATATATGTTAATAAATAATCAAGAACGGTTTTAATTGGTTTATAATCTCTTATGCTTTTTTGACTAATCATTCATGGTTGGTATAAGTACGTCTTAAGACTCTAAGTTAGAACATTTTATGTGTACTAGACTTATGTCATGCTTAATACTTAGCGGGTGTTTTTCTTTTTATTCTTTTCAACTTCCTTTGTGAGGAATAAAGAAAAATAAGAGCGGCTTATGAAAAAAAATGAGTGGCTAGAAAAAAAATAAAATTATACAAGACTCCCAACAGGGGCAGTGAAGTGTTAATTATAGTAACTATTAGATTCCAATATTACCTTGACGGGTTGCGGGGATTTAATAGTTGCTCCTATCCAATATTACCTTGACGTGTTGCGAGGTTGAAGATCCAAAGTCTCAAAAAGATGGCGGATGTAAATTATTGCGTGAGTTTTATTTTTCTTTCCTTAGCGAGTGTGTAGCTACTTATTAATGCTTGACATGAGGATTTTACACATAAGGCGAATGACTTATTACTCTTGAGACAGACTTATATTAATTGTGAGCGGTTTTTCAAGTAATGGATGAGAGGATTACTTAGGATTAAAACCGTGCTTCCTTATTTTTGGATTTTGCATTTCTTATACTTCATGCTTTAAATAATGACAAATTTGCTCAAGAGCAATTTGCTCAAATAATAACCGGTTCCACATTTAATTGTCATGAATAAGTTGATGCACTTTTTACTTGTGAATGCAATGATCCCATTTTTAAGCTTGGTATGGGGAAAGTGAAACTTAAGGGTGATAAGTGTCCATGGTAACCAAGCCCTAATCTAAGTCATTGATTTCTTTATGAGTTTTACCATCAAAGCCATTTCAAGAAAAATCCAAAAAGATATAAATAGAATTGTTTTCTTTGCATTGCATTGTAAATATTCAAAATCATTCATCATGTAGTATAGTTTAGTTTATTAAATCATAAAATGGACAAGGTTGATAAATTATGAGAAAACTGCACTCTAGAGCTTTAAAATGCTGCATTGCATGAGGTCATGGCAATGGTCAAGTGGAGGGGAGTTGACAAGTGTGAAAACACTCACCAATAATTATCCAAAAACCACTAAAAACACAGTCAAATACAAAATACTTAACTGAAAATATCAGAATTACGTGGGTATTTGTGTTTCATGTGTTTTTAGGTAAGAAGATACATTTTTGAGCAATCACACGGTTTCAAGGACTTATTTGATGAAAAGACGAAGAAAATGACGAATCAAGCTTCAAGGACCTTACTTGCCAATATTATCAAGATGGAGGACTAGACTTGTAACTTTCATAAGACAAAGGACGAAATGGAAATAACTTAAAAGTTTTTAAACACTTTTGGAAAGAAAGAAGAAAATGAAGGACTAAAAGGCAAAATTGATGGAAAGTTTATTAACTTGGTCAAATGACCAAGTCATGGTCAAAGGGATACAAACACACGCGTCTGTCTTTCTTCTCCAAACGAAGAGAGAGAAACAAGGAACGGTTTCATTCTTCTATCATCCAAAACCTGCAAATCAACATATCAAAAGATCCAAAAAGATTCAGGTGAAACTTAAAACAGCAAAAATCATCATCATCACATCCTCTACACGATGGAATGATTTAATTAGATCAAGAGTTGAAGACGAAGAAACCCCCAAATTGGGTTATTCATCAAGAACCTCGTATTAAATACATGGCATCTGCTCATTGGCTTAACCACGTCACCACTCTTCTTCAGATGGCTATAAATAGAAGATCAAGACCTCATTTTTCGGTGGTTAACATAGGAGTAATTTCACATAGTTAGGTTAGATAGGATTAATTAGTTTAATTTTCTCTCAAAGTTTTATGAATTTCAATTAATCATTCAGTTAGATTCAGTTTCAATTCTGTTAATCTTGTTGTAACGGTCACTTTTTCCGCCATTAATAAAACATCAAAGCTTTCTCATCTTCTTTTCTTTTATATACTGTTTCGATCAGTAACAAGCTTCTTAAGTTTCTGTTTACACCGTAGCTAAGCTTCGTTAAGTTTTAGTTTTCGATTCAATTCATTAAACTGCTAAGAGTTCTGTGTTCCATTGCTGATTTTAGAAGTTTACAGTTAATTCAATTTAGTTTTAGTTAAATCAGTGTAACCGATTCCGTTTTCAATCGCAACTAGTTTCTTTTATCCCCATTAATGAAAGTTTCACCTTTAGTTTCGGTAATAGTTAGTTGATTCAGTAAGTTTAGCAGGTTGTTGATTGATAATCTTGTTCACAGCTTTATGTCAGATTCGATTTGTTCAGTAAGATCATAGTCTCGGTTTAGTTTCGATAATCAGTATTGTTCAGCTAGCTTATTTATTTTCACAAAGTTCTTTATAGTCCTTGAGCACTTTTATTGATTTTATCATTACGTTAGCACAGTATTCGTACTCTTAAAGTTTTTGCAGGATTTGTTATGCAAGTAATCTAGTTTGTAATTCAATTCAGTTTTCTTTAAAGATAATTCTGTTAAGCTGTGATATAGACAGCATATATGTGTTTCTTGTTTGGTTTCGATTTTACAGCTTTACAGATTTACAGTTTACAAGTTCAGTGATGAAAGAGCTAGTAATCTTGTGGTAGTAGCAGGGTCTCGATTTGTTTCGGCTAGCATAATCGGTCAGAAGTTGCAGTGGTGTTTGTTTCAAGCGAGCTCAGCGCTCAGCTTCGACTCAAAGGTCTTGCTTCGGATGAATAGGTTAAGCACAAGATTATTTTTCTGAAAATAGCTAGTTTAATCTGCTAATGTGTTAATGATATTGAATGATGCATTTGTGGTTGATTTTCTTGCCTTTTACATGATGGAATTCTGTTTTTGTATGTGTATCAGTTGATATTGTTCCATCTATCTTATCAGTTCATGCTTGGTTTCTTGCATATCTGATTTTAAGTTCTTGTTGAGTTCTAAAATAGAATATATGGCATTGCATTTATGTGAAGTACTAATAGGAATTGAATTCATCAGTCAATGGACTTGGTAGATACAGATTTAGAGCTTGTTTATAAGTTTGGTTACATCAGGAATATATTGCACATCAAAGTGGTTAAAGAAATATAATCATTTGTTGTTAAATAATCTTTTCAATATAAAAATAATAAAAGGGTTAGAAAACTTAGGATGCTAGAATCGAATTCCAATAATTCTGTTTGATAACTTGTTCATTTTGTGATTTTTTCAAAAGTTTATGTAGCTTACAAATTTAGTCCCTGACCTTCTGCAATCTCATTACAGTCACAGTCCTAGCTATAGCTTTAGGTAAATCCCGTTAGTCCTTGCTTGTTAAATTGGTTACGTTTTAAATCCTTTTAGTTTGACTTATATATACCAAGTTGATACAGCTCGTTAGTTTATTGGATTTGTAAGATTTTGTTGGGCTAGTCCATATCTTCATTTGGGAAACGTCTTATTTACATGTTAGTTTCTTTTTATAAAGAATTGTAGTGCTAAAATTTGTATTTTCATTTTAATTAGTTTTTTAGTTTTAATTAGATTGCATTTTCAGTTTTGTAGAAATTACTTTTAGATTTGTATTTTGTATTTTGAATTTGTAGTATAAATTTGTATTTTGCTATTTTTCATTTTGTGCATTTAATTGTGGTAAATGCTAAGTGTTTTAGGGTAGTACGTATACGTAGACATTATATTAGTATATTTTTTACCTTTTACATGCTTTTTGTGCCAAGTAGACATAGATTCCAAACAAGATTTTACCACCAAAAAATATTAAGTCAAGCTTTGATAGTTATATCAATTCGATAAGACCGAGAGAAAACGAACTAAAAACCAAATATTAAATGGCGCCGCTGCCGGTTCTATTCGTGAAGATTAACGGTTTCGAGTGAGACGATTGGATTTTGGGATCCGTTCACTTTGTGAACGTTATTTTTACGTATAAATAAAAAACATACAAAAATCAAAAAGATAAAAATACAAAAAAAACTAAAAAACCACAAAATCAATTCTTTTCCTAAAGAATTGAACCAAAAAAATAAAAAATCCAAAAGTAATCTTTTTCCTAAAAGATTACAACAAATATATATATTATATTGGTTTTCATCGTTTTTACGTACATATAGTATTTTTCTTAAAAACCAAATAAATACAAAAATATTTTTGATATATTATTATATGTAACTAAGTATACGTAGATACGAACAACCAAGTTACATATATTCCATAAGTATTGCCAAGGCAATACACCGTGTTAGGGGGCGTTCCGGTCCTTGACACGTGTATCGATCAAATTCAATAAAGCAAGAATAGATAAATACTTCCAATAGGCAATAATTCGAAGAATACAAACTACAAAGTGAATAGAAAGGCGATGTGCTATAAAATGACATCTAAGGGTCAATAGGTACTTAAGTGCTTCGCGCTACCTAACCCCCCGTTCACTAGTGCGTATTCTAAGAAGGAAGGCTTTATTGGGGGTCTTGCACCCAAGTAGTAATTACATATATTATACTTTCTTGTGGATATTTTATATCGAACCTCAAGGGAGATAATCTCTTCTCCTTCAAAAGTCGACCGAGAGCTTATCTCTCACTCCTCGAGTTTACTTACACGTGTACTTGCACGCGTGTAACCGTACCACCTTTGGTGTATTACTTCCTTCCCCGAGGAAGCTTTTAAACGTCATTTCACTTGTATATACATTGGCCACCTTGCTAAACATGGATACTCGTTCCAGGTTGGAGATTTTGCAACAACGATCCGCCAACGCTAATTATTCGACTTGTGGAGGTCCACACGATACTTATTTATGTGATCAAAATAATGGCTATTATGGGGAGGGATATGCTTAAAATGGAACCGAGAATCCTAATTTTCAACCTAACCTTCAAATGGACTACACTTATAATGACTATATGGGATATTCCGATTTTTCATCACAAACTCCACCATCATTTCATGATCAAACCTTTAATGAGCCATACCAAAACCAAGGATTTTCCAATTATGAGGGTTTTCAAAATAATGATAATTTTCAAGGCTATAATCAAGAAACCTTTCATAATCAAGGATTTTCAAACAATGAAGGCTTTCAAAATGATGAAAATTTTCCATGCTATAATCAAGAGATTTTTCAAAATCAAGGATTTTTAAATCATGTAGATTTTCAAAATGAGAGCAATTTTCAAAACTTTAATCAAGGGGATATTTCACAATCTCAAATGGACTTAATTCTTCAAAAGATTAATGAAAATGTTAGAAAATTTAAAGAAATGCAAGAGGAAACTGATAGGCAATTCTTAATTTTGGAAACACAACTCTTGCAAAACTTTACACCTCAAGGAGCTTTACCATGTGATATTGAGCCGTCTTTGAGAGTTGATAATGAGGATGATACTATTAGTAATGAATATCATGAATCATGTGATGAAGAATTTCTTGCTACTCGTCGGCCTTATCCATTATTCTATGACGATGATGACGAACTTCCGATTTGCATGACACTTAATGATGACACACCTTCATCACCTTTACCTCACATGGAACCCACCGACTCTTTAACCATGGGGGACGAACCTCTTAGCACTAATACAAACACCGATTTGGATGAATTAACCGCTTCTAGTGTTGAGAACCTTATCCCAATCCAAAGAGGGCTTTGAGGGTGTTTCCAATGAACCATGTGACGAGCTTTGTATTGATACCTCTTCTCCTCATGATCACATTGAGATTTCATCCCATGTTGACCTTCATGCTACTACTAGTGATTTTGGTGACTTTGATCTTGATGAATTGTTTAAAGAAAAGGATAATGAGATTGAGGAAGAGTTTATGCAAGACTTGCCATAAATAGAGGATGATGATTGTGATTCTAGTGAGGCATCTTATGATATATCATCTGATGACTTTTCATGTCAAGATGACATTCCTAATTTGGATGAAGATGTTGCTCATATAGAAGTAGTGGAAGATGTTCATATTCGTGAGGTTTTATCAAAAGTTTATAATATTATCTCCTCGATTGAAGCTTTGAATGAAAACCATAATGATGATTCCATAGAAGAAGAACCTTTCATTGATATTTCTTCACCGGTTTTTGAGGTTGCACCTATTGACTTTCATGATTATATCATCCCTTTGAGTGATTCTCTCATTAATACACCTTCTTTTGAGCCTTCTATTCCCACCCTCCCGCCCTTGAAGTTGGTTATTGATGAAGATCCTATACTCTTAGAGATTGATCCTTTTTCACCTAAGGCAACTTTAGAACCTAAAACCTTTGATATGGATTCTCATATGCATATTCATGCAACCATAGAGGCTTATCTTACTAATATTGATATGGAGGTTGATGATAGTGATTCTAATTGGGGAGAGGAGATTCGTCTTAATGAGAACATGCTTTTTGGGAACATAGAGATTACACCTCCTTCACAAGACACTATTAATCTTGATCCTCCTTTTACTATGCCTTCTATGGAAGATTACCCACCTTTTGATGATGATGAGGAGCCCAATATGGATATACTTGTTATGAATGTTTTGATACCTACACCTTCATTGTCTCATGATGCTTTGATCACTAAGGGGGAATCTTATATGGTTGATACGAGTTCATCTTCTTATTTTCCCATGAAGGGAAAGGTTTTTGATCCTCATCTACTTCACTTAAGAGTGTGACTTCTATTGAGATGGGATTCTTGTATGAGCTTACTTTGGTGATACTACCTACTTTGGAGTTGTTCACTTGTCGAGATGGAAACTATGTATTTGATCCTGGAGTGCTTCCTATTTGAGAGCTTTCGTGTGTTGGACAAACTTGAGACACGTTGGACCGTTCCATTTATCGAGGCGGGTATTGTAAATCTTATAGTAAATGGCAACGTGCTAAGTTTGAGTGTATCATGTGAGATGTGCTTCAAAGTGGATATCATTTATTCTCCATGATGGTTTCCCCAAGGACAACTTAATTCGGGGCCGAGTTGAGCTAGAGACTTAGGGTTAAAAAAACTCAAGCATTGTATAACTAGGATAGAAAATGTAGAGTAGATCTAAATAGGTTAGGTTTAATTAAAAGGATGTTATAGTAGAGTTGAAGTGGAGGGGTGCCTTTCTTCGTCTTTTCGTGTTTGTTTCAAGGGTTGCTCTCTCAAATTTCATGCTTGGAGCTTATGGAGGAGGCCCGTGTATCCGGTTCACTTCGATTAGTTTTTGCTATCGTGATATTCAAAACACTTGTGCTTAAAATGAATACCCTTTAGTTGTCTCTTCCTTAGCTTGAGTTAACGAAAGTAATCAATGTCATAAGTGTAGGGGAGTTTACTCCAATACTCTTAAAAATTGAGGACAATGTTTATCTTAAGTGTAGGGGAGACTTCTATCGAAGTGACCTTACCTAGACCATTGCCTTAACTTCATAATAAACATTTTTCAAATTTTTGATCTACTTTGGCCACCAAAAATATGCATTCATAATTTTTGCATTAATCATTTTTCATTTGCATAACACATTTGCATTGTATATATTTCTTCTTTTATTTTTCATCGAAAATATATAAAAAGAGAAAAAATAAATAAGGACATGGTTTAACAAATTTAGACTTCTTTGACATGTTAGGCCCGCCATGGATACTTTGACTCAACCCGAGTTTGCTTATCTTAGCATTCTCTAGCTAGTATCCTTAACCATGTAGTCCTTCATTGGTATATTAGGCTAAGCATCCACCAATCTCATTATTTGAGATTTTAAATTTGTGGAGAATGGGAAATGATAGAGTTGAAGCAAGTATAAAAGGGCAAGATAAACTTCATGATAATTACTTGTGGCTAAACCCTTTTCTTCTTTACCTCTATTTTCTTCGCATGTATATATGTTAATAAATAATCAAGAACGGTTTTAATTGGTTTATAATCTCTTATGCTTTTTTGACTAATCATTCATGGTTGGTATAAGTACGTCTTAAGACTCTAAGTTAGAACATTTTATGTGTACTAGACTTATGTCATGCTTAATACTTAGCGGGTGTTTTTCTTTTTATTCTTTTCAACTTCCTTTGTGAGGAATAAAGAAAAATAAGAGCGGCTTATGAAAAAAAATGAGTGGCTAGAAAAAAAATAAAATTATACAAGACTCCCAACAGGGGCAGTGAAGTGTTAATTATAGTAACTATTAGATTCCAATATTACCTTGACGGGTTGCGGGGATTTAATAGTTGCTCCTATCCAATATTACCTTGACGTGTTGCGAGGTTGAAGATCCAAAGTCTCAAAAAGATGGCGGATGTAAATTATTGCGTGAGTTTTATTTTTCTTTCCTTAGCGAGTGTGTAGCTACTTATTAATGCTTGACATGAGGATTTTACACATAAGGCGAATGACTTATTACTCTTGAGACAGACTTATATTAATTGTGAGCGGTTTTTCAAGTAATGGATGAGAGGATTACTTAGGATTAAAACCGTGCTTCCTTATTTTTGGATTTTGCATTTCTAATACTTCATGCTTTAAATAATGACAAATTTGCTCAAGAGCAATTTGCTCAAATAATAACCGGTTCCACATTTAATTGTCATGAATAAGTTGATGCACTTTTTACTTGTGAATGCAATGATCCCATTTTTAAGCTTGGTATGGGGAAAGTGAAACTTAAGGGTGATAAGTGTCCATGGTAACCAAGCCCTAATCTAAGTCATTGATTTCTTTATGAGTTTTACCATCAAAGCCATTTCAAGAAAAATCCAAAAAGATATAAATAGAATTGTTTTCTTTGCATTGCATTGTAAATATTCAAAATCATTCATCATGTAGTATAGTTTAGTTTATTAAATCATAAAATGGACAAGGTTGATAAATTATGAGAAAACTGCACTCTAGAGCTTTAAGATGCTGCATTGCATGAGGTCATGGCAATGGTCAAGTGGAGGGGAGTTGACAAGTGTGAAAACACTCACCAATAATTATCCAAAAACCACTAAAAACACAGTCAAATACAAAATACTTAACTGAAAATATCAGAATTACGTGGGTATTTGTGTTTCATGTGTTTTTAGGTAAGAAGATACATTTTTTAGCAATCACACGGTTTCAAGGACTTATTTGATGAAAAGACGAAGAAAATGACGAATCAAGCTTCAAGGACCTTACTTGCCAATATTATCAAGATGGAGGACTAGACTTGTAACTTTCATAAGACAAAGGACGAAATGGAAATAACTTAAAAGTTTTTAAACACTTTTGGAAAGAAAGAAGAAAATGAAGGACTAAAAGGCAAAATTGATGGAAAGTTTATTAACTTGGTCAAATGACCAAGTCATGGTCAAAGGGATACAAACACACGCGTCTGTCTTTCTTCTCCAAACGAAGAGAGAGAAACAAGGAACGGTTTCATTCTTCTATCATCCAAAACCTGCAAATCAACATATCAAAAGATCCAAAAAGATTCAGGTGAAACTTAAAACAGCAAAAATCATCATCATCACCTCCTCTACACGATGGAATGATTTAATTAGATCAAGAGTTGAAGACGAAGAAACCCCCAAATTGGGTTATTCATCAAGAACCTCGTATTAAATACATGGCATCTGCTCATTGGCTTAACCACGTCACCACTCTTCTTCAGATGGCTATAAATAGAAGATCAAGACCTCATTTTTCGGTGGTTAACATAGGAGTAATTTCACATAGTTAGGTTAGATAGGATTAATTAGTTTAATTTTCTCTCAAAGTTTTATGAATTTCAATTAATCATTCAGTTAGATTCAGTTTCAATTCTGTTAATCTTGTTGTAACGGTCACTTTTTCCGCCATTAATAAAACATCAAAGCTTTCTCATCTTCTTTTCTTTTATATACTGTTTCGATCAGTAACAAGCTTCTTAAGTTTCTGTTTACATCGTAGCTAAGCTTCGTTAAGTTTTAGTTTTCGATTCAATTCATTAAACTGCTAAGAGTTCTATGTTCCATTGCTGATTTTAGAAGTTTACAGTTAATTCAATTTAGTTTCAGTTAAATCAGTGTAACTGATTCCGTTTTCAGTCACAACTAGTTTCTTTTATCCCCATTAATGAAAGTTTCACCTTTAGTTTCGGTAATAGTTAGTTGATTCAGTAAGTTTAACAGGTTGTTGATTGATAATCTTGTTCACAGCTTTATGTCAGATTCGGTTTGTTTAGTAAGATCATAGTCTCGGTTTAGTTTCGATAATCAGTATTGTTCAGCTAGCTTATTTTTTTTCACAAAGTTCTTTATAGTCCTTGAGCACTTTTATTGATTTTATCATTACGTTAGCACGGTATTCGTACTCTTAAAGTTTTTGCAGGATTTGTTATGCAAGTAATCTAGTTTGTAATTCAATTCAGTTTTCTTTAAAGATAATTCTGTTAAGCTGTGATATAGACAACATATATGTGTTTCTTGTTTTGTTTGGATTTTGCAGCTTTACAGATTTACGGTTTACAAGTTCAGTGATGAAAGAGCTAGTAATCTTTTGGTAGTAGCAGGGTCTCGATTTGTTTCGGCTAGCATAATCGGTCAGAAGTTGCAGTGGTGTTTGTTTCAAGCGAGCTCAGCGCTCAGCTTCGACTCAAAGGTCTTGCTTCGGATGAATAGGTTAAGCACAAGATTATTTTTCTGAAAATAGCTAGTTTAATCTGCTAGTGTTTTAATGATATTGAATGATGCATTTGTGGTTGATTTGCTTGCCTTTTACATGATGGAATTCTATTTTTGTATGTGTATCAGTTGATATTGTTCCATCTATCTTATAAGTTCATGCTTGGTTTCTTGTACATCTGATTTTAAGTTCTTGTTGAGTTCTGAAATAGAATATATGGCATTGCATTTGTGTTAAGTACTGATAGGAATTGAATTCATCAGTCAATGGACTTGGTAGATACAGATTTAGAGCTTGTTTATAAGTTTGGTTACATCAGGAATATATTGCACATCAAAGTGGTTAAAGAAATATTAATCAGTTGATGTTAAATAATCTTTTTAATATAAAAATAATAAAAGGGTTAGAAAACTTAAGATGCTAGAATCGATTTCCAATAATTATGTTTGATAACTTGTTCAGTTTATGATTTTTGCAAAAGTTTATGTAGCTTACAAATTTAGTCCCTGACCTTCTATAATCTCATTACAGTCACAGTCCTAGCTATAGCTTTAGGTAAATCCCGTTAGTCCTTGCTTGTTAAATTGGTTACGTTTTAAATCCTTTTAGTTTGACTTAGATATACCAAGTTGATACAGCTCGTTAGTTTATTGGATTTGTAAGATTTTGTTGGGCTGGTCCATATCTTCATTTGGGAAACGTCTTATTTACATGTTAGTTTCTTTTTATAAAGAATTGTAGTGCTAAAATTTGTATTTTCATTTTAATTAGTTTTTTTAGTTTTAATTAGATTGCATTTTCAGTTTTGTAGAAATTACTTTTAGATTTGTATTTTGTATTTTGAATTTGTAGTATAAATTTGTATTTTGCTATTTTTCATTTTGTGCATTTAATTGTGGTAAATGCTAAGTGTTTTAGGGTAGTACGTATACGTAGACATTATATTAGTATATTTTTTGCTTTTTACATGCTTTTTGTGCCAAGTAGACATAGATTCCAAACACGATTTTACCACCAAAAACAATTAAGTCAAGCTTGGATAGTTATATCAATTCGATAAGACCGAGAGAAAACGAACTAAAAACCAAATATTACTATGTGCCGGGACTAGTCTAGATGGTGGCTAAGTCTAAAAAATACTCGAACAAAATTTCCATCGGAATGTCCATCGGAATATTCTATTGGAATGTGGATCGGAATGATCTATCGGAATACCCTTTCGGAATGTCTGTCGGAATACCTGTCGGAATACCTGTCGGAATACTCTGTCGGAATACTCTGTCGGAATGCTCTGTCGGAATAACCGTCGGAATATACTATCGGAATGGCTATCGGAATAACGATCGGAATGAATAAAGCCTTTTCTGATGGGATTCTGTCAGAATATCCGTCGGAATATATAACCCTTTTCCGATGAAACCTGTCGGAATATACCAAATTCCCACTTTTCTCGGACAAACCCAACCAATTCGAGATTTTAAGCCAAAAAATGATCAAAACACCCAAAAATTTTGTGTTTTTAGCCAAAGTGGGTATACCAAATCACTACCACAACAACTTAGAAGATATATTAATCACGAAACACAAGAAAAACAAGGACAACACCCAAGAGCTATCCACGAATCCCTTGGCGAATGATACCACTTGTAGGACTTATGCACACGACTTATAGAACAAGAAATATAGAATATGAAGAACAAGATTAAAACTAAGAATTGAATATTAGATTAGATGAAGAAGAAGGAAGAAAGATACAAAGTAGGTGTTCCTAGTGAGAGAAACTAAGGAGAGTTTCTCTCTCTAAAACAAGAAGAATGGAAAGATACTATGGGAGAGACACACACAAATTAGGGTGGTTATGCCTTTTATACTAAGGCTTACAAGATTAGGAGGCCTTCCTCATTTGTGTGTTCGGGACTAATTCCCGTTACATACATAACAATAATATAGAACTCTCGACACCATTAAGTAGCTTTTTCCACGAGCTTCGCAACGGTATATTATATGACCATCACTTTAAATACTTCTAACATAGATATATGATTTTTACATATGTGGTGAGTTGGCCACTCAATGGAATCATTAAAATGAGCAAGATATGATCAAAATACTATTGAGGTACAAATCTGTATAGTCTGTTTTGGACGAATTATTAGGAATACTTAGAGGATAATTGAGCAGTATCTATAATTGGAGTTATTTGTAGCACATATCATGTAGTTTGTGCTGCTCAAATTTGAGCTTCTATCTCCTTGTAGAACTCAAGATATGGCAACAATGGTGGAATGGATTTTGATAATCAGATTTGTAAATAAAACTATATAATATAAAATGAGCACTCAAGTAATATTATAAATACATAAAACCCACTAACTAATAATAAGTATTATAAAATGAGTTATATACTAAAATAAATAAACTTGGCATTTTATAAAAGTACAAACTCAAATGTTTTCTAAAAGTTATAAAACTATATATAAGTTTAACGTCTTTTCGGCTAAAACCGAAAGATTAACGTTTTCGCCAAATAAAACTTAGACGGTTGGACCCGTCTAATGTAACATTTTTATAACTCATATACTGATATGTAAACACATTTGACAAGCAAAAACCGATAAACCCGAGCTTTATAACTTATGGACCTTAATGGGTCAAAGTAGCCTTATTGGACCATTAGCCCAACTAGTTTGGCTTAACACTAATGGACTTACTCATGGGCTTAACCCACTTGGGCCCAAAATACGAGTATAGGCCTTGTATTGAAAAGTATAAATGAGCTAATATAATGAATTGAACTTTTAATGGGCTTATTGGGCCTTAATATGTAATTGGGTTGAAACTAGTGTAACTAGTCTAAATTGACTAACACATAACAACTATAATGTTGTATGAAGAGATAAAATCCCACTTGATCATCATCATACTTATGATAACATCATATATACATAACCATTATTTTTTAAAGTCATTGGACAAGAGTCTAAGACCGAGTATTATTTGTCTAGGTTTCTGTGATTGAAGCACGTACCGTACATCTAAATCGCTGATAACCCGCCTTTCCCAATCAACGTGAGTTCATAGCCTCGCACTCCTTTAAATGTTTTATGAAGTGATTTATAAACCCGCGAGGGAGATAACATGTTAGTTTTAATAAAAGTACGACACCAGTTGTCCTGATTGTATGCTTATTGATATGGACTCGAATGATTATATGACTCGATGAATGAAATGAAATGGATTATTATTAGTTAGATTATGTCACTAAAAGTCCCATTAGCATGAATTGTGAACTACCGGGATTTTGTAGACGCTTATACATATAATAGTACTATTTGGGGAAGATCACCCCAGTTCGCGCCTTGACGATTGATCCCCGTCGTGCCACATTGATTGGTAAGCGAATTTATGTATGAGAATATTTATATAAGCGTGATTATTGTGACGACACGCTGTTTTAGATGGGCAAAGGAATTACGGGTTAGCTACCCATTGTTTGTTATAGTAAGGTAGCAATGTCATGAGGCTTATAATAATCCAATAACGAAAATACTGATTTACGCATTGAATTATAATATATTGCCTGAATAGCAATACGGGGTCTTATTACTGATATTATGTTCATGTTTTGGTTTTACATAACCATTTTCATATGACGGTTTTTATTTAACTCTATACAACGTTATAAACCGTATTGTATGATGTTTTTGCGACAATGGTTCGTATAATGGTTTTGAAGGCAAAAGCCTATATTATGATTTACAAAAAAGATTTGTATAAAATGTCTTTGGCCTATTTTATAGCCTACGACAAAGATTTATACAAAATGATTATCGGTAATAATTATATACCGGTGATATACTAATGGTTTTTATTAAAACTCTATGAATTCACTCGGCATTTTCGCTGACCTTTTTAACATGTTTTATCTCACGTACTTGAAGGTAATTCTCGGGAAGACGACAAGAATTTATGGCCCGCATTCAAATAAAAATTCCATTCAAATGTTTTGTAAATTTGTATGACATACTATGACCTGAGGACCTATGTAATTTGATGTTTTTGAATGGAAAGTGCTTTATTATTAAACGACGCGATTTTTAAGCGTTGTCTATGATTTGAGTAATGTGTTATCCCGTAACACCAACGACTCTTCCGCTGAACTAAAGTATGAATATTCGGGGGTGTTACATTTTGGTACCAGAGCTCTCATTATAGAGAACGAAAGATTTTTAAAACCGAGGTTTTGAATAAAACATTTCAAAAACCTTTTAACCATAAATATTTTTAAATAAATATTTTGAATAAAATTTTTAAAAATCTTTTGACTATAACGGTGCCAAAGAATTCCCGAGTGTCACAAGGAACCCAAACTCCCCTAGAAAATCAATCGAAGCTATTCCTGTAGGAAATCTAGCCATTCTAGATCTAAACCAAGTTATGGATGTTTATGATCCCAACAAAATGGTTGATATTTTTAGAAATGTTGATAGTAGTTGATTGTGATCTTGAAGAAGAATTGGCGAGATTAAATATGATATCGATGTCATGACGATCTTTCCTTATAGAGTGGAGTTTGACAAAACCTTACCACCTAGAAAGGTGTCATCTAATACGGTGTCACCCAATTCTTAAATTTGAAATCGAAGAGGTGAATGTTGTACTTGAGGCTGTCATTGGAGCCTTTACCCAAAAGCCTCATGCCACTTGTACCTTTCCGAGAAGTCTAATTGAATGTGTGAGTCATTTCATACTAATGACTCATTTGATAATTATTGTTGTAAGAGCTATAGGATTGGAAATTAAGTGTTGTTCATATCTAGCTTTTATTGCCCTTTCAAGGTCTAAGAATAAGGTTGGAGTATTGGAAAATGAGGTAGGATGTAGCATTGAGTATAAGTTGGTTGAAAACTTGAATAAAGTCAAATTTACCTTGTAGGGAATATGAGATTGTTAAGAGGAAGTCGTTAAGCCCTGTGGTTGAATTATAAGGTTTTAAATGATTGTTGGTTTGTGTTAAGGGTTGTTCCTAGACCATTGTCCAATGACGAGGATGCCCAGTGTCCAAGAAATAAATCGAAGAAATCTTCTTCTGAAATTGGGACCGATGGATCTTTCGGAACATGTGGAACACCTAATGACTCATGTAGATTAGTAATCATTGTAGTATCTTTTAAAATCCCAAACTTAACTGAGACATCAGTTGGTAGGATGAGTCCTTGGAATTGTATGACAAGGCGACACGTAATGTGTTACGGTACAATTTTTGACTTGTTTGTGATTAATGAAAAAACTACCTTTGATTGCTAAATTCTACATGTATCGACGTTATCTATATTTTCTTGCTTCTTCCTAATGTTCGCATTAGTGATGCAACCATTAAACAAGTACTCATCTCGATTTGAGTTACGTTGTGGATTATTCTTTTTGTATTTCTGAGTGCCATCGAGGTCACGAACCTCATGATTATTTGGCTAAGCTCATTTCCTAGCATATTGTAGTTAGTTCTGGGTGAACAACTCTTCATCACTCCTTTTGCAGATCACTCATTGTTTTTATAAGTAATACGATACCATATTGGGGGAAATATGAAATTATCATTTTATATGAGTTATTTAAATTGGTACTATTAGTAGTTATTGTCGAAATAAAGTTTTTATTAAACCTCTTGTAAATGGGAATGATTTCATAATGATGAACATTTCGGTAAAATCGTTTTTATTTTTATTTCATAATTAAATATGAATATATATTTTAAACATGATGACAAAGTTTGACGAACTGAGTATTGCATCGTTAATCCTAAAATTGTATATAGTTGCGCGCCTACGTACAATTTGGAAGGGACCATGCAAGGCTGATTAGTAGTCACCATGAAATTGTTACTAAACACTACATTTTTTTTTGTAATTGCGAAAGATTAAATTTCTATGAGATCTACAAGAAGTGCAAAATAGGGACATATTGATAGGAACACCTACGTATATGCCCGTACCACTTATTTTTCTTAATCGAATTTACTCATCAGTGGATATTGTCTTATTTGACAATTGATATCCCCTTCTTGTCCAATTCTATCATGGCAAGATTCTTTGGAAACTTTACTAATTATCGAGTGTTGATACCCGACTGGGTGTATCGATGTTCTTATCATTTCTTTTGATTAGGTTCCATTTGAATGACATGGGTAACGATCCGAGGTGCTTTCGAATGCGTACTCAATTCATGAAAACATGGGATATACTCATATTCGTTAATTCTGATTTGAAATTCTCTCGCGTAAATCATGTGTTGACCTTACTCTTTTAATGTTAGCTATGTCTCCAGATATCCTTGAATTTGTGAAGGATTATGAGTTATTATTAGTCTTTTGAGAAGTTCTCATCTTATCAACGGCAATAAAACTGAAAAGTTGGTAGTGCCATTAGAATGGATTGGTTGATTATGACATGATATCATTGTCTAAATTGATGGGAACTCGAGTAGAATTCCCCTAAAAGATAAGATGTTGATTATCAAAGGTGATCTAAATAATTCCCGATGGGTGATCATATCCTGCATTTAGGCTTGAACTATACCATGAATGGTTATGAATTAGTCATAGATCCTGTAATCTAGAAAGAACCTAAAGCAAATTTATTAATAGATGTTCCTGTTATTTGAAACTTCTGAGGTATTTGCTGATGAATTACCTAGACTTTCGCCATTAAGGCAAGTTAAATTTGGTATTGATTATATTCACAGTGCTGCACCTGTGGCATGTGCACTGTACATCAGCACCATCTGAATCGAAAGAGTTACCGTACAACTGAGACAGTTGTCGGAGAAAGCTTTTATTCTGCTGAGCTCGTCATCATGAAGAGCTATGGTGTTATCATTCCTTTTATTCATTGATTACCGTGAACTAAGTAAATTAACGATCAAAGTTTATATCCATTACCTAAGATGGAAGATTTGTTCGATCATTTACAAAGTTCTAGCGTGTATTCAAAAATTTTATCCACGGCATGGTTATCATCAACTTCGCATCCGCGAAAAAGATTATCTATTCCAATCACTACACCAAGAACTCGTAATGAACATTATGAGTTTCACGTGATGTCGTTTGGATTGACCAATGCACATGTAGCATTCACGAATTTGATGAATCACGTGTGTAAGTTGAATTTTAATAAGTTCATGCTTCTGATCATTAAGGACCATCTGTTTGTTACTAAGAATAAGAAGGAGTTAATAATCATTTATAGACTGCCCTGACTTGGCTGAGCAATGAAAACATGTACCTTGAGTATTTAACATGTGATTTAAGGCTTAATCCTTTACATTATTTGACCGAGTGATTAATAGATACTGGAATCTATATTGACTCTTCAAATACTAGAGCCATTAAGGCTTTGGGTTATACCAAAAAGAAAGTGCAAAACTGTTTTGACAAATATTTATCAAATGATTTATAAGGAATCATTCCCTTATAACCAGATCATTTAACTAAACTCCCTTAGGAGTAGATGTTTGTGTATACATCAAGACAACCCAGGAGGAATTGAGGAAAACATTTAAGCCATGACTTAAAATTTGGAGCGACAAATTTTGCTCTTCAACTAAGAAAATTTTTGACAAAGTATAAACAAAGATTTTTTGAACATTTACAGATCTTATTAATTATTTTCGATAAATCAACAAAAATCGTGTTAACTAAATTCAAATTTATTTTGAACATTTTTTCTATAATTGGACGAACTGAGAAATTTAAAATTTTTACGTTTACGTTTCATAAAAATTAAATATTTATTATTTAATTACTTGTAATATTTATCGATGCTCTAAAAGTCGGATTAAGCAAAACTAATAAAGATAATATTTGAGACGAAACTAAAACTTAGAAAATATGAAGAAAGAATATCTGAGTGATTATGGTCATGATATTTATTTCATCAGGGAAGGTGAATGTAGATACTGACACATTATGTAAAAAGGATAAAGAACCAATTAGGATGTGCTCCTTAGTAATGACCGTGTAAAATAATTTGCCCGAGCAATTTAGAAATAACTGATGCTTGTAAAAAGGATAATATAAATAATAAAGAGTTTCGCGGCTAATGAGAACCACTAGAAATAGGAGCCGATGCCGTTAAGTGTTTATAAGGTTGTTTATGGATGCCTAAACATGAAGGATTTCGAGATTTAGTCATGTTGGAATCTCATAAGTTTAAGTATTCTATTCATGCCATTTCTGATTAAAAGTATCTTATCTGAAGAAGTTGTACTGATGACCAAATATGAAAGCAGACATCGCAACATATGTTAGTAAATGTTTAACTTTTGCGAAGGCTGAGGCTGAACGCCAAAATCCATAAGGATTGCTTCTATAGCTTATTAATTCTTGTTTGGAAGTGAAATAGAACCAACATGGATTTTATCACAAATCTTCCAAGGTCATCATCTGAATTTGATTCGATTTGGGTCATCGTCGATAGACTAACCAAATATGCTAATATCATTTCCGTTAATGATAGATTCTCGATGGAGAAGTTGACTCTTTTGTATTTAAAGGAGTTGTGTAAACATGGTGTGCCTGTATCGATCATCTCTATCAAGATCCTCGCTTCGCATCAAATTTCTAGAGATTTGCTTAGAAGTCATTGGGAACGAATTTTGATGAGAGTATTGTTACCATCCCAATCGAAGGATAATCGTTTGAGTAATTGACCTTTGGTAATGAACGGGATAATCGTTTTCCTTTGGAGATATTATCATTGATAATTATCGTATTAGGATCGAGATCGAATCTTGTGAGGATCTAAATATAAGAGCGTCTGTAGGCAGGAGTTGGGATGAAGATACCCGACCCATGAGACCTGAAATGATTATGGAAATTAGGATCTGATTATTGACTGCCAGTAGTGGGCAGGAGGTTATGTGAATATGAAATGTAGATCTTGAAGTGCAGGATGGGTAGCAAAGCTATGCCGAGAATTTATCATCATGGAAAGATGAATGTATGATCTGCAATATCGTGGGTATCTAAGTCCCTGTTGTATAGGACCATTGAGATAATGTAAAGATTTGGACCGAGAGGCATATAAGCTGGATCTACCCTAGGACTTCAAGGGCTGCATAAATTATGTTCGTATATCGAACTTGATAAAATGTTTATCATGTGAAAATCTGATTATTCTTAATGAAGTTTGGATCGACGAAAAGTTACATTCATCAAAAACCCGTGAACATCATGGATAGATAAAGTAATTCAACTTTAGCCTGATCGTATTCTCATTGTTATGTTGATGAAACTCGCGTATTGTAATGAATTACACTTGAGAGAGACCGAATGTGGAGGAAATACCCACATGGCTTTAACCCTATAAGAAGCGAGTAGTAAGATGAATTGATCTTTGAGGACAACGATCCTCCTTAGGGGTAAGTGCTGTGACAATCCGTCAATTTAAGGTCAGTATTTTATTCTCAAGTATTATTTAAAATCATTATTTTATTGTTAATTTATGAACTCACTCACTTTTGGGAAGAAATAAGGGTTTACGTCTTAAAAGTAGCATGACTACGTCTAAAACCGGAGAACTCTACGTTACGTGCTTACGTTTACATACTCTGTTTTTGTGACAGTCTGACATTTCAGAAAATAAACTTATCTCGAATATTATTTTGGGATTTTAATTTGTGTTGGTTCATAAACTCACAAATTTACAAGAAGAAATTAGGGCTTACATGAATAATTTAGCGTCTTTTACGATTAAACCGGAAACCCTAGGTTTACATATTTACACTTTTGAACTCCGTTTTTTACGAGAGAATTTTTATTAAAATTGTTTTTTCTCGTAGATTCATAATTATAAAAACGTTTTTCATAAAACGACCCGAGGGCACGTAAATCGAGGAAACTAGAATCGAGGAGTACCCGTAAATTAGTGGAGATGAGACAAGTGGGACACTTGTCCCACCACCACCCTTGTGTGTCAAGTTTATATGTAAACCAAGGAAACTTGTCCTTAGTTCTTCCAAAACCACTAAACACAAAAACTAGCAAACCATTTTCTCTCACTTGCATACATGCAAAGCAACTCACAAACTCTCTCTCTATAGCCCTTGTTGCCGTCCCATATTCATCCACAAATACCCCTTCATCAAAATTTCAAACCATAAATCTTATGTATAACTAACATAAGATGATAATCCAATGAAGGCATGATGATTTGAGGTGATCTTAACATCTAAAAAAGAAGTTTCCAAAGGAGTTTAGGTCTGATTTGTTGAAGGTGTCTTCATATTCTTGGTGATCTTGAAGGTGCTCTTGATATTTCATAAGATTGGTTACCAAAACCAAGTCTTGTTCTTAACCTTTCACTATATTGGTTGGTAACAAGATCATTCCTTCCATCATCTTGTTTTTTTTGTAAATGTAATCATGTATTTTATTTATAAATGTATATGTATATGATGATGAATGATGATCAAAATATTATGTGGGGATTTTGTGTTAATAGGTTTGGTTAAAAAGATTAAAAATCAACAAGTAACGATGATAAAATCTTGGTTAGATTCATAGGCTGTATAAAACAGTAAGTATCAATATGATCACTTGGTAAATAGCTTATATTATTAAATATACAGTTAGATATATGATTTTTACATATGTGGTGAGTTGGCCACTAAATGGAATCATTAAAATGAGCAAGATATTATCAAAATACTATTGAGGTACAAATCTATATAGTCTGTTTTGGACGAATTATTAGGAATACTTAGAGGATGATTGAGTAGTAGCTAGGAGTTATTTGTAGCACATATCATGTAGTTTGTGCTGATCAAATTTGAGCTTCTATCTCCTTGTAGAACTCAAGATATGGCAAAAATGGTGGAATGGACTTTGATAGTTAGATTTGTAAATAAAACTATATAATATAAAATGAGCACTCAAGTAATATTATTATAAAATAAATACATAAAACCCACTAACTAATAACAAGTATTATAAAATTAGTTATATACTAAAATAAATAAACTTGGCATTTTATAAAAAAACAAACTCAAACGTTTTCTAAAAGTTATAAAACTATATATAAGTTTTACGTCTTTTAGGCTAAAACCGAAAGATTAACATTTTCGCCAAATAAAACTTAGACGGTCGGACCCGTCTAATGTAACATTTTTATAACTCATATACTGATATGTAAACAGATTTGACAAGCAAAAACTGATAAACCCGAGCTTTATAACTTATGGACCTTAATGGGCCAAAGTAGCCTTATTGGACCATTAACCCAACTAGTTTGGCTTAACACTAATGGACTTACTCATGGGCTTAACCCACTTGGTCCCAACATATGAGTATAGGCCTGGTATTGAAAAGTATAAATGGGCTAATATAATTAATTAAACTTTTAATGGGCTTATTGGGCCTTAATATGTAATTGGGTTGAAACTAGTGTAACTAGTCTAATTGACTAACACATAACAACTATAATGTTGTATGAAGAGATAAAATCCCACTTGATCATCATCATACTTATGATATCATCATATATAAATATCATATTTATAAAGTCATTGGAGAAGAGTTTAAGACCGAGTATTATTTGTCTAGGTTTTCGTGATTGAAGCACGTACTATACATCCAAATCGTCGATAACCCGCCTTTCCCAATCGACGTGAGTTCATAGCCTCGCACTCTTTTAAATGTTTTATGAAGTGTTTATAAACCCGCGAGTGAGATAAAATGTTAGTTTTAATAAAAATAGGACACCAGTTGTCCCGATTGTATGCTTATTGATATGGACCCGAATGATTATATGACCCGATGAATGAAATGAAATGGATTATTATTAGTTAGGTTATGTCACTGAAAGTCCCATTAGCATGAATTGTGAACTACCGAGATTTGGTAGACGGTTATGCATATAATAGTACTATTTGGGGAAGATCACCCCAGTTCGCGCCTTGACGGTTGATCCCCGTCGTGCCACATTGATTGGTAAGTAAATTTATGTATGAGAAGATTTATATAAGCGTGATTATTGTGACGACACGCTGTTTTAGATGGGCAAAGGAATTACGGGTTAGCTACCCATTGTTTGTTATAGTAAGGTAGCAATGTCATGCGACTTATAATAATCCAATAACAAAAATACTGATATACGCATTGAAATTATAATATATTGCCTGACTAGCAATACAGGGTCTTATTACTGATATTATGTTCGTGTTTTGGTTTTACATAACCGTTTTCATATAAAGGTTTTTATTTAACTCTATACAAAGTTATAAAACGTATTGTATGATGTTTTTGTGACAATGGTTCGTATAATGGTTTTGAAGGCAAACGTCTGTATTATGATTTACGAAAAAGATTTGTATAAAATGTCTTTGGCCTATTTTATAGCCTACGACAAAGATTTGTACAAAATGATTTTCGGTAATAATTTTATACCGGTGATATACTAATTGTTTTTATTAAAAATTTATGAATTCACTCGGCATTTTCGCTGACCTTTTTAACATGTTTTATCTCAGGTATTTGAAGGTAATTCTCAGGAAGACGACTAGAATTTATGGCCCGCATTCAAATAAAATTTCCATTCAAATGTTTTGTAAATTTGTATGACATACTATGACCTGAGGACCTATGTAATTTGATGTTTATGAATGGAAAATGCTTTATTATTAAACGACGTGATTTTTAAGCGTTGTCTATGATTTGAGTAATGTGCTATCCCGTAACACCAACGACTCTTCCGCTGAACTAAAGTATGAATATTTGGGGGTGTTACAATTAAAGTTGTTATTTTGAAACCCTTGGTTTGGCCCATTAAAATTCCCTTGATTTTGACCATTGAAATTTCCTTTGTTTGAATTCAAATTACTTTGATTTTTGGAAGAATTCCCTTGATAATTATTCCTTTGTTGGCCTTGGTTGCTTGGTGGGTATTGGGCATTGGTCAATTGAGGAGGAGGTCTAGCATGAGATTGAAAACCGGGAGGAGCCAAATAATTAGTAGACCTATAAGAAAGATTATTAGCATCCACATTTGGTTTAAAATGCACCCTCTCATTAGTGTTATAAGAATACACTTCTTGTTGAGAGGGGTCATGAACCTTATCACAGTTTAAGTATGAATGTGGCCCACCACAAGTCTCACATGACTCACTCAAGGCATCAACTTGCATATTGTTCTTAACTTGTAAAACAAAGTCTGTCATGATTGAAGTAAGCACGCCAATTTTCTTGTCGGTCTCACTAGTACTAGCATTAGCCATAGTAGCCCTAACACTCTTGGTTTGGACTTTGGCTTTGTTCTCAATAATTGCCCAAGCCTCACTCATAGTTTTCACAAGAATATTACCCCCCGAGGCACTATTTAGTGAATCTTGGTCATTCAAAGTTAATCCATTATAAAAAGTATTAATTTGATGCACCTTTGTAGAACCGTGTTGTGGACACTTTCTTAAAAGTTCCTTAAAACGATCCCAAGATTCACTAAATGTCTCACCGTACTTTTGTTCAAAATTAATGATGTCATTTCGCAAAGCAGTAGTACGTGAGGGTGGAAAGAAATAATTTATGAACTTTGTTTCTAGGTCCGTCCATGTTGCAATACTTTGGGTGGTTCCTTATCAAGCCAAGTCCGGGCTTATCCCTCGAGGGAGAAAGGAAAGAGGAGCAAACGAATTGCCTCTTGTGAAACCCCATTGTATTTAACATTACTGGATAAGTGAACAAACCTCTTGATGTGATCGTGAGGATCATCATGAGTGCGGCCCAAGAAAGGTGTGGCGGAAACCATTTGAATAAACACGGTTTTGAGCTCGAAGTTGTTGGCATCAATAGCCGGCACCACAATCGCACCATCGTTGCCTTCGACATGTGATTGAAAGAGCTCGATCATTGGACGGTTCTCCATTGTATTGACAACAGGATGCTCTACAACAGGAGGTTCAATAGTAGCGGCTTGAATGGATTTCCTTCTTCATGAACGGGTACACATACACCTACAAAAGAAAAGGATAGCAAAATAGAAGAAAAATAATGGTTAACGCGAAAAGAAAATATTTTTGGTGCAAAACTTTTGAAAAAGAAATGCTTTTTATGATTTATTAAATGTTATTGGATTTTTGAAATTTTTTATTTTTTTGAATTTTTGAAATTTTTTTATTTTTAGGATTTTTTTGAAAATTTTAAACACGAAAATAACGTTCACAATTGAACGGATCCCAAAATCCAACGTGTCCCTCACAAAAAACCGTTAATCTTCACGAAAAGAGCCAGCAGCGGCGCCATTTTAATATAAAGATTTTAGTTCTTGAAATTGGTCTAATCGATTCGAATTGACTACGGTTAAAAGTGCGACTCAGTTGTTCTTGGTGTAAAAAGAAAATGTCGTTGAAATATTTTAAAATAAAGATTAAAACTTATATAGTAAATGACAAAATATAATGGAAATAAAGCAAATTTTAAACTTAATAAAATGTAAATTTTAAAAATTAAAACTTAATGAAAGAAGTAAAATTTAAAATTAAACTAAGACAAAACACTTTAAAATAACACTTAAGAAAATATGCGGGAAAAATAAAGTTTGAAATTGAAATAATTCGGGAAACAAGTACTAGACCTAAGTCGGAATGTGACAAACACAAGTAATTCAGAATATAGAAATCACAAAACAATCCGGAATAAGCTAACTTCTGATCTAATTCTGAATCTAAACTTTGTTACTAATCTGGAATGTTGCAAACCCTACACAATCCGGAATCAGTGTTATGAACCAATCCGGAATCTACCTTCCACACGTAATTCGGAATCACACAAGAGATCACCTTATTCGGAATCCTAGTCACACATGCAATCCGGAATACATGCTAAGCATACAATCCGGAATAAGGAAAACACCACGTAATACAGAATAAACAATATGCACACAATCCGGGATATTAATTCTCAACTTATTCGGAATAATGATGAATGACACAATCCGGAATATGAGAAATCTTACCTAATTCGGAATACTAGGGTTTCTAAACCCGGATTAAACAAAATAAGGAAAAACCAAATAAGCACTGACCAAAACTTAAACCAAACTATTTTTTAGAAAAAGCTAATAAGCCACAAATTTAAAACTCTAAAAACACCAAATAAAGAAAATATTAAAAATCAACTTTTAAAAGATTAAAACTAAGAAAACCACGTAATTAAAAATAAACTAAACACTAATTAATCAATAAGCACAATAAGCTAAAACATAAAACACACCAAATCAATAAGAACAATCACATAAGCAAAACAATCAAACAATCAACATGATTAAACAATCTACATGATTAACAAAATCAACCAAAATATTAAGATTAAGAAAGGAAGAATGAGAAATACTTAATAAGCTTGAATTAATGATGAAGATTAAGATTCAATTACAAGATTTAAAAGATGAAAGATTAAGCAAACTTGAAAGAAAACTATAGAGAGAGAAAGTAACACCTACTCCCTCCTCCTAATGAAGGATTAGGAGGGTATTTATAGGAGGAGGGGAGGTGGTGATGTTGCTTCTATCTTTCTGCTTGTCTTCTCGTATTTTTAAATAACTCGTCTTTCTCGACTTTGTCTCGGGATTTGTCGATAGATTAAATGAACTAGTCTTCTAATTTTCTTCTTTTATTAGACTTGGTTCTTCGACTTTGTTAAACTTCCGTCTTTAGACTTTTTTCTTCGATAAATCTTCAGAATAGGCCTTTAACTTCCGTTCTTCTTGCACTTTTGATCTTTTGACTTCATATTTTGTCTTTTTCTTTGATAAAAGCCCGTAAAAGCTCGTGTTTTCTTCATTTTTCATATTTTTGTCCTAAAACAGAATAAAAACACAAACCACGCATAATTCCGACTTTTACGACATTAAATACACGTTTCGGTCTCCTTTTTACTTGTTTTAAGATGTGAAAGGATAAGTCTTTTCACACTTATTACATCCCTCTTATGTGACAAGTTTAATTAGTAGGTTAAACTTATTTCCTCTTATTTCACCTGGAAACGTTAATTGTACATGTACGCCGGGGGCCAAATATATTTCAAAATGTGAAATACTTCATGCATAATTTTCATAATTGAAAGAAAAAAGTACTTGAACTGTGGAACTAGCTAGGGACCGTAGGCCTTTATTTATACTTATGCAAGTGTTCAAAAAACATTAAAGAGTAAATCCTAAAATACTGAAAAGAAAAAAATACATGGATCTTTATTAAGAGCTCACTACAGGCGAGAGAGTGGCCCATGTTGTTGATGCGATGATTTAAAGATAATATTGCTTAAGTCCTTGGTTTACCTCCATTTGCTTTGAATCCTGTCTCGTCCGACTAGATATCGACTGCGCACGGCTGTCTATGCTTACCATGCTTTGGTGGGGCATCCTCCAAACTTCCTTGTATTGGTTTGTATCCTGCGCCCCCTTCATACTGTCATCCTTGTGTGTCTTTCGTGACTTGATGGTGACCTCCTTCACCGACGAAGTGGCAAGTCCTTTTGTTCCCTACTGGTTATCAACTCGCGATGGGAGCATCGTTACTAATTTCCACGTAATGTTTCTCGCTATTGCAACGAGATAATACAATGTATGTCCTAGGGTTGAAAGGATTCCTCTTTCATCCATGCGCGCCTCTGGTGTATTTCGAGGCATTGTGTAGGGCCGTACCCCATGGTTTGCGCGCATCTGGCATTGGCGGCATCGCACCGCTCTTTTATGTGCATACATATGCTTGAAAGGCCAAAAGTATCATGAGCGAAGAACTTTGTCCACCGTGTATTTCGGACCTTGCTGGCATGCTTTCCTATGTGCGGTCTCCATTCTTGCCTGATCTGGTCTTAAACATTGTAGCTTCCTACCGCGCGTTGATTTCTTGTGTAAAACCTCATTCATAACCATGAATTGTCTTGCTCTGTGTTGCAATCGTTTGGCACTTCTGTTGTCGCTTGGTAGCGCACAAATTTTCAGATAGTTGACAATCGGTGTCATCCATGTGGGTGATTTTCCCCTAGCAGTAATGGGTGTTGATTACGCAGGTATAGATTTACGTAAGATGAGATCAACAAGTACTTGCCTAGAGGGATTTTCCATGTTTATGTTTGAAAGACGATCCATGGATATTGACATTGCGCTACTCTCTTTTGAGACCTTCCGTATAGCAAAGTTGGTGAATTGTTCGGCCAGGGCCCGTATCTTTCATGTGTACTGGGTTAGCGTGTCCCCCCGGGGTTCGCAGAACCCTGCAGCCCTTCTTGCTAGTAAGGGATTGCATACATAAGCCACCAAGTTTGTTACGTCCATTCTCAAAGACAACCTTTGTCCAGCTATTAGGGCTTCATGATCCGCTTCACTACTCGTATCGTGAATTCAAAACACAACACGTGAGTTGTTTGTACCTCTCCATGGTCCAGGAGGATGAGACCGGCGTCTGGCCCTACTCTGCGCGTAAAACCTGTTGAGAGCAAGGCCCATGGGAGACTTATTGATGATCCTTTGCCTCTGTATATGTTACCTTTCACTGGTATTACCTGGTAGCTTTCTTGGCTTTTCTTTCTTCTTGTTGCGTACGAAATAGATTTCTGTGATGTGCTCATCTTGCCCTATATTCTTCCTTTTCCTACTTCGAGTAGGGATGTTGTTTCTTTCTTCGATTGTATCTGTGTTACGGATGGTAATTATTCCATTTTGCATTGGAAATTTAAGCGTATCATGAATTGTGGAAGGCACAGCGTGCAGCGTTAAGAGTGTTGGTTGTCCGATGATGTCGCTGTATGATGAGTGGGATCGTACAACCATAAAGTCCATCCATATAGTTGTCGAATGATCCACGCTTCCTATCGTTACTTGTGTGCAGAGATGCCCTAATGGTCGAGTCTTGTCACCGTTGAATCCTGTGAGCACGGACGTGATTTCCTTTAACTCATTCTTGACCTCCATAGGCAACTGTGCAAAGTAATTCTCATTCAGTATGTTCGCTGCGGATCCCCCCATCAACACACATGTCATGTATGACCTGATTTCCTAGTGTGATGCTGACCGACAATGATCCTATCCTGTAGTCCATGTCGGTGAGGACAAGAAACGATATCTCCTTATCATGCACAAATTCCTGTATCGTTCTTCTTCGCATATGTGACTCGCCCCTTTGCACCATGTAAATGGTTATGGGTTTTCCTTCTATTTTTTTATTTCACTTTTCTTTGCATCCACCCCCTTTCTCCAGTCCTGTATGAGATGATTCAGTTTACCGTCCTTGACAAGGCTCTCGACGTGCCTTTTCAGTTGGATACACTCATCAGTAGCGTGGCCCTTATCATTTTGGTACTCACAGTGCTTGCTGTTGTCCCTCTTGTCTACCAGACCGGTCATCGGACTAGGTTCTGGGAAGTTTGCCCCTTCAGATAGGAATATTTACCTAGACGTTTTCTGCAGCGAAGTGAACTTACTATTGTCGTTGCGTCCAGGTTTCGTTGTGCTTCGAAAGTCTAAGGTACGACTAATGTTTTGGCCATATGGCTGCTTCTTCGATCGATCTTTGAATTTGCAATTTGAAGTCGTCTGTTGGCTGTCTGCTACTGCAGCCTCGCCTTGGATAACGCTCGGACCCTCTTCATTACTCCGTCAAAAGTTTCTGGGGTCATGTCGTCTAATTTTCTTATTAAATCCGGGTTGGTGATGCCTGCAAGGAACCCTAAGATTTTCAGAATTTTTGGGCATTCCTTAATCTGGTTACACGCGGATTTAAAGCTTTCCATGAAATCTTCCAAACTTTCATTGTGCCTTTGCTTGACCCTTGCGAGTGAGACATGACTTTTGTCGCACTTCTTCTGTTGGACATAGTTTCTTCTGAACGATCTCCTTAGTTCTTCGAAACAGTTGATGCTTCTTCGTGGGAGTCGATCGAACCAGTATCTAGCGTTTCCAATTAGGGTTGAGTTGAACATGTGGCACCACACCGCTTCTGGCCATTGTTCGATCCCTGCTTGGGATTCAAATACCTTTAGGTGATCGTCCGGGTCTGTGGTTCCGTCGTAGGTTTTGACGTTGGACGGCATTCGTCTCTTCTTGTTATCCCTAAACATGGTTATGCGTTTTGAAAACGCACTTCCTTTGTCGCGACGCCACGGGATAGACCACTATTCCTCGCTGCACATTCTTGGCTGCTTGGGCGTCTTGCGACATTTCCTGTCGTGTTTAGAGGATTCGGAGGTCTCCGAGGATGAAGAAACAATCCTCCTGCGTCGCGGATGGTGATCGCTGGAATCAGAATCTGATGAGTTTTCACTCAAGAGAGTTTCTCGTCGAGTTTTCCTAGTACTTTTGCTTCGCTCCTGCATGTAAGATTCTAGGGAAGAGCCTCTTTCTAATGACCCCAATCTTTTGAGGATACTTCGTCGACGCGGGTATGGATCGGCTGACGCGTTGGTTCCCCTTGGGTTAGGTCCTAACCTGTCTTTCATGTTCGTATGTCGCTTGTTGTTTGCTGGTGTGAGAACAGCATCTTCCTCTCTTGAGCTATCGAAGTTATATGGAGATAGTGCGCCTTCGATGAGTGGCTCCACAGGGTGAGGTGTCGACATGTCTAGTTATTTTTGGGCTTTAAAAGCTAACAAATTTCATAAAATACCATGAAATATGCTTGTGTTTGCTATTTGTGTGTTTTAGGTATGGATATCGTGAAAAAGACAAAACATCACAAGAAACAAGTAAAAACGAACACGAGAAACGAAGCCGCACAGTGAATCGGGCTCAAGTTATGAATTTCCCAAGAAAAGTCCTTGAAGATTTGAAGATGAACAAGAAAGGTCCTTCATCATTGAAGAAATGACAAGTTTGGTCCCTAAAGTTTGTCATAATTACAAAAAGGTCCTTTGAGTTTGAGGATTTGGTAAGATTAGTCCCTACAAATATGAAGACTTGTCACTTTTAGTCCTCCTAAATACCATTCATATAAGGAAGGACCTTCAAGTATCAAGAAAAGTCAAGATTAGCCCTTCAAATATCAAGAATGTGCAAAACAAGCCCTTGGAAATACTTTTCAAAAGTATTTGTGGCCAAAGTGTGAAAATATAAACTTCATTAACAAAGGAAATGGGTTTGTTGGCTGTTATAACTTGTTATACAACATTTGCCAAAGACCGAGGACCATTTTTGCCACACCAAACTTTCAAATTGCAAACACGCGCCAAACAAACATACTCCACCTTTTTCGGATCAAAGTATGTTAATATTCACCGTCTACCACCCATATTTTTCTTTCACCAACCAAAGGGTAAAACCTAATTAAACATACCCAACTCTGATTCACCCTCACACACATCCATCCCACGCTCACAACTCACACCCCTTCACCCATGGACCCCACCCATCAACCTCGTCCACCTATCAAATCACTCCTTAACATCCAAGGAATCCAACGTGGCAAGATCAACAACCCACACTCAATACTTGGTCCCAAAGGCAAAAGGAACGTCCAAGATCATTTTGGACAGCTAATATCCTCAAAACGACTCAAGGGAAATTCTGGGAATTTAGAATTAGGGTTTATGTATTTTCTTCATTCTAGAATAGTCCATTAGCAGTATAAAAGGAGACCTCGGCTTGTGAGAGTCCCTTTGTTCCATTTTCTAGTTTTCTATCTTGTAATTCCTTTCAATCAATGAAAAGTTTGGTATTTGCAATTTGCAATTATAATTCCTTTTTCATTGGTGAAGTTCGTAAAGTTAAGCTAGAATCTGAGTTCCATAATCATTATTTACTGGTTTTCAAAGTTTAGTTTGGATACGTTTTGATTAGTTTCAGTTTTGAAGTTTTAAAAAGTTTTCAAAAGTGGTTTCTGTTTTGATATATTACTTGTACTAACCCTATTCCAAAAGCTATAAGCTATTTCAAGCTTGTTCACAGCAAGCTTGTGAAGTTTTATCAACCTTTGGATTAGTTGTTTTTTGCTTTGTGTTGAAGAAAAGGCCTTGAGGTTCAGCTGTTGAACCATCAAACAAGGTCCCATACTCATTTCATTATCCAAGTACCCTAGGTGTGTTCTAGCTGTTGAATCACACTCTAGGGAGCTTAGCTGAATTCCCCTAGGAAGTTGTGGGGAAGAGGTGCACTCTCTTTTACTTTCTCTCTTATAAAATTTTGTCAAAAATCTGCCAAGTGAATTGCTATGTGATTTTGAGATGTTGTGTTCGTGTGCTTAAGTTTTTGGTTCACTTGTGTTAGTTGTCACCTAGTTGAGCTATTTAGGTCATAAAATCAGTAGGTTATGTGTAAAAATCAAAAGTTTCTTTAAAAAAGTACTAAAACAAGTCTGTTTGGAATTTTTGGGATCAAAAGGCCTTGTGGCCTTTTGCCCTTGGTTCTTGGGGTTGGATTTTACTCAACAAGTTTTTTTAAGCAAGGTTAGGTCATTGGTTAAGTTTGGTTAAGACTGGAA
The DNA here is from genome assembly GCA_025667525.1 of Glebionis coronaria. Lineage (NCBI taxonomy): Eukaryota > Viridiplantae > Streptophyta > Magnoliopsida > Asterales > Asteraceae > Glebionis > Glebionis coronaria. The sequence goes on from CM046874.1 coordinate 376,770,422, forward strand.
AAGGTTTTGCAAATTTTGGAAAAATCAATCCTAAGTGTTCATAATATGGTCAAAATATTAGCAAGCATAAAATCTTTGGTTGTTTTGATTGGAGCCTATAACTTGGTGTGATTGTACTCCCTGCTTATGTGCATCTGTGGCTTATCTTGTTTTTTTTATTTTGGTGGCTTATTGAGTGGGTTACAGCTTACTGAATTTCTCTAAGGTGGTCAATTGCATCAGCAAAGTGACCACCACATTTTTACTTGCATTTGTTTAATTAGTGCTTGCCCTGATTATTGGTTGATTGTTATTGATTATTTTGCTACTTGTGGTGCTATCTTGGGAGTTGTTTGCTTATTTGACAGTCCATAAGCCCAACTTGGCTTATTGAACTTATTTGCCAAAACCAAGTCAAGTTAACCAACTGGTTAGCTTGATTCATTGGACTTGGACTTAAGTCTTCCTCTATAAGAGATCAAAACAAGCTCACAATCATTCCCTAACAAGTTTGAAGCATAAAATCAGGTTTTGACTTATTGAGAAAATAACATTAAGCTGATTCATAGGCCTAATTCAAACTGGTGCAATCCACCTTAACAACCTAGTGTTTTTAGTGTTTAGACTTGTTCAACACATCTCCCTGGTCAAGGGGATGCTTCTGGTTTGGAATATAATCAAGTTTTGAAGGAGTTATTAGCTGATTAAAGTCACTGTAACAAGCATTGGCAAGGGGTTTTCCCACTGCTTTCATCCAATTTTCCCCCTGCTTGGTGTTATTGTGATTATTGCTTATTTCCATCTTATTGGTTCCTGCAACAACTTTGTTTTTGTAAAAGGTCTTATTTTTCTTAGCTTATTATCAAGTCTGGAAGGTTTCAGCTCTTGGGATTAAGCTTTGACTAGAAAACCAACTTATTGAACTTATTGAGCTTATTCAGTCAGCTTATTTGTTCCTATAGCTTATTTTACTTGGCTTTTTAGGGTTTTTCTTATTGATTATTCTTAGCCAAGCTATTTGTGAGCTTTTGCAAAAAGAATAAGCTTTTGAAACCTCCTAGAACTCTAAGTCGACTATTTTGTCTTTTAGTGAAAAATTCTTTTTAAGATTTGAGCTTATTACTTGGTCTTTTTTAGAATTTCTTTTTGTAGAATAGCTTAAAAACTCATAAGAAGGTGGTGTGTTTAAGCAGAGCTTATGGCATCAGCTTATTGCTTAATGGGCTTAATGGCCCATTAAGACTAGCTTATTGACATTTAAGCTGTGATAAGCTCACTTTCAGCTTTTGAGCCTTTAGACTTTGTGCTTATATTTAAATTTTGAGTCAGACTGTGCTTTTCTAACTTGTTTGGACAACTTTTTGCTTATTAGGCCAAAGAGCCCACTTCTTTTGGACTGTTTTTTATTTTAAGCCCATTTGGGGCTCAATAGGGGTATTTTGGTAATTTTGAGTTCATTTCTTTTTATTTAGGTTAAAATAAACTAGTTTGCAAGTTTTTAGAGTTTTTTATAAAAAATTATTTTTATTATTATTTTAATATTTTATTTGAAATTATTTTTAATAGATTTAATAGGTTTTAAAAATTTGGAAAAATACTTTTTAGCTTTCTTATAATATTTTTGAGGTTTACAAGTTAAAAAATATTTGTTTGGGTTTTTTGTTAATTTATTTGATTTTTAGGGCTTTAATTAGCATTTAAAAATTAATATTAATTAATTTAAAAAGTTTCAAAAAGTTTTGATCATTTTTAAACCGTAGTTATATTTTTAGGTGTTTTTGATAATTTTTAGGGAATTTTTAGAGTAAGTTTTTATTTTGTTACTTTTTACGATTTTACGTTTTTACGTCGTAGCTTAATTTTATCGTATCCGTCATTTTCTTTTCTCTCTTTTTCCTTCTTCATCAATATTAATCCAAAACCTACAAGTTTAGCACACACAATAGTCCTCCTTGGGAAACGAACTTTTTTACCATAAAGGATCATAAGTGTTTTGATTTTCATTAATCGAATCATTTAGTACTTACCGCTTATACGTTCTTTTTCCTAAAAGACGTATTTATACCACAACCATTTTGGCGTCGCTGCCGAGGAGGAGTGTTGTGTTTAAATTTGGAAATTTTGATTTTTAATATTAGCCATAAATAGTAATTGTGTGATTAGCACTCTAATCATACGTATTATCGGTTTTCTTTTTCTTTATGAATATTATTACTATATTGTATACGTATCACAATAAATACAAAGTATCTCCAAATACACAAGAAATTGCACCTCATTAGCAAGAGTTCCGGTCGTTAGTGAGTGTATCGAATTCAAACAAAGAAAAAGGAAAAATAGATATATACTTTTAAGAAGCTTAATCTTTATAAGTGCAAACTATAATGTGGGTATAAGGCGGTTGTATTTCACGACCTAAAGGAAAAAGGCTCTTAAGTGCTTCGCGCCGCCTCGTTTCCTCCGCTTGCTTGTGCGTGCTTAGAAAGTGAGGGCTAATTAAAGGTTTGCCAACCAAAGTATTATCTACATATCATATATATTTGCTTGGTTTTGAATTATTGAACCCTCTTAAACGTTTTGGTGTTCCACCGACGTTTTAAAGTCATCGAAAGCTTTCACTTCACGTGATCGTTTTTCATTCCTTGAGGCTTCTCTTATCATAAGGTTTGATTCGAGGAGAGATTTTGTAGTTTTTTGACTACAAATACACAAGAAAATCCAAAAAATAATCAAAAACACAAGAAAAAAAATTGAAAAACGTAAAAACACCCAAAAGAATCATCTTTGCTCACCTCCACGTTCTAAGTTACGTTTATGCTAACTCGTTCTCAAGCAATATGTGCTCCTAAACGACGTCAAAAGGAAGGAAACCAAGATCTTCCAATTGAAGAAAAAACTCCAATTGTCGAACCCGTTGTAGAACCAATAGTCACCATGGCTAATCGTACTATGATGGAGTTGCTTCAAGCACCCACCGAGGGTTTTGGAGAAGCGATTGTGATTCCCCTATCCTTGCGGAGAATTTTGAGATCAAAACGGGTTTAATGTCGATGCTACAAGCTAAAAAATTTCACGGTCATGAAAAAGACAACCCTCAATATCATATTCGGAATTTTAATCGTCTCGCCGCCACAAGCAAGTTTAAGGATGTTCCACACGACGTCATTAAGATGATGTTGCTTCCATACTCTTTAGATGGACCCGCCAAAATTTGGCTCGACAAAGAACCACCAAATTCGATATTGACGTGGGGAGATCTCGTGTCTACATTTGTGAATCAATTTTTTCTGCCATCTGAGACTACACATTTAAAAAACGAAATTTCAAGGTTTACGCAAAGACCTAATGAGAGTTTTTCTATGGCATGGGAACGATTTAAAGAAATGTTACATGAATTTCCACACCATGATTTTTCCGAATTGCATCAATTTGACACGTTTTATAATGGGCTTAACGATCATGAACAAGATTATTTTAATGCCGCCGCGGGTGGTAATTTTTTGTGCAAAACAACTAATGAAGCTTTAACGATCATCGAGAATAGATCTAAGGTTTATAACCCTCCTAACACACCGAGTGTTGCCACTATGGGTTCGTCATCGTCGTCTCGTAACATGAATGCCTTACAAGATGAAGCAAATGAGGAAAATCGGTTTTTCGATAGATTTTCATCGCTTATGACTCATTGGAAAGCACAAGATGCTTTGAGTTTTGCATCGGTTAAAGCGGTTGATAAGAGTTGTTTATCATGTGGAGGAGCTCATGATCTCTCCGAGTGCATTACCGCCAGTGGTAACACTTCGAGTGCTTGTGTAGCCACGGGAACTTATAACCAAAACGGTCAAGGATCACGTCCAAATCAAGCTCCTCAAAATGCTAACAACTATCGAAACAATAATCAAGGAAATAGTTATCAAGGGAATTCACGTAACTACAACAAGGGTAATTACAACAACAACAATGGTGGGAACAATGGGCAAGTACAAAATCAAAATCAAAATCGTGATTTTCAAAATACAAATCAAGGTTTTCAAAATGCTCACACTAAAAATATTCAAGGTGAATTTTTAGATTATGCTAAGGCGAATGATGCTAAATTTGATAACATGCAAAGGGAAATTATTAGCTTGAGATCCGAGTTGAAAAACGAGTTAAAAAAATGAACTTGCAAATGAACTTAAAACTCATGCTAATAAAATGGAAGGGAACGTTCAACGGCTTCAACAAAATCAACAAAAGATGGAACAAGGCCAACATGAGATTAAGGAAGAGTTATTAAAAGCGGATAAATATATATATATATATATATATATATATATATATACATATATATGTATATATATATATATATATATATATATATATATATATATATATATATATATATATATATATATATATATATATATATATATATATATATATATAAAAATTTGAAGATAGAATGGCAAGCATGTTTGAGGCCATAATGTGTAAACCGTCTTCCTCGGGTGGTCTTCCTAGTGATACCATTGCTAACCCGAAGGGAGAAATCAAGGTTATTACTACACGTAGTGGTAAAGCTATCAAATAGCCCATTTCTCGTCCAAATACTTCTAAGGAGAAGGAAATCGAGAAAGAACCCGAGGTGATGATCGAAAAGAAGCATATCTCAATCCCATGAAGTACCGCTCAATCCAGACATATGGTTAAACCAATACCAATTATGGAACCCGAGATTCCAAGGGCGTTGCCTACGCCCCAACCCACACCACCCTTACCTTACCCATCGAGACGTAACAAGGAAAAATTGCATGAACGTAATAATCAACAAATCGAGATTTTTATTAAAATGTTTCAACAAGTGCACTATAATTTGAGCTTAGCCGACACGTTGTTATACATGCCTCGTTTTGCTTCCACTTTTAAACGTATGATAAACGATAAGGAAACACTTTCAAAGCTATCTAATTGTTCTTCAGTTTATCTTAACCGAATATCGGAAAAAGTTGGTGATCACGGCAAATTCCTTATTCCGTGCGATATTTAAGAGATGGAAGGATGCCCCGCCTTGGCCGATCTTGGCGCGAGCATTAATTTGATTCCTTTTTCCATGTGGAAATCATTATCACTTCCGGATCTTACTCCTTCGAAAATGTCCATCGAATGGCCGATCATTCTACGATTCTCGCATGTGGAGTGGCCGAAGACGTTTTTGTTAAAGTTGGGAAATTATACTTTCTGGTCGATTTTATTGTAGTAGATATTCCCATGGATCCTCAAGTTCCTCTAATTTTGGGCCGTCCATTTTTAGATACCTCGAGATCGATTATCGATGTTCACGCTAGAAAAATTACTTTACGATTCAACGAGGAGGAACTTGTTATAAACGCTACCAAAAATTCGACACCTTCTCATGTTTATGCTATCGTTACTATAAATCACATTGATTTAATTGACGTAGTTTGCGATGAATTTTCAAAAGAGGTGTTAGGATTTTCTAAAGATTCTATTAGTGGCAATCCCACAATTTTAGATCCTATTGTTGCAAAAAATTCACATTCTCTCGCTCCATTCAAAGGAGGCGATTTTATCGACAATGAAGAAAATGTGACTTTTAGTAACAAAACAATTCCACCTAATTTTCCGCCGATGGAAATTATGAGTGTTGAACCGAAATCATCAATTGAGACTCCACCAATCCTTGAATTGAAAGACCTTCCACCTCATCTAGAATACGCATTTTTAGAAGGTGAAGATAAGTTGCCGGTATTTATTGCAAAAGATCTTTCCAATATCGAAAAAACCGCACTTATTAAAATCTTGAAAACTCACAAAGGGGAAATTGCATGGAAAATTTCCGACATTATTTTTTCGATCCTAAATTTTGTACTCACAAAATTTTAATGGAGGAGGATTACAAACTCGTAATACAATGTCAAAGAAGGGTAAACCCCAAAATTCACGATGTCATTAAAAAAGAGGTCTTAAACTTCTCGACGCGGGAATGATTTACCCCATATCTGATAGCCCTTGGGTGAGCCCAATCCATTATGTCCCTAAAAAGGGAGGAATGACCATTGTGCCCATTGAAAACAACGAGTTAATTCCCACTCGTGTTGTGACCGGTTGGAGGGTGTGTATTGACTACCGAAAGTTAAATGACGCCACTCGTAAAGACCACTTTCCCTTTCCCTTCATGGATCAAATGTTGGAGCGACTTGCGGGAAACGACTTCTATTGCTTTTTAGATGGTTTTTCCGGTTACTTTCAAATCCTTATCGACCTTTGTGATCAAGAGAAAACTACGTTTATGTGTCCGTATGGAACTTTTTCTTATCGTAGAATGCCATTCGGACTTTGTAATGCACCGGGAACCTTTCAACGGTGTATGATGGCTATTTTCCATGATATGATCGAGAAGTCGATGGAAGTGTTCATGGATGACTTCTCGGTATTTGGTGATTCGTTCACATCATGCTTAAATAACCTAGAAAAAATGCTAAAACATTGTGAAGAAACCAGTCTCGTACTTAACTGGGAAAAATGTCACTTTATGTGTAAACAAGGAATCGTCTTAGGACATACAATATCGAAGCGGGGATTGAGGTCGACAAAGCCAAAATTGACGTCATCGCTAAATTACCTCACTTCAAAACCGTCAAAGGAGTTCAGAGTTTCCTAGGCCACACGGGCTTTTATCGTCGTTTCATCAAACATTTTTCGAAAATATCTTGACCTATGACACATCTCGAAAAAGATGCTCCTTTCATTTTTAACGAAGATTGTGTTCAAGCCTTCGAAACTCTCAAAATGAAACTTACCGAAGCTCCCATTCTCGTCGCTCCAAATTGGAACCTCCCCTTCGAACTAATGTGTGATGCAAGTGATTACGCTATAGGGGCCGTTTTAGGGCAATGTCACGGAAAACACTTCTTGCCTATCCACCATGCTAGTAAGACGATGACCGAGGATCAAATAAAATATACTACAATGGAAAAAAAATTACTTGCCGTAGTATATGCTTTTGAGAAATTGTGACCTTATCTCATCTTAACAAAAAGCATAGTGTATACGGATCATTTGACTATCAAGTATCTCTTCTCTAAGCTTGATGCAAAGCCGAGATTGCTTCGTTGGATTCTCCTCCAACAAGAATTTGATGTCACAATACTTGACAAAAAAGGAGCCGAGAATCTAGCGGCCGATCATCTCTCTCGTTTAGAAGATCCTCACAAAGATGTATTCGAGAACAAGGAAATTATCAAAACATTTCCTCTCGAAACACTTGGTGGGGTGAATTCTAAAGACGACACCCCATGGTTTACCGACATTGCAAATTACCATGCGGGAAATTTCATAATCAATCAAAACCACTCAAGGATGGCCTAGTGGCAAAAAGATTTGTGGCTATCACTCCAAAGTGTGTGAGGTCTCAAGTTCAATTCCCACTAGGTGCAAACAACCTTGAAGTGGCCACGCCAACCTCCTGAAAAAGGGAGGGCTTTACCTGGTTTGAGTCTGTGTGGCGGTGGGCTCAAACCCCGTGGATTAGTCGGCCAATGAGTCGGAAATCACGGTAAAAAAAAAAAAAAAAAAAAAAAAAAAAAAAAAAAATTTCATAATCAAGGGTATGAAGACACAACAAAAACGAAAATTCTTTCGTGACGTCAAGTTCTATTTTTGGGACGACCCTTATCTCTTTCGGGTTTGTGCGGATCAACTCGTTCGACGTTGTGTATTTGGCACCGAAGCTTCTAATATCCTTGGAGCTTGTCACGAGGGACCCAGGGGTGGTCACCACGGTGCTAACCTCACGGCTAAGAAAGTGTTCGATGACGGCTTATTTTGGCCTACGATCTATCGTGATGCACACGCACTTGTTAAGTCGTGTGATTCTTGCCAACGTCAAGGAAAATCCTCTCAAAACGATGAAATGCCACAAAATATAATTCAAGTGTGTGAGATTTTCGACGTTTGGGGCATTGACTTTATGTGGTCGCTCCCATTGTCTCACGGAAACAAATATATCCTCTTCGTCGTCGACTACCTATCTAAGTGGGTGGAAGCTAAGGCTTTGCCTACGAATGATGCTCGTGTGGTAGTCAAATTTTTGAAGCAACTATTCTCTCGGTTTGGAACCCCTCGTGCTATTATAAGCGACCGTAGAACCCATTTTTGTAATGACCAATTCAAAAAGGTTCTAAAGAAATATGGAGTTACACATCGTCTTTCTACGGCTTATCACCCGCAAAGGAGTGGTATATGGAAAGAATTGCCATTTGCCCATCGAATTAGAACACAAGGAAAATTGGGCCCTTAAACATTCAAATTTTGATTTAAAGACTGCGGGAGATCACCGAAAAATACAACTTAATGAATTGGATGAATTACGTGATAATGCTTATGAAAATTCATTGATTTTAAGGAAAAGACTAAAAAGTTTCATGATTCAAAGATCCCGGGTTTTTAATTGTTAGCCTTATATTTTATATAGTCGAACAAGAATGTAATTGGTCATCTTAGTCGTAAATGGTCTTGTATTGTAATAGGTTAGTCGGGTTAACCGGGCTTGGACTTTAAGCTAATATTATATAAGTTAGGGGCGTAAGCCCAAGTGCAAGCCAAGCCAGGCCCAAGAAACAAGCCCATGAGCCCACCAAGCTCATGGGTATATAAACCCTCTTCCATGTGTGGAAGAGGGTGTTGGTTCATAATTACTTTCTCTCTCTAGTTATGTATTAACCATCCAATTCTCTCTACTTTCTCTCTCTACCTTCATCTATTTCTCTCTCTAAATATCATCGTAATATTGTGTTATGGATTGAAGTAGGATTAACATGTTTCTCTCCCATCGGATTTTAGAAAATTATCACATTTTATTCAATTGGTATCTCTAATATTATGTTTTTATATTAGAGATAGGGGAAAATATGTGATTAAAATGTAATATATCGCAACATGTGATCTTACAGACTCAAGTACAACTCTTTCCTTCACATGCTAAACTATTTCGTATATCGATGCATGTGTGTAGGAGAAGCTTTTCGGAAATGTAAAACTTTCAAAGTGTTAAAAGTTTTGATTTTTATCAAGCACTTTGAATGGTTTTCAATCGTTTATGGTTACGATTTATAACCAAAACAACCTACTATCCACGATGGAACGTTGGAGTCAAAAGGTGGTTTAGGATAGGAAACTAAGTCCTATGATCCAACCAGAACCGGAGGGATCTACCCAAGGACATTCCATAGCTAGAAATAGTTCTCCTTAGGAAAGATGGAGTTGAATGAAGCTGAATGCGGACCAATTACTTAAGTAGCACGTGAACAATCACAACAAGGTGCTAGTGATGATGTATTGGTAAGCATTGAAGGAGTTGAATATTCTATGCAACCTAGGCAGAAACCGGGTCAATACATCTATTGAAGACAAGTCATCATGGACCCAGTGATGCAATACACAACCCTTCCCCAACCATTCAGGTTTCTCTCAAAAGAAACTTGTCTCATTGTCACGGAGATCAACATGTATCTATTGACTTTCTCACTCGGAGTTAGTTAATATTGAAAGGTGGCACTCTGCTCCAGCCTCCGACTACTAAAATGCACTTATCGAGTCTAGAGCAAAAAAGAGATCAATCTATTATTTCATTAGGACACAATCAAGTCCTACGCATTATCCTTGTGATACTGCCAGAACATCTGAGTGATACGATTCATAATGAAGATGGAAATCCTGTTTGAGCCAGCATCAAACAAGCTCATGGTAGGTAACTTGTGCAATTCTACACGAATCAAACATGTGAGAACTGGAAAGCAACTAAGTTTGGATCCTTAACTGATGTAAACTTGATTCCAGGTTTCTTAGCAAAATCCGTGTGATCTTGCCAGAACATTCAGAGTGACACTCTTTAGTGCTCATAGTGACGAATGGAAATCCTTCCAGTGTCAACATCAAACAGCACTACGGTAGGTGACTAGCAATATTCTCTATGAATCAAGCTTGTGACAAACTGGAAAGCAACAATGGTGCGATTCTTATAGAATCAAACTTATTCAAGGAATTCTGAATTGACGACTTTAATCAGACGGATAATTTATTCTTATGATTCACTCTTTACGTTCGTAGTTTGCTTTGAGACGGTCGAGTAAAGAGAACTGGCTAGTACTGCCGGAAACCCTGTCAAGGAGATTCTTAATCGAATCTACCCGATCACAGGTACGATATCTAATACCGTCTAACGGTCTTCACCGATCGGAGGTAAAACGCTATCGAGTTAGGGTGAAATGTTCAAATCTATTTTATCCGTGTCTATATATGTTGCTGCATATCAAGATGGTGGCGTAGCTGTGTACTAACCGAAGTCGTCTTCATATGTTCATACTATAAGTTAAAGTCTTCCGCAGTATGATGAATATTTGAAAGATTAACTACAACTGTATGTGTATGGGAAATTGTTAGCCTTTCAAAATCAACAAAGTGTGAACATGTCGATTCAGAAATCACAAGAGCACAAGATGGAGATAATCAAGATACCTAAGAATGTAATAGGTCATCTTAGTCACAAGGAGCACAAGATGAAGATCTCAAGCACGCAAAGTCAAATGACAAAGGATCAAGATAAAGATCACAAAGGCATGAAGGAACAAGGCCGTTACAAACAAGATCAAGACCAAGATACAAGACCAAAGAAAGAAGATCACCTCCACAAGAATGTATTCACTCAATCATCTTATGCATTTTAAAGATGACCGATACATTGGGGGAGATTGTTAGCACTATATTTTATATAGTCGAACAATAATGTAATAGGTCATCATAGTCGTAAATGTTCTTGTATTGTAATAGGTTAGTCGGGTTAACCGGGCTTGGACTTTAAGCTAATATTGTATAAGTTAGGGGCGTAAGCCCAAGTGTAAGCCAAGCCCGGCCCAAGAAACAAGCCCATGAGCCCACCAAGCTCATGGGTATATAAACCCTCTTCCATGTGTAGAAGAGGGTGTTGGTTCATAATTACTTTCTCTCTCTAGTTATGTTTTAACCATCCAATTCTCTCTACTTTCTCTCTCTACCTTCATCTATTTCTCTCTCTAAATATCATCTTAATACTGTGTTATGGATCGAAGTGGGATTAACATTTGGTATCAGTGAGCCTATAATGGATAGGTGATTGAAGATACGTAGTTATTGTTCTTATTGATTTTATGAGGTATTTGATCTATAATCTTTGATCCAAATTTTTTTTGTGTTTTTTGTTGATTGATCTTCACAGAAATCTTCTACATAGATGTGGTAGGGATTTGGGTTAGTTATTTTGGCAAAAATCACAAAACATTTTGGTGTTTGGATCAATTTTTGGCAAAAAGTCACTTTTTTTACGAGTTAGATCCGAGAAAAGGGGTTGTCGAACATCAGTACACATTTTCCGAAAAGGGTTTAAAATCCCGAAAATCATCACTTTATCCGAAGATAATTTTTGGCATTATTTCGAAAAGGGTGAGATTATCCGAAAAAATTATTTATCTGAAAATAAACTTCTTCTTAGGTTTATCCAAAAAGTGGTGGTTTTTCCGAAGCTGACTATTTATCCGAAGATCTTTATCCGAGATTTATCCGAAAAGGTGTTTATCCGAAGAAGTTTATTCCAAAAAAGTGATTTATCCAAAAAAGTGAGTTTATCCGAAAATAAACTTCTTGGATTTATCCGAAGTTGAGAAATTATTCCGAAAAGAGGTATTTTATCCGAAGAAGTTTTTTCGAAGGTGAGCATTATTCCGAAAAGGTTAGTTATTCCGGAAAGGTGATTTATTCCGAAGGTGTGCATTTATCCAAAAAATCCACTTTATCCGAAAACAACCCTTTTTATCCGAAAACTCTGCCTTTATCCGAAAACCTCACTTTATCCGAAAACCATTTATCCGAAAACAACAATTATCTGAAAACAACATTTTTTCGAAAACACCATTTATTCCGAAAATACTGATTTATCCGAAAAACACTGGTTTATCCGAAAAACACTGGTTTATCCGGAAAACATAGGTTTATCCGAAAACCATAGTTTTATCCGAAACTGCATCTTTTTCCGAAATACATCATTTTATCCGAAATTGTCCATTTATCCTAAAATTGTCCAGTTATCCGAAAATTGTTCATTATTCAGAAGACTTTAGTTTTTCCGAGTGTGTTTTTTGGTCTTGAAGAATTTTTGGTTTTTCGAAAGCAATTTTTAGGGGATTTTAACATTTTTTCTCGACAACATCAATCACATCACATCCACTAAGATCCTAATCCATTCACAATCATCGACAATGTCTAACAACAACATCAGCAATGCGACTACCAATCAAATTCGTTTGGAACAAGGTGGTAACGGTAATCCACCTGTGCTCACTGCCAGTTGCTACGTTCAATGGAGATCTCGTTTTCTCAGATTTCTCGACGGAAATGAGAAGCGAACTGCTCTTCGTCACTGCCTTGAGAATCCACCTCCAGTTTTTGAATTCAGACCCATTACCACACAAGCAGAGGATGGTACTTCATCAACTACACGAGCTACGGAGAATTTTGATACATGTACTGTTGAGAAAAAGAAACTCCTTCAAGCTGAAGCTGATGTTGTTAACTACATACTCACTGGGATTGATAACGATATCTATTCCACGGTTGATGCGTGTCCTAATGCTATGGAAATGTGGAACGCAATTCATCGATTGAAGCAAGGTGAGTCAATCAATGTTCAAGATCTCGAGACTAATCTACTTTGTGAGTTTGGAAAATTCACATCCGAAGATGGTGAATCCATTGACTCATATTACTCGAGATTCTACAAAATGATGAATGAGCTTGTCAGAAATCAGTGCACCATCTCCAATCATCATGCCAATGTTCAGTTTCTACTTCAACTCAAACCGGAATGGCAAAGGTTTGTGACTTTGGTTAAACAAAGGGAAGATATCAAGACCATCTCCTATCACAAACTTTATGATATCCTGAAACAACATCAGAATGAAGTGAATGAACTAAGGGCTAAAAAGGTAGAAAGGTCTGCTAGCTCTATTGCTTTTATGGCTGCTACTTCAACAAAACTCGTTCACCGTCAATAACCACCTACTCATTCCTCTATGTCATCAAGCTCATCCACCAAATCTCTATCTACTGCTAAAAACAAAGCAAAAGCAATTGTCCCCACTCCACCTCCAAAGTATGACACCGAGTCATATGGAGACAGTGATGATGAAAAAACTTTAGGGGACAAGAAGATTGAGGAACTCATGTCTTTACTCACCACAACTTATAAGAAGATCTACAAACCTACCAACAACAACCATAGATCATCCTCCAATGCTAGATATAAGGAAGTTGATCATGCACCTAGGTATGATCGTGATGCTAGGTATAATAATCAGAGGATGCCGAATCAAGTTGGGGCTAGAGATACTGTAGGCACTCTGGTTGTGCAGAAGACTGGGATTCAATGCTTCAATTGCAAGGGATTTGGGCACATGGCTAGGGAATGTAAGAAGCCAAAACGGCTTAAGGATTTGGGATATCACAAGGAAAAGATGTTACTGTGTAAGAAAGAAGAAGCAGGGATTCCACTCACAGCAGATGAAATTGATTAGCTTGATGACACTGATGATGAAGCCGATGATCAAGAGTTGGAGGCACATTATGTGTACATGGCAAAGATTCAAGAAGTGATTCCAGAGACTGTTGACAATTCTGGACCTATCTTTGACACTGAGCCAATTGAAAAGGTACCATCATACGATAACTATAATATGTTTGCTAATGAACGACAGCATCCTTAACAACCCGAAAGCATCAATGACACATATGTAATGGACACGGAGGATAGCAATATCTCTACGGATTCATAGCATATGTGTAACGATGACAGAAATGCTGCTCAGGATAGTGACTCGGATGAGGGACGTGATTTGCTTGCGTCTATTATTGATTCTTTAAAACATGAAATTAAGGAAAACAAAGAGGCTAATAAACGTTTGAAGCAAGCAAACACATCCTTAGCTGAGGAGACAGGCTTAAAGAGTGTGATTATGTAAAAGAAGTCGATCGACGAGTTGCAATAGCTAATGTTTTGGTATATGAACGTAAGGTGCTCAACGAACAATATTGTACTGAAGTAACACATGAAATTCATATGTCAAAACAAAAGATATCAGAACGTGAAGAACTACTGCTGCTACATAAACTCCAGATTACTGAATTAGAGTCGGTTAACAAAGATCAAACTGAGCTTTATAAAACTCGTGAAGAAAATGATATTGAAAAAATTCTTGCATTGGAAAAGAGAGTCGAAACGCTAAACAACATTGTTTACAAAACGGGTCAGTCTATTCAAACTATGAATATGCTCAATAGAAATATGAAAACGAGTTTTGCTAAGCCTGAATATCTCAAGAAAGTTCAAAGTATCAAGCCTGCTCTTTATGATATTGGTTGTTATGTTGATAATCTTGCACTTATGCGTTCCCCTAACTGCGACAAAATCATTCGTCATTGATGAGACTGCATTTATACATAGTCTCATCATCCAAAACGGGCTTAAAATGCATAAAATATCATGAAAAATGCCAAATATATGCTTGTGTTTGTTACATGTTTATTTAAGCTGCAGATATTGAGGAAATCACAAAAGATCACAAGAATCAAAGAAAAACGAACACGGGAAAAGAAGCCGCACAATAAACCATGCCTTAGTGTTCATTTTTCAAGAAAAACCTTGAAGATTTGAAGATTATACAAGAAGGGTCCTCCAATATTGAAGAATTGAAACTTTAAACCCTTGTATATTCATAATTACAAGATTGGTCCTTAAAGTTTGTCAAAATTGCAAAAAGGACCCTCCACTTTGAAGAATTGGCAAGTTTAGTCCCTCAACAAAACTAAATTGTCAATATTGGTCCTCCTTATAGTCAAACATACCATGAAGACCCTTAAAGTTTAAAAATGTGCAAGATCAGTCCTTCAAATATCAAAGAAAGACAAAACAAGTCCTTATAAACCCTTGTGAAAAGTTTTGTGGCCAAAATAGAAGTTTTGAAACTTTATTTACAAAGGATTCCAAGTTTCGGGCTGAAAAGAAGGAAACAAATGGAAGAAGAAAGATTGGGGACCAAAGCTGCCAAGACAGCCATACTTACCTTAACCACTCACATGTTGCCACCTCACCCACCAAATCCCCTCAACCAATCAAAACCCACCCAGCTGCCACCTCACATCCCACTCACCACTTTTATAACTAATTAATTAGTTAAACTTAATCTGGCGCCTAAACACATGTTTCAAAAACAAATCAGATCAAAAGCCTTGTTCTTCATGTTCATCATATGAATTGGGTTTTTTATAATCATGTTGAATTAAGCCCTAATACTTTCCAGAAATATGATTAGGGTTATACTAATCCTAACCCAACTCTTAAACCCACATCACCATCAACTCACATGTATCACCACCCTTCCCCTGCCCCACTTTTCACCTCCAAACAAAAACCATGCAGCAAATCAACGCCCCAAGGCCTTGCTTATTTTCTAAGCATGTATTGGACGTCCAAGATCACCCCTATCCCACTAGCATCACATGTATTACCTTCCAAGTCAAAATTCAGTCAACAAAGTTCAAAAACCTCAAGGGCATTTTTGGGACTTCAAGCATTAGGGTGTTATGTTTTTTATCAGTTCTTAGCTCACATGTAAGGCTCTATATAAAGCCATTAGGTCACAACATAGCAACTTGTTCTTGGTTTTCCTTAGTCAAAAATCTGTAAAGCCTTTGTTTCTAGTGAATGAAAAAAGTGTTTGATTTTGTGACGAATTACAAGTTCCAACCTTTACTTTCTGTTGTTATTGATATATGTTTGTGGTTTTGAAGTTTGAAAGATTGTTTTCAAAGATTGTGCAAGTTTTTGCAAGTTTTCTAAAAACCTAATTTTTTTCTAAGTCCTTGTTCCAACACTTGAACTTTTGGGCTATTAGTTGATCATAGCACCCTGATAAAGAGTTATCAAGGTGTTGTGAGGCTTGTGGTTTGGGAAGCATCAAGGGGTGGGGAATCAAGCTTGAAAGATCTTGGTTATTTTCATTTTCTGTTTTATATAATTTGTGTGTTACTAATCTTGTTGATCTTAGCAGCTTGTTGGAAGCTTTTGGTTGTTAAGCTACCACATAAGCTCAAACATACGTGAGTGTGGATTTACATTCATGAGGTTTGTCTTAAGTCCTTGAAAATCTGATAAAAGGGTGTTCTAAGTGATTTTGTGATTCTGCTGGTGCTTATGTGTTCTTATGCCTGAAAATTGGTTCTTGATTCATATGTTGTGTGTCATGATACTTATTTGGGCTTAAAATAGTCTTGAGAATACTTTGGCTTTGTTAAAATTGGTTTAAAAAGGTTAAAAGGGTGTTTGGGATTGTCTGTGGTTCAAGTTTGTATGGTTTTGAGTTGGTATTGTGGTGTTGTTTGAGTGTATATTTGTTGTTAAGGTGCTTGTGTTCTGATATTTGCATATTTTGTGCCTTGAATCACTTAATCAAACAATTGGCTATAAAATCTTGAAAACTTGTTGTTTTGCTTTGAAACCTTGTGCACACCTAGTTTGCATGTTAACCTAGGGCTAACAAGTGTTAAATCATTTTCATTGAAACCTGTGTGATAGATCTGAGGCCTTGAATTTGGATTTGGTGTCAAGTATATCAGTAAAGAGTGTTCTTGTGTTCATCATTGTTCATCAGTAACTGCTATTGCTTAAATCTTGTTCATAAGTAGGATTTATTGCATGAAATAAGTTAATCTGTGTATCATTAAGTTATATTGAGCTTGTTTGTTCATTTGGTAGTTTGTAGTTGATGAGATGGCATTTATACATGATCTCATCGTTCTTTTCGGGCTTTAAATGCATAAAAATGTCTTAAAATACCATATATATGCTTGTGTTTGTCTACTTGTGTATTTTAGGTATGGATATCGTGAAAAAGACAAAAGATCACAAGAAACAAGGAAAAACAGACACGAGAAACGAAGCCGTACAAAGAACCGGGCCCTAGTTCATAAATTATCCAACATTTACCCTTGAAGACTTGAAGATATGCAAGATTGATCCTCAAACAATGAAGAAATGACACTTAAAACCCTTGTGAATTCATAATTACAAGTTTGGTCCCTTAAGTTTGTCAAAATTGCAAAAAGGTCCTTCAAATTTGAAGAAATGGCAAGATTAGTCCCTCATCAAATCTAATTTGCCATTTATGGTCCCTCATAAAGCCAAAGATACAATGAAGACCTTTGAAGATCAAGATAGTCCAAATTCAGTCCCTCAATTATGGAAAAATGTCAAAAACAACCCTTGAAACACTTTTGCCAAAGTTTTGGGGCAAAAGTGTGAACTTCATAACTTCAACAACAAAGGGATACGTTTATTTGAGCTGAAAAACATGTTATGCCTCTTTTCCCAAAAACAAAGGACCAAAACTGCCAAGTTTAAAGTTCAAACTCCTAATAACGCGGGTAACACTTACTGTTGAGATTTTACCAGGAAGAACACCCCTTTTTACCCAGGATTAAAAAGAAGAAAACAAAGGGGAAAGTGAAATTGATTGTTCCCACGAGTAATTCACATCATGTCAATCACATCCCACACCAAAAACCTCAAACTCCACTACCAGAAAGATATCCCCACTCCCACTCACATGACGACACCTGGCATAAGATCATGACATGGCAAGATCAACGAACTAAAGCTTTTCCTTACTCACCAAGCACTAAATAAACTTCCCTGATTCACCCAAGCAAGCTGGCAACAAGCCTAGAAGATTCTGCAAGGATAATTTAGGAATTTTAGTTCTAGGTTTTATGAATAGTGTTTCGTATGCATTTGCCTATAAATAGAGACCTCACCCTGTGAGAGTCCCTTTGTTCCAGATTTTGGTTATCAATCTTTGTAATTCCTTTTTAGTTAAATAAAATTTGAATTTCTTAAAATTTCTGAAATCTCTTTTGTGTTTATTAAAAGTTGTTGTTCGAATAGCTAAAATCTGAATTCCATTTGATCTTTAAGACCTACCTTAATCTTATGGTTAAGGCACGTCTTTGTTTGAAGGTTTTCAAAGGTTCAAAAACCTTGAAATCCTTGGTTCTGTTTTGGTTATTATTGTGTACTAACCCTTAGCCAAAGGCCTTAAGCTCCTTCAAGCTTGTTGACACCAAGCCTGAGAAGAGTTTTCAGCTCTTGGTTGAGTTGTTTGCTCATTTGTGTTGAAGATATATCATAATCAAAACCTTGTTCTACTTTGAACATCAGCAGGTTTTGATTTTCCTTTTTGAAGAACCTTGGTCTTGTTCTAGTTGTTGAACAAGGTCCAAGGAGCATAGCTGGTCCTCCTAGGATGTTGTGGAGGACAGGTATAATCCCTTGTTTAAGTTTCCTCTAAATATTTCATGTTATTGCCTGTTTTGGATTTTGTGCTTTGATTTTGTGTTCTTGTGTTTGAGGTTGTGATTTTAGTGTTTGATTCTGTTAGTTGTCACCTAGGAAGTGTTTTTGATTCATAAAATCAGTAGGTTATTAGTTAAAATCACAAGTTGCTTTGAAAAATGGTAGATTAAGGGTTGTTTGGTATAACAGCCTATTTTGGATTTGTGTGATTTTGAGTTGATGTTTTGTGTTGCTTTGTGTTGGAACATATCTCATAAGTGCTAAGTGTTATTTATCTGCAAGCTTTGTGCATATAAACACCTAGATCTTAAAACAGGCTCTAAAATCTTGAATACTTGTTGAAATTGGCTGTGGTTTAAGGGACATCTAGATTAATCATAGACTAGGGCTAACAAGTGATTAAACCTAGTTAGTTACACTAGGGAAGTATGATTGAGGTGTTGAAATTGGATCTTTGGTCAATTATATCAGCAAAGTGTGCATGTGTTCTTGAAGTTCATAACAACAAGTATAATCTGCTTTGATCTCATTCCATACCTTGTTTCGGTGATTGATTTAAGTTTGTTTGTGCTTAATCATAGTTTATATAGCTTGTGTATGCATCTTGTTGAATTTGGAGTGCTTATTCTAGCTTAAATCTGCTTAAGTGTTCATAACAGCTTATATTCCATGTTTGTGCTAGATCTGAGCATTGTTTGATTTTTCTGTGCTTATTGAGTGAACCAAAGTGTGTTTTTGTGCTTGATCGTGACTCCTTGTGATTAACTGATCACTTGGGTGCCCTTGTCTTCCAATAAAACATACAGAATCTCTCTAAAAAGCCAGGTCAAATAGTCAAGGCAGTGGGAACCAGTTCCTACTGAAAGTTCCCCCTGCTAGTGTTAATTGGTCATCAGCTTATCAATAAGCTATTCTAGCATATTTTAAACCAGCAACAACTTGGATTTTGTAATAGGTGCTCATTATTTGACCCATTTGTTCATACTGGAGCAATTGGTAGGTTGACTTTAAGGTTTGACTATAAAACCAACTTAATTGACTTTTTCATAAGTGCTTATTGGCTTATTCTAGCTTATTGGTTTTGCTTATTGGATTTTGGTTGGTTGATTTGGCTTATTGAAGTCATTTGTGACATTTTGCAAGTTGAATCAAGTCTTGAGGTGCCCTAAATCTCAAACCCGACTATTTTGTCTTTTAGTAGATTTGTACTTTGCTTATTTCTGGCTTATTGAGTGTGCTTTTTCAAAATTTCTTTTTACAGATCTCTTTAGTATCCCAAAAGAAGGTTGTGTGTCAAATTAGAGCTTATGGCATTAGCTTATTGCTTAATGGGCTTAATGGCCCAATAAGGATAAGCTGTTTGATCATTAAGCTGTGATAAGCTTACTTTCAGCTTTTGGGCCTTCAGAGTTTTGTGTTTAGAATTGAATTTTGAGTCATATAGTGCTTTTCCAAGTCTTTTGGGCTTATTTTGACTTTTTGGGCTAAAAAGCCCAATAAGCTTGACTGTTTTGGGTTTTGGCCCATTTGAGGGCCCAATAGGGGTATTCTCGTCATTTCACTTTCATTTTCTGTTTAATTAGGTTAAAATAAACTAGTTTGCAAGTTTTTATAATTTTTTATAATTTTTGGATTTTTAATATTATTTTAATATTATTTTATTATTATTTTTCAAATTTCACATTTTTGCACTTTTTACATTTTTCTTAGCTTAAATACATTAAAATAGGATTTTTGCAACTTTTAGATTAATTTTATCAATCTTTAGATTAATTTTTATAATTATTTTAAGTTTTAATAGTTTTTAAATCATTTTAAATAGTTTTTCTTAGTTTAAAAATTTCTAAAAATAGTTTTTAATCTTTTTAGGTCATTTTAGAGGTTTAACAATTGAAAAATCTTTATTTGGGCTTTTTGATAATTAATTTGATTTTTAGGGCTTTAATTAGCATTTAAAAATTAAATATTTAATTAATTAAAAGGTTTGAAAAAGTTTTGATCGTTGGTATACTCTTAGTTTATTTATTTTGATTTTTGGTGAATTTTTGGTAATTTTTAGAATTAATTTTTATTTTTGTACTTTTTACGGTTTTACGTGTAATTGATATGAGCTTAAACTCATATCCTTTTATCAACAAATAACCCTAAAACATGAAGCAAAATACCAATTTATTTGGCAAAAACAGTGTTATGTGGTATGTTTGTGTTTGTGTGCACTTGTGTAGGTAAAAAGATACATTTTCAAGCAAACAAGGAAAAATCAAGCTCAAATGGATGAAAAAGACAAAAGAGGATCAAAAGTGACAAGACTTTGAAGTATAAGGACCTATCTTGACAAGTTATGAAAGTTGAAGGACTGAAAGTGCAAATATTGAAAAGTCAAGATTCAAGTCAAACTTGGTCAACTCTCAAGTCAACTCAGTCAAAGGACCATTTTGTACAAGTTATGAAAGATGAAGGACCAAATATGCCAAAGGAATGAAGTAACAAGCTCAAATTTACATTCTGCCAAGTTGAGGGGTTAATTCTGCCAAGATTGGAAAGTTATTGAGTTTAATCCATGTGACAAGTATTCTAACCAATGGGAGAAGAGAAAATCAAGCACACGGATCAAGCATTAAATGTCCACTACCGCCGCCCACATTTATTACCCAAATCTAAACAGTTTGATCCGTGTGACACATTTTAAACCAATCAGAGTTCAACACGTGTCATCTTCAAGAATAAGAAATTTTCCCAGGATCGCGTTTGAGATAGAAGCAATTTCATGGAAAGATATAAACACCAAAGTTGATCGATTTGAAGAGACGAATTCAATGGTGCAACTCAATTAACATATCATCCATCCAATCAAGAAACCCCAAATCATTATTCATACCTTCAAAGTGCTAAATGCAGAATTCTCCACGTGGCAAGCTAGGATTGGTTCTGACACGTCACCAACTCCAACAAACTCTCCCTTCATGCCTATAAATAGCTAGATTGTACTTCATTTTCAGTTGTAGCTTAAATTTGTAAAAACACCTAGTTAAACTTTCCCTTTCCTTTTTCCCTCATTCTTACCCTAACTACTCAAGAGTCTGACAAACTCTTGAGTCAGTTAGTTAGTTACTACCTTTGTAACAGCTTTGTAACCGTTTTTCAGCAATAAAATTCAAATTCATTTTTTCCCGCCAATTCTGTTCTTCTCATTCCAGTTTGATTCTTGCTGCTGTTGGATATTGTTGTTGCTGTTGAGTGTTTGTTATGATCAATCATTGATCATAACTGACATTGGTGAAGTTTGTTAGCTGTTTGATCACAATTCAGCCATTGTCTAGTTCCAATGGAGATTTCAAGCAGTTTGATGGATTCTAGTTGATTTGTTGATTGATTCTTGTTGATTTCTAGTGATAGGTGGTGGTTATCACTAGGGCAAGAGAGCTCAGCGCTCCTCTTCTTCTCAAAGGATATATACATTAGGTTTTAAGCTTCTTGTTTTTGTTCCACTTAACAAGTCAATTGCATGTTCTCTTTTCCTAGTTAAATCTGATGGCTGCATGATATACTTGTTAGTAGTTGCTGTTTGATTGAATTTTGAGTGTTTGTAGTTTAGTTACTGCTTACTTGTGTTCTGAATTTGTAGTTACTGCATTTGTTTAGTACTTTTTAGCCTAATAGCTTATTTGCAGTCCTAGCCTTGGTAATTGATTGTTTTCAGCTTTAAAACCTTTCATTTTGATCTTTGAATCTAGTCTGCTATAGCATTTAAATCAGTTTAATTCAGTGCTTAATAAGTCTTTGAAAAAGTTTGTCAAAAATCAGTAAAGGAGTGTTTGGTAATAGATCAATAATAGATTTCAAGCATTGAAATTTGGTGTTTTAGAGTTCATTTCCAGTGTTTAAGTGATAACAAATTGTTTTAAGCCTTTTACAAGTCAAGTTCAAAGTCAAACAAGCAAATGGCTTCAAAATTGTTTGGGTCAGCTTTCATTTAGCTTTGTTCTTAAAAACTTGCCATTTTCAATTACTTAGTTCTCATTCAATTCTTGATGAAATTCCTTCAAATTTGCTTTCAGTCTTAGCTTATTTCATATAGTTTTAGATTCCAAAAGGAATTTCTACAGTATTAGTTAATAAGCTGGGAATTAGCTTTTTGGTCCAAGGCTGAGCAAAGCTCATTCTCTGTGATAAAATTGTTACTGTTTTCCTAGATCTTCATATCTACTTCACAAATCTTGTGATTTTCTTTCATAAAATCAGTTAGTAAGTGTTCCTAGTTAATTTCTGAAAGTTTGAGCTTTTTGCAAATTTTGGTCAACGTTTGGTCAACATAAGCTCTTTTTAGCTTATTTCAGATTTAGAGCTTATTACTGGATGAAATTTGTTCTTGTTTGATTTCCCAATCTTTAAATAAGTTGCTTAATCAGTTTCAAGAGGAAAATCCAGTAGTGGTTGATTAGATTTGGCTAGAGCTTATTTTGAGCTTATCAATAAGCACTCTTTTGCTTATTTTTGATCTTTAGCTTAATTCCTTGAACACACGTAGTTTAATTTGGATTTGAAATGTTTTGCAAGTTGTTTCATCCAATTTGGTTGAGTAATAAGCTCAAACGAGCTTATTCTCTCTTGTGTCCCGTTTTTGCTTAAAAACTTTCCAAAATTGCACTTTGGCCCTTTCATTTCTATCAGTGTTGAAAACTTGGCTAATCTTCCAAGTATTTAGGGTTTGCATTGTTTAGGTCCCTGGACTTTGAAAGTTGTTAGATTTCAGTTAGTAGTTTGTTAATTTGTTACATTTTTGGCAAGTTGGTTATAGTTGTTACATTTTTTATCCTTATAGTTTACAGATTTACATTTTTAGTCCCTATAGTTGTTAGAGTTTACATTTCAAGCATTTACATTTCATAGAATTTACAATTTTAGTCCCTTTAGTTTCAAGTTTTGCATTTTAAATTTTACTTGAATAAAAACGTGGTATTTGCAATTTGTTTTACATATACGTAGGTATTATTTTTCCTTTTGGCAAGCATTTGTTGAATTAGCAATAGATTACCAAGCAAGCTTAACAACCAAGAACAATTAAAAACACGATATTGGTTGGACTTTCTATTGGTTAAGAATCGAGAGAAAACGAACTGCATTATACTACATTTCAAATGGCGCCGCTGCCGGTTCTTTGACTACACGAGAGACTATCGATTGACGGTTTTCATTGGCTTTTGGGATCCGTTCACTTTGTGAACGTTATTTTTACGTATCATAAATCAAAAACAAATAAAAAATCAAAAATATAAAAATATATAAAAACTAAAAAATTAACAAAACAATTCTTTTCCTAAAGAATTGACCAAAAAAATTAAAAAATCCAAAAAGCAATCTTTTTCCTAAGAGATTGCACCCAAAAATATATATTATTGGATTCTCTCGGTTTTTATGTACATATAGTATTTTCCTTTAAAAAACTCATAAATACAAAAATATTTTCCATATATTATTATAAGTAAATACGTATACGTATAAGAACAATCAATCTACATATCTTCCATAAGTATTGCCGAGGCAATACACCGTGTTGAGGGGCGCTCCGGTCCTTGACACGTGTATCGATCAAACAAAATAAAGCAAGAATAGATAAATACTCTCAATAAGCAACAATTCGAAGAATACGAACATTTAAGTGAATAGAAAGGCGATGAGCTATAAAATGCCATCTAAGGGTCAATAGGTACTTAAGTGCTTCACGCCACCTAACCCCCCGTTCACTTGGGAGTATTCTAAGAAGGAAGGCTTCATTGAGGGTCTTATATCATGCTAAGATGTTCAAGGATTTGCTCTCCAACAAAGAAAAATTGGTTGATTTGCCCAACACATCACTTAATGAAAATTGTTCCGCGGTGTTACTTAAAACCTTACCAACAAAACTTGGAGATCCGGGGCGCTTCTTGATACCTTGTAATTTTCCCGGTGTTGAAAATTGCATGGCTTTGGCGGATTTAGGGGCGAGCATAAATCTCATGCCTTTATCGGTTTGGAAACAACTATCTCTTCCCGAGCTCACTCCCACTAGGATGACTCTTGAACTAGCCAACCGAACCATAGCTCACCCCGTAGGTATAGCGGAAGATGTGTTTGTAGGTGTGGATAAGTTTACCTTTCCGGCCGACTTTGTAGTGGTCGATTATGACATGGATCCTAGAGTGCCTTTGATTGTTGGTAGACCGTTTTTGAGAACGGGTCGTACCTTGATAGATGTGGCGGAAGGAGAATTAATTATGAGAGTAGAAGATGAGAGAGTGGTGTTTAAGTTAGGGAAAGTTTGTGATAGAAAAGAGGTTAAGGAGTCTAGACCTTGTGAGACTATTAACATTGTGGATGTGCTAGATGAAGTGTGTAATGAACACTTTCATGATGCTTGTAAGAATGCTAGTGATGAGATTCCACATGTTGAAACCGTGGCCTCAATTGCTCCCTCTTTAACACCTTTTGGAGAGAGTGATTTCCTCTTGGAGGAATTTGAGTCTAACTTTCTTGGTGATGATGATTCTCCCATTAATTGGGAAGAAGATATTCTTACAATCCAAAAGTTGCTCAATGAGGACCCTATTCCTTCTCCTATTCCACAAGAGATCACCATTGAGGAACCTTCCATAGTTAAACCTTCCATAGAGAGTCCACCTCCCATTGAACTTAAGGAACTTCCATCCCACTTAGAATATGCTTTCTTAGAAGGAAAAGACCAATTACCGGTGATTATTGCTAAAGAGTTGAAAGAGGATGAGAAGGAGCAACTTATTGAAGTCCTTAAGAAACACAAGAAAGCCTTAGCTTGGAAAATATCCGACATAAGGGGAATTGATCCACATTTTTGTACTCACAAAATCCTTATGGAGGATGACTATAAACCCGCCATTCAAAACCAAAGGAGAGTTAACCCAAAAATCCATGAGGTTATTAAGAAGGAAGTGATTAAACTCTTAGATGCGGGTATGATTTACCCCATTTCCGACTCTCCATGGGTTAGCCCGGTTCATTGTGTTCCAAAGAAGGGTGGAATCACCGTGGTGCCTAATGAGAACAATGAGCTTATTCCCACGAGACTTGTAACCGGTTGGAGAGTTTGCATTGATTATAGAAAACTCAATGAGGCAACTAGGAAAGACCATTTCCCGCTTCCCTTTATGGATCAAATGCTTGAACGCTTAGCGGGAAATGAGTACTATTGTTTTCTTGATGGCTTTTCGGGTTATTTTCAAATACCCATTGACCCTAAGGATCAAGAAAAGACCACATTCACTTGTCCCTACGGTACATTTGCTTACAAGAGGATGCCTTTTGTCCTATGTAATGCACCGGGGACGTTTCAAAGGTGCATGATGGCAATTTTCCATGACATGATAGAGCAAACCATGGAGGTTTTTATGGATGATTTTTCCGTATTTGGAAGCTCCTTTAGCTCATGTCTCACCAATCTTGAGAGAATGCTTAAGCGTTGTGAGGAAACACGTTTGGTGCTTAATTGGGAGAAATGTCACTTTATGGTGAAAGAGGGGATTGTTTTAGGACACAAGATATCCAATAAGGGATTAGAAGTTGATCGAGCTAAAATTGATGTGATTGCTAAGCTTCCCCCACCCACCTCGGTTAAAGGTGTGAGGAGTTTCTTAGGTCATGCGGGATTTTATAGGCGCTTTATACAAGATTTTTCTAAGATAGCTAGACCGATGACTCATCTCTTGGAGAAAGAGGCTCCTTTCATTTTTGATCAAGCTTGTTTAGACTCTTTTGAGACCCTTAAGGAAAAATTAACTAAGGCTCCCGTTTTGGTTTCTCCAAATTGGGAATTACCTTTTGAGCTTATGTGTGACGCTAGTGATTATGCGGTGGGGGCCGTCTTAGGACAAAGAGTTAATAAGCATTTTCAACCTATACACTATGCGAGTAAAACCATGACCGGTGCACAACTTCATTACACTACCACGGAAAAAGAGTTGCTTGCTATAGTATATGCTTTTGAGAAGTTTAGACCATATCTTGTGCTTTCCAAAACCATAGTGTATACGGATCACTCCGCTCTCAAGTATCTTATGACAAAACAAGATGCTAAGCCTAGGCTTTTGAGATGGGTTTTGTTGCTTCAAGAGTTTAAGATAGAGATTCGTGATAAGAAAGGGGCCGAGAATTTAGCGGCGGATCATTTGAGTAGACTTGAGCATCCTTTTCAAGGAGATTTCCCACATCAAGAAATCAATGAATCTTTTCCACTAGAGGAGCTCATGTCTATCTCTTCCTAAGAGGATGCCACACCTTGGTTTGCGGATATCGCAAACTATCTTGTGGGCAATGTGCTTATTGAGGGTCTTACTTATCAACAAAAGAAAAAGTTTCTTAAGGAAGTTAAGTATTACTTTTGGGATGATCCATATCTTTTTAGGCAATGTGCGGACCAAATCATTAGACGGTGTGTAGATGGGCCCGAGGCATTTAAGATCTTAGAGGCATGTCATAAAGGACCTACGGGTGGACATTTTGGGCCTAACTACACCGCCAAGAAAGTCTTTGATCCGGGTTACTATTGGCCTTCCATTTACAAGGATGCCCAAGAGATGGTGAAATTTTGTGATGTTTGTCAAAGACAAGGAAAAATTACACAACGTGATGAGATGCCACAAAATTTTATCCAAGAGTGTGAGATATTTGATGTATGGGGAATAGATTTCATGGGACCTTTTCCATCCTCTAAAGGAAACAAGTATATACTTGTGGCGGTGGATTATGTGTCCAAGTGGGTGGAGGCTAAAGCCTTACCTACTAATGATGCTAGAGTGGTTGTAAAGTTCTTGAAACAATTGTTTGCTAGATTTGGTGTACCTCGGGCCATCATAAGTGATCGTGGTACGCACTTTTGTAATGATCAATTCACGAGAGTTATGAAGAAATATGGAGTGAATCATAGACTTTCCACCGCGTATCACCCTCAAACAAATGGTCAAACTGAGGTCACAAATCGTGGTTTAAAGAGAATTTTAGAAAGAACGGTGGGAGAGCATAGAGCTTCTTGGTCGGATAAGCTTGATGATGCTTTGTGGGCGTTTAGGACGGCTTTTAAAACACCAATTGGTTGTACT
This sequence comes from Glebionis coronaria, assembly GCA_025667525.1. Taxonomy (NCBI): domain Eukaryota; kingdom Viridiplantae; phylum Streptophyta; class Magnoliopsida; order Asterales; family Asteraceae; genus Glebionis; species Glebionis coronaria. Next base: position 376,797,944 of record CM046874.1, read on the forward strand.
CCTTATAGGCTTGTCTATGGAAAAGCGTGCCACCTCCCATTTGAGTTAGAACATAAGGCATCTTGGGCTCTCAAGTGGGCTAACTTTGATTTAAACCAAGCCGGTTCACATAGGAAAGATCAAATCAATGAGATGGATGAGTTGAGAGCCAATGCCTATGAAAATTCTTTGCTTTACAAGGAAAAGACTAAGAAATTGCATGATGCTAAGATCAAGAATCGTGAGTTCAAAGTTGGAGAGCCGGTTCTCCTCTTTAACTCAAGATTGAAGCTTTTTGCGGGCAAGCTTAAGTCGAGATGGTCCGGTCCATTCACTATTGCTCAAGTGTTTCCATATGGAACTCTTGAGTTGTCCCAACCCGATGGTCCAAATTTTAAAGTGAATGGTCACCGTGTTAAACACTACTTTGGGGAGGACATTTCCGTTGAAATGGTCCAAGAGGTCCCCATTTTCCCCATGAATTAATTCATTGAGGGACGAGTCGAGCTAGAGACTCATTAACTCAAGCATCGTATAACTAGGTTTAGAGTGTTGTAGGTTAGAAATAAAGGCATAGACTTGGAGATAAGTGTAGGGGAGACCTTCTTTTGTCTTCATGCTTGTTTGTAGGGTTGCTCACTCATCTCATGCTTTGGAGCTTATGGAGGAGGCCCTTGTATCCGGTTCACTTCGTTACTTTAGTGAATTTTCATTGACACCTTGTGCTTAAACATGATTTCACTAATAGTTGTCCTTTCCTTAACTTGGGTTAAGCAAAGTCTATTCATTGTCATAAGTGTAGGGGAAGTTTTTATACTTCCATGATCTTAAACATTGAGGACAATGTTTAGCTTAAGTGTAGGGGGGTCTTCTATCGAAGTGACCTTACCTAGAACTTGTCATTGTCTTGCATGATAACATGATAAAAATGAATTTTCAACATTTTTCAAAATTTTGATCTACTTTGGCCAACAAAAATATGCATTCATAATTTTTGCATCAATCATTTTTCATTTTGCACAACACATTTGCATTGTATATATTTCTTCTTTTATTTTTCATCAAAAATATATAAAAAGGAAAAAATATAATAAAACATGGTTTTAACAAGTTTAGATTTCTTTGACATATTAGGCCCGCCATGGATATTTTGACTCAACCCGAGTTTGCTTATTTTAGCATTCTCTAGCTAGTATCCTTAACCATGTAGTCCTTCATTGGTCTATTAGGCTAAGCATCCACCAATTTCATTATTTGAAATTTTAAATTTGTGGAGAATGGGAAATGATAGAGTTGAAGCAAGTGTAAAAGGGCTAGATAGACTTCATGGCAATTACTTGTGGCTAAACCCTTCTCTTCTTGACCTCTATTTTCTTCGCATGTATATAATTGTTAATAAATAATCAAGTACGGTTTTAATTGGTTTGTAATCTCTTATGCATTTTTGGCTAATCATTTATGGTTGATATGAGTACGTCTTAAGATTCTAAGTTAGCACGTTTTATGTGTACTAGACTTATGTCATGCTCCATATTTAGCGGGTGTTTTTCCTTTTCTTCTTTTCAAATTTCTTTGTGAGGAATAAAGAAAAATAAGAGCGGCTTATGAAAAAAAAATGAGTGGCTAGAAAAAAAAAGAAAAAGAAAAAAAAAAAGAAAAAAAAATAATGCAAGACTCCCAAGAGGGGCAGTGTGGTGTTAATTATAGTGACTATTGAGTTCCAATATTACCTTGACGGGTTGCGGGGTTGAAGATCCAAAATCTCAAAAAGATGCGGATGTAAATTATTGCGTGAGTTTTATTTTTCTTTCCTTAGCGAGTGTGTAGCTACTTATGAAAGCATGACATGAGGATTTTACACATAAGGCGAATGACTTATTACTCTTAATACGGACTTGTATTAATTGTGAGCGGTTTTTCAAGTAATGGATGAGATGATTACTTAGGATTAAAACCGTGCTTCCTTATTTTTGGATTTTACACTTCTTATATTTCACACTTGAATAATGACAAATTTGCCCACAAGCAATTTGTTCAATTAATAACCGGTTCCACATTTAATTGTCATGAATAAGTTGATGCACTTTTTACTTGTGAATGCAATGATCCCATTTTTAAGCTTGGTATGGGGAAAGTGAAACTTGAGGGTGATAAATGTCCATGGTACCAAAGCCCTAATCTAAGCCATTGAATTCTTTATGAGTTATTTCCATCAAAACCATTTCAAGAAAAATCAAAAAGATATAGATAGAATTGTATTTTGATTCATTGCATTATTAAAAGTCAAAATCATGCATCATCTAGTTTAGAGTAGTGTAGATGCATCTCATATGGCCAAGGTGGATTAATTAAGAGGGAAATGTAAATTTTTGAGCCTTAAAATATAATATTGCATGAGGACATGACAATGCTCAAGTGTAGGGGAATTTGATATGAGCTTAAACTCATATCCTTTTATGAACAAATAACCCTAAAACATGAAGCAAAATACCAATTTATTTGGCAAAAACAGTGTTATGTGGTATGTTTGTGTTTGTGTGCACTTGTGTAGGTAAAAATATACATTTTCAAGCAAACAAGGAAAAATCAAGCTCAAATGGATGAAAAAGACAAAAGAGGATCAAAAGTGACAAGACTTTGAAGTATAAGGACCTATCTTGACAAGTTATGAAAGTTGAAGGACTGAAAGTGCAAATATTGAAAAGTCAAGATTCAAGTCAAACTTGGTCAACTCTCAAGTCAACTCAGTCAAAGGACCATTTTGTACAAGTTATGAAAGATGAAGGACCAAATATGCCAAAGGAATGAAGTAACAAGCTCAAATTTACATTCTGCCAAGTTAAGGGGTTAATTCTGCCAAGATTGGAAAGTTATTGAGTTTAATCCATGTGACAAGTATTCTAACCAATGGGAGAAGAGAAAATCAAGCACACGGATCAAGCATTAAATGTCCACTACCGCCGCCCACATTTATTACCCAAATCTAAACAGTTTGATCCGTGTGACACATTTTAAACCAATCAGAGTTCAACACGTGTCATCTTCAAGAATACGAAATTTTCCCAGGATCGCGTTTGAGATAGAAGCAATTTCATGGAAAGATATAAACACCAAAGTTGATCGATTTGAAGAGACGAATTCAATGGTGCAACTCAATTAACATATCATCCATCCAATCAAGAAACCCCAAATCATTGTTCATACCTTCAAAGTGCTAAATGCAGAATTCTCCACGTGGCAAGCTAGGATTGGTTCTGACACGTCACCAACTCTAACAAACTCTCCCTTCATGCCTATAAATAGCTAGATTGTACTTCATTTTCAGTTGTAGCTTAAACTTGTAAAAACACCTAGTTAAACTTTCCCTTTCCTTTTTCCCTCATTCTTACCCTAACTACTCAAGAGTCTGACAAACTCTTGAGTCAGTTAGTTAGTTACTACCTTTGTAACAGCTTTGTAACCGTTTTTCAGCAATAAAATTCAAATTCATTTTTTCCCGCCAATTCTGTTCTTCTCATTCCAGTTTGATTCTTGCTGCTGTTGGATATTGTTGTTGCTGTTGAGTGTTTGTTATGATCAATCATTGATCATAACTGACATTGGTGAAGTTTGTTAGCTGTTTGATCACAATTCAGCCATTGTCTAGTTCCAATGGAGATTTCAAGCAGTTTGATGGATTCTAGTTGATTTGTTGATTGATTCTTGTTGATTTCTAGTGATAGGTGGTGGTTATCACTAGGGCAAGAGAGCTCAGCGCTCCTCTTCTTCTCAAAGGATATCTACATTAGGTTTTAAGCTTCTTGTTTTTGTTCCACTCAACAAGTCAATTGCATGTTCTCTTTTCCTAGTTAAATCTGATGGCTGCATGATATACTTGTTAGTAGTTGCTGTTTGATTGAATTTTGAGTGTTTGTAGTTTAGTTACTGCTTACTTGTGTTCTGAATTTGTAGTTACTGCATTTGTTTAGTACTTTTTAGCCTAATAGCTTATTTGCAGTCCTAGCCTTGGTAATTGATTGTTTTCAGCTTTAAAACCTTTCATTTTGATCTTTGAATCTAGTCTGCTATAGCATTTAAATCAGTTTAATTCAGTGCTTAATAAGTGTTTGAAAAAGTTTGTCAAAAATCAGTAAAGGAGTGTTTGGTAATAGATCAATAATAGATTTCAAGCATTGAAATTTGGTGTTTTAGAGTTCATTTCCAGTCTTTAAGTGATAACAAATTGTTTTAAGCCTTTTACAAGTCAAGTTCAAAGTCAAACAGGCAAATGGCTTCAAAATTGTTTGGGTCAGCTTTCATTTAGCTTTGTTCTTAAAAACTTGCCATTTTCAATTACTTAGTTCTCATTCAATTCTTGATGAAATTCCTTCAAATTTGCTTTCAGTCTTAGCTTATTTCATATAGTTTTAGATTCCAAAAGGAATTTCTACAGTATTAGTTAATAAGCTGGGAATTAGCTTTTTGGTCCAAGGCTGAGCAAAGCTCATTCTCTGTGATAAAATTGTTACTGTTTTCCTAGATCTTCATATCTACTTCACAAATCTTGTGATTTTCTTTCATAAAATCAGTTAGTAAGTGTTCCTAGTTAATTTCTGAAAGTTTGAGCTTTTTGCAAATTTTGGTCAACGTTTGGTCAACATAAGCTCTTTTTAGCTTATTTCAGATTTAGAGCTTATTACTGGATGAAATTTGTTCTGGTTTGATTTCCCAATCTTTAAATAAGTTGATTAATCAGTTTCAAGAGGAAAATCCAGTAGTGGTTGATTAGATTTGGCTAGAGCTTATTTTGAGCTTATCAATAAGCACTCTTTTGCTTATTTTTGATCTTTAGCTTAATTCCTTGCACACACGTAGTTTAATTTGGATTTGAAACGTTTTGAAAGTTGTTTCATCCAATTTGGTTGAGTAATAAGCTCAAACGAGCTTATTCTCTCTTGTGTCCCGTTTTTGCTTAAAAACTTTCCAAAATTGCACTTTGGCCCTTTCATTTCTATCAGTGTTGAAAACTTGGCTAATCTTCCAAGTATTTAGGGTTTGCATTGTTTAGGTCCCTGGACTTTGAAAGTTGTTAGATTTCAGTTAGTAGTTTGTTAATTTGTTACATTTTTGGCAAGTTGGTTATAGTTGTTACATTTTTTATCCTTATAGTTTACAGATTTACATTTTTAGTCCCTATAGTTGTTAGAGTTTACATTTCAAGCATTTACATTTCATAGAATTTACAATTTTAGTCCCTTTAGTTTCAAGTTTTGCATTTTAATATTTACTTGAATAAAAACGTGGTATTTGCAATTTGTTTTACATATACGTAGGTATTATTTTTCCTTTTGGCAAGCATTTGTTGAATTAGCAATAGATTACCAAGCAAGCTTAACAACCAAGAACAATTAAAAACACGATATTGGTTGGACTTTCTATTGGTTAAGAATCGAGAGAAAACGAACTGCATTATACTACATTTCAGTAATCGTAGTAGTAATTAATTTCACGTCTTCGTCATTCTCTTTTCTCATCCCCTTCTAACCAATATTAATCTCAAACCAATTACGAATTATTCACACACATATACCTCCTTGGGAAACGAACTTGAACTTCTTTGGGTCATTAGTGCTTGATTTCCCTAAATCATCACTTAATACTTCCCCTTTTTTACCTCCTTTTCCTAAAGGTGTGGTAATTTACTACAATCATTTTGGCGCCGCTGCCGGGGAGGTGTGTCGTGATTAATTTGTCTTGTTGTTTTTAATATTAACCATAAATAGTATTTGTATTAGTAGAAATCTACTAATATGTATTATCGGTTTTTTTGGTTTTTCTTGTGAAATTATTATTACTATATTGTATTAAGTATCACAATCAATACAAAATATCTCCAAAAGTATGAAAACACAACCTTAATTGGGATTTGATCTCCTAATTATTGTATTCGAATCTCAAACAAAAAGAAAAAGGCAATAATAGATAAATACTTTCGTGAAGCTCGATTTTGAAAAATACAAACTATAAGGTAGGTATAAGGCGGGTATTATAAAATATACCCTAAGGAAAAAGGCTCTTAAGTGCTTCGCGCCGCCTCGTCTCCCCGCTTGCTTGTGAGTATTTTGAGATTGAAGGCTAATCGAGGGTTTTGCCGCCGAAAGTATTATTACGTATAATATATTTGCTTGGTTTTCTTTGTGATTAAACCCTCTTGAACAATTTGGTTTTCACCAAAGTTCTAAAGTCATTCGAAGGCGTTCACTCCACGTGATTGTTTTCATTCCTTTGAGGCTTCTTTAATTAAGAGTTTGATCCGAGGAGAGATTTGGTAGATTGTTGTCTACGAAGATACACCAAAATCCAAAAAAAAAATTAAAAAACAATCAAAAACACAAAAAAAATTGAAAATTCACAAAACATCCAAAAAGAATCTTCTTTGCTCACCTCCCATTCTTCGTGAAGTTTATGATCACTCGTAATCAAGCAAAACGAGCTCGTAAACGTCTTCAAAAGCAAGCAAATCAAGAGACGTTGATTGAAGAACAAACTCCAATTGTTGAACCTATTGTAGAACAAGAAGTCGTCATGGCTAATCGTACTATGATGGAATTGCTACAAGCACCCACCGAGGGTTTTGGAGAGGCCATTGTGATTCCCGCTATCCTTGCGGAGAATTTCGAAATTAAGACGGGTTTAATGTCGATGTCGCAAGCTAATAAGTTTAGAGGTCAGGAGAAAGACAACCCGCATTACCACATAAGGAATTTAATCGTCTCACCGCTACTAGCAAACTTAAGGATGTTCCACATGACGCCATTAAGATGATGTTGTTTCCATACTCGTTAGATGGACCCGAAAAAATTTGGCTTGAAAAAGAACCGCCAAATTCGATTTTGACATGGGGTGATCTCGTTTCTAAGTTTGTGAACAAATTTTTTCCACCATCTAAAACAACACATTTGAAAAATGAGATTTCAAGATTTGTTCAAAAAAATAATGAAAGTTTTTCAATGGCATGGGAACGCTTTAATAAAATGTTACATGAATGTCCACACCATGATTTTTTGGAATTGCTTCAAATTGATACTTTTTATAATGGGCTTAATGATCATGAACGAGATTACTTGAATGCCGCCGCGGGTGGTAATTGTTTGTGCAAAACGACCGATGAAGCTTTAAAGATTATCGAGAATAGATCTAAGGTTTATAGCCCTCGAAACACACCGAGTGTTGCCAATTTGGGTTCGTCATCGTCGTCATCGTCTCGTAGCATTAATGCCTTACATGATGAAGCTAATGAGGAAAATCGGTTTTTCGATAAATTTGCTAATCTTATGACTCATTGGAAAGCTCAAGAACCTTTGAATTCCGCTTCGGTGGTAACACTTCGAAGTGTTATACCACACCTACGGTTGAACCAATACCAATTTTGGAACCCGAGTTTCCAAGGCCATTGCCTAATGTCCAACCCACACCACCCTTACCTTACCCTTCGAGACGAAACAAAGAGAAATTACAAGAACGTAACAAACAACAAATCGAGCTTTTTATAAAAATGTTTCAACAAGTGCATTTTGATGTGAGTTTAGCCGACGCGTTGTTGTATATGCCTCATTTTGCTTCCACTTTTAAAAGTATGATTAACGATAAGGAAAAGCTTTCAAAGCTTGCTAACTGTTCTTCGGTTTATCTTAACCGCATACCGGAAAAAGTTGGTGACCCCGTAAAGTTTCTCATTCCTTGTGACATACAAGATATGAAAGAATGCCTCGCCTTAGCCGATCTTGATGCGAGCATTAATTTGATGCCATTTTCCATATGGAAATCGCTTTCGCTTCCGGCTCTTACTCCTTCGAACATGTCTATCGAGATGGCCGATCATTCTACGATTTTAGCATGTGGAGTAGCCGAAGATGTTTTCGTGAAAGTGGGGAAGTTGTACTATCCCGTTGATTTTATAGTAGTTGACATCCCCGCGGATCCTCAAGTTCCTCTAATTTTAGGTCATCCATTTTTAGACACCTCGAGATCGCTTATCGACGTTCATGCAAGAACTATTACTTTGAGATTCAACGAAGAGGAACTCGTTATAAACGCTACTCAAAACTAAAAACCTTCTCATGTTTATACAATCGCTACCATCAATCACATTGACTTAGTTGATGTGGTTTGCGATGAGTTTTCACAAGAAGTGTTAGGTTTTTCTGATAGCTCGTCAAGTGGCAATCCCACTATTTTGGATCCGATTCTTGCTAATTCTACACCAAATCTCACTCCATTCAAAGGAGGCGATTTCACTTCAAATATGAAATCGACAATGAAGATGAGGTGTTGATTAGTGATGATACTTCTATTCCACCATTTCTTCCGCCGATGGAAGTTATGAGTGTTGAACCAAAATCTTCAATCGAGGAACCACCTATCCTTGAATTGAAAGATCTTCCTTCTCACCTTGAATACGCATTCTTGGAAGGTGATGACAAGTGACCGGTTATTATTGCAAGAGGTCTTGCTAATGATGAAAAAACCGAGCTCTTGAAAATTCTTAAAGCTCATAAAGGGGCAATTGTGTGGAAGATTTCATAAATTAAGGGTATTGACCCAAAATTTTGTACTCACAAGATTTTAATGAAGGAGGACTACAAACCCGCAATTCAAAGTCAAAGAAGGGTAAACCCCAAAATTCACGATGTCATTAAAAAGGAAGTTTTAAAACTCCTTGACGCGTGAATGATTTATCCTATCTCTGATAGCCCATGGGTCAGCCCAATCCATTGTGTCCCTAAAAAGGGAGGAATGACCGTTGTGCCTAATGAAAACAACGAGTTAATTCCCACTCGTGTTGTGACCGGTTGGAGGGTGTGTATTGACTACCGAAAGTTAAATGACGCCACTCGTAAAGACCACTTTCCTTTGCCCTTCATTGATCAAATGTTGGAGCGACTAGCGAGAAATGAATTCTATTGTTTTTTAGATGGTTTTTCCGGTTACTTTCAAATCCCTATCGACCCTCAATAGAAGACTATGTTTACGTGTCCTTATGGAACGTTTGCTTATCGTAGGATGCCTTTCGGACTTTGTAATTCACCAGGTACGTTTCAACGGTGTATGATGGCAATTTTTCACGATATGATCGAGAAGTCGATGGAAGTGTTTATGGATGACTTTTCGGTGTTTGGCAATTCGTTCAAGTCGTGTTTATCCAATCTCGAGCAAATGTTAAAACCTTGTGAAGAAACCAATCTTGTGCTTAATTGGGAAAAATGTCATTTCATGTGTAAACAAGGAATCATCTTAGGACATAAGGTCTCGAAAGCGGGGATTGAGGTCGATAAAGCTAAGGTAGACGTCATCGCCAAGTTACCTCATCCCAAAACCGTTAAAGGAGTTAGGAGTTTCCTAGGCCACGCGGGCTTTTATCATCGTTTCATCAAAGACTTTTCGAAAATCTCTCGACCTATGACACACCTTCTCGAGAAGGATGCTCCTTTTAATTTCAATGAGGATTGTGTTAGAGCTTTCGAAACTCTCAAAAGGAAACTTACCGAAGCTCCCATTCTTGTTGCTCCAAATTGGGAATTACCCTTTGAAATCATGTGCGATGCAAGTGATTATGCTATAGGGGCCGTCTTAGGGCAACACTATGAAAAGCATTTCCGTCCTATCCATTATGCTAGTAAGACGATGACCGAGGCTTAATTAAAGTACACCACAACGGAAAAGGAATTCCTTGCCGTGGTCTATGCTTTTGAGAAATTCCGACCTTATCTCGTCTTAACTAAAAGCATCGTGTATACCGACCATTCGGCTATCAAGTATCTCTTAGCTAAGCAAGATGCTAAGCCGAGATTGCTTCGTTGGATGCTCCTCCTCCAAGAATTTGATGTCACCGTGCTTGACAAAAAAGGAGCCGAGAATCTAGTGGCCGATCATCTCTCTCGTCTAGAAGATCCTCACAAAGATGTTTTCGAGAACAAGGAAATGACCGAAACATTTCCTCTCGAGACTCTCGGTGTAGTGAATTCTAAAGACACCACCCCATGGTTTGCCGACATTGCAAATTACCATGCGGGCAATTTCATAATCAAGGGTATGACGACACAACAAAAGCAAAAATTCTTTCGTGACGTCAAGTTCTATTTTTGGGACGACCCTTATCTCTTTCGGGTTTGTGCGGATCAACTCGTTCGACGTTGTGTTTTTGGTGCCGAAGCTTCTAATATCCTTAGAGCTTGTCACGAGGGACCCACGGGTGGTCACCACGGTGCTAATGTCACGGCTAAGAAATTGTTCGATGCCGGCTTCTTTTGGCCTTCTATCTATTGTGATGCACACGCACTTGTGAAGTCGTGTGATTCGTGCCAACGTCAAGGAAAATCGTCTCAACGTGATGAAATGCCGCAAAACATAATTCAAGTGTGTGAGATTTTCGACATTTGGGGCATAGACTTTATGGTGCCGTTCCCATCGTCTCATGGTAACAAGTATATCCTCGTCGCGGTGGACTACCTTTCTAAGTGGGTGGAAGCTAAGGCTCTACCTACTAATGATGCTCGTGTGGTAGTGAAGTTTTTGAAGCAACTATTCTCTCGGTTCGGAACCCCTCGTGCTATTATAAGCGATCGTGGAACCCATTTTTGTAATGACCAATTCGAGAAGGTCTTAAAGAAATATGGAGTTACTCATCGTCTTTCTACGGCTTATCACCCACAAACGAGTGGGCAAGTCGAGGTTTCGAACCGAGCTTTGAAGAGGATTTTAGAAAGGTCGGTTGGAGAAAAATGGTCCGACAAACTCGATGATGCTTTATGGGCCTTTAGGACCGCTTATAAGACACCTATCGGTTGCACACCTTATAAGTTAGTCTATGGGAAGAATTGTCATTTGCCCATTGAATTGGAGCACAAGGCATATTGGGCCCTTAAGCATGCAAACTTTGACTTAAAGACCGCGGGAGATCACCGGAAAATACAAATTGAATGAATTGGATGAACTAAGAGACAATGCTTATGAAAATTCATTGATTTTCAAAGAAAAGACTAAAGAGTTTCATGATTCAAAGATTAAAAACCGGGTTTTTAACGTTGGTGATCAAGTGTTACTTTTTAACTCTAGACTTAAGATATTTTCCGAGAAATTGAAATCTCGTTGGTCGGGTCCTTTCACCATTACACAAGTGTTTCCTTATGGGACCATCGAGCTAGCTCAAGATGATGGTCCTAACTTCAAGGTGAATGGACATAGGCTAAAGCACTACTTTGGTGGGGAAATTCCTTCAATGGTTGACCTCGACCAAGTCACCTTCCCCAATGATAATTAGCATTGAGGGGATCGAGTCGAGCTCATGACTCGGTAATAAAAAACGAGGTGCCTCGTGGGGGAGATCCCATGCTTATCCTTTTATACTTACTAATAACTAATTAGAGGGGATTTGTGCCCTTCCAACTCGTTGTCTCGTGGTTGTTTGTGATTGTGTTATCTAGATCATCATCATCATCATCATCTACGATTGAAGACTCTCGTGTTCGTTTACGTAAGCCTCCATCGTTTTCTTGAATAAGTTTTTCACGAATCCATTGACATATCCTTTATTGTTCTAACAATTATCTTTTAGCGTACTTAATAAACGGCTTTAGATATATTGTTGATCACCCTTTCCATGCTAGATCCTAAGCATTCGATTCTTCGTCTCTAGTATGGGGGTGCTCCACCTTTAGACTCGAAACATTGAGGACAATGTTTACTTTTAGTATGGGGGGGTGAATAGATACTTGCTTTGCTACGCCCTCACATTTTCCAACTTTCAATGTTTTGTTTTGTTGCTAATAAGGCTAAAAATGGCCCAATTTTAAAAAAATTTCTTAGTTTTCATAAGTGTTTTTAAGACACGAATGTATATTTTCCGATGGGTAGAATAAGAGCTAATTTTTGACTTGATGGGCATTTGGAGCCATTTACATTCCTTAACCCGCTCAATTCAAGTTTTGCTAGACTTTTATATAAGGAACTTTAAAACGCGAAAGTCTTAGCTCATTCGGGTTAAGAACAAGAACTTTTCGCAAGTTCCTTTAATTGATCCTAGAAAGTCACTTATCAAGGGAACTATAAAATGCATTTTCTAAACTTGAAAAAGTCCAAGAAAGTGCAAGATCCTATAGGTGGCTTGAAAACCCAAAACTTTGATTTGATATAGTCTTAATGAAAGCTAATCTAAATTTGGCTTAATTTTGACTTGCATGGCTAAGTATTCACGAGTCTCTTTAATTAGAGGTCTTTATATAGTGAAGAACGAGAGATGATAGAGTTAGACAAGTGATCATGCTAAACGTAGAACATGAAATTGTTCTTTCAAAAACTCATATGTTTTTAATTGTGGCTTTTTCTTCCCATAAGATCAATGCATTAGGAATAAAAATAATTGCAATAAGTAAGGTCGTACGATTTGAAAGGTTACTTAGCCTCTAGCGCAAGATCGTTTAAAAGTTGCTCGGGGTTGAATAGAGTTCATAGCCAAGGCATAACTTATTGAAGCGGGACACGAAGATTGGTGAAGATCCAAAAAGGCCCTAACAAGGCATGAGGAGCTATATTTTGTTTCTAAAGATCTAAGAGGATGTGAAGTATCATTATTCCTAAATCAATATGAAGGATCGAGACACACGACGAAAAGCAATTACTCCCCTAAAGATCATGGAGAAAGTCTATCCAAAAAGAACCTTACAAGGTATGAGGATAAATATATCCAAGTCCGAAAAGGAGGCGGATCGTTGTATATCAAAGTCCAAGATCAAGATTGAAGAAAAATGATGAAGTCGTGGTCCAAATATGAAGAATCTCTCAAAAACGTAAAGTGAAGAAATTCCAAATATATGAAGAGAAGACCATAATTTCAAGAACGTCTTCCCAAGATTTAAAGTATGAAGTACATGCCAAATATCGGTCCGAGAAAGGTCTCAAATCGTGAAACGAGTTATGCCAAGATATGAACTTAAGGAGATACACGAGAAGCCGTTTTAAAAGATTTTGTCCTTCGGCTAACTATCAATTAAATCGTGCTACTTTGCTTTCGGACTAATAAATACTTAAATAAGTCAATATGAATCACTTGTGATCCATGACAAATAGTTAAAAAATGCTAGTAACCCATTTCCTTTTATAATAACTAGGATTGTGGGGAGAAAAAGTATTACACAATTTGGACGTATGAGTAGTGTTAGCATTGTGACTTGTACCAACAATGATCTCGTTTTTGCACTTAGCATGGAATGTATGACAATCAAGGGTGACGAAATTTACTCTAAGGGACACTTACTTGTTTCTATTCATTGACCCTAAAAGTCACATTCGTGATGAAAATCATACATTATGTCTTTACACATTCTCGTAGTATTGTTGCAAGTCTTTTACTTTTCAATAAAAGTTAATAAAATTGAACTTTGGTGATGCTTAGATACTTTATTCTAGCATTGTGTGAGGGCACGACAATGGCTTAGTATGGGGGAGTGATGAGATGGCATTTATACATGATCTCATCGTTCTTTTCGGGCTTTAAATGCATAACAATGTCATAAAATACCATATATATGCTTGTGTTTGTCTACTTGTGTATTTTAGGTATGGATATCGTGAAAAAGACAAAAGATCATAAGAAACAAGGAATAACGGACACGAGAAACGAATTCGTACAAAGAACTGGGCCCTAGTTCATAAATTATCCAACATTTACCCTTGAAGACTTGAAGATATGCAAGATTGATCCTCAAACAATGAAGAAATGACACTTAAAACCCTTGTGAATTCATAATTACAGTTTGGTCCCTTAAGTTTGTCAAAATTGCAAAAAGGTCCTTCAACTTTGAAGAAATGGCAAGATTAGTCCCTCATCAAATCTAATTTGTCAATTATGGTCCCTCATAAAGCCAAAGATACAATGAAGACCTTTTAAGATCAAGATAGTCCAAATTCAGTCCCTCAATTATGGAAAAATGTCAAAAACAACCCTTGAAACACTTTTGCCAAAGTTTTGGGGCAAAAGTGTGAACTTCATAACTTCAACAACAAAGGGATACATTTATTTGAGCTGAAAAACATGTTATGCCTCTTTTCCCAAAAACAAAGGACCAAAACTGCCAAGTTTAAAGTTCAAACTCCTAATAACGCGGGTAACACTTACTGTTGAGATTTTACCATGAAGAACACCCCTTTTTACCCAGGATTAAAAAGAAGAAAACAAAGGGGAAAGTGAAATTGATTGTTCCCACGAGTAATTCACATCATGTCAATCACATCCCACACCAAAAACCTCAAACTCCACTACCAGAAAGATACCCCCACTCCCACTCACATGACGACACCTGGCATAAGATCATGACATGGCAAGATCAACGAACTAAAGCTTTTCCTTACTCACCAAGCACTAAATAAACGTCCCTGATTCACCCAAGCAAGCTGGCAACAAGCCTAGAAGATTCTGCAAGGATAATTTAGGAATTTCAGTTCTAGGGTTTATGAATAGTGTTTCGTATGCATTTGCCTATAAAAGGAGACCTCAACCAGTGAGAGTCCTTTTGTTCCAGATTTTGGCTATCAATCTTTGTAATTCCTTTTTAGTTAAATAAAATTTGAATTTCTTAAAATTTATGAAATCTCTTTTATGTTTATTAAAAGTTGGTGTTGGAATAGCTAAAATCTGAGTTCCATTTGATCTTTTAGACCTACCTTAATCTTGTGGTTAAGGCACGTCTTTGTTTGAAGGTTTTCAAAGGTTTAAAAACCTTGAAATCCTTGGTTCTGTTTTGGTTATTATTGTGTACTAACCCTTATCCAAAGGCCTTAAGCTCTTTCAAGCTTGTTGACACCAAGCCTGAGAAGAGTTTTAAGCTCTTGGTTGAGTTGTTTGCTCATTTGTGTTGAAGATATATCATAATCAAAACCTTGTTCCACTATGAACATCAGCAGGTTTTGATTTTCCTTTTTGAAGAACCTTGGTCTTGTTCTAGTTGTTGAACAAGGTCCAAGGAGCATAGTTGGTCCTCCTAGGATGTTGTGGATGACAGGTATAATCCCTTGTTTAAGTTTCCTCTAAATATTTCATGTTATTGCCTGTTTTGGGTTTTGTGCTTTGATTTTGTGTTCTTGTGTTTGAGGTTGTGATTTTAGTGTTTGATTCTGTTAGTTGTCACCTAGGAAGTGTTTTTGATTCATAAAATCAGTAGGTTATTAGTTAAAATCACAAGTTGCTTTGAAAAATGGTAGATAAAGGGTTGTTGGTATAACAACTGTTTTGGATTTGTGTGATTTTAAGTTGATGCTTTGTGTTGCTTTGTGTTGGAACATATCTCATAAGTGTTAAGTGTTATTTATCTGTAAGCTTTATGCATATAAACACCTAGATCTTAAAACAGGCTCTAAAATCTTGAATACTTGTTGAAATTGGTTGTGGTTTAAGGGACACCTAGATCTAATCATAGACTAGGGCTAACAAGTGATTAAACCTAGTTAGTTACACCAGGGAAGTAGGATTGAGGTGTTGAAATTGGATCTTTGGTCAATTATATCAGCAAAGTGTGCATGTGTTCTTGAAGTTCATAACAGCAAGTATAATATGCTTTGATCTCATTCCATACCTTGTTTCAGTGATTGATTTAAGTTTTTTTGTGCTTAATCATAGTTTATATAGCTTGTGTATGCATCTTGTTGAATTTGGAGTGCTTATTCTAGCTTAAAACTACTTAAGTGTTCATAACAGCTTATATTCCATGTCTGTGCTAGATCTGAGCATTGTTTGATTTTTCTGTGCTTATTGAGTGAACCAAAGTGTGTTTTTGTGCTTTATTGTGACTCCTTGTGATTAACTGATCACTTGGGTGCCCTTGTCTTCCGATAAAACATACAGAATCTCTCTAAAAAGCCAGGTCAAATAGTCAAGGCAGTGGGAACCAGTTCCTACTAAAAGTCCCCCCTGCTAGTGTTAATTGGTCATCAGCTTATCAATAAGCTATTCTAGCTTATTTTAAACCAGCAACAACTTGGATTTTGTAATAGGTGCTCATTATTTGACCCATTTGTTCATACTGGAGCAATTGGTAGGTTGACTTTAGGGTTTGACTAGAAAACCAACTTAATTGACTTTTTCATAAGTGCTTATTGGCTTATTCTAGCTTATTGGTTTTGCTTATTGGATTTTGGTTGGTTGATTTGGCTTATTGAAGTCATTTGTGACATTTTGCAAGTTGAATCAAGTCCTAAGGTGCCCTAAATCTCAAACCCGACTATTTTGTCTTTTAGTAGATTTGTACTTTGCTTATTTCTGGCTTATTGAGTGTGCTTTTTAAAAATTTAATTTTACAGATCTCTTTAGTACCCCAAAAGAAGGTTGTGTGTCAAATTAGAGCTTATGGCATTAGCTTATTGCTTAATGGGCTTAATGGCCCAATAAGGATAAGCTGTTTGATCATTAAGCTGTGATAAGCTCACTTTCAGCTTTTGGGCCTTCAGAGTTTTGTGTTTAGAATTGAATTTTGAGTCAGATAGTGCTTTTCCAAGTCTTTTGGGCTTATTTTGACTTTTTGGGCTAAAAAGCCCAATAAGCTTAACTGTTTTGGGTTTTGGCCCATTTGAGGGCCCAATAGGGGTATTCTGGTCATTTCACTTTCATTTTCTATTTAATTAGGTTAAAATAAACTAGTTTGCAAGTTTTAGAATTTTTTATAATTTTTGGATTGTTAATATTATTTTAATATTATTTTATTATTATTTTTCAAATTTCACATGTTTGTACTTTTTACATTTTTCTTAGCTTAAATACATTAAAATAGGATTTTTGCAACTTTTAGATTAATTTTATCATCTTTAGATGAGTTTTTATAATTATTTTAAGTTTTAATAGTTTTTAAATAATTTTAAATAGTTTTTCTTAGTTTAAAAATTTCTAAAAATAATTTTTAATCTTTTTAGGTCATTTTAGAGGTTTACCAATTGAAAAATCTTTATTTGCGATTTTTGATAATTAATTTGATTTTTAGGGCTTTAATTAGCATTTAAAAATTAAATATTTAATTAATCAAAAGGTTTGAAAAAGTTTTGATCATTAGTAAACCTTTAGTTTATTTATTTTGATTTTTGGTGAATTTTTGGTAATTTTTAGAATTAATTTTTATTTTTGTACTTTTTACGATTTTACGTGTAGTCGTAATAGTAATTAATTTCACGTCTTCGTCATTCTCTTTTCTCATCCCCTTATAACCAATATTAATCTCAAACCAATTACGAATTATTCACACACATATACCTCCTTGGGAAACGAACTTGAACTTCTTTGGGTCATTAGTGCTTGATTTCCCTAAATCATTACTTAATACTTTCCCTTTTTACCTCATTTTCCTAAAGTTGTGGTAATTTACTACAATCACTGGTCTGCTTATTCTGGATTAAAAGTAGCTTATTATCACCAGATCTGCTTTTTACAAGTCTATGCCATGTCTGTGGACCAATTGGATTAACTGTATCATTTGGCTTATTGGAATTGTGTTTTATTGCTTGATTGTGACTCCTTACAACTCACTGGTTGTAAGGGTGCCTTGATTGTCCAACAAAACCAAGTGAAACTCTCTAAATCTTAAAGTCAAAAAGTCAAGGCAGTGGGAACTCTTTTCCCCTGCTGCTACCCACTGCTAGTTATAATTGGTCAACAGCTTATTACTTGTTCATTCTAGCTTATTCCAATGTGCAACAACTTATTTTTTGTAACAGGTCTTAATATTTTGAGCTTATAAGTCATTCTGGAAGTTTACAGCTTTTGGTTTTAGGTTTTGACTAGAAAACGACTATTTTGTCTTTTTCAAAATAAGCTTTTTGCTTATTTCAGCTTATTGAGTATGCTTATTGGAAAATTTTTTGTTGATTAAGCTTAGTTAAGCTATTTGTGACTTATTGCAACTTGAATCAGCTCTTGAAACAGCCTAGAACTCAAAAACGACTATTTTGTCGTTTTGTGAAGAGAGCTTTGGCTTATTTCAGGCTTATTCCTTGAGCTTATTTCAAGTTTCTTTTTGCAAATAGCTTATTTAGGTCAAGAGAAGGACGTGGGTAAAATTTTAGCTTATGGCACCAGCTTATAGCTTAATGGGCCAAAAAGCCCATTAAGAATAAGCTGTCTTGAAATAAGCTAACTTAATCTCATTTTCAGCTTTTGGACCTTTGGAAAATTGTGTTTAAAATCAAATTTTGAGCTTAACTAGAGCTTTTGGGCCATTTCTGAGAACTTTTTCTTATTGGGCCCAATTCTAAGCCCATTAAGGGACTGTTTGGTCATTTAGCCCATTTTAAGGCCCAATAGGGGTATTTTGTAATATCAAGTTCATTTCTGTATTATTTTGGTTAAAATAAACTAGTTTGCAACTTTTTAGAATTTTTTATAAATTTTGGATTTTTATTAATATTTTATTTTTATTTTATTGTTAAAAATTAAAATTTATATTTTTCAAAGTTTTTCATTTTTCCTAGTTTAAATACATTAAGTTAGGAATATTAAAAATTTTAGATTAATTTTATTGTCAGTAGATTAATTTTTAGAATTATTTTAAGTTTTAATAGTTTTTAATTGTTTTTAAATAGTTTTAATTAATTTTAAAATTTTCAAAAATTGTTTTAAATTTAGTTAAGTCATTTTAGAGGTTTACAAATTAAAAAATCTCATTTTGGGATTTTTGTTAATTATATTGATTTTTGGGCTTTAATTAGCATTAAAAAATTAATATTTAATTAAATAAAAGGTTTGAGTGATTTCTGATTTTTTGTAAACTCTAATTATATTTTTTAGGATTTATTGCAATTTTCTAGGAATTTTTAGGATAAATTTTTTTAATTTGGTGACTTTTTACGGTTTTACGTGCACGACTTATCGTCTTAGTTTAATTCATAATTGTAACCGTCATTCTTTTCTAATCTCTTCTCTTCTTTTCTTTTCTCATAAATCATAATCACATCATTAATCAGTTCTTACACAACACACTTGCCTCCTTGGGAAACGAACTTGAACTTAATTTGTCATTAGTGGTTGGTTTTCCTAAACCGACACTTAATACTTGCCACTTTTACGCTCTTTTCCTAAAGAGTAGTAAAATCACTACATCATTTTGGCGTTGTTGCCGGGGAGGCATGTTGTGTTTTGATTTGAACAATTGTTGTTTTTATACTAACCATAATATCTATTTGTATTAGTAGCACTCTACTAATACGTATTATCGGTTTTCGTTTTTTGTGTGAATATTACTATATTGTATACGTAGAACAATAAATTCACAAGTACTCCAAAAGTGTGAAAACGCAAACTTGATTGGGAGGTCATTAATCAATCATTATATTCGAATCTCAAACAAGAAAGAAAAGGCAAAATAGATAAATACTTTCGTGAAGCTTAATTATGAAAAACACAAACTATAAGGTAGGTATAAGGCGGGTATTATAAAATATACCCTAAGGAAAAAGGCTCTTAAGTGCTTCGCTCCGCCTCGTTTCCCCGCTTGCTTGTGCGTGTTTAGATGAAAAGGGCTAATCGAGGGTTTGCCAACCAAAGTATTATCTAAGTATCATATATATATTTTCTTGGTTTCATTTGATTAAACCCTTTTGAACGTTTTGGTGTTCCACCAACGTTCTAAAGTCATCAAAGGCGTTCACTTCACGTGATTGTTTTCATTCCTTGAGGCTTCTTTAATCAAGAGATTTGATTAAGGGAGAGATTTGTAGAGTTTTGTCTACTTAATACAATCAAAAAATCCAAAAAAAGTAAAAACAATCAAAAATCCGAAAAAATTGAAAAAGTCAAAAACACCAAAAAGAATCTTCTTTACTCATCCCCACGTTGTACGTGACGTTTATGCTTACTCGTAATCAAGCAATACGTGCACGTAAACGTCGTAATCGAAAGGAAAACACACCAACACCAACACCTTTTAGTGAAGAGACTCCAAGTGAGGAACCCCTTGTAGAACAAGAAGCTATCATGGCTAATGTACTATGATGGAGTTGCTTCAAGAATCCACCGAGGGTTTTGGAAAGGCCATTTTGATTCCCGCCATCCTTGCGGAGAACTTCGAGATCAAGACGGGTTTAATGACTATGCTTCAAGCCAACAAGTTTCGCGGACACGAAACAGACAACCCACATTATCACATTAGGCAATTTAATCGTCTCACCGTGACTAGAAAGTTTAAGGATGTACCCCATGATGCCATTAAGATGATGTTGTTTCCATACTCGTTAGATGGACCCGCCAAGATATGGCTCGAGAAAGAACCCCCAAATTCGATTTTGACGTGGGGTGATCTCGTTTCTAAGTTTGTGAATCAATTTTTTCCACCATCTAAAACAACACATTTGAAAAACGAGATTTCATGATTTACTTAAAGGTCTAATGAGAGTTTTTCAATGGATTAGGAAAGGTTTAAGGAAATGTTACATGAATGTCCACACCATGATTTTTCCGAATTGCATCAAATTGACACTTTTTACAATGGGCTTAATGATCATGAATGAGATTACTTAAATGCCGCCGCGGGTGGTAATTTTTTGTGCAAAACGACCGATGAGGCTTTGAAAATCATTGAGAATAGGTCTAAGGTTTACAACCTTCGTAGCACACCGAGTGTTACCACTATGGGTTAGTCATCATCGTCTCGTAACACGAGTGCCTTGCAAGATGAAGCAAATGAGGAGAATCGGTTTTTCGATAGGTTTTCAACGCTTATGACTCATTGGAAAGCACAAGATGCTTTAAACTCCGCATCGGTTAAAGCGGTTGCAAAGAGTTGTATTTCGTGTGGTGGAGCTCGTGATTTTTCCGAGTGCATTACCGCGGATGGTAACACTTCGAGTGCTTATCTAGCCAGGGGAACTTATAACCAAAACGGTCAAGGTTCCCGCCCAAATCAAGCTCCACAAAATCAAAATGCTAACAACTATCGAAACAATCAAAATGGTGCTTATCAAGGAAATTCTCGTAACTACAACAAGGGTACTTATCAAAGTGGGAACAATGGGCAAATTTCAAACCAAAACCAAAACCGTGATTTTTAAACTACCACACAAGGTTTTCAAAATGCTCACACTAAAAATCTTAATGGAGAATGTTTGGATTATGCAAAGGCAAATGATGCTATGTTTGATAACATGCAACGTGAGATGATTAACTTAAGATCCGAGTTGAAAAACGAGCTTAAAAACGAACTTGCTAATGAATTGAAAAATCATGCTAATAAAATGGAAGGAAATGTTCAATGTCTCCAACAAAATCAACAAAAAATGGAGCAAGATCAACATGAGATTAAGCAAGAATTGTTAAAAGCGGATGCTAGGCAATCTAAGTTTGAAGATTGAATGGGAAAAATGTTTGAAGCTATCATGTGTAAACCTTCTTCTTCGGGTGGTCTTCCTAGTGATACCATCGTAAACCCGAAAGGAGAATTTAAGGTTATTACTACTCGTAGTGGTAAAACTTTCAAAGAACCAATTTCCCGTCCAAGTACTTCTACGGAGAAGGAAATAGAGAAAGAGCCCGAGGTGGTGGTCGAAAAGGAGAAAATTCCAATCCCACAAAGTACCGCTCAAACCACACCTACGGTTGAACCAATACCAATAGTGGAACCCAAGATTCCAAGGTCGTTTCCTCTGCCCCAACCCACACCACCCTTACCTTACCCTTCAAGACGAAACAAGGAAAAGGCACAAGAACGTAACAATTATCAATTTGAACTTTTTATGAAAATGTTTCGTGACTTGCATTTTAACATAAGTTTTGCCGACGCTTTGGTCATGATGCCTCTATTTGCCGCAAACTTCAAAAGTATGTTGAATAACAAAGAGAAATTGCAAAAGTCGTCTAGTTGTTCTTCGGTTTTTCTTAGCCGCATACCTCAAAAAGTCGTTGATCCCGATAAATTTTTAATCCCATGTGCAATACAAGATATGGAAGAATGCTACGCCTTGGCCGATCTTGGTGCTAGTATAAATTTGATGCCTCTTGAGATTTTTAAATCGCTCAATGTTCCTAATCTCACTCCTTCAATAATGTCAATCGAGATGGCCGATCATTCTACGATTCTAGCTTGTGGAGTAGCCGAAGACGTCTTCGTGAAAGTTGGAAAGTTTTCCTATCCCGTGTACTTTATCGTTGTTGACATCCCCATCGATCCTAAAGTTCCTCTAATTTTAGGTCGATCATTTTTGGATACCTCGAGAGCACTTATTGATGTGCATGCTAGGAAAATCACTCTACGTTTCAATGAGGAAGAACTCGTCATAAATGCAACTCAAAACTCTACGCTTTCTCATGTGTATTCTATCACGTCTTTGAACAATTTTAATTCCATCAAAAACATTTGTAAAAGAGTTTCAAAAAGAGTTTTAGGAGTTGTTGATAAAACCGATTTTCCGTCCCCTCCGCCGGTGGAGGTTAAGAGTGTTAAACCTACGTCTCCAATCACGGAAGATCCTTCGGATGATGAATATGTTGACCCCGATGGGGCGGTGTTCTTTGTTGATAAACTTTTTTAGAACTTGCCACCACCAAAACGATTTTCAAATGTGAGAATTTTTAGTGTGCCTAACATCGTTTTAGAAACACCAAATATTTTTGACATAATCAAATCGGGTTTCATAAGGAGTTTTCAAAAGATGAAAAAGGAAAAAATTTTGAATTGGATTTAAAAGATTTTTCTACTATTCTAACTCCGTCATCACCTCGTGTTTTGAGTGCTACAAGCTCGTCTTCTCCTTTTGACGATGCTTTGTGTGGACTTAGTGTGGGGGAAGCCCCTTATGTTCCCTCCCCTTTCTCCACGTAGGACGAGATATTTGATCCCGGAATTGCTTATAAATGGAAATCTCCGTCTTCCATCGATGAAATAAATGGAAAATACTTTCATTTGATTGGTGCGAGTCTACCTCGAGTAGCTCAATGTTTTTGTGACTTACCCATTGTCCCACCCTTCTATTTCTTCTCATCTATTTTCTTTGACCCCTTTGGGTTTGTTTTGGCACGTGTTGAAGTGGCGTTGGTTTGTTTATCCAATGAAAACGAGAACGCCATCTTCGATCCCGGTATTTTGCACCATCAAAGGACTTAGTCCTTAATACCGGTTGTTTTTGGGCCTTGTTTATCATGTAAGACCCACCAAAAATTGACCATACCATGATTATCCCTAAATGATCACATATATGGGGGTTCGAGTCGAGCTTTTGACTCGGTTATCAAAAACAAGGTGCCTCGTGGGGGAGTCCCATGCTTATCCCATGTACATATTATCGCTTTCTAATTAGTTTAACGTGAGGGGATTTGTGCCCTTCCAACCTTTGTTCCGTGATTATTTGTGATATGTGGTTTTTAGATGATCATGATCTTCACGATTGGAGCCTCTCGTGTTTGTTTTATGGGAGCACTCGATCGTTTGCTTTGAAGAATTTCTCAATATCCATGATATATCCTTTTATGTTCTAACCTTAGGTTTATAGCACACTTCATAAACGACTTTAAATTTAACGGTTACACCTTTTTCATGCTAGATTAAGCATTCGACTACGTCTCTAGTATGGGGGTTTTTTCCAACCCTTAGACTCGAAACACTGAGGATGATGTTTAACTTTAGTATGGGGGGTGAATAGATAGTTTCCTTGCCAAAACTTCACACTTTCTAAAGTTTATCTTTTTGTTTATCGTTTTGTTGCAAAATAAGGCTAAAAATGGCCAAATTTTAAAAATTTTCTCATGTTTTATAAGTGTTTAAAACACGAATGTAGATTTTCCGATAGCGAGAATAAGAGTAATTTTTTACTCGACCGTGCGTGTTGAGCACTTAGCTTCGATTCCTTAACTTTATATTAGGCTAAGTCTCTTAAATGAGGACGAGAAATGATAGAGTTAATTATAAGTTACTATGCTAAACGTAGAGTACTCATATTCTTTCAAAAACTCATGTGTTCTCGTTGTTTGTTTATTCTCCCTTCGCTTGTAAATATATTCTGCTTAATAAATATTGACTTAGCGGTTTAGTCTTGATTGTTGGTTTCTAGTCTTTTCTAGTAGCTTCCATGTAATTAAATTGGGAAGACATTACGGTATCGCCAGCGTCACGGTTTTGAAGTATTGGCAACCCGAATAATCGAAAGCTTCACCCAATAATAAGATTTCAAGTGCTCTCCTAAATCAAGCAAACAATTTGAAGCTCACAAGGCCGAAAAATCTATGCGAAATTGAAAGTGAATCAAGCCTTAATCTTTGAAGCATTAAAGATCCAAAAATCAGTTTTAGCGTGAGCATATACGTCTTTGGCCATAATAAACACCTCATGGCGAGGTTAAATAAAAGGCAAGGCAAGACCGAAGTCATAATAAAAGCTTCATGGCGAAGTTGAATAAAAGATGGAGGTAAACCTATGATAATAAGGCCCATCCGGTAGGGGGCGTATAAAAGTCTTGGTAATAAGTCTCATGTTCAAAACCGTTATAAAACCGTGTTTATCGATCCTTCTTGTTGACTTAATTTTTTTACATCGTTGTCTATTAGGAGGAGTTATTAATTCGATGGTCTTGGTTACACCGTTATGACTCTATTTTTAGACCTAAATCTCTATCATCTTATAAGTCAAACAATGTATCCTCGTGAAACATTCAAGACAAAATAAAATATAAGAGATACAACTTAGGAAAATGGGAGGATAAGTACGTGATTAGGGCATATGAGTAGTGTTAGCATTAATAACTTATAATGACAATGATCTCGTTGCACGCTTAGCATGAATTGGGGTGAAAATCGAGGACGAAAATTATTTCTAACGAAGCATTCACGTGTTCTTGTTCTATGAACCTAAACGTCCCATTTTGCGATGAAAATCATACATTATGTCTAAAACGCAAGTAGAAGTAATAGTAGTAGTGTAGCTAGTTTATCATTCAATAAAAATGCATAAAAATGAATTTTGGAGGTGCTACGATACTTTATTCTAGCATTTCGTGAGGGCACGACAATGGTTTAGTATGGGGGAGTGCTGAGACTGCTTTTATACATAGTCTCATCGTCCAAAATGGGCTTAAAATGCATAAAATATCATGAAAAATGCCAAATATATGCTTGTGTTTGTTACATGTGTATTTTAGGTACGGATATTGAGGAAATCACAAAAGATCACAAGAATCAAAGAAAAACGAACACGGGAAAAGAAGCCGCACAATGAACCATGCCCTAGTGTTGATTTTTCAAGAATAACCTTGAAGATTTAAAGATTATACAAGAAGGGTCCTCCAATATTGAAGAATTGAAACTTTAAACCCTTGTATATTCATAATTACAAGATTGGTCCTTAAAGTTTGTCAAAATTGCAAAAGGACCCTCCATTTTGAAGAATTGGCAAGTTTAGTCCCTCAACAAAACTAAATTGTCAATGTTGGTCCTCCTTATAGTCAAACATACCATGAAGACCCTCAAAGTTTAAAAATGTGCAAGATCAGTCCTTCAAATATCAAAGAAATACAAAACAAGTCCTTATAAACCCTTGTGAAAAGTTTTGTGGCCAAAATAGAAGTTTTGAAACTTTATTTACAAAGGATTCCAAGTTTCGGGCTGAAAAGAAGGAAATGAATGGAAGAAGAAAGATTGGGGACCAAAGCTGCCAAGACATCCATACTTACCTTAACCACTCACATGTTGCCACCTCACCCACCAAATCCCCTCAACCAATCAAAACCCACCCAACTGCCACCTCACATCCCACTCACCACTTTTATAACTAATTAATTAGTTAAACTTAATCCGGCGCCTAAACACATGTTTAAAAAACAAATCAGATCAAAAGCCTTGTTCTTCATGTTCATCACACGAATTGGGATTTTTCTAATCATGTTGAATTAAGCCCAAATACTTTCCAGAAACATGATTAGGGTTATAGTAATCCTAACCCAACTCTTAAACCCACATCATCATCAACTCACATGTATCACCACCCTTCCCCTGCCCCACTTTTCACCTCCAAACAAAAACCATGCAGCAAATCAACGCCCCAAGGCCTTGCTTATTTTCTAAGCATGTATTGGACGTCCAAGATCACCCTTATCCCACTGGCATCACATGTATTACCTTCCAAGTCAAAATTCAGTCAACAAAGTTCAAAAACCTCAAGGGCATTTTTGGGACTTCAAGCATTAGGGTTTTATGTTTTTATCAGTTCTTAGCTCACATGTAAGGCTCTATATAAAGCCATTAGGTCACAACATAGCAACTTGTTCTTGGTTTTCCTTAGTCAAAAATCTGTAAAGCCTTTGTTTCTAGTGAATGAAAAAAGTGTTTGATTTTGTGACGAATTCCAAGTTCCAAACCTTACTTTCTGTTGTTATTGATATATGTTTGTGGTTTTGGAGTTTGAAAGATTGTTTTCAAAGATTGTGCAAGTTTTTGCAAGTTTTCTAAAAACCTGATTTTTTTTCTAAGTCCTTGTTCAAACACTTGAACTTTTTGGGCTATAAGTTGGTCATAGCACCCTGATAAAGAGTTATCAAGGTGTTGTGAGGCTTGTGGTTTGGGAAGCATCAAGGGGTGGGGAATCAAGCTTGAAAGATCTTGGTTATTTCCATCTTCTGTTTTATATAATCTGTGTGTTACTAATCTTGTTGATCTTAGCAGCTTGTTGGAAGCTTGTGGTTGTTAAGCTACCACATAAGCTCAAACATACGTGAGTGTGGATGTACATTCATGAGGTTTGTCTTAAGTCCTTGAAAATCTGATAAAAAGGGTGTTCTAAGTGATTTTGTGATTCTGATGGTGTTTATGTGTTCTTATGCCTGTAAATTGGTTCTTGATTCATATGTTGTGTGTCATGATACTTATTTGGGCTTAAAACAGTCTTGAGAATACTTTGGCTTTGTTAAAAGTGGTTTTAAAAAGTTAAAAGGGTGTTTGGGGTTGTCTGTGGTTCAAGTTTGTATGGTTTTGAGTTGGTATTGTGGTGTTGTTTGAGTGTATATTTGTTGTTAAGGTGCTTGTGTTCTGATATCTGCATAAAATCTTGAAAACTTGTTGTTTTGCTTTGAAGCCTTGTGCACACCTAGTTTGCATGTTAACCTAGGGCTAACAAGTGTTAAATCATTTTTATTGCAACCTGTGTGATAGATCTGAGGCCTTGAATTTGGATTTGGTGTCAAGTAGATCAGCAAAGAGTGTTCTTGTGTTCATCATTGTTCATCAGTAACTGCTATTGCTTAAATCTTGTTCATAAGTAGGATTTATTGCATGAAATGAGTTAATCTGTGTATCATTAAGTTATATTGAGCTTGTTTGTTCATTTGGTGGTTTGTGGTCTGCTTATTCTAGCTTAAAAGTAGCTTATTATCACCAGATCTGCTTTTTACAAGTTTGTGCCATGTCTATGGACTAATTGGATTAACTGTATCATTTGTCTTATTGGAATTGTGTTTTATTGCTTGATTGTGACTCCTTACAACTCACTGGTTGTAAGGGTGCCTTGATTGTCCAACAAAACCAAGTGAAACTCTCTAAATCTTAATGTCAAAAAGTCAAGGCAGTGGGAACTCTTTTCCCCTGTTGCTAGCCACTGCTAGTTATAATTGGTCAACAGCTTATTACTTGTTCATTCTAGCTTATTCCAATGTGGAACAACTTATCCTTTGTAATAGGTCTTAATATTTTGAGCTTATAAGTCATTATGGAAGTTTACAACTTTTGGTTTTAGGTTTTGACTAGAAAACGACTATTTTGTCTTTTTCAAAATCAACTTTTTGCTTATTTCAGCTTATTGAGTGTGCTTATTGGAAAATTGTTTGTTGATTAAGCTTATTTAAGCTATTTGTGACTTATTGCAACTTGAACCAGCTCTTGAAATAGCCTAGAACTCAAAAACGACTATTTTGTCGTTTTGTGAAGAGAGCTTTGGCTTATTTCAGGCTTATTCCTTGAGCTTATTTCACGTTTCTTTTTGCAAATAGCTTATTTAGGTCAAGAGAAGGACGTGGGTAAAATTTTAGCTTATGGCATCAACTTATAGCTTAATGGGCCAAAAACCCATTAAGAATAAGCTGTTTTGAAATAAGCTAACTTAAGCTCATTTTCAGCTTTTGGGCCTTTGGATAATTGTGTTTAAAATCAAGTTTTAAGCTTAACTAGAGCTTTTGGGCCATTTCTGAGAACTTTTTCTTATTGGGCCCAATTCTAAGCCCATTAAGGGATTGTTTTGTCATTTAGCCCATTTTAAGGCCCAATAGGGGTATTTTGTAATATCAAGTTCATTTATGTATTATTTTTGTTAAATAAACTAGTTTGCAACTTCTTAGAATTTATTATAAATTTTGGATTTTTATTAATATTTTATTATTATTTTATTATTAAAAATTAAAATTTATATTTTTCAAAGTTTTACATTTTTCCTAGTTTAAATACATTAAGTTAGGAATATTAAAATTTTTAGCTTAATTTTATTGTCATTAGATTAATTTTTAGAATTATTTTAAGTTTTAATAGTTTTTAATTGTTTTTAGATAGTTTTAATTAATTTTAAAATTTTCAAAAATAGTTTTAAATTTAGTTAAGTCATTTTAGAGGTTTACAAATTAAAAAATCTCATTTTGGGATTTTTGTTAATTAAATTGATTTATTGGGCTTTAATTAGCATTAAAAAATTAATATTTAAATAAATAAAAGGTTTGAGTGATTTCTGATTTTTTGTAAACTCTATTATATTTTTTAGGATTTATTACAATTTTCTAGGAATTTTTAGGGTAATTTTTTTAATTTAGTGACTTTTTACGGTTTTACGTGCACGACTTATCGTCTTAGTTTAATTCATAATCGTAACCGTCATTCTTTTCTAATCTCTTCTCTTCTTTTCTTTTTTTCATAAATCATAATCACATCGTTAATCAATTCTTACACAACACACTTGCCTCCTTGGGAAACGAACTTGAACTTAATTGGTCATTAGTGCTTGGTTTTCCTAAACCGACACTTAATACTTGCCACTTTTACGCTCTTTTCCTAAAGAGTAGTAAAATCACTACATCAGTCATCAAGAAGAAAGTCGATCGAACTTAAGTGATTTAATAAACCTTTCTGATTCTGATCATTATATTAAGTTTGTTCCTCAAAAAGAAATTTCCAAAGAACAAAAGATGTATACAAATGTTCCACCAGCGAGTCCTGAAATGGAAAAGAAAGTTTCTTTAAAAAGGGGTTTCAAAAAGCAATCAATTTTGTTAGGAAAACAAATTTCGGATGAAAAACGTAAATGGGATGAGAAAAGTAAAAGTGTTCAGCAATTTGAGTTTATAAAACAAGGGGTTTTAAATTTGTACAAAGGTGTCGTCGATTATGAAAAAGTTTCTAGAGATACCGTTTGGAATATTAAACCTAACCCACAAGTAGAAGTCGTCATTCAACAATGTATTGTTCCAACCATCCATGATCTTTCAAATAATATGGAAATGTTTTATAACGCTCTCACTGAGGAAATGTTAACTGATTGAAGATATGTTAAATCCCTTGAAGATGAAGTTGATTTTCTTCAAACTAAATTAAAGACACAAGAACACCAACTTTCTAACGAAATTGATTGACTTTCGGAGGAATACTTTTATGCTGACCATATGAATGCTATACTTGGTGTGTATACCGATCTTGATCAATATTGTCATGTAGCATGTCTAGTGTCAAAAAGGGACGAGAAATGTCACAATCTTGAAGTTGAGCTTTCGAAACAAATTCAGTCATATAACAAACTTTCGAAAAGTTTTTCCCACCTTGAGAAACACTCCATTTCTCTTGAACTTGCTTTTCAAAAAGGTGAAAAATCTCATAATCATAAAAAGTGTCAAGAACTGGCAGCTTCTTCGGTTCGTCAATTAAATGAAAAAGGTTTCGAAATAAATGATTTGAAAGCTCAGCTACAAGAAAGGGACATAGCCATCAGTGAACTACAAAAACTCATTGAGAAAATGAAAGGAAAGTCTGAATTGGGTAAACCATCCGCCGTTCGTCAACCGAATGCGGTTAAATGCCCTAGATTATCTATCTTGGGCAAACCCCCCATAGACTTTGCCTAAGCTAGGAACTGATAAGAGCACAAATGTGATAGCACCTGGAATGTATAAGATGAACACTAGGTCCACTCAAACTGGAACATCGCGGTTACCTCAGAATACTAGGAAAACTAATCAACGTGTGTCTTCTTCTACAAGAGTAACTCCCACTACTAGCGTTAGCGGACCACAGCTTAAGAGCACTAGAATTCAAGATAGAGTCATGCCCAACAATAGTCAAGGGAAGAAATGGAAGTAGAAGACCACCGTTGGAATTTTAAGGTTTCTAAGAATAAAACGTCTGTAATTGCATGTAATGACAGATTGAATGTTAAGACTTCGAATGTTGAATTTGTTTGTGTTAATGTGGAAAATGTGTTCGTTCTTTCAATCATGATGCTTGTGCTTTTAATAATAATGGTGTGAATGCTAGAACTAGGAAGCCTATTCTTGTGCCCACTAGTACTAGAAACCCTACAAGAACTTTGAACCAATCCACGGCTCAACCACTTAAGAAACTAAGTGCATTAGAATCCACTACTCAGCGTAAACAAACATGTTAAAGAAGCTTTATGAGAACATGAGTAGGACATGTAAACGGGGGTACTCAAGATTTACACCATCCGGATACAAATGGGTCCCTAAGACAACCACTATTCTAATTGGGTCTATGAATGTTAGCTTGCCTTTAGAATTTGTATCTAGGCCTACTAATATTTTAGAACCCACCTCTATCAAGGGCTCCTATTTGTCAAACTTTACATTGTCTTCTAATTCTTATGCAGCTCGTCGAGATCATTCTCTTCATAATGGACTCTGGATGCATAAAGCACATGACGGGCAATCTCAAGTTTCTCAGTAATTTCGTGGAGAAGTTTCTGGGTACGGTACGGTTTAGAAATGATCAGTTTGCACCGAAACTCGGATATGGAGATTTGGTTCAAGGAAATATCACTATAAAACGGGTTTATTACGTCGAGGGACTGAATCACAGTTTATTCTCGGTTGGTCAATTTTGTGATGCGGATTTGGAAGTGGATTTTCGGAAAACTACTTGCTATGTTAAAGACTACGATGGGAATGACCTTCTTACAGGTTCTCGTGGTTATGATCTCTACACAGTAACTCTTCAAGATACATCTTCATCAAATCCAATTTGCTTAATGGTCAAAGCTTCATCCTCTCAAGCATGGTTATGGCATCAACGTTTATCACATCTCAACTTTGACACCATCAACTTGCTTTCGAAGAATGATATTGTGACCGGTCTTCCTAAGTTAAAATTCATCAACGACCATCTTTGCTCTTCGTGTGAGTTGGAGAAGGCAAAACGGAAGTCTTTCAAAACAAAGACTACCCCAAGCTCAAAAGGACGATTAGAACTTCTACACATGGATTTATGTGGTCCCATGCGTATAGAGAGTATCAACGGGAAAAATTATATTCTCGTGATTGTTGATGATTACTCTAGATACACATGGACTTTCTTCTTAAGGTCCAAAGATGAAACACCAGAGGTTCTTAAAAACTTTCTCAAGATGATACAACGCAATCTTCAAGCTCAAGTCTTAACCCTAAGAACGGATAGGGGTACTGAATTTTTGAACAAGACTCTGCAATCTTACTTTCAAGAAGAAGGCATCGAACATCAAACTTAAATTGCTCGAACTCCTGAACAAAATGGCGTTGTCGAAAGACGGAACCGCACTTTGGTTGAGGCAGCTCGAACAATGCTTTCTGCATCAAAGTTACCACTATTCTTCTGGGCTGAAGCAATTGCAACTGCATGTTATACTCAAAATCGTTCTCTCGTAATCCCTAGACATGAAAAGACACCTTACCACATCATCAATGGCAGGAAACTTACTGTTAAATTCTTTCACGTATTTGGATCTTCATGCTACATTCTTAAAGATGGTGAGAATCTCGACAAGATGAAAGAAAAAGGTGATGCATGTATTTTTGTGGGGTATGCTACATTGTCGAAAGGATATCGAGTTTACAACAAGAGAACAACGATTATTGTCGAAACAATTCATGTGAACTTTGACGAATTGCCACAAATGGTACTTGAACACAACAGCTCAAGTCCCGCTCCTCAATGTCCAGCAATGGCACCTACACAAAACAGTGTACGTCCCGTGCAAGAACGTCAAGAAAGCACTCCTACAGCAGACTCGATGGATACGACACAAATTAATGAGTTGGTTGATTTATATGATCCAATGTTTGATGAATATTACTATGGAAACAATCAAGTTGTGTCAAAGCCTTCCGATGTCAATATTGTTGATGCACTCGCACAAAGTCAACAAGATACAACTGGATCTACTTCAGCAACCGTTGCTCAAGAGACAATTCCATTAGATACTTAACAAACTAAAGAAACTGTCATACAACCAACATCACCAACCGTCAATGCTGAAGGAGAAAAGAACAATCAAGCAGTCGATGCACAATTAGACGAAGAAGAATTTATCAACCCGTTCGGTACACGTGTGAGACCCCCAAAATCTAACATGGAACAACTAGGCAACGAGGGGGTAACACGTCATAGTACAAGAAACAATGAATTATAGTTCATACAAAGCTGACGAAATAAAAACATGTACATTACATCATAAAAGGTCAGAGTTTTTAAACATAGGTCCCAGAGTTTTAGAAGCGGAAAATTATATTATTTCGTCTCGATTTATAACATAAAGTTTCCCAAAAGATAGAATAAACTCCTGACAGTTTTTACTAAAAACAGTCTTATAAAAGCATCACAGAAATCTCCAAGCTGCGATAATATCATGCGGGCTCCCATCCAAGCAAAGCTAAGTAATAATACCTAAGATTAAACATGTAAAATCGTCAACATAAATTTGAGTGATATTCATAGGTTTAGCAGTAAAGGTGTGAAACACAAGCATTCATTTGTAAAACAAGTAGTATGGAGTACGGTTATATACGTCAACCATAGTCCGAAATCATTATTATTGTTGTTTAGTTCATGAACCGAAGCTTAACTACGTAAGTATTCAGCCTAAATACTCAGTTATAAACAAATATTAGTGCGTCAAGGTAATCGGGATGGGGATAGTCAATCCCGATGGATCCACCCACAACATTCACGCTTCGCGCAATGCACACCGGATAATTAACAGTTCATGATCGGAGAGATGAAACTCAAGGCTAGCCTAAAAGCAATAATAATATTGAAAACCTGAAATCATACATGTTCCTGGATAGCATACAAGTTCTGGATAGCATACAAGTTCTGGATATCATACAAGTTCTGGATAGCATACAGTTTTTAAATGGTTGTGTTACACCATGTAAAATCTCACCCCGTGTTTAGAAACCATGTATAAGTAAAAAGGGGCTATGAACTCACCTTAGCCACGTGGTAAGTTAATCACGGTACTCAGCAACTGAGTAGAAACAATGGTAGTGAGACGATCACCGACGATATGGATGCTCGGGGAAACACGAAAACCTCAACCTATCAAAATAAGGCGCGCGTTAAGACTCGAACTCAAATATCGATATGTACCAAATATAATATGACTCAAATGTTTTCAAAGTATTCATGTTTCAAAACCATTGACACAAACCAAATGAATTCATACTAACCATTTATTCCAACACTACACGTTAAAACACCTGTATACTTGAAATTGACCCGTCATAAGACGCCAAGTCAACGCAAGTCAAACTATCCTTATACAACGCTCGGACCAGTAGCTAAGTCCTTTGTATAATGACTAAGCACTTGAATAAGTCACCATGTCCGATGATGAATACTCAAACTCACGCAACACAAACATCGAACTATGTGTCCAAAGTTAAAATCAGCAAGTACACCCCGAATGTACACACCGATCTACCCTATCTAGACTTGTCCGTTTTAGATGAAACTTGGTGTAAAAGTCACTTATAACCTTTATAAGACCTCACCAAAATTTGAGCCAAAGTTCACACTTTAAAACCCATCAGCTCGACACTATACTTGACCCAAAAATTTGGGACAGATTTGTATACGTATTTTATAAAACCGTTTGGACCACTTAAAAAGTACTAACTCGACAATCCGTCTTTTGAAACCACTACTAGACTCATCAAACTAAGTTTGTAAACTTTGAAAAACAGTAGTTACATTTATCTAACCAAGCCTAAAGTCCCCGAGAGTCGACCCAAAATCAGCCACAATTTCGGATTGTGCCGACTTGCGTCTCCCGGTACACGAATACTAAAACTAGCATAA
Organism: Glebionis coronaria; assembly: GCA_025667525.1. NCBI lineage: Eukaryota > Viridiplantae > Streptophyta > Magnoliopsida > Asterales > Asteraceae > Glebionis > Glebionis coronaria. The sequence goes on from CM046874.1 coordinate 376,832,226, forward strand.
CTTTTGACTCGTAAAGAGTTATAAGCTCTATCTTATACCAAAACGAGCGTCTCGGAAACTCTACAACAATATCAAATAATCTCAGCCTATCTCAGAACTTAAACCCATGAAACAATCTATTTTAAGCTGCTGTCCCAAAATACCCTTTTAGAAAACATGACAAATAAATTTTCCCACCAAAGCTAATCATTCCCATACCTCTAGGATCACTATACCATCATACCCATCAACCAAACACTCCTAAAAACACTTGCATGTAAAATTTTAACAAAGATCAAATATCAAAATAACATTTTTAACATGAAAATATGATGATCCTACCTAGATCAACACATGCATGATGATTTAAACATAAATCAACCATGAAATCATAATATCTTTGAAAGTTGATGCATGTGCTTAAAGTTGGTACCATTAGAATCACAAGAAAAATTTAGAAATTGGTCTTGTCTTTGTTTTTAATGAATCAAGGTGGATGATGGTGAATTTGTGGTGTTTTATGGTGGTGTTCACGGCAAGGAGGGGTAGGAGAGAGCGTTTATGTGTTTTTTTTAAAATGATTATATGTATGTTATGGTGGAAGTAAACTTTTGGTTTATATATGGTTTAAGTGTAGGGGCCATTGTTGTCAAGTTTAAAACTTGTGGACTTAAAAACAATTAATAGTTTAAAGGGTAGAAAATGGCTATTGGTAAATATTGAAAATATTTACGGGGCTCGGGTTTCGTAAAAATACTTTTCAAAAGTTACAATGCATCATAAAAATGATTATATGATTTTCCGACACGACTTAATACGTAATTAAAACAAAATCGTCGAAAATATTAATTATCGAAACAATCGATAATAAAATATAAAGTTTTGGGCATCCGTCGGTATCGCGATCACTAGGAATTCTCGTTGTACATTGATTCTGAATAAACTCGTTGTAAAACGCACGCGGGTGATTTTCAATCAAAAACTTTGATTTAAATTAAATATGGAAAAATAAAATAATAATTTTATAATTCCATACAAAGTATGTCAATGATCAGAAAATACTTGAAAGGTATAATTTATTGAAATTATCATGATCTCAGGATTTACATATAACAATACCAGAAAACGTAATACGTTGGAAAATTCAAGAAACACGATTAAAAAGAATAAAATAATGCTGGGAAAGTACGGGTTCTCACAGTCTTCCCCCCTAAAGGAACTCTGGTCCCCAGAGTTCTCCTGGAAACAGTGGAAGATGCAAACAAGAGGTGGTACAAAGTGTAGAACAAATTTATTGCTTCCCAAGTAATTTCTGCACCACGGCGAATCTTCACAGTTAGAATTCACTACGCTTCAGTACGGAGAAATATTCAAAAAAATAGAATTGTTGGAAATACGTACGATAAACTAACAAGAATGAACACAAGAATCGCTTAAATGGACAAGGTGCGTTAAGATGAATCAAAGTTGTAAATCAACAAGGAGTCGCAATTCGTGCAACTGTAAAACGTGACAATCTTAAAATGTAAGAATCTAGTCACAAGCGAAATAGAAGGGAAAAAAATGAATAACATATGATCATTTAAGATACAAGCTGTCAAAATCAGTTGTCTAGTATTTTGGTATTACTTCAAAAGTTAGTTTAAATATTTTCTTGATTAAAAGAAAATTTACAAGGTGTAGTGATTTAAAATCAAACTATCTGTATTTAGAGAGCATGATGTTGCTATATCATTTTCTTGATTAGGATTTTCAAAATAAAAGTTAAACAGTTCAAAATAGTAATGGTTATCCTGATCGGCTTAAGAACTTTTGGGTGACTACATGAAATTATCGTTAAAACTCTGGTTTATCGTTACCATTAGAGAAAATTCAGATTTTCCAAGTTATTTAGAAACATTATTTACAAATTATAAATTAATTTAATTAGTTCATTATATTGAAGATAAAGTATGATAAAATCAAATACATTAAAAGATACAGCTTGACATAATCTGATTTTCAAAAGGTGACAAGACATCAACTAATATGAATCATATAAAGGTCAGTAACACAAGGGAATAAAACGAAACTCATATCAATTCTTTACAAACATGATAGTATAGTCGCGTCAATGATAAAAATAATAAGAAACAAAGGATTATAGCAAGTCATCACTTCTTGAGTGCAGTTGGTGACACCAATAACGGCTTATTAAGTTCTCATTAGTCAATACACAATCGAAAGAGAAAAGACACACAAAAATTTCCGAATCACAAAAATTCTTAAGAAGTTTCTTGATAGTAATTCCAGTAAAATGAACAACATTAGCAATGAAAGATGAAATCAACACATGGTTCACACGAACGAATTTCAAGACAATAAAGTCTAACACACATCATGAAAAATACACGTAATCATCGTTCACGTCCAGTCATAAATCATTAATCGCGTCCAGAGACGTTTCGAAGGTCTACCAAGATAGATAGAGATGGTCGATCATAGAAGCATAACAACGTTAAAACTTTTAAATCTGGTACCAATGGTAAGAATTTAGGAAAACGGTAACGAAAATTGTATCATGAGGATGATGAGGTAACAAGTAAAGCAAAGATTGTTGAGTAGTGAAATCTGTGCTTGAGGCATGTACTTTGTTCAAGAAAAGATAAGGGTTCATGTGTGTAGGTCGCGAACTGTTGTTACTCGCATAAGATGTAAAAGTTTTCAAAATTTACATTTATCTAACTTTTTAAGAAACATAACTAAAAAGTTGATTCTTGGTTAAATATTTAAGGTGACTACTATTTGGTCTTGCATGGCTCCTTCTAAATTAAGCATAGGTGATCAGGCCATGCATAATTTAAGACTAGCAATGCGATGCTCATCTTCGTCAAATCAGTATTACATATTATATGATGTAAAATATGTATATAATGTCATTTGTAAAAACATGAATCAAAATAACATATGAAACTTTTCGCCACTAAGTTACTGGATAGATATTTAATTCAACAATTTGTTTTGTTACAAGGGTTCTTCATAAGACCAAAGTAGAATAAATTATAAAATACATTGTAAAATTAATATAAATTAATTCTATAAGATAACCTTCAAGTAATTTTTAAAGTCTAAGTGGAATATTATATAAAATGATTTGCAAACAATATCTGTTTGAGTGTATATGGTAACTTGTAAAATAGCGAGTGGGTTACATGAGGGTAATAAAGAGTAGTTCAAGACGGTCAATGAAATGGTTACAAGATGATAAGGTTTCAAGAGGTTTAGTTGGAGTGGTTATGAGTCACGTGTCAAGGTGACAACGAACAATACGAAAGCAAGAACTTCAACCTCGGTCCAATTCAGTGGTACGATAGAAGCAAAGAACGACAATATAGAATGACAAATAAGTCATATATAAAAGAAAGGATAAAGGAATCCGTATGTGCACATCGTAATTTATATGACAAAAATACACTTTTAAGAAAGTAGAACATCAGTTAACAAATAGTACAATCACTCCGAAAAGTTTCTATATTAGGAAGTTACCGAATTTCAAAAGTTCAAGATCTATGTATATGTATGACCGAACTCAAAGTTACTATTTTATACTTGTTCAAACGCAATCATTGTTTTTAGTTTGCAAAATATCATTAGTTAAAGTTTTACGAGCTCAAACAAACTCAAAAACGCTTCAATCCATATTTTTAAATTTTATCAGTTTTGTTCCTTTTTCAGTCAATTTGACTTTTTTTTTTGGGTTTGACTAGACCAATTGATTCACTAAATGAAATTTTAGGACTCGAAGTCTAGACTAGTTTGGTGTAAAACGATGTTTTGAACAACTTTCTAGTTTTACTCGAGACTTGAAACGGATAAAAAATGGACGAAAATGCCCTTGCATTAAATCTGTCAGCAAAACGATATTTTGGAACTACGCAAAAATAAGTTCTTAAATTTCACAATCTCAAATGAGCGTAACCTGCTCGATTTTAATGTTTACTGGTAAAACATTATGTCCTAAACGAACTTCTCGTCAGGTAAAAATATATTTTTATGTCTAAGGCTATAAAAATATTTTCTCGACACGGTTAAATTCCCTGTAAAGTTTCTGTACAAAGTATATTTTTCGACACAACTTGAAATTAAATCCAATTTCATAACAACCCAGAATTAATGTACACACAAGACTTGTGGATTCCATAAAGACGAAAGAAGATAAACTGTATAATTAATCATGTAAAGAAAACACAATATGGAAATGGTTCAAGAATACCAATCAAAATCAAAGAAATTTGAGACGGCGCATGACATCCGTGTCTTCGGCTGCAAGATGCAATGCAGGAAGGTCTCCTGGCGGCGTGATTTTCCAAAATCACAAGACATAACGAGAAAGAAATAGAACATTAACAAGTCGCACTCCTGAGGGAGGATGTTTAATGAAAGGGAGGGTACAAGTTTATAGGAATATGATTACATTCCTAACATTTGCTACACAATAAAAGATGAATCTCAAGATGACAATGATGGTTTCAAGGTACAAACGGACGTTGTAACTCGAAGTCGAAACGTAGAATGGTCAATGAAATAAGATGTAATCCATGTACAATTGTCGTGTAAAACGGTGGCGTAAAGGTAAATCAAGATTATGAAAACCCACAATATTATTCAGGTACTGATTCAACGAATGTTTCGAGATGTGTGACTCACATGGTGTCCTTTAATCTTTTTCGGAGACACATTGAGCTACACAATGGTCTATAGACTAGACATTTAATCACAAATGGTCGACAAGCAAATTGGATATCTAAATAGATATCTCAAAAGAATCGAACAATGAAAGCAACACGCACGGTAGTAAAATGAAAATCAAGAGTTTCATCGAAAACAACACTTCTTAATCCCGAACAATGGTATCTCGAGAGTATGCACAACATGTAACAGTGAATCATGAAAAAAAATAGACGGTTCAAAACGAACGAGTATATGAAGTCAGTCGTATCACCCATAAACAAGATACCAATAGTACTCAGAAAAGTGAGTATGAAAAGTCAACCGCATACGCGCTCTGAATATAAGTATGTAACGTCATAACAATATAATATCATCGTAACCAGATCAGTTCACAAGAACAAGAATTCCATAAATATAGTAAGAGCAGATGTAATCATAGTAATATTGAATGATAATCCATGAAGCACAAGGCTTTGAAAAGACATAGTAATTATCGTCATTAGAGTAATGTAATATTTCAACATGTAATAAAAAGATTAAATACTATAGCGATAATTAAAAGTAAATAATAAGGATTAGAGAGTTACCCGCAAAGATATCGAACAGCAATGGCAGATTCTGTGTTTGACACTTAGAAACAATAAAATATTTGAACTTTCGGTTATAGACTAAGTTTTTGAAAATGACTCAGTTCCCTATAACCATCACTCTGATACCAATCAGTGAGACCCCCAAAATCTGACATGGAACAACTAGGCAACGAGGGGGTACCACGCCATAGTACAAGAAACAATGAATTATAGTTCATACAAAGCTGACGAAATAAAAACATGTACATTACATCATAAAAGGTCAGAGTTTTTAAACATAGGTCCCAGAGTTTTAGAAGCGGAAAATTATATTATTTCGTCTCGATTTATAACATAAAGTTGCCCAAAAGATAGAATAAACTCCTGACAGTTTTTACTAAAAACAGTCTTATAAAAGCATCACAGAAATCTCCAAGCTGGATAATATCTTGCGGGCTCCCTGATCGACGTCGAAGTGCCGGTCAAAAATAACCTAATTACCTTATACTAGATAGGGTAAGCGGGTATCGATCCACGAGGACTATGTGGTTTTAGTTTAAGTCTTGGGGTGATCACTGATCAATAAAAGTTTTGGTTTTAAAATCTAACAACTAAAATACTTTTAATAATAAAAATGCTGATTAAAAATTAAAATACTTATTAAACTAATAATAAAGCTATAAAAATATAATAAGGGTGTAAACAATTAAAAGAAAAATGTAATCTCTTCCAGCTCTCAATATTTATGGTTGATCACACTTATGGATTATCGAAACTTTTTAGAACCGATTACAAAGATTATTTTGACTTAATATGAATGAATTAATGTCGGCATTTATTATGTTAATCAATGACTCGCGATAATAAATCTTATATAAATCCAATCAGTAGTTATGTTTTAATAATTTATTTAGGTAAAACTTATGTTTATTATACGACCATCTTTTTTTTAACTAAAATAAAATAAGTATGAATCGTTAACTAACAATAAATTGTCTCACACAAATAATTAAACATAATATTAAATCAATAAAAATAAATTTTAAATAAATCATAAATCAATGTAATAAAAATATGATAACCCAAAAGCAATGATCAAATCATAAATAAAGTTACCGGAAGGAATTACAACAAAATTAGCCGGACATCGTGGGGTATTCAGCCCAAATAATATCAACCATCATCATCTTAATAAAACAAAGAATCCTTTTTACTCCCTTCTTTTGGTTTTTGCGATTTGTTGACAAGATCCCCAGTGACAATCAATGATTTTTTTTAATACTAATCGTGTCTTCAAAAGTCCCCCCCACCTGCACCTAATCTTTTCTTTTATTTATTTTTTGGTCGACTTTTTTCCCTAGCTAACTTCACTTCTTTTTTAATATTCGGTTCCTTCTTCTTTTTGTCCTCCTCCATCTTTCAATATATATATGACTCTTGCCGTCTTTTTCCAGTGATAGTGTTTAATGGGCCCCTTTTTAATTCCTTTTTTTTCTTTTGCACAAATAAACTTTGGCCCAATTAAATATAACCCATAGCCAATAATTTCTCAAAAAAAGCCCGGACAAATAAAAGATGACCGAAAATATTGCGACGCGCTCAAATCTTTTTCTTTAATATTTTTTCTTCATTTATCGGCGCTCACAATGTCTTTTCTCCAAAAAATTAATTAAGCGGCCATTTTATTCCATTTCGCTCGTAACCTACATAATCACAAAACACACTCAAAGTATATATATAACAACAAATAAATATACAATTATGCTAAATTAACATGCTATGAGGTGAATGCAAAATACACCGATTAACTCCTCTCAACTTAACTTTTACCGTCTCGAGTAAAAATAAAATAAAAATATACAAGCATGTTAATTTCATAATTTTAATCATACTATTGAAATTTCATCAAAAAGATCACATTCAACCTAATACACTAATAACCATCCTACATGACAAATAATCCAAAATGATTACCAATATTTTTGTCCTTCTTAAACACTTAGCATAACCATTCCCATTGACTCCATTTACTTTATGTTTCATATAATTAACCATGTGTCCAACGTACCTATTACACACCTATAATCAATATAAACATTAATCTAAAACAAGAGGTGAGAATATCGTACACCTTTTATAACATTGGAGTTTTTATAGCATAAGAGCACATCATAAGCCATCATACTTTAGCTTATATACTTCTACTTCCTTTCTTTTCTTTTTTTTCAAATTTGTTTTTCATTTTTTTTTCTTTCTTTCATTTTTTTCACTTTTTTCACTTTTTTTTTCACATCACACATAAGCTCTTCTTTTTAGCCATCCGGGACCGTTTCTTATACAAGTCATCCCGAACGCTTTATACACTCCTTTCAAGGTTGATATAAAGACCAATTATTCAGAAAAATGAATATCTATCCTATAGGTACATACTAAGACACATTGGCACATGAGAACCGGTTAATTAAGTCTGTTTAATTAAATGGGAACAGTTATACTTCGTGCCTACTGGTACATCACATGATGGAATTATCTACCACATAGTCTAATTATATAATGCACTAAATGTAGGGACCATTGTTGTCAAGTTTAAAACTTATAGACTTAAAAACAAAATAGTTTAAAGGATAGAAAATGGCTATTGTTAAATATTAAAAATATTTACGGGGTTCGGGTTTCGTAAATGATTATATGTATGTTATGGTGGAAGTAAACTTTTGGTTTATATATGGTTTAAGTGTAGGGACCATTGTTGTCAAGTTTAAAACTTATAGACTTAAAAACAAAATAGTTTAAAGGATAGAAAATGGCTATTGTTAAATATTAAAAATATTTACGGGGCTCGGGTTTCGTAAAAATACTTTTCAAAACTTACAATGCATCATAAAAATGATTATATGATTTCCCGACACGACTTAATACGTAATTAAAACGAAATCGTCGAAAATATTAATTATCGAAACAATCGATCATAAAATATAAAGTTTTGGGCATCCGTCGGTATCGCGATCACTAGGAATTCTCGTTGTACATTGATTTTGAATAAACTCGTTGTAAAACGCACGTGGGTGATTTTAAATCAAAAACTTTGATTTAAATCAAATATGGAAAAATAAAATAATAATTTTATAATTTCATACAAAGTATTGTCAATGATCAGAAAATACTTGAAAGGTATAATTTACTGAAATTATCATGATCTCAGGATTTACATATAACAATACCAGAAAACGTAATACGTTAGAAAATTCAAGAAACACGAATAAAAAGAATAAAATAATGTTGGGAAAGTACGGGTTCTCATAACACCGGTACGCGAAGTCGGAGAGTCTTCTACTCAACATGCTGATCCGTTCAACATGCATACATTCTACCAATGATATCCATCTACTCACCATTAGACACGTGATCATCCATTGGAACAAGTCATTGGAAATCCTTCACAACCGGTTCGAACACGCAGACAACTCGCAACCGATGGCGACGTGTGTATGTATGCACTCACTGTGAGTTCAAATGTACCTACAAACATCAAGCAAGCCATGACTGATCATGCGTGGATTGAATCAATGTAAGACGAAATTCATCAGTTTGAACGCCTAGATGTTTGGGAACTTGTTGACAGGCCCTATGGAATTTTGCTTTTAGATTTCACATGGATCTGGAAAAACAAACTGGATGACGAACAAACCATCATCAAAAAAAAATCTCATCTTGTGGTAAAGGGATATCGTCAACAAGAAGGGATAGATTTCGATGAATCATTTGCTCCAGTTGCTCGTTTAGAAACTGTCAGTATATTCCTTGCTTATGCTGCACATAAAGGCTTCACAGTTTATCATATGGACGTTAAAACTGCTTTTCTCGACGGTCATTTGAAGGAAGAAGTATATGTGAATCAGCCGGAAGGGTTCGTTGATCCTCATCATCCTGACAAAGTCTACCGTCTCAAGAAGGCAGTATATGGACTCAAACAAGCTCCAAGGGCGTGGTATGATGAATTATCAAACTTCTTGGTATCCAAAGGATTCTCCAAAGGTTCCATTGATCCTACTCTCTTTATTAATAAATATGGGGATGACATATTGCTTGTCCAAGTTTATGTTGATGACATCATTTTTGGTTCTACGAACCCAAAACTTTCAAAATGTTTTAAAAAATTAATGCACAACCAATTTGAAATGTCAATGATAGGGGAGCTAAAATTCTTTTTAGGCCTCCAGATTCATCAACCCCACGTGGTATCTTTATTAACCAAGCTAAGTATGCTCAAGAGATACTTAAAAAGTATGGTATGACCTCATGTGCTCGCGTTGGTACACCATTGTCGACCACATCCCTAGACGCTGACTTGTACTCATACCCTGTAGATCAAACATGATATCGTAGTATGATCGGGTCTCTTATGTACCTTACAGCCAGCAGGCCTGATATTCATTATGCCACATGCTATTGTGCACGATATTAAGCCAGACCTACTCAAAAGCACCTCAAGGAGGTTAAACGGATCTTTCGGTACCTTAAGAATACCATTCACATAGGATTCTGGTATCCGAGGGAAACCGGTTTTCATCTAACAGCTTTTTCAGATTCTGATCACGCAGGTTGCCTTGATAGTCAAAAAAGCACTTCTGGTAGCGTACAATTTCTAGGGGAAGACAAGCTTCTGAGCTGGTCGTCAAAGAAGCAGGATTGTACTTCGCTCTCATCAGCTGAAGCAAAATATGTGGCTCTATCCGCGTGCTGTGCTCAAGTCCTCTGGATGAGAACTCAACTCACAGATTATGGCTTCCACTTTGATAAAATACCTATGTATTGTGACTCAAAGTCGGCCATACCATCTCTTGCAATCCGGTTCAGCACTCCCATACCAAGCACATCGTAGTCAGATATCACTTCATCAATGAACAAGTGGAACGTGGTATCGTGGAATTATACTTTGTTAGAACTGAGTACCAGATAGCAGACTTGTTTACTAAAGCCCTATCCCAAAATAGGTTTCAGTATCTCGTTGGCCGTCTTGGTATGAAGTATATGACTCCAGAAGACTTGGAGGTTTTGGCAAATGAAGCTGCTTGATTTTCTCTCATAATGACTTCTAACCGCATCACAACTTAGGACTCGGACTTCAATTAAGGAAAGTTTATCACGGATGATAACTTATCCTTCACAACGGGAAATTAATATTACTCGGTCATGAGCTAATCACAAAACATTCAAAGTTTTGAGCTCATGTAAATCGGATACTATTTTAAAACCGTTGAACATAATTTTTCAAGAATTTCTCAAAAGGTTTTTCTAAATCTTTCAAAATTGTGTGTTTAACACTCCCATCCTCATAAAATGGTTTTTATCTCTCAAAATGTCATATGTTAGTTTGATCAATTTTTAAAGGGGAGCGTTTTAAAATCAAGTCTTTAATGTTGTTGGGTACATCTTTGATATTGTCATATTTTATGTATCCAACACATTCCGAAAATGATATAAAATTGTCAAAAATGTAATATATCATATCAGATAAGGCATCTCATCTCCGTACCTCAACATATTTTATGGTGTCGTTTTTACAAAATTTTGTCAAATTTTTGTCTCAAGACCCACATATATTGTTGAGGGGGAGCGACCCGTCTACAAAAGTTCCATATTCATGCGTGCACACATGTTTCTCTCCCATCGGATTTTAGAAAATTGTCACATTTTATTCAATTGGTATCTCTAATATTATGTTTTTATATTCGAGATAAGGGGAGAATATGTTATTAAAATGTAATATATCACAACATGTGATCTTATAGACTCAAGTGCAACTCTTTCCTTCACATGCTAAACTATTTCGTATATCGATGCATGTGTGTAAGGGGAGCTTTTCGGAAATGTAAAACTTTCAAAGTGTTAAAAGTTCTGATTTTTATCAAGCACTTTGAATGGTCTTCAATGGTTTATGGTTACGATCTATACCCAAAACAACCTACTATCCACGACGGAACGTTGGAGTCAAAAGGTGGTTTAGGATAGGAAACTAAGTCCTATGATCCAACCAGAACTGGAGGGATCTACCCAAGGACATTCCATAGCTAGTAATAGTTGTCCTTAGGAAAGATGGAGTTGAATGAAGCTTAATGCGGACAAATTACTTAAGTTAGCACTGGAACAATCACAACAAGGTGCTAGTGATGATGTATCGGTAAGCATTGAAGGAGTTGAATATTCTATGCAACCTAGGTAGAAACCGGGTCAATACATCTATTGAAGACAAGTTATCATGGACCCAGTGATGCAATGCACAACCCTTCCCCAACCATTCAGGTTTCTCTCAAAAGAAACTTGTCTCATTCTCACGGAGATCAACACGTATCTATTGACTTTCTCACTCCGAGTTAGTTAATATTAAAAGGTGGCAGTCTGCTCCAGCCTCTAACTACTAAAATGCACTTATCGAGTCTAGAGCCAAAAAGAGATCAAACTTTTATCTCATTAGGACACAATCGAGTCCTACGCATTATCCTTGTAATACTGCCAGAACATCTTAGTGATACGATTCACAATGAAGATGGAAATCCTTCTTGAGCCAGCATCAAACAAGCTCATGGTAGGTAACTTGTGCGATTCTACACGAATCAAACTTGTGAGAACTGGAAAGCAACTAAGTTTGGATCCTTAATTGATGTAAACTTGATTCCAGGTTTCTTCGCAAAATCCGTGTGATCTTTCCAGAACATTCAGAGTGACACTCTTTAGTGCTCATAGTGACGAATGGAAATCCTTCCATTGTCAACATCAAACAGCACTGCGGTAGGTGACTCACAAGATTCTCTATGAATCAAGCTTGTGACAAATTAGAAAGAAACAATGGTACGATTCTTATAGAATCAAACTTGTTCCAGGAAGTCTGAATTGACGACTTTAATCAAACGGATAATTTATTCTTATGATTCACTCTTTACGTTCGTAGTCTGCTTTGAGACGGTCGAGTAAAGAGAATTGGCTGGTACTGCCGGAAACCCTGTCAAGGATATTCTTAATTGAATCTACCCGATCACAGGTACGGTATCTAATACCGTCTAACGGTCTTCACCGACCGGAGGTAAAACGCTACCGAGTTAGGGTGACATGTTCAAAGCCATTTTATCCGTGTCTATATATGTTGCTGCATATCAAGATGGTGGCGTAGCTGTGTACTAACCGAAGTCGTCTTCACATGTTCATACTATAAGTTAAAGTCTTCCGTAACTATGATGAATATTTGAAAGATTAACTACAACTATATGTGTATGGGAAATTGTTAGCCTTTCAAAATCAACAAAGTGTGAACATGTCCTTTCAGAAATCACAAGAGCACAAGATGGCGATAATCAATATACCTAAGAATGTAATAGGTCATCTTAGTCACAAGGAGCACAAGATGAAGATCTCAAGCCCTCAAAGTCAAATGACAAAGGCTCAAGATAAAGATCACAAAGGCATGAAGGAACAAAGCCGCTACAAACAAGACCAAGATACAAGACCAAAGAAAGAAGATCACCTCCACAAGAATGTATTCACTCAATCATCTTATGCATTTTAAAGATGACCGATACATTGGGGGATATTGTTAGCCCTATCTTTATATTATAATAAACGAAAAACATTTTGAATGTCATTAAGCCTATTTTGACGTCATATATTGACGTCAACCTTTCTACTAACTCCTTTTTTCTAGCCTCAACTTTATGCCAAGGCTTTAACTGCCTCACGTCTCTGTATTTCTCTATGACAATTTCTACAAACAGTATGGCCTTGTCAATTATTCATCATCGATATTCAATCTGTTTATCTATATCATCAGTGTTGAAATTATTTGTAGGAACAACATTCAACTAAAGGTACATAAACTATTTGTATTGTTTTTTTATACCAGATTCGTTTTAAGGGTTTTATCAATTTAAATCTTCATTTTAATTTTTATGGTTTTGTCATTCAAAATCATCATTTTCTACTTGCCTCCGAAATCAACATGTAACTGTCTGTCCCTTTTCATCATTTTAACCGGTTTTTGTGCACTACTATTACCCAAAGAATTACACTTTCTTTTTGTAGCTCATGGAGATCATCGCTTCATCTTTGTACAATCAGGTATGTATAGTATCAAATTTACGTATATATACATCTATTGCATTAAACCCTAATTGAATTTGTTTATTTTAGGGGTTTTGTTGTGGTGTTAGTATGGTAATATGGTATGGGTCTGGCTCAGCCTGGTCTTAATTTCTGTTCTAATTGATCTTTTTATCCATTAATGTGTCCAAATTTCCATCGTTGAATGAGTCAAGCTGAAAGCCAATATCTTTGATTAATCTTTTTTACCCTTTTATACATAAATAAGTCAAAACCGCCAATGGGTAAATCAGTAATATATGCCTGAAGGTTAAAATTAGTGTAAATTTGAAACAGTGCAATTAGCACGGGTGACCCAAAGATGAAATTTGTTGCAATTTTCATGTTATAGATGTTGTTTTGCTACAACCACATCCTTATTGTATCAATTCTGTTAAATTTTAGGGTGTTTGGCATTAGTTATTAAACGTGCTTATTTTTAAGCCTATGATCGACATGAACTTTTTGTGTTACTTATTTTCTTTAATTGATTGATTGGTCTTCTATTACACAAGACCTAGGGGGTCTTTCTTTAACCCATTTTCTTTATGGGCTTATTTTCATATTTAAGTCATGATAACTTAATAAGCTCATAACTTAAAAAATAAACCGGAGAAAAATAAAGTGTCCAAATCACTTTTTCATGTTAATGTAGTGTTTCCACTCATTTTTGTAAGTATATTGGTAGTATTATGACAAACATGTCGATCAAAATAGTTTTGAATACTTAATTTTTAAGAATTTTGTGATAAGGACAGAGGATTTGACGTTTGCTCATGCTGTTGGTTCGGCTATGTCAATGACAGCGCCTAATTGGTGAGTTTATTTAGGGGATCGCTTGCTTTCTTTGTAAACAAATATTAACTTTATTACAACATTTGAGTGATTGTTTGTGACTTTTCGTTTGTGCTAGAAAATTGGGTAATTTAGAGTGACTTTCAAAAGAAGAAAAATTCTAGATAGATATGATGGTGAGACATGATCAAGTTGGTTATTTTTGGTTTCATTTTAAGTATTGAAATATAAAGTAGGTATCATTTTCTGTTCAAAACCTTTTTTGTAGTGCTGCTCTAATGACCATACTTATTAAAATCTTAATTGATGTTTCACAAATAAAATATTTTTTTCGCTTTATGAATATTTCAAGGTATATGGCGGTCGAGGATTACAGACATACTAAGCTTAGCTTGATGGTGTTGTTGCTTAAGATTGGAAGGGTCTACTGACGTCAACAAGTAATTAAAGAGCAGCGGCCATTTTAATCAAGTTTTAAAGCTACTGCAAATATTAATCCATTAAACAAAGGTATGTGCGTATATTATTTGTTTCGCAAATGAGTTATTTAGTTTGTTAAGTGTGAGTCTAAATTCATAGGTGTGTAACAATGCTGATGTTTATGAGGGTAAGTTTTATAAAAGAAAGTGTTCTGAAAGAGGGTTTATTATTATAATTTGAATGGGAGAATTGAAAGGATTTGGTTGACCAAAAGTATGACGGGTTTGGTGTGGAGACGTGAAAAAAGGAAGGTTAGTCGTTATCGGGGCAGTATAGCGATAGTGTATTTTTAGTTAGATATTTTTAAGTATAACATCATACTTTTTTGAAATAGTTAATGAATTGAGGCCTCAATGTCGTATGATTCCAATCCATTGTTACAGTTTGGTTTTAGTTTGTATATACGTATCAACATGAGTTTATTGTTAATGAGTATTATGATTTTATATTAGAAGTTGGTGACTTGATGATTACATGTTTCATCTAACTATATATTTAATAAACTTATAATGATTATTAAGCTTCGCACTCGACCCTTCCAACTGAACTTGCAATAAAGTCCATTATAGGTTATCGTGCAAAGATGTTAACATCCTTCATATCTAAAAGTACTCAATTCACTTATCATCATGGTTACAAATATTTTAACAATTAATAATAACGGTTTTGTGTTGTATATTTAATTTCAGGAAGAAGATTATAGAAGATTATAAATGGAACGTGCAAGAAACATTTGTGGGACATTTAGCTACTTTTTGCTTCATATGCTCCTGTGTGAAAATGGTGTTGTTTTTGCTAGTATTTCTACCGACACGAATGCAGATGACTGTGATTACCTATGGTATGTATGTTCTTTCTCATACATATTTTGCATTTTACTTCTAAATAATATGAGTAGTAATGCAAAAAAAATTACATTTAGTTATCGATGGCCAATGACGTCATTTTGGATGCTATAGCTCAAAAGATAGAACGATTTAGTGGATCGAAATTACAAGCCCTCTTATCAGCTCAACTGGCACTTGCCCATGATCTTTTGAATAGTAAAGAAATTCATGAACCTGGTAATATGTCGGTCATTACCAGTTCACTTCTAGAGAAGATTGCTGCAAATGCCAGATCATATATTCTAGAAGCTGAAAATCAGAGATTGGTCTTATAATCTGCTACCTTCCCTACAATATGGATTGACGTTTAATGAGTTGTGTTTTCTTGATATCTCATCTGTTATGTTAAGACGACTACAATGATATATTTGCTCAATCTTTATACTTGATGAAAGAAAAGTTTTTTGGATGTCACTCCTCTTTATGATTCTATCGATCTTATTCAGGGGGTGATATCTTTGGATATAAATATAAATATTTAGGATATTTTGTGAGTAAATTGGATGTTTTTATGTTATAATCATAGAAAAGTTGGCGTAAGACATGTTAATTGAGAGACATTTAATTATAAGTTTTTGTGTTATGGGTGAATATGGGTGTATGGTTGTTGTTTTTCTGTTAAAATTGTTGTTAGGTTGCTGATTTTGATGTCAAAAGGAGTGTTTGGTTGCTGTATTTTCTGTCTAAAAGAGTGTATGGTTGTTGTTTTTACCTTCTCTTGGATATTTTGTTTTCTTTGTGATGTAAAAATGGCAATGTGGTTGCTTCCTTTTGGTGTCAAGAGAAGTAGTTTAGTTGTTTTGTTATATGACTTCGTTTCACTTACAAAACAATTTTTTATTGTCACCCGCAAAACCCGTGGGTCTATAGTCTAGTATTTTATATAGTCGAACAAGAATATAATAGGTCATCTTAGTCGTAAATGGTCTTGTATTGTAATAGGTTAGTCGGGTTAACCGGGCTTGGACTTTAAGCCAATATTGTATAAGTTAGGGGTGTAAGCCCAAGTGCAAGCCAAGCCCAACCCAAGAAACAAGCTCATGAGCCTACCAAGATCATGGGTATATAAACCCTCTTCCATGTGTCGAAGATGGTGTTGGTTCATAATTACTTTCTCTCTCTAGTTATGTTTTAACCATCCAATTCTCTCTACATTCTCTCTCTACCTTCATCTATTTCTCTCTCTAAATATCATATTAATATTATGTTATGGATTAAAGTGGGATTAACATTAATGTTGGTGATCAAGTGTTACTTTTTAACTCTCGTTTGAAAATATTTTCCAGAAACTCGAAATCCCGTTAGTCGGGTCCATTCACCGTCACACAAGTTTTTTCTTATGGGACCATCGAGCTAGCTCAAAATGATGTACCTAACTTTAAGGTGAATGTACATAGGCTTAAGCACTACTTCGGTGGGGAAGTCCCTTCTTTGGACGACCTCGACCAAGTCACCTTTCCTAATGATAATTAGCATTGAGGGGATCGATTCGAGCTCATGACTCGGTAATCAAAAACGAGGTGCTTCGTGGGAGAGTTCCCATGCTTATCCATGTACATATTATCGCTTTCTAATATAGTTAATGTGAGGGATTTTTTCCCTTCCAACTCGTTGTGTCGTGGTTGTTTGTGAATGTGTTATCTATATCATCATCATCGCCACGATTGAAGACTCTCGTGTTTGTTTACGTGAGCCTCGATCGTTTACTTGAAGAAGTTTTTCACGAATCCACGACATATTCTTTATTGTTCTAACGATAATCTATTATCATAATTCATAAATGGCTTTAGATTTATTGTTGATCACCCTTTCCATGCTAGATCCTAAGCATTCGACTCTTCGTCTCTAGTATAGGGGTGCTCCACCTTTAGACTCGAAACATTGAGGACAATGTTTGATTTTAGTATGGTGGGTGAATAGATACTTGCCTTGCTACGCCCTCATGCTTTCCAATATTCATCGTTTTGTTTTGCTTTGTTGCAAATAAGGCTAAAAATGGTCAAATTTCAAAAAAAAATCTTAGTTTTCATAACTGTTTTTAAGACACGAGTGTATATTTTCCGTTGGGTAGAATAAGAGTTTATTTTTGACTTGATGGGAATTTGGAGCCCTTAACATTCCTTAACCCGCTTGAATCAAGTTTTGCTAGACTTTTATATAGGGAACTTTAAAACGCGAAAGTCCTTAACTCGAAAGGGTTTAAGAACAAGAACTTTTCGCAAGTTCCTATTATTGATCCTAGAAGTCACTTATCAAGGGAACTTTAAAACGCAATTTCTAAACTTTTCTAAGTCTAAGAACTTGCAAGCTTCTATATGTGACTTGAAAACCCAAAACTTCGATTTAATATAGTCTTAATGAAGCTAATCCATTTGGCTTAATTTTGACTTATATGGCTAAGTATTCACGAGTCTCTTTAATTGGAGATCTTTATATAGTGAATAACGAGAAGTGATAGAGTTAGACAAGTGATCATGCTAAACGTAGAACATGAAATGTTCTTTCAAAAACTCATGTTTTTTAATTGTGGCTTTTTCTCCCATAAGATCAATGCATTAGGATTAATAAATTGCAATAAATAAGATCATACGGTTTATACGGTATTTAGCTTCTAGAAAAAGATCGTTTAAAAGTTAATTATGATTACATAAAGTACATTTTTAAAACATAACTTATCAAAACGGGATACGAAGATTGGTGAATCCAAAAAGGCCATTACAAGGCATGAGGATTACCTTTTGTTGCTAAATCCAAAAAGATGTGAAATTCACGAATCCAAATCCAAAATGAAGGATGAAGACACATGACAAAAAGCAAATACTCCAATAAGGTTGTGGACAAGTCTATGAATCCAAAAAGGCCTTTACAAGGCATGAGGAAGAATTTATGAATACAAGTCCGAAAAGGAGGCGGATCGTTGCATAATCTAAGTCCCAAAATGAGGAAGAAAGACAAGTGAATGAAGTCGTGGTCAAAGAAGAAGCATCTCTAAGTCAGGAAGAAGATGTATACCAAAAATAGAGAGAAGACCATAACTAAGATGGTCTCTCAAGATGAAGTGCGGAACACATGCCAAATATCGGTCCGGAAAAGGTCCCACGTCGTGTTCAAAGTTATGAGGAGATATGGACTTTTTATGATTATAAGGAACATTCTAAAATATCCTGTCCTCTAGCTACTTATTACGTAAACCGTGTCAACTTTATTTTCGACTTAATAAATACTCAAATAAGTCTAATGAATCCTTGTGATCCATGACAAATAGTTTAAAAAAATTCTAGATATCTTTCATTTCTTAATAAATAGGATTGTGGGGAGAAAAAGTATTACACAATTTAAATGCATGAGTAGTGTTAGCATTGTGACTTGTACCAACAATGATCTCGTTTTTACACTTAGCATGGAATGTGTGACAATCAAGGATGATGAAATGTAAAACCCGTTTTATTAATCATAAGATCATTAAATGCACGAATTTACCGTTAAATTTAAACTTTTAAAGTAATTAATATACGACATGCATCACGAATATTTAATACGAATATTTAATACGAATATTATGTATATTAATTAATTATTATAAGTATTATGTACGTAAGCACGAATATTAATATACGATAAGTATGTACGTAAAATATTAAGAAAACGTTCAAGAAATAAAACATGATAAAAAACACGAACATACACGATAATATTTAAATAAGAAAAACAAAACCGAAAGTATAAGGGGTGTTTGTTGTAGGCGGCTAAAAGAGAAGGGAAGGAAGGGTTGGGCCAAGCCCGGCCCATGAAGTTTTATTAACTAGTAAATAAAAACTACAGGGGCTTTTCATAATCACTTTTTTCAAGAAAAAAATCAAAACCCTACTCCCTCTGTCTCTCTCTCTCTTGCCGCAGCTCACCCAAAAGCACAAGGACGATCCGGTTTTGATTTTTCATTAATTTTTTATACGGTATAGTGCTCGTGTTTAAACCCTTTTCACGCATACGGTATCCTTGATTTCCCTAATCTTTTTATTTTATTGTCTATGTTAATAGATCTTTAAAAACAAGTATGAAAAACATGTTTAATAAAAAGATCAATAACTGGATCGGGTAATTATATGGTTTGTGGTTTGGGTACACGCGAACCGAGACCAAGATTGGTCTCGGTGGCATTCGGTGACCAACCGCCGCACCACTCTGGTCGGTAGTGGTGGTTTATTTACAGCCGAGACACCACACCCCCATCATGGGGGTTGTGGCTTTGGTTCAGCAGCGACCGAGACCCCAAGTGGGGCTCGGCGTGGTTCTCGGGCAGCGAAGGACCCAGCGCACGCTGGGGTTGGGGTTGGTTTCGGACGCAGCCACGAAGCCGAGGGCTTCGGCTCTCGGTGTAGAGCTGTGGTTCGGACGGGGCGCGACCTCGGGGCCACGGCCTTCGGGTCGTCGTGCTCGGGCGTCGGGTCTCGGGATTTCAATTCGGGAACTTATATTTTTATGAACACGTAATTAAACCGACATTTAATAGTAATTATGTTATGTTTAATTAATTTAATTATTAATTAATTTTGGTTTAATTAAACTTAGTTTATGTTTATTTAATTAAAATTATGATAAAATATGTATGTAAATTTATAAACTTAGGCTATAACAATTAATTAATTTAATTATTTATGAACATAGATTTAATTAATTAAAACTTAGGTTAATTAGTTAATATATTTATGATAAAGTTTAATAACATGAATTATGTAATATTATTAATTATAGTAACTTATAATAACATGACATGACATTATTAATTAATAATAAGCTAAGTATTTAATTATTATTAAACTTTATAATATAATTCTACGTGATATAAAATAAGCATACAATTAAATATGGAAACATGTTAATTATAGAAGTACGTTATTTATGGCAACATGATAAATATGGAAATATACTAAATATGGTAACATGCTATTTATGGTAATACATTAAATATGGTAACATACTATTTATAGAAACATGCTAATTATGGAAACTTTCTATTTTTTTGGAAACTTACTATATATGGAAACCTGCTATTTTTGGAAAGTTACTATATATATAAAAACCTGCTATTTTTAGAAAGTTACTCATTATGTTATAACAAGTATAATAACACTTAAAATATGGAACACATGAATCTAAAACACATGAAACTATAAGAAACACATGATTAAAACATGAAATATTAAGACATGACACGAACAAGTATAATAAGTATGAACACGTCAAGTAAATAACAAGTATGTATAGGTAAGATCGACTCTTATTCATGTCCCTTCATTATGTAGCTATTGTGAAGTCGGAGTGATCATCTACGTTCGTTTTCGTCTTCATTTACTGGACATAAGGTACGGATATTCCGTCCTTCAATAAGGACACCATTCTTTCCTTTATTAGGATTCCCCGTTTGCAGCTATCTGTTTTTCCTAGTAGTTTAAGTGTCTTAAACACATCAGTATATGTATGATTATTTTAGATTGTCTGAGCTATATACATGTATGTCAGTTTCACCTAGTTCTGGGAGTTCCATAACCGTAGCACTAGAGGCATCGGTGTTATGACTCTTCTGAGGTGATAGTGATTGCTCGCAACATCCCTTTACAGTTTTGGCCAGTATTATTATTATTATCATGTGGGGCGAATGGGTGCATCCTAGGCAAGTAGTATGATTTCATGGTAACTGCGGTGTGTGCCTTGCATCCGTTACAGGAGCTGATCCCTCCACTCATTTTGTATATTAATTAGAGGCAACCCCTCTAGTTGCATGATGAGGTCACCCCTCCAAGTATTCATTCACGTTGATATAACATGACCTATATGGGCTCTCGGCATATTTAAAATACAGATTTTCAAGATAACTTTAACATAAGTCTTTTCAGAAATATAAAACCAGTCTTATAAGCTTAAACCAGGTTTTCCAGGACTTACATTATTCTGTTGCACTATCATTTCATATTTCCAGTTCACTTTACTTATGTTTATGCTATTCATTTCATTTTCATATATCCGTTCACTGAGCGTATTGCTCAGTCGTATATTTTCCTTCCATGTCCCAAAACGGCAGGTACCCAAGGACAGGCTTGAGCATTTGGAGCACGTGCATAGGATGGGAGTTTCCTTAGACTTCTTTCCATTGCACTTCATTTACTTTATGCTTGGACACTTGTTTTGTCCTTCCTATCTCATTTAATTTATTTATGTTTTGGGCTTATGTATGGGAACCGATGTTTGATTCGGTTTTTCCCTTTGGTCATGTATGTTTAGTACATATTACCTTGCATGCTTTGATGACACGCCATAATTATCATGTGATATTCCATTTATCAAAATAGGGTGTTACATGAAATTTACTCTATAGAACATTCACTTGTTTTTATTCATTGACCCTAAAAGTCACACTCTTGTGATGAAAATCATACATAATGTCTATTAGGCACATAGTAGTACTTTAGTAAGTTTACCTTTCAATAAAAGTCATAAAAATGAATTTTGGAAATGCTTAGATACTTTATTCTAGCATTGCGTGAGGGCACTGCAATGGTTTAGTATGGGGGAGTGATAACTAAATTTAATCCGTTAAAAATATCGTTGTTCCAGTCTCTTCGAATTGACTACTGGTTTAAGTGCGACTTAGTCGTCTTTTGGTTAAAAAGAATATTTTTGGTTGTTATAAAATAAATTTGCAAAACTTTAAAGTAAATGACAGGTAATTAAAGTTAAAACTAATTAAAAAGTAAATGGTGCAATATTAACACTTTAAAAAGTAAATTAATTAAATGACTTAAAATTAAAGCGTGACGAAAAATTAAATTTACAATGTAATAAAAATGTGAACTTTATAATTAAACTAAGACAAAGTAATTAAAATAACACTTAAGAAAAATGGCGGGAAAATAAATGCTTAAAAATAAAAAGAAAGTAAACAAAACCTGAGCCGGGATCCAAAATACTGTCACTATCCGGAATCCAATCTTACTATTATCCTGAATAACAAACCTGATGCTTATCCTGAATAAAACTGTCACTCTTATCCGGAATGTTGCTTCAGCATGCTATCCGGAATACTCGTTCTGCTGCTTATCCAGAATAAGTTTTAGGACCTTATCCGGAATCTCCAACGACCCTTATCCGGAATAACTAGATTATAGTTATCCGGAATCCGTCTTGCGAAGCTTATCCAGAATGTAGACAGTCACTCTTTATCCGGAATAAACTTCCGAGCTTTATCCGGAATCTTTCTTCACATATCCGGAATATGAGATCAAATCATTATCCGGAATCGGCATAAGTCCTTTATCCGGAATTCCTTAAGAAGCCTTATCCAGAATAATTTCCTTGAGTCACTTATCCGGAATAAAGGGTTTTTGAACCCTTATCCGGAATAATTTCCTGATGGCTATTCGGAATAATATTTTGGCTTATATCCGGAATAAAGGGGTTTTGATGCTTATCCGGAATGAACAAGTGGAGCTTATACGGAATAATGGGGTTTTACCAAACCCGGATAAGAACAAGTTCTAAATAAGCTAAAAATTTAAAATTAAGCTAGAAACAAATAAGCACTTAACTAAAACTTAACCAAAATCAGTTTTAAGAAAAAGCTATTAAACCAAAATTTAAAAACTTTTAGAAACACTAAATAATAAAAATATTAAAAATCGACTTTTTTATAAAAATTAACTAATAAGAACTTAATTAAATTTAAGAAAAACATAATAAGCTATCAAATCGATAAGCTAACACAATCATAAACATTAAAACAATACCAATAATCAAACAAGCATAACAATAAGCAAATAAGCATAAAGATTAAATCAAGACAAGAAAGGTAGAATGAGAGATTAATTAAAACTTGATTAAAATTAAGATTCAACAATTAAAGTAAAAACAAGAATTAAAAGCTTACAAATTTAAGGTGCAAGACAAGTAATTAAAGGTGCAATTAAGTAAATGACATTAAGAAAAGTGCAAGTAATTAAAATATAAGACTAGTTTGTCAAAATAGCCAACACCTCCTAATGTGAGATTAGGAAGGTATTTAAAGTGATTAGGGAGGTTAAGCACGTGTTGCTTCCTTCTTTCTTTCTTTCTCGTCTTCTTAATTCTTCTACTTTTTCGACTTTGTCTCGGGATTATTTGAACTCGTCTTGTAATTTCTTCATTAATTTAGACTTGAGTTCTTCGGCATTTATTAAACTTCCGTCTTTAGACTTCTCTTCGATAAATCTTCAGAATAGGCCTTGGACTTCCGTTCTTTTTGCACTCTTGATCTTTTGACTTCGTCTTTTGTCTTTTTCTTCGATAAAAGCCCGTGAAAGCCCATGTTTTCTTCCCTTTTCACATTTTGATCCTAAATCACAACAAAAACACAAACCACGCATAATTCCGACATTTACGAAATAAAATACACGTTTTGGCTTGGTTATTATTATAATTAAGTGGTAAAAGGATAAGTGTTTTCACACTTATTAAATCCCCTACACTTGACCATTGCAATGTCCTCATCCAATGCATTAATTACAAAGCAAGCTTTACATTTTCCATCACAATCAATCCACATTGGCCTTTAATAAAGAGACAAAATTTTTAAAGGAAGAAAACTAATAAAAATATCAAAAACTTACCTTAGGGTTTTGGAATGTCATGAAAGTTTATCATCCTCAAGTTTCACGTTCCCCATACCAAGCTTAAAAACGAGATCATTGTTATTATAAGTTAGCAAACTACCACAAACTCATGTGGGCCAATTATTTACTTAGACTCCCTTATTCCTAGGTGTATCTCTTATATTTTATTATTGTCTTGAATGATCACGAGGATGTATTGTTGACTTATTTCGATAGTTTATTAGGCCAAAAATAAAGTGGGACGATTTAATCAATAGTTAGCTAAAGGACAAAATCTTTTAAAACTGCTTCTCGGGACCTCATAAAGTTCATATCTTGGCATAACTCGCTTCACGATTTGAGACCTTTCTCGGACCGATATTTGGCAACGACTTCATACTTCAAATCTTGAGAGACGTTCATGAAATTATGGTCTTCTCTTCATAATAGGAATTTCTTCACTTGAAGTTTTGAGATATTCTTCATACTTGGACCATGACTTCTTCATTTTCTCCAATCTTTATTTGGGATTTTGATATACAACGATCCGCCTCCTTTTAGGACTTGGATCTATTTATCCTCATACCTTGTTAGGGCCTTTTGAATAGACTTCTCCATGATCTTTAGGGGAGTATTTGCTTTTCGTCGTGTGTCTCGATCCCTCATGCCTTGTTAGGGCCTTTTCGGACTCGCCAATCTTCGCATCCCGCTTCAATAAGTTATGCCTTGGCTATGAACTCTAATTAATACCGAGCAACTTTTAAAAGATCTTGGGCCAGAAGCTAAGTAACTTTTTAAATCGTACAACCTTACTTATTGCATTTAATTTTATTAGCAAGCGATGGGAGAAAAAGCTTATAATCAACTCACATAAATTCATGAAAGAACACCAAACTTATAATTGACTCTATCATCTCTCGTTCTCCAAAATTTAAAATCTCAAGGAATGAGACTCGCGGATGCTTAGCCTATTAAATCAAAGTTTTGGGTTTTCAAGTCATCTATAGGATCTTGCAAACTCTTAGACTTTTTCATGTTTAGAATTCGCATTTTAAAGTTCCCTTGATAAACGACTTTCTAGGATCAATTATAGGAACTTGCGAAAAGTTCTTGTTCTTAACCCGTAAGAGTTAAGACTTTCGTGTTTTAAAGTTCCCTACATAAAAGCCTAGCAAAACTTGACTTAAACACGTTAAGGATACTAGATAGAGTAAACTTAGATAAGTAAACTCGGGTTGAGTCAAAAGATTCACAACGTTTAAAAATTAAAACCACTTTATTAAAATTTATTCTAGCAACGAAATAAAATAACTATAACAAAGGAAAAAATACAAGGCCAAAAAAGATCAAAAATTTTGAAAAATGTCGAAAAATCAATTTTCTGGTTAAAATGAGGACAAATACAAGGAAAAGACCACTTAACTTCGATAGAAGTCACCCTACACTTAATATAAACATTGTCCTCAATGTTTAAGCATGTGGGAGTAAACTCCCCTACACTTAGGACATTGTGCACTTTGTTTAAATCTTGCTAAGGAAAAGACAACTAAAGTGATTCCTATTTCAATCATAATTGATAAAATAATGAATCAAAAGAGTTTAGGATAAAACCGGGAAGACGGGAACACAGAATCACGGGTCGTCAAAAGTCATCAAGAATGGATCTTTGAAAGCGCGAATCCCTGCACATGATTAGAAAGAAAACAACAATACTAAAATCGAGTGGATCTGCTTACATATTCATGAAAAGCCGGGGTTGAAACATGTTATGAAACTAAGACAACAATTATTACTAATAATAAGAAAGAGTTAAGCGCCTCCAAGGCCTATAAATAGAAGCTTCTTTCAGTCTATATTTTCAAAGAGAGAGGTAGAAGTCAGAAAGAAAGACTTTCAGTAAGACTTAATGGATATCATTGCCGGAAGACTCGCAACCATTCAGACTGAAATCCGTCAAGTGGAACAGCGGAAGCTCCAATGTGAGCAAATGCTTGGTCTGTTCTGGGAGCATCCGCCTGCTCTCGATCCTGAGGACGTAGGCAGAAGGATGCAGTTTTTCCGAGACCAAATTCGGAGTCTCGAAAACCGGAAGAGGGCCCTACTCCAGGAAGAAAAAGACTTAATTGTTCAGGCCGCCACCCTCGGTGCCGGGGGAGACTAGAATAGAAGAGTCCGCCGACTCTTTCTAGAAGATTGAAATAATTTCTTGGTTTCGTCCAGTCATTAATAACTTTATTATTTTTAGATAATAGTAGATAGAAACAACTTGTAAGGAGTCCTATTAAAACCAAGAAATATAGGCCTGCCTGCCATCCACACCAGAATAAATAGAGTTTTCCGAAAAAACCTGCTAGTGGAGGAAGACCTCCTAGGGATAAGAGACATAGGGCTAAAGAGAGAGCCAAAAAAGGATCTTTCGTGTATAATCCTGCATAATCCCGAATGTTCTCAGTTCCGGTACGTAGACCAAATAAGACAATGCAAGCAAAAGTTCCTAGAGGCTCGTCGCTACTTTGATTCAAAAGGTAACCGGTGGTTCCCGACTTTCTCTGGTTTCCGCAACCGTAACCATTTTTCCGATTACACAAACCTTTTTTTTAGCGATACGCTCTAAAAAAAGTGAAGGATAAGCAACCATTCTAGAAGCGGTAGCTTCCCGCCTCCTTCATTCCTACTGCCTCCTTCGGTGAGAAGTTCCCTTCCTTTTTCTTTTTCTCAAAAAAATGACTGATTGGTCTGCTCAGCAAACGTACAAAGTGGACCGCTGTTTGGCTGGCCCCCTTCCTCCCATTCGGGTTGGGTTGACCCAGAAGTACAGTAAGAAGGAATGGAACCGCTTGAGAGTCGTCTGAAGTTCACACTTGGGTAAAGACGACTGACTTTGGAAACGGAACACGAACCAATTTAAGCTATTCCGGCTTCTTATTGAGCGTAGCGAAATCAAGGGAGAAAGTCAGCGAAGTTTCTATGATGTTCTACCTTTGCGTAGTCTCGGTCCACAGTGACAGTGGAAGGCTCCGCACCTGAGCCTCGTTAGACACTCAAAGCACTGATAGTCTAAACCCCGGGGCTGGTACTTCAATTGGAAGCTATCACAAACTAGATGCTTACAGTCCTTTTTTCTCTCCCAGTGCTTTAAGTAATAAATACATCTAGAAAGAAGATATTCTCTAGCCTAGAGGAAAGAGAACAACTAGGATGAACACATACTAGGGTCTCCCCCTACACTTATTATAAAAAGAAAAGAAAAAGGATAGATACTGTGGGTTGCCTCCCGAGAAGCGCTTGTTTTTGTTAACCGAGTCGTGAGCCTGACTCGACCTTGATTAGCATAGAAAGAAGGTTGAAACACATCCACCGGGATTAAATACATGGTTTTCATCCATCAAAAGCACAAGCTTAAGGCGAACAAGGCAAGCCAAAGAAGAGTAGGCAAGGTTCCCTTAAGCAGTCGTGGAGCTCGGTGGTATCAAGGGTGATGAGGTGCAAGCATATCTCCATAATTTCCAAAAATCTTTCCTTTTATTTCATCAGATGGATACTGAGATGGCTTGAAAATTGCAATACCGGGATCGAAAACCTTTTCCTTTAGGGGAAAATAACACTCAGGCTCAGTAGAATTTGAAGAGGATCCGCTCATAAATCTCACAATTTCACAATTTCATCCTCAGAAGGTGGATAGAGAGGTGTCAAGACATAAGTACTGCGGATATCGGTGTCTTCCGGCTTCTTCTCCTTTGAAACGGGTTTCTTCATATCCAAAGGAGGATAAAGACCATAATCATCAAAGTCCAAAGGAGGAGCATCACTCTCATTTGGGAAGTAAGTGTTGAGAAAAGTAGCAAAGTCTTCCTCAAATGAGTAGTCATCCAAAGTAGGATCAAGTGTTGTTGGCGGAGGATCTTCATCATGTGAAGAATCACTCGAGAGAGTATCAGCCTCATCAAAATCATCATAAGTGGGCATTTCTGGATACTCAGAAGTAAAATCATCATAATTATCTCCATTAGAACTAGAATCGTCATCATAAGCATCAAAGATCGATGGAGAATCATAAATTGGTGGAGGATCAGAATAGGATAGAGAATCATCCACATCATCTTGGAACAGTGAATTATCATAGCAAGAATCGAATAGAGGATTGTTGTAGACGAAAAAATCATCAAGCACATTAATCGTATTCGCTGATTCTCTTCCATTAGATTTGGTTGTGATCTTCCCCATTTTGAACACTTGTGCATCATTCCCGACCCTTAAGATTAACTCACCTTCAGCAACATCGACTAATGCTTTTCCGGTTCTCAAGAATGGCCGACCAAGTATTAAAGGAATACGAGGGTCCATTTCATAATCAACAACAACAAAGTCGACCGGAAAAGTGAAGGTGCCAACTTTAATGAACACATCTTCGGCAATACCAACGGGGTAAGCGAGAGTGCGATTTGCTAGCTCAAGAGTCATCTTTGTTGGAGTAAGATCGGGTAATGATAACTTTTTCCAAACACTTAAAGGCATTAAATTAATACTTGCCCCGAGATCGGCTAAGGCAGTAAATTCTTCGGTTTGGTGAAAAGTACATGGTAGCACAAAACGACCGGGATCTCCAAGTTTCTCCGGAAGTTCTTTAAGAAGGACGGCAGAACAATTTTCATTCAATCGAGTATTAACAAACTCGGCCATCTTCTCCTTCTTATTGAGTAATTCCTTAAACATCTTCACAAATTTAGGCATTTGGGCTAGAGCTTCAACAAGGCTAAAGGTGATGGTCATTTCCGAAATTTTCTTCAAATAGTTCGACACTTGAACGTCATCCTTGGTTTGCAGTTTGGCCTTGTCTAAGCGAGATGGATAAGGAATATTGGGTTTATAGGTGGAAGGTGGAGTTGGTGAAGGGTTCTTCTTGGGTACTTCAGTAAGAGGTGGATACGGTAATGGAGAACTAATACTAGGCGTGGGAGTAGGAGGGATAAATGGTGGTGGAGGAGGTGTAGATAGAGTAACTGGGGGAGGGATAGATGATCCTACAAAGGTTGCTCCACTGTGTGTAGTAATAGCACTCACATTCGCTCTTGGGTTGGTGACGGTATTTGAAGGTAGAGAGCCCAAAGTAGAGGGTTGAGTAGTTGGTAAGAAACTAGCCAGCATATTCTTCAAATCGTTTGTTTGAGTGCTAAAGGAGGTTTGTATATCATGTCGAAGCTCGGATCTAATATCATTACCTTGCTTAGTGATATCTCCTTTCAAATTGATAATTTGGCTTTGCAGATTCTTAATTTGCTCTCCTTGGATTCTCATTAAGGCTTCAACATCTTGATTAATGGGTAGGGCTTGTTGAGCGGGTGGGTGATAAGGATTAGAAGCTCGTGGTGGGTTTGGGTTGCTTCTATTGTAGTTGTTGGGGTTGTGGTTTTGAGGAGAAAAACCGGGTGAAAGAAAGTTGTTAGAACGGTAACTTAGCAAGTTACGATCACCTTGAGGTCGGTCTTGGTAGTTTTCCATTGAGTAGTTACCATAAGCCGCATACACGTTTTCCAGATTGTCGTGAGTAGAAGGACAATCAGTGTATGAATGAGGACCCCCGCAAGTCTCACAAGAAGTGGCTACTGCTTTAACTTGTTGTTGTTGATTTGTAGCCAAGAGTTGCATGTTTTTGCTCATTTCGACCATTGCGCGAGTCAATTCGGTGATATCAGGGTTTGAAGAAGTAGAAGAAACATTGACTCTCGGGTTTCATCTTGAAGATGCAGATGAATCCCAATTTTTGTGGTGAGTAGTCATGTTCTCGATAAGCTCTCTACACTCCTCGGGTCTTCTTTTCATAAATGTGCCACCGGCGGCTGCATTAATCGTATCACGATCACGAAAAGTTAAACCGTTGTAGAAAGTATCAATTAAGGTAACGGGGAGCATGTTATGGTTTGGACATCGATCAATCAAAACATTATATCGTTCCCAAGCATCAAAAAGTGGTTCATCAGGTTCTTGTGTAAATCCACTAATTTGATTTCGAAGGCCCGTGACCATGGATGGTGGAAAGTAGCGCGACAAAAATCGTTGAGTCATCTCATCCCAAGTATGAATTGAATTCTTCGGAAGACGATCAAACCATTTTTCGGCATGGTGGGATAAGGTGTGTGGAAATAGGTGAAGGCGAAGAAAATCCATAGTAACCCCGGGCAACTTCATGCTTTGAGTAACGGTAATGAATTTGTCGAGGTGTTTGTTGGCATCATCATCCGGGAATCCGCGAAATGGACAAGTGTTCTGTACTTGTTGGATCATGTGATGCTTCAACGAAAACTCTGGAGCCGTGATTTGCATCGGCGCAATCGGTCCTACTCGTCCGTTCATGGTAGGTTGACAAAGCTCCTCCATTGTTCTAAGATCAGGTGGGGGAACATTGTTGTTATTATTATTGTTGAGGTGCGGTGGGTTATTGTTGTTTACACCAGCCATATCTAAATCTTCACGAGTCTCGGGCTCTGGATAAGTTGAAGATCTAGTACGCATACACCTGCAAAATCAAAAGAAAAGGATACCAAAGAAATAGAGAATATATATGTACGTGTAAAAATAAAAATAAAAATCTTTTTGGATTTTTGAAAAAAAAAATAATTTTTATGGATTTTTGAAAATTTTTGAGCAAGAAAAATAACGTTCACGAGTGAACGGATCCCAAAATTCAACGCGTCTCTCACAGAAAACCGTTAATCTTCACGAAAAGAGCCGGCAGCGGCGCCATTTGATAACTAAATTTAATCCATTAAAAATATCGTGGTTCCAGTCTCTTCGAATTGACTACTGGTTTAAGTGCAACTTAGTCGTCTTTTGGTTAAAAAGAATATTTTTGGTTGTTGTAAAATAAATGTGCAAAACTTTAAAGTAAATGACGGGTAATTAAAGTTAAAACTAGTTAAAAAGTAAATGGTGCAATATTAACACTTTAAAAAGTAAATTAATTAAATGACTTAAAATTAAAGCGTGACAAAATATTAAATTTACAATGTAATAAAAATGTGAACTTTAAAATTAAACTAAGACAAAGTAATTAAAATAACACTTAAGAAAAATGGCGGGAAAATAAATGCTTAAAAATAATAAGAAAGTAAACAGAACCTGAGCCGGGATCCAAAATACTGTCACTATCCGGAATCCAATCTTACTCTTATCCTGAATAACAAACCTGATGCTTATCCGGAATAAAACTGTCACTCTTATCCGGAATGTTGCTTCAGCATGCTATCCGGAATACTCGTTATGCTGCTTATCCGGAATAAGTTTTAGGACCTTATCCAGAATCTCCAACGACCCTTATCCGGAATCTCCAACGACCCTTATCCGGAATAACTAGATTATAGTTATCCGGAATCCGTCTTCCGAAGCTTATCCGGAATGTAGACTGTCACTCTTTATCCGGAATAAACTTCCGAGCTTTATCCGGAATCTTTCTTCACACTATCCGGAGTATGAGATCAAATCATTATCCGGAATCGGCACAAGTCCTTTATCCGGAATTCCATAAGAAGCCTTATCCGGAATAATTTCCTTGAGTCACTTATCCGGAATAAAGGGTTTTTGAACCCTTATCTGGAATAATTTCCTGATGGCTATTTGGAATAATATTTTGGCTTATATCCGGAATAAAGGGGTTTTGATGCTTATCCGGAATGAACAAGTAGAGCTTATACGGAATAATGTGGTTTCACCAAACCCGGATAAGAACAAGTTCTAAATAAGCTAAAAATCTAAAATTAAGCTAGAAACAAATAAGCACTTAACTAAAACTTAACAAAAATCAATTTTAAGAAAAAGCTATTAAACCAAAATTTAAAAACTTTTAGAAACACTAAATAATAAAAATATTAAAAATCGACTTTTTTATAAAAATTAACTAATAAGCACTTAACTAAATTTAAGAAAAACACAATAAGCTATCAAATCAATAAGCTAACACAATCATAAACATAAAAACAATACCAATAATCAAACAAGCATAACAATAAGCAAATAAGCATAAAGATTAAATCAAGACAAGAAAGGTAGAATGAGAGATTAATTAAAACTTGATTAAAATTAAGATTTAACAATTAAAGTAAAAACAAGAATTAAAAGCTTACAAATTTAAGGTGCAAGACAAGTAATTAAAGGTGCAATTAAGTAAATGACATTAAGAAAAGTGCAAGTAATTAAAATGGAAGACTAGTTTGTCAAAATAGCCAAAACCTCCTAATGTGAGATTAGGAGGGTATTTATAGTGATTAGGGAGGTTAAGCATGTGTTACTTCCTTCTTTCTTTCTTTCTCGTCTTCTTAATTCTTCGACTTTTTCGACTTTGTCTCGGGATTATTTGAACTCGTCTTATAATTTCTTCATTAATTTAGACTTGAGTTCTTCGGCATTTATTAAACTTCCGTCTTTAGACTTTTCTTCGATAAATCTTCAGAATAGGCCTTGGACTTCCGTTCTTTTTGCA
Organism: Glebionis coronaria; assembly: GCA_025667525.1. NCBI lineage: Eukaryota > Viridiplantae > Streptophyta > Magnoliopsida > Asterales > Asteraceae > Glebionis > Glebionis coronaria. Next base: position 376,864,870 of record CM046874.1, read on the forward strand.
CTCTTGATCTTTGACTTCGTCTTTTGTCTTTTTCTTCGATAAAAGCCCGTGAAAGCCCATGTTTTCTTCCCTTTTCACATTTTGATCCTAAATCACAACAAAAACACAAACCACGCATAATTCCGACATTTACGACATAAAATACACGTTTTGGCTTGGTTATGATTATAATTAAGTGGTAAAAGGATAAGTGTTTTCACACTTATTAGGGAGTGATGAGACTACAATTATACATGGTCTCATTGTTCTTTTTGGGCTTTAAAAGCTAACAAATGTCATAAAATACCATGAAATATGCTTGTGTTTGCTATTTGTGTGTTTCAGGAAAAAGGAATTATAAGTGCAAATTGCAAAATACCAAACTCTTCATTGATTGAAAGGAATTACAAGATAGAAAACTAGAAAATGGAACAAAGGGACTCTCACAAGATGAGGTCTCCTTTTATACTGCTAATGGACTATTCTAGAATGAAGAAAATACATAAACCCTAATTCTAAATTCCCAGAATTGCCCTTTAGTCGTTTTGAGGATATTAGCTCTCCAAAGTGATCTTGGACGTTCCTTTTGCCTTTGGGACCATTGAGTGTGGGTTATTGATCTTGCCACGTGAGATTCCTTAGAGGTTAAGGAGGGACGTGATAGGTGGACGAGGTTGATGGGTGGGGTCCATGGGTGAAGGGGTATGAGTTGTGAAGCGTGGGATGGATTCGTGTGAGGGTGAATTAGAGTTGGGTATGTGTAATTAGGTTTTACCCTTTTGTTAGTGAAAGTAAAATCTAGGTGGGAGACGGTGAATATTAACATACTTTGATCCGAAAAAGGTGGAGTATGTTTGTTTGGCGCATGTTTGAGATTTGAAAGTTTGGTGTGGCAAAAATGGTCCTCGGTCTTTGGCAAATGTTGTATTACAAGTTATAACAGCCAACAAACCCATTTCCTTTGTTAATGAAGTTTATATTTTCACACTTTGTCCACAGATACTTTTGAAAAGTATTTCCAAGGGCTTGTTTTGCACATTCTTGATATTTGAAGGGATAATCTTGACTTTTCTTGATACTTGAAGGTCCTTCCTTGTATGAATGGTATTTAGGAGGACTAAAAGTGACAAGTCTTCATATTTGTAGGGACTAATCTTGCCAAATCTTCAAACTCAAAGGACCTTTTTGTAATTATGACAAACTTTAGGGACCAAACTTGTAATTATGATTTATACAAGGGTATAAAGTGTCATTCCTTCAATGATGAAGGACCTTTCTTGTTCATCTTCAAATCTTCAAGGACTTTTCTTGGGAAATTCATAACTTGAGCTTGGTTCATTGTGCAGCTTCATTTCTCGTGTTTGTTTTTACTTGTTTCTTGTGATCTTTTGTTTTTTTCATGATATGGTAAAGTTAAGCTAGAATCTGATTTCCATAATCATTATTTATTGGTTTTCAAAGCTTAGTTTGGATATGTTTTGATTTGTTTAAGTTTTGAAGTTTTGAAAAGTTTTCAAAAGTGGTTTCTGTTTTGATATATTACTTGTACTAACCCTATTCCAAAAGCTATAAGTTCTTTCAAGCTTGAGAAGGTTTATCAACCTTTGGATTAGTTGTTTGTTGCTTTGTGTTGAAGAAAAGGCCTTGAGGTTCAGCTGTTGAACCATCAAACAAGGTCCCATACTCATTTCATTGTACAAGTACCCTAGGTGTGTTCTAGCTGTTGAATCACACTCTAGGGAGCTTAGCTGAATTCCCCTAGGAAGTTGTGGGGAAGAGGTGCACTCTCTCTTACTTTCTCTCTTAAAATTTTTGTCAAAAATCTGCCAAGTGAATTGCTATGTGATTTTGAGATGTTGTGTTTGTGTGCTTAAGTTTTTGGTTCACTTGTGTTAGTTGTCACCTAATTGAGCTATTTAGGTCATAAAATCATTAGGTTGTGTGTAAAAATCAAAAGTTTGTTTGAAAAAGTACTAAAACAAGTTTGTTTGGAAATTTTGGGATCAAAAGGCCTTGTGGCCTTGTACCCTTGGTTCTTGGTGTTGGATTTTACTCAACAAGTGTTTTTAAGCAAGGTTAGGTCATTGGTTAAGTTTGGTTAAGACTGGAAAAGGTTTTGCAAGTTTTGGAAAAATCAATCCTAAGTGTTCATAATCTGGTCAAACGTATCAGCAAGCATAAAATCTTTGTTTGTTTGGATTGGAAGCTGTAACTTGGTATGCTTATAGTCCTGCTTATGTGCATCTATGGCTTGTCTTGTTTTTTTATTTTGGTGGCTTATTGAGTGGGTTACAGCTTATTGAATTTCTCTGAGGTGGTTAATCGCATCAGAAAAGTGACCACCACATTTTGACTTGTATTTTTTAACTAGTGCTTTCCCTGCTTATTGGTTGATTGTTATTGATTATTTTGCTTCTTGTGGTGCTATCTTGGGAGTTGTTTGCTTATTTGACAGTCCATAAGCCCAACTTGGCTTATTGGACTTATTTGCCAAAACCAAGTCAAGTTAACCAACTGGTTAGCTTGATTCATTGGACTTGGACTCAAGTCTTTCTCTATAAGAGCTCAAAACAAGCTCATAATCATTCCCCTATCAAGTTTAAAGCATAAAATCAGGTTTTGACTTATTGAGAAAATAACATTAAGCTGATTCATAGGCCTAATTCAAACTGGTGCAATCCACCTTAACAACCTGGTGTTTTTAGTGTTTAGACTTGTTCAACACATCTCCCTGGTCAAGGGGATGCTTCTGGTTTGGAATATAATCAAGTTTTGAAGGAGTTATTAGCTGATTAAAGTCACTATAACAAGTAGTGGCAAGGGTATTTCCCACTGCTTTCATCCAATTTTCCCCCTGCTTGGTCTTATTGTGATTATTGCTTATTTCCAGCTTATTGGTTCATGCAACAACTTTGTTTTTTGTAACCCACTGCTTTCATCCAATTTTCCCCCTACTTGGTCTTATTGTGATTATTGCTTATTTCCAGCTTATTGGTTCATGCAACAACTTTGTTTTTTGTAATAGACCTTATTTTTCTTAGCTTATTATCAAGTCTAGAAGGTTTCAGCTCTTGGGATTAAGCTTTGACTAAAAAACCAACTTATTGAACTTATTTAGCCAGCTTATTTGTTCCTACAACTTATTCTACTTGGATTTTTGGGATTTTTCTTGTTGATTATTCTTAGTCAAGCTATTTTTGAGCTTTTGCAAAAAGAATCTGCTTTTGAAACCTCCTAGAACTCTAAGTCTACTATTTTGTCTTTTAATGAAAAAGTTCTTTTTAAGATTTGAGCTTATTACTTGGTCTTTTTCAGAATTTCTTTTTGTAGAATAGCTTAAAAACTCATAAGAAGGTTGTGTGTTTAATAAGAGCTTATGGCATCAGCTTATTGCTTAATGGGCTTAATGGCCCATTAAGACTAGCTTATTGACATTTAAGCTGTGATAAGCTCATTTTCAGCTTTTGGGCCTTTAGACTTTTGTGCTTAGAATTAAATTTTGAGTCAGACTGTGCTTTTCTAGCTTATTTGGACAATTTTTTGCTTATTGGGCCAAAAAGCCCACTTCTTTTGGACTGTTTTTTATTTTAAGCTTATTTGAGGCGCAATATGGGTATTTTGGTAATTTTGAGTTCATTTCTGTTTTATTTAGGTTAAAATAAACTAGTTTGCAAGTTTTTAGAGATTTTTATAAATTTTTTTGATTTTTATTATAATTTTAATATTTTATTTTATTTTAAATTATTTTTAATAGATTTAATAGGTTTTAAAAATTTGGAAAAATACTTTTTAGCTTTCTTATAATATTTTTGAGGTTTACAAGTTAAAAAATCTTTCTTTGGGCTTTTTGTTAATTTATTTAATTTTTAGGGCTTTAATTAGCATTTAAAAATTAAATATTAAATAATTTAAAAAGTTTCAAAAAGTTTTGATCATTTGCAAACCTTAGTTATATTCTTAGGTATTTTTGGTAGTTTTTTTGGGAATTTTTTGAGTAAGTTTTTATTTTGTTCCTTTTTACGATTTTACGTTTTTACGTCGTACCTTAATTTTATCGTATCCGTCATTTTCTTTTATCTCTTTTTCCTTCTTCATCAATATTAATCCAAAACCTACAAGTTTAACACACGCAATAGTCCTCCTTGGGAAACGAACTTTTTACCATAAAGGGTCATAAGTGTTTTGATTTTCATTAATCAAATCATTTAGTACTTACCGCTTATACGTTCTTTTTCCTAAAAGACGTATTTATACCACAATCAAGCCTTAAGCTCTCTATCGAAATCTGGGCTGATCCTCAAGTCTCTTGTCGGGTTTGACTTCATTTGTGCCTTCATGAGCGGCACCAGAGCTGCAAAGTGTTTTCCAACGTACTGGCTCATGTCTTGGTCAAGTTCAGGAGGAGTCTCTACTGTGGTTTGTAGCGTTAACTTAGTTCTTGCGTTTAATGCCTCGCTACGAGGTATAGCGGGGGTTTCACGCGAGGACGATGCATCCCCTGCGGCTTGTGGGCTGGAGGTGAACAGTGGGGGAGCAGGCACTTGTGGTCCCTTTCCTCCCAGTCCTCTTCCCGGGATTCGAATCCCAAGGGTGGCCCTTGTGGCTTCTTAGGTCCCGCCTTTGGATGGGATGGGTTTGCGCCGCCTTTGTTCATTACTCAGGGTTTAGTGTAGGGTCTCACGGATGGCGCCAACTTGTTGATACAAAAGTTGGATGGACCGATCGTGACCCGAATTAGGCTTAATTCGGGGTCTTGTGGACTCTGACTCTTGCACCAAGTGAATCTTGTTTGAATACCCTACACACTAAACAGTAGACACCGTTAGGCTTACCGTGGGCGCGTGTCACACGGTTAGACTCCGTCGTGAGAGTAAGTAATCAGTTTCAGTATATGTGAGGGTTTTAGAGTATTGTGTATCGTACCTTTTGTGGAACCTCTATAGTTCCTTTTATACTCGAGAGAGTCCTAGCTGGCCTTTCCTTCTCTTTCGGCCCAAGGAGGAGATAATGACTCAAAATAGCTTGATCCTTATCGCATAACTGAGGCAAGTGCATATCCCCTTCCTTTAGGCGAATATAACTATAAGATAAGTTATATTATGTCTGATCCTGTCGCAGTGCGACGAAGACTTGGTTAAGTAACCAACCGTCGTGCTACAGCGGCTTACTGAGCCTCCTGGGCCGCGCGCGTACGCTGCGAAGTAATAACTCATACCTAATGGATACGGGTAGTACCCGTGGGTCGGGTTATCTAACCCGAATAAGAACTATACGTCATCGTAATGAGCTTGATTCGAACTTGTAATTAGTGAGCTTGATTTATCGATAAGCTACAACCAAGGACGGAATGAGAGGGTTTCGCGGATGCCCGGAAAACCTCATGAATCTTTTTGACGTTGATTTTTTCTAAATAAATTTTAGATACACCTGATCCATCAAAATAACTTTATAATATTACAGCTAAAAATAGTTTGTACATAAACCAAATTCGAAATTCGGGCTACAACTTTAACTAAATTTGTCCAATGTCTTAACTACTTTTTTTGTTTTTATTCCTGATTGCATGAATTACATTTAAGACCCCCTAATAAAAAAGGTGCATGTGTCATATGGTATCATCAGCGTAAACTATGTGATCACAGTCACGTGAAAATATATATATTTCATTTTCATTTTTGACTTCAATTCATTTTCTAATAAGTAACATTTCATCAATCAATTAATAAGAAAAGAAATAAACATAAATTGATATACTACTGTTGAATCAAATAATATCAGTGGATGGTGAGTAGCTTATTCTTGTCGTTATAGTTGGGGGCACATATTCTTGTGCTTGTGAGGTAACATAATCTAGTTCCTTTTGTCTTTTGATTGCTATAAATATCTGTGAATTGATTTGCAGATTCATCGGAGTTGATAACAGATCGAAACTTTTTTCCAAAGTTCTCCGATCTTTTTCTCCGGTGAACATCTTGTAAGTGTTGTTTTAGTATCATATAGTATATGATTTCATTTTTTGTAAAGAATATGTGTTTATGTTAAATGTTCATATGTCGTTTGCATGTTAGTTGGTTTTGTTGTAAATTAGGTTCATTTGATTGTATCGGTGTCAGTTTTTATGTTGTTGGTTTCAGTTTCAGTTTCAGTTTCGGTCAATTGGGTAGGTGGGGGTGTTTGTGTTTGGTTTTTAGACCGACACCATGAACATCGGTCAGGTGTCTGAATACTTGATTAATTAATTGTGGGTTTGGGCTTGATATTTGTAACGGGCTTTATAGTTTTTCTTTTGGGCTTTAATAGCAGTTCATATGATGCAAAACTATTGACGGACTTCCTTTTGTACACTTTTGTATTGTTTTGGATTAAGAGAAAGTGTTTATTTATAGGCTTCTCAGCATATATGTTTTCACCTTATGTTTTAAAAAAGTCTAATGTTGTTTTGGCTTAAACAGACATCTCTTAAAAAATACTCCAGTGTTTATAGAATACGTTTGTTAGAGTTTATATAGCATTGTGTCATACATTTTATAAAGTTGTTTGGGGGATTAATAGTTGTAATTAGATGTTTCTAACATTTTTCATTTATCAGACTAGACACTAAAGAAACATGAACGCTTTAGCTGCGACAAACCGGAACTTTAAGCTGGCAGCTCGTCTGCTGGGACTAGACTCAAAACTTGAAAAGAGTCTGCTGATTCCTTTCAGGGAAATCAAGGTTATCATTGATCTATTCTCACATGTTTTTTATTTTATAGTCTCTCTTTTTCTATGCATTTTCTATAATTCTTTGGTTTTGTTCATGTAGCCAACTCGCCAAGGTACTTATGCTGTTTTAAATTATGTTTGCAGGTTGAGTGTACTATACCAAAGGATGATGGTTCTTTGGTATCTTATGTCGGCTTCAGGGTTCAGCATGACAATGCTCGTGGACCCATGAAAGGAGGAATCAGATACCATCCAGAGGTTCGTTTTTTTTTTCTGAAACCGAACTCATGTAAAATGGTTAAAAATGTAAATCATTATTTGCAGCTTCCGAGTAACCTAATTTGAAATGCTATTTGTTTTAATTGCCACTAAATCAAGATTTGTTCTATATTCGTTATTACTCAAATTTTTAAGATATGTTTCAGGTTGATCCGGATGAGGTTAATGCTTTAGCACAATTGATGACATGGAAGACAGCAGTTGCAAACATACCATACGGTGGAGCTAAAGGAGGCATCGGATGTAATCCTTCAGAGTTAAGCATATCTGAGCTGGAACGACTTACAAGAGTCTTCACACAGAAGATACATGATCTGATTGGAATCCACACCGACGTTCCAGCACCCGATATGGGAACCAATCCCCAGGTTTGTCGTTTGTGGTTGATCACTTGATCTATTTGACGTTAATTTGTTAAATTTATTATTTAAGGTCTACAAATTACTTATAATACTTGTGTTTAACAGACAATGGCATGGATATTAGATGAATACTCCAAGTTCCATGGATACTCACCCGCTGTTGTTACTGGCAAACCTATTGTAAGTATACAGAACAAGCCAATTCTAAATAAAAGTAATGTTTAGAGCCTATAAGGGATCTGATTGTCTGAATTCAGGATCTTGGTGGATCACTTGGTAGAGATGCTGCTACAGGAAGGGGTGTACTTTTTGCAACAGAGGCCCTTCTCAATGACCATGGATTAAGTGTTGATGGTCAACGTTTTGTCATACAGGTACACACACACACACACATTATATAACTACCCTTTTATGTGTAATTTATATAAAGGTTGGGTAGATTTTCAGTTAATTTAATTCGTCATACTAATTGTGTTTGTTGATTATCAGGGATTTGGAAATGTTGGTTCGTGGGCTGCTCAGCTTATTCATGAAGCTGGAGGAAAAGTTGTAGCAGTGAGTGATATAACGGGAGCTATAAAGAACAGTAATGGACTTGACATCCCTAGCCTGCTAAAACATGTTAAGGAACACAAAGGTGTCAAAGGTTTTGGTGGGTCGAATTCCATTGATTCTAACTTCATTTTAACTGAAGATTGCGACATCCTCATCCCAGCTGCCCTTGGGGGTGTAATTAGCAAGTACTTATCGAACTTATTTACATGTTTTTTGTGTTGAAAAGAAACCTCATTTTGAAGTTATTCATTAAAGAAAGCTATTAATATCATAATATTTGGTCACAGGGATAATGCTAACCATATCAAAGCCAAATTTATAATCGAAGCTGCTAACCATCCTACTGACCCTGAAGCGGACGAGGTTAGTGTCTTGCTCAAAATTTCATTTATTTACAAGTAACAAAGTTTATGAGTTCATTTGGATATTATCGAAACAGCCTACATTACAGATAGATCACTAATGTGATTGTGTTTTTCTTATTCACAGATTTTGACAAAGAAAGGTGTCGTCATCCTTCCTGACATATTTGCGAATTCAGGAGGAGTGACAGTTAGTTACTTTGAATGGGTTCAGGTATGTCAAAGAAAATACAGTAATCATCATTTTTACTTATTAACTTATAAATTGGTAGATTTGGGTTGTGTTAATCGTAATAGGGAAATGGGTCAAATGGGTTGAAAGTCACCCAAAGTGTAGTTAGATTACTATTGTAATCATATTCAAGGCGTTAACTAATTTTAAAATAATTGACAAGTATTTATGTGTCACAAGCTGACCTATTTGGCCTACTCCGGGAAAACTGGTTCAGTCAACCTGTTTTGACCCGTTACCGACCTGTCCATTTTGCCACTTCTAGTTTTCCTATGTATACATTATCATATAGATTTTTAAATACTTGCTTTGCTACTTGTTTGATACAGAACATTCAAGGATTTATGTGGGATGAGGCAAAGGTTAACGCAGAGTTAAAGAAATACATTGGACAAGGATTCAAAGATGTGAAGGACATGTGTAAAACACACAATTGTGATTTACGTATGGGAGCATTTACATTGGGAGTCAACCGTGTTGCCAGAGCTACGGTTCTCAGAGGTTGGGAAGCCTAAGAAACAGATATGAAGCTCCGCCGCCCAAATAAACCACGATGCCTGTTCTTTAACTTGTTTTATGTTTTCACATGCATCAGGAGTCTGTAACTTTGTTTTCTTTTCTCCCTTTTCTTATTTTCAATGATTTCGGATTGTTGTCTCGAAGCAGGTTATGAAACTAAAAAGTAAAAATTGCAAGGAGTTTGTTTTGGTGAATTTAGCTTCCGCAAATTTTATCTTTTGCATCAAGTTGTGTTCGCACAGTCAAATACAACCTATGCCTGTAATACTTCCAACCTCAAAAACCAACATTCATAATCTTGTTGGGTATGTAAAACATTTAGAATAATCATATATATACATCTGGTATTTACTGCATAAGACAAAATAATAACAGCCAATAATATACAAGTGATGTAGTGTGTATGTCAGTAGGTCCGTATCCGTCATACCTTATACAAAACGACACATACGTGTCACATGCATCCTATCGCTAAAATGGTTCGAGTATCTTATGTATGATTTATATGTTAAAAGAACGAGGGGTACTTATGGATTCTTAATTCCATTCATGGCCAACTTGGGGATTGTCCGGTTAAGCTGGATAATAAGAGGGAACGGTGTAACGGCGAGGGTGGCTCGCCGTGCCTAGGTGGCAGCCTCGCCGCCGCTCGCCGTCCTTCACCGTTACACCTACCCCTCGCCGGTTCTCAAATGTCACAAAGTGACATTGCTCGCCGTGCAAAAGAAGTGGGGGCCATTTTTTTTATAACCGTTTGAAAACGGCTATATTTATTAAAAAAAAAAAAAATTTTAAAAAACTTTTTATTCTTATAAATACTACCCAAACTTCTTTAAAAACCGCACACAACAAAAACATTCAATTAAACTTTCACAAAAAACTTCAATATGAGCACCTCGTCGGATTCGTACCAGTCAGATATCGAAGAAATGGAAGAAGTAGAAATGGTGTGGAAGATTAACGAAGAGGAAGAAGATGAAGTTCATTCACATCGCAGATACATTTGGCGTGAACGTGACGTCGCCGAACAACGTTTAATGGAAGATTATTTTGGTCCACATCCAAAATACCCGGCAGAAAAATTCAGATTACGATATCGGATGAGACGGGAGCTGTTTCTGGAAATTGTTGAAGGTATTGAAACTTATTGTGCAACAAATAATCCTTTACCCAAGCATTTTCATTTTTTTACTATTCGATATGATGCTACGGGTATGAAAAGTATGAGTGTCATCATGAAATGCACATCCGCTCTTCGCCAATTGGCAAACGCCACGGTGGCGGATGGGGTAGATGAATACTTGCAAATGGGTGAACATTGTGCCCGTGATTGTCTAGACTATTTTTGTATGTGCGTTATAGATTTGTATATACCCGAATTTTTAAGAAAGCCTACACCAAATGACGTTCAAAACATATATAACGCACATAATACGATTCACGGGTTACCGGGTATGCTAGGTAGCCTTGATTGTATGCATTGGGAATGGATTAATTGTCCTAAAGCGTGGCACGGGCAATTTGGGAGAGGTGATAAACAACACCCAACCCTCATTCTAGAAGCCGTTGCATCATACGATTTGTGGATTTGGCATGCATTTTTCGGGGTTGCAGGTTCGAATAATGATATTACTGTGTTGCATCATTCACCATTGTTCGACGACCTTTTGGCTGACAACGAACCAGTGGCACCATATCTTGTAAACGGGCAGCTATTCGAAAGAGGGTACTACCTTACAGATGGTATTTACCCTCGATGGTCATGTTTTGTTAAGTCGTTCAGCCAAGCACGTGATGACAAAATCGCTGCGTTTAAACGGCGTCAGGAAAGTGCCCGGAAAGATATTGAAAGGGCATTTGGTGTCCTACAAGGACGATGGCGTATAATTGCTCAACCGGCGCGTGCTTGGACTGTGAACAAGCTACGCAGGGTCATGTACACGTGCATCATTTTGCATAATATGATTTTAAAGAATCAAGGGTATGCGATTTCCGAAGCAGTTGAAATGTACATCACTCCTGGGAACCATTTGTTAAGGACATGGGTCGAGCGATGTGAAATACGTCGCAGGAGACAAAGAGAACTCCGAGATAGAGACGTACATGCAAGGCTTCAACGGAACCTCATTGAGCATGTTTGAGCACAAGATCAACCATGAATAATCGACCGTATTGTATTTTTTTTTTGTATTGTTTTTTTTTTCGTATTGTCTTTTTTTTTCCGTATTTTTATATTCGTAGCGTAATTTTATTTCTCGTATTTGTATTTTATTTTTTAGTATTTTGTAATTTTTAATTTTATGAAATGAATTTTTATTTTGTGTGAAAATTGAAAAATTAAATAAAATGGTGAGTGGTGGGACCCAAGTGAAGAGGAGAGAGACTAGTTGTGATAAAGGGGGTGTTTTTGGAGAAGAGGAGAGAGATTAGTTGGTATGACGTGACGCTGATGTGGCGCAGTGAAGAAGTATTACCCTAGCCATGATACCTTTCCCTCTAAGTGTCTCACTTTTGATTTATCAAGTACACTAAACAGCAAGCTAGCTTACATACCACATTCGGAAAAAGATCCTCCAAACAGAAAAAATGGGTATTACGTGCATAAAGACAGGATAGACTACTTTAACAGTTTCTTTTTAACACACATTTCTTATGGATAGAAGAACGAAAGTTGAAGTGGTGAGACGAGTTAGAGTGTAATACATATCATATTCATGTATGGTTTTGGAGAATGTATATTTGTAGTCCTCGTGTCTTACGAGAGAACTTCCCAATGAACATGTACAAAACCTGGTTTATTGATAGACGGACCCCTAGAAACAGCTCATTAAAACACTCTTATATGAGCCGCAAAAACCAACACAAAATATGTTTTCTTTTTCCCGAGCCTGGCGCCAACTCGTCATCATGGTGTAAAGACAACCACAAGGAACTATTACGCAAAAAAGAGGCTGTAGTCAGATGGAAAGAAGTGATCAAAAGTTTCAAGTTTACCCAAATAAAGAGTCAACATGTTATAACCCTTCAGCGGGTAAGACTCCAAAGAGCTAAAACAGAGAGAAGCAGAGACTTGGGGCAATTTTTCACATATCATTCATAATACAAAAGTACAATTTATAGAGGAAATAACAAGACTTAACTACCTTACCCACTAAGCTACAATTAAGGAAACAGGATGAAAATGTAAACATGAATTACGTGCATGCATACTTCCATTACTGAGGTACATGCTTAGGAAATGCCTACAATTGAGGAAACAACTTGACTAGGAATGCAATGCAAGTAGACTTCTTCAAACTGATTGTTAACTTGTTTTGGTCTATGCATGTTCATGACTTGGGCCTGCTTTATCAGTGACGAGATTCATATCAATACCCTCCGGTTGAAATACGACCTTGTCCTCAAGGTCGATGCTTGCTCCAAGCTTGGTCGAGGACTCCCCACACAACGTAACTTGCTTGTCTAGGTGACTGAAGGTAAGTTGTGGAACCGAAAAATCGGCTTTGACTGGCCCAAGGGTACTAAGCTACGACATGCCTAAAACGACATCAGCGCCTTCGATTGGGAAAACAAATGGAGATATTGAAAATTGGGTATTCGAAAGGTGAAGGTCGATATTGAAACACTGTCCCGCACAATGGAGAAGCGAGCCATTACCAATCATAACAGGAAATGAGGGTTGGGAATTGAAGGGCAAGTGAAGTAAGGAAACGAGACATGGTTTGATTATATTGTGGCTACTACCAGAGTCCACAAGCACGGTGACAATGTGTCCGTTGATGTGACCAGTAATGCGAATCGCGAGTGGGGATTTGGTGCCATGCAACGCGGATGAGGAGAGTGTTAAGAAATGAACCGTTGATGTGCCATAAGAATGGTCTTCTAGGTTGTTCAATGCCTCGACGTCCATAGTTAATGGATATGGTTCGTCAGTTCCAAGCAGAAGGAACTGAGGTGGATTGCAACGGTGACCGGGGTAAAATCTCTCTGGACAACGGAAGCAAAGACCTTGGCTACGTCGCGTTTGCATTTCTTCGGGTGAGAGCCGGCGCGTTGGTAAAGGCGTGGCTTGTTTCGCGGGGTTTGGAAGGATGGCAGGTGGGGTTACAGTGGGTTTGGTTGTGGTGGTATTAGCTATGAATGGGGGGTGATTAAAGGATGAAACTTGGGATTGGTTAGCAGCTAATTTATCCTCGATGAGTTTGGAGAGACCATAAGTTTGATGAAGTGTGGTGGGGTTATAGACAGCAATTTCTTGTTGAATATCGGAACGGAGACCCGATATAAAACAGTTAAGGAGGGCGGTGGTGGGTAATCCAACAACACAATTACTGAGTCGTTCAAATTCTGTTTGGTAAGCGGCTACCGAACCAGTTTGTTTGAGCTTAAAGAGTGTGGCCTGGTGGTTTGCGAATGAGGAAGGGCCGAAACGAAGTTCAAGGGCACGTGTAAAAGTTATCCAATCACCCAAGAGCTGGTTGTTATGCATGTATTTATACCAACTTAATGTGTCTCCTTGGAAGTGGAAGGAAGCAAGTGCCACACGTTGCTCCAACGGGATGTTATAAAAGGTGAAATATTGGTCGGCCTGAAAAAGCCAATCCAAGGGAGATGTACCATCAAACACGGGTAACATAATTTTTGGTGATTTATGAACTGGGTTGTGGTTTGGGGGTGGTGGCGGGGGCGGGGGCGGTGGTGGGGCTTGGAGAAAGTTCGTCATGCTATTGACGAGGGCATCAACTTTGGCATTGAGGGCGGATAATTGGTCCTGGAAACTTGGTGGAGGATCGTCATTGGATGTGTCTTTGCGGGGAGGCATGGTGAGATCGAGAATGAAAGCACCAAATGTTATAACCCTTCAGCGGGTAAGACTCCAAAGAGCTAAAACAGAGAGAAGCAGAGACTTGGGGCAATTTTTCACATATCATTCATAATGCAAAAGTACAATTTATAGAGGAAATAACAAGACTTAACTACCTTACCCACTAAGCTACAATTAAGGAAACAGGATGAAAATGTAAACATGAATTACGTGCATGCATACTTCCACTACTGAGGTACATGCTTAGGAAATGCCTACAATTGAGGAAACAACTTGACTAGGAATGCAATGCAAGTAGACTTCTTCAAACTGATTGTTAACTTGTTTTGGTCTATGCATGTTCATGACTTGGGCCTGCTTTATCAGTGACGAGATTCATATCACAACACTTATCCCACATCGCTCAGAAGTGAAAATGATATTGTGTTTATATAGACCACAAACAAACCAGCAGGTATGACTTACTTGAACATGATCTGTTCTATAGGCTCGTACCTTTGTATTCTTGATTCCTCAAGAGACAGAAACCCATGTCTGGTTGATGCATCAAGACCATGTAGCCAGAGCGGGGTAAAAGTTATATAATATCATTGTACTTATCAAAATGTACCGACTTTACGCTAGACATTACCAATGAACTTTCAAATTGATTGTACACTTTACTGAAATGACTGTATTACTTACTCATAGTTTCTTTTAAAGAGATTCTTTTACTAGTTATGTTGGGGGTTCAATTTTACCCCTGTACTAGTTTAGTTTTAACTTAAAGCACATGATTATTATACTATGATCATCATCTAAGTTGATATCAACAGGATTCTTATCTCTTCGGCTTTGCAAGGGTTTAAAAAGACACCATCTACACAACCTTACTCTTATTTATGTAGTTGTAACCGTACTACTTGCTCCAACTCTTGCCCCTCAAATCCCACTTTTAAATGTATTTTGTGAAACTTACAAGTTAACTTTTCAAAGCAAAGCCAGTTAAATTTTCAAAGTATATTAATGTATAAAATAAGTATTTCTTACCTTTTAATTGCTAATCCCGACACAAATTTAACCAACCCATCTTTACACAATGCCCACATCCAATAAAACAAATGTTATTGAAGTTTATTATTTATCGGGGTATAATGAACAGAGGAGCAAATAACAATCTTTGGGTTTGAGTTTTGTAATATAAAATGTTAAAGAGGACAAGGGTAATACAGTCATTTTAGGGTAATATTGGTAAAGTCTGTAATCAATTTGAAAGTTCATTGGTAATATCTAGCGATTAAATTGTAAGTGTTTAAAGTCGGTACATTTCGATAAGTACGATGGTATTATATAACTTTTACCCAGCCAGAGCGTGTATTCTTGATTCCTCAAGAGACAGAAACCCATGTCTGGTTGATGCTGTAACACCCCTTGATGGTCAAATGCAACGGAATAGTACTTGGGGTGTTACTTGGGTGGATTGATAGCACACAATATATAGAGCAATGATCATAATAGTCATTTAAAACATATTACATGAATTAATTGTACACACTTAGTATCTTGTTTGTAAAACCACATTTATTATAAAACTGAAGTAAATATCCCAGCCCAATGGTAGACATAATGCTCCCTAAAATGTTGGAATCCAATGCATGAACCTGCTTTATTTTCCTGAGAAAACATATAGAGTAAAATGTGGGGGTCAACACGAAGTTGGTGAATTCATAGATTTAGTTAAATAAATAAATTACTAATATGCCAAACACCACGATCATAGTAGGACAATCACAGCCCAATACTATAGTAGTTCCTACTGCCCTGTAATAGAAGCTAGACAGATGATGCTCAGTACGCCCATTTGGGTCTATCCTGATGTTGTTCCCTCAGTCCGACAATGAAATAAACATGTTGCTTGGCTTAAGCGTTTCGTGATAGCAAGTCACGCAGGCGGGGTGTTGTCAATACCCGAATAGATCTATTTATACATTTCGCGCTACACTATTAACTATTACAGTCCACGGGTATGAACAAGCAATAGGTAATAAATTGTTGTTGTCATCAGTGCGTGTTTGCATATTTATATATATATAGTTTTTGTATGTTTTCTCCCCCAGTTATAAAATAGTAAAGATGGGTCCATGAACTCACATTAGTGGTAATGATGTGGGGATGATGTCACTGAATAAACTGGCACAGTATGATCACGAACTGGAGAAATTACCTAAGTAATTTTAAGTGCCTTAGTAAATGCAAAAATAACAATGCATGATGAATGTACGGATGAAAATGCATGATCACTGATTAATAAGATATTACGATCGTTTAAGTGTTTTCACTTATAGTAAGTTGTAAATATATATATTTTTAATTTCTAAAAATATATATATATATATATATATATATATATATATATATATATATATATATATATATATATATATATATATATATATATATATATATATATATATATATATATATATTGTCTAGTAATAAGGGGGTAATAAATTAATTAAATAGATTTTTATATTATTTAATTTATTGTAAGAAAAATAAAATACTATTTAATTTTCTTAAGGCTTCAAAAATATATTAACGTGATTTGTCAGTTTATAAGGTTTCGCGAATAAACTTAGTAATTTATTTAATTATCCAAATGGCCAAGTTAATTTATCAATAAAATAATTTTATTAATATTTTTGATTAACTTAAATTTACTCTTGAGTCCTTGTTAGTATAACAATTTATCAAAAATAACCTTTCAGGTTTCGTTCGTTAAGTACATTGCGTCGTTAGTCCTTGTCCGTTTTATTTATTTTCAAAAACGCCCCTAGAGCTTATAAAACTTTGGGGAAATGACCAAACACCCCCCTCTATGTCTCGGAAATAATTAAATAAGGGTTAGGGTTTGTTTTAAGTTTTCAAAATGACACTAATGGTCCTTGAAGTCTCGAATTATCAAAAAATAATAGTTAGGGCTTGTAATAAGTTTCCCAAAGTTACACTTTTGGTCCTTGAGGTAACGAAATATTTAAATATTAGGCTAGGGTTTGTAATAAGTTTCCAAAAGTGGCAATAATGACCCTTGAGGTCTCGAAATATTTAAAAGGGAAACTAGGGCTTATAATAAGTTTCAATATTGGCACAATTAGTCCTTGTGGTTTCGTTTAGCTCTCGGTTTAAAACAAACGCACCCTAAACTTTCATAATTGACAGTTTTGGTCGTCCTACTTTTTCTTAAAAGTCGCGAAGTATATATAAAAGTTTTACTAAGTTACATAATTGACCCTAACTTTCACCAATTGGCTATAAGTGCACGAAAAGTCTCCAAAAACAAGTTTTGGGCTTGACTGGCCCAACAGGGTCTCGGCTTGAATTATATGGGCCTAATATGCTGTTTAATTTACTTAATAAATTTACCAAGTGGGCTAGTAACTATAATTTACTTATTGGACTTATATCTTAATTTTACTAGGCTTATAAATAAGTTATGGGCTTATTTACATTCCGCTTATTTATGGCTTATAAGTGAGCTTATATGACTCGGTGATAGGTGTGAAAACACCCATCCTTTTACCACTTAATTCTGGCTAAAACAAGACCGAAACACGTATTTAATGTCATTTGTTTGGAGTTATGCGTGGTTTTTGTGTTTATTGTGTTTTCAGAGCCAACCGGATGAATATTGAAGAAAACATGGGATTGCACGGGTTTTATCGAAGAAAAAGACTCAAGACGAAGTCTATTGTCCAAGAGATGCAAAAGATTTGAAGTCAATGGGCCTATTTTAAGATTTATCGAAGAAAAGGACCAAAGATGGAAGATTTACATATGTCGAAGAAACTCAAGTCTATTAAACGAAGAAATTAAAAGACGAGTTGAATTTAATCGTCGACAAATCCCGAATCAGAATCGAAAACGTCAACTTTTCTGAAAAGACGAGAAGACAAGAAGAAAGGGAGAAAGCCCACTCACCAACCAACCACTCAACCTATATAAAGGGATCACCCTCACAAATTTTGGCATCTAGTTTTCCTTTCAGTTTTTTTTCCTTTCCTATTTCGTAGGAAAACCATCTCCCTTAAGGAGTGGTTCTTCATCTTCTTGATTTGTTCTTTTAATCTTGTAAGCCTGATCTATTCCTTTTGTTACTGAATCTTAATCATCAATTCAAGCTTTCCTTTAATCTTTTCATTCATCTTGTTCTTCATCATCTTTCTATTGCAAGTTCTTAAGTTTTTATTTAGTTCAAGTTTGATTTTAAAAAGTTGTTGAATTTGTGTTTTTATGATTGGGATTTGATCCGTGTAGTTAGTAGATGATTTGTGGTTAATTTGGTAAAACCTTTTTGCTTATTTGGTGCGATTTGTGAT
Organism: Glebionis coronaria; assembly: GCA_025667525.1. Lineage (NCBI taxonomy): Eukaryota > Viridiplantae > Streptophyta > Magnoliopsida > Asterales > Asteraceae > Glebionis > Glebionis coronaria. Next base: position 376,883,043 of record CM046874.1, read on the forward strand.
CAAATTCGTGTACCCTGTTTTATGTCTGTAACTGTTCTTCGTTCCCAGCTATATTCCGAATAGACAATCTGCTTTGCCCCTTACTCGGAATGTTCAAACATTCCGAATAGCCTGTTTCTTTTATCCCCTATCCGGAATATTTACATATTCCGAATAGGCCCTACATTCCGCATAGAACAACTTTCCGAATAGCATTTTTCGTATTCCTTTATTCGGAATATTCTAGATATTCCGCATAGGACTTTTTTTTATTATTATTCCGAATAGGGTCTTCATTCTGAATTGAGCAATTTATTCAGTATAGGGAATTTATTCCGAGTAAGCTTGATTGTTCCGGATAGCTTCATTTTTCCGCATGGTTTTCTTTATTCCGCATAAGCAAAATATTCCGTGTAACATTCCGCATAGAGCTTTGTTATTCCGCATAGTCTGATTATTCCGAATGGGATTTTATTCCGCCTAGCTACTTTCTTCAGTAAGATTATTTTTCTGTTTATTCATTTAATCATTTATATTCACTGCAAGTTTAATTTCGTCACTTCATTTATTTACATCTTTATTAGAATAGAAAACCAAATCCACTTTTTGTCACCAAGAACAAATCATTCCACTTTTAACTGTGATCAATTCGAGGAGATTCCGAGAATCGAACTTTCAAACGAGTAAAAAATCCTAATACCAAATGGCGCCGCTGCCGGCTCTTCTCGTTAAGATCAAATTTTTTTTGTGAGAACTTGGATTTTGGGATCCGTTCCCCGTGAACGTTACTTTTTCATAAAAATTTTCAAAAATCCTAAAAAATATAAAATTTTCAAAAATCCAAAAAAGTAAAAAACATAAAAACCAAAAATTTTTTTGCTTTGTTTTTATTTGTTCGTTCTTTTGCAGGTGTATGCGCACTCGATCCACGTCTTATCAAGAGCCCGAGCCTCTCGATCACTTAGACATGGCCGGTGTACAAAACAACAACAACATACCACCTCCAAACAATAATAATAACAACAACCCACCTTTCAACAACATGAATAACAACAACAATGAGCCTCAACCGGATAATCGCCCGATGATCGAACTGCTGCAAGCTCATGTAGATGGCAACACTGATCCAATTGTTATACCAGCAATTGCAGCCAACAACTTTGAGCTAAAATCAGGCTTTATCCAGATGGTCTCCGCTCAACCATTCTTGGGACGTACCATTGATGATCCACACGACCACATCAAGAGATTCTTGCAACTCACTAACACGGTCAAGTTCAATGGCGTTCCATAAGAGGTTATCAGGTTACAACTTTTTCCCTTTTCTTTAGAGGGACAAGCCCGGCATTGGCTTGCTAAGGAACCGCCACAGAGTATTCTCTCGTGGACGGATTTAGAAACCAAGTTTATCAATTACTTTTTCCCACCCTCTCGTACTACCGCTTTGCGGAATGAAATCATAAACTTTGAACAAAAGTATGATGAGTCGTTCAGTGAATCTTGGGATCGTTTTAAAGACCTTTTAAGAAAATGCCCACAACATGGTTTTACCAAAGTACATCAAATTAATACTTTTTACAATGGTTTAAGCATGAGTGACCAAGATTCACTAAACAGTGCCTCGGGGGGTAATCTTTTGGCTAAGACTTCCAATGCTGCTTGGGATATCATTGAGAATAAGTCTCGTGTGCAAACCAAGAGTGTTCGGACCAATGTCGCTAGTGCTAGCACTAGTGACAGCGACAAGCGATTGGACAAAATCACTACGCTTCTTGAATTGCTTGTCACCCACACCGTCAGCAACAACAACAGCAACAACGCTAAAAACGCTCAAGTTAACGCTGTCAGCCAACCTTGTGAGATATGCGGTGGTCCTCACTCTTACACCACTTGTACCGCCACCCAAGACTACTCAGCTGAGAATGTGAATGCGGCATATGGCACCTATCCTCAACCTGCTGATCAGGCTAGACCTCAAGGTGACCGTAATTTGCTTAGCTACCGCTCTAACAATTATCTTTCCCCACCTGGTTTTCCTCCTACCAACCCAAACCAACAACAAAACCTCAATCGACCTCCTCAACAACAACAACAACCTCGTACACCATACATACCTCCTCACAAGCAGCAACGACCACCTCAACGAAACAACCAAGTCTACCAACAACCTGCTTACCAACCTCCCGCATACGATGCTCCTCCCAACCAACCCACCGCTCTTCACCAAGAAGTGGAAACTTATATGAGGACTAACGATGTGATAGTACGAAATCTTCAGAGAGAAGTGCTCAACCTGAAAGCAGACCTGGTCAAGCAATGAAACGATTTGAGAGCCGACATGAGAAACACGTTGGATAGCCAAACTAATGATTTGAAGAACATGATGGCTAGTTTCTTCCAAGGTAATCAACCCTCTTCTTCGGGTACTCTTCCGAGTAACACCGTTGCGAATCCAAGAGGGGAGATGAAAGCAATCACCACTCGCAGTGGCAAAGGTACCAAGGAACCCGAGCTTCCTATACCTCCACCGGTGGTTGTGACTAAGGAGAACGAGTCACCTGCTCCTATTCCTCATCCTTCACCTTCTACCCCCATTTCCCCACCACCCGTGGTTATGAGTGATCCTATTCTCCCAAAGCCTTCCTCTTCTTCCAATATACCTTATCCATCTAGGTTGAGGAAAGAGAAGCTCAAAAGCAAGGATGATATTCAGGTTTCGAACTTCCTTAAAATGTTCAAACAATTGAATTTTAACATCTCCTTCGCTGAGGCTCTCGCTCACATGCCTAAATATGCGAAAATGTTTAAAGATCTTCTGGGCGACAAGGAAAAGCTCCTCGATATTGCCAACACCCAACTTAATGAGAATTGCTCTGCAGTGCTCTTAAGGAAATTGCCAATCAAGCTTGGTGATCCGGGTCGTTTCTGAATTCCTTACAATTTCCCGGGAGTAGAGAATTGCATGGCCCTAGCCGATCTAGGTGCCAGTATTAATCTCATGCCTCTAAGCGTTTGGAAGCAATTATCTCTCCCAGAGCTAGTCCCCACCAAAATGAATTTGGAATTAGCTAACCGTACGGTTGCTTATCCAGTGGGGATAGCCGAAGACGTCATTGTAGGAGTCGACAAATTCACCTTTCCTGCTGATTTCGTTGTCGTCGACTACGAGATGGACCCTCGTGTGCCACTAATTGATGGTCGTCTATTGTTGAGGACCGGTCGCACTCTCATTGATGTTGAAGCCGGTGAGCTTATCATGAGTGGGTGACGATAAAGTAGTCTTCAACATGGGAAAGTTGTCTAAACAACCTTATACATATGAGAGTGTTAATTGTATTGACGTTCTTGATGAGGCTTGTGAAGAACACTTTAATGATGCTTGCAAAAGTATTCCTACCTCTCTTCCCAATGTTGAGACCGTGTCCTCTATTGATTCATCATTGTCTCTATTTGGAGATAGTGATTTGTTTTGGAAAGATCTTGAAGACACCATGGGAGATGTGAACTTATCTACTGATGATTCTCCTACCGATGGGGACGAAGACACGCATTTCTTTGACAACCTTCTCAACGAAGACAATCCTTCTTCTCCATCTCCCACGGTTATTGCTATCGATACTCCGACTTTGAGAACGCCTCCCGTCGAAAATCCTCCGGATTTAGAACTTAAGGAGTTGCCGCCCCATCTTGAGTATGTATTCCTTGAAGAAGAGAAGAAGTCGTCAGTCATCATTGCTAAGGACCTAAAGGAAGAAGAACAAGCCCGACTTATCATCGTGTTGAAAGATCATAAGAAGGCTATTGCTTGGAAAATTTCTGATATTCGTGGAATTGATCCTCACTTCTGCACACACAAAATTCTCATGGAGGACGACTTTAAGCCCACAATTCAAAGCCAACGAAGGGTGAATCCAAAAATCCATGAAGTCATTAAAACAGAGGTTATCAAACTTCTTGATGCGGGTATGATTTACCCTATTTCGGATTCACCATGGGTTAGTCCAATCCATTGTGTGCCCAAGAAGGGCGGAATAACCGTTGTTCCCAATGAACACAACGAGTTGATTTCCACTCGTCTCGTTACTGGGTGGAGAGTTTGTATAGACTACCGCAAACTCAATGATGCCACGAGAAAGGATCATTTCCCTCTACCTTTTATGGACCAAATGCTTGAACGTTTAGCGGGTAATGAATATTACTGCTTTCTGGATGGTTTCTCGGGTTATTTCCAAATACCCATCAATCCCCAAGATCAAGAGAAGACAACATTCACTTGTCCCTATGGCACTTTTGCTTACAAAAGAATGCCTTTTGGCTTATGTAATGCACCCGGGACTTTCCAAAGGTGCATGTTAGCTATCTTCCATGACATGGTTGAACAAACCATGGAAGTCTTCATGGATGATTTCTCGGTCTTCGGGGATTCTTTCTCTTCTTGCCTTGCCAATTTGGAACGTATGCTTAAGCGGTGCGAAGACACTCGCCTTGTTCTGAATTGGGATAAATGCCATTTCATGGTAAAAGAAGGCATCGTGCTGGGACACAAGATTTCCAAAGCCGGTCTTGAAGTAGACCGTGCTAAAGTCGATGTCATCGATAAGTTGCCTCCACCTTCAACCGTGAAGGGTGTGAGAAGTTTTCTGGGTCATGCGGGCTTCTACCGTCGATTCATCAAAGATTTTTCTCAAATCGCTCGCCCGATGACCCACCTCTTGGAAAAAGATACTCCCTTTATCTTTTCCAAAGAGTGTCTTGAAGCCTTCAAATCGCTTAAGGATAAGCTAACTAAGGCACCCGTCTTGGTTACCCCGAATTGGGAGCTGCCTTTCGAGTTGATGTGCGATGCTAGTGATTTTGCTATTGGAGCGGTTCTGGGACAAAGAGTGAACAAACACTTCCAACCAATCCATTACGCTAGCAAGACAATGATGGGGGCTCAATTGCATTACACGACAACCGAAAAAGAGCTTTTAGCTGTTGTCTATGCTTTTGAAAAATTCCGCCCCTATCTTGTCCTTTCCACCACAATCGTTTACACCGATCATTCCGCGTTGAAGTACTTGTTGACAAAGCAAGATTCCAAACCAAGACTTCTTCGCTGGGTTTTGCTACTCCAAGAATTTAAAATCGAAATTCGCGATAAAAAAGGAGCTGAAAACCTAGCCGCGGATCATCTCAACAGACTTGAGGATCCTTACCAAGGGGATCATCCGAACAAAGAAATCAATGATTCTTTTCCCTTGGAGACCTTAATGTCTATAAATTCGAATTCTGATGAAACCCCGTGGTTTGCGGACTTTGCAAACTACTTGGCGGGTGGAATTCTTAAGGAAGGGTTGACGTCTCAACAAAAGAAAAAGTTCTTCACCGACATTAAGACTTACTTTTGGGACGACCCTTACCTATTCAAACAATGTGCCGACCTGATTATCCGCCGATGTGTTGACGGACCGGCAGCTTCAGAAATCCTTGATGCTTGCCACAAAGGACCCACCGGTGGTCACTTTGGTCCCAACTACACCGCCAAAAAAGTGTTTGATTCGGGATTTTATTGGCCCTCCATATATCGTGACGCTCACAATATGGTTAAAAGATGTGATGTGTGCCAGAAACAAGGCACGATCACACATAAAGACGAGATGCCTCAGAATTTCATTCAAGAGTGTGAAATCTTTGATGTTTGGGGTATCGACTTTATGGGGCCATTCCCTTCCTCTAAAGGAAACAAATACATCCTTATAGCCGTTGACTACGTTTCAAAGTGGGTTGAAGCCAAAGCTTTACCCACTAATGACGCAAGGGTGGTTTGTAACTTTTTGAAAGCTCTTTTCGCTAGATTCGGTGTACCTCGTGCCATTATTAGTGATCGTGGGACTCATTTCTGCAATGATCAATTCGCAAGAGTCATGGCTAAGTATGGTGTAAATCACCGTCTTTCTACAGCCTACCACCCACAAACTAATGGCCAGGCTGAAATATCCAACCGAGGACTTAAGCGAATTCTGGAAAGAACCGTGGGAGAGCATCATGCCTCATGGGCTGATAAACTTGATGATGCTTTGTGGGCTTTTCGTACTGCTTACAAGACCCCGATCGGCTGTACGCCTTATCGTCTTGTGTATGGGAAAGCGTGCCACCTCCCCATTGAGTTGGAGCACAAGGCTTACTAGGCCTTGAAGTGGGCTAATTTTAGTATCAACAAAGCCGGTGACCTACGCAAGATCCAACTCAATGAGCTCAATGAACTTCGGAATGAGGCTTATGAAAATTCTTTGATCTATAAGGAAAGAACTAAGCTCATTCACGATTCTAAGATTAAGAACCGAGAGTTCCATGTTGGAGACAAAGTCTTACTTTTTAACTCTCGGTTGAAAATCTTCTCGGGAAAGCTCAAATCTCGTTGGTCCGGCCCATTCACCATTGCCCAAATTTTTCCATATGGTACTCTCGAGCTCGCTCAACCTAATGGACCTAATTTTAAGGTGAATGGCCAACGAGTGAAGTTGTACTTTGGTGAGGACACCTCTCAGGAGGTGATTCCATCCCTCACCACGTTCCCCATGAACTAATTTTGGGTCGAGTCAGGCTCGTGACTCGGTTATCAAAAACAAGCGCTCCTCGGGAGGCAGCCCGAGTATCTATCTTTTATGTTTTAACCTTCTAAGTGTAGGGGGACCTCTATAGGGTGTTTGTCTTTGTGTGGTGATGTGATTACAGGGATGATGGCACTCTTGGAACCTTTGAAGAACCGTGCTCTCGTGTTATCCGAAATCCGGTTCTATCTCTCAACTATCGTGATTCAATTTTCTTCATACTCACATTTGAAATTGATCACTTTAGTCGTCTCTTCCTTAACTTGAGTTAACCAACGTGCACAATGTCATAAGTGTAGGGGAGACTTTTCCCACATGCTTAAACATTGAGGACAATGTTTATCTTAAGTGTAGGGGGGACTTCTATCGAAGTTTTAAGTGGACTTTTCCATGAAAATGCCTTCATTTAACCGGAAAATCATCTTTTTCAACATTTTTCAAATTTTTTATTAACTTTGGCCATTTAGTCGTAATTTTTAAATTTTTATCTTTGCTTTTATATGTATATATCCCGTAATAAAGTCAAAAATATTAATAAAGTGGTGTAGCTAGTTTAGAAATCTTTGACATATTAGTCCCGTTGCGTTTAATTTGACTCAACCCGAATAGACTTATCTAAGTTTATTCTAGCTAGTATCCTTAACCATGTAGACCTTAATTGGTTTATTAGGCTAAGTATCCACGAGTCTCATTACTTGAGATTTTAAATTGTGGAGAACGAGAAATGATAGAGTCAATTATAAGTCGGTATTCTTGCACAAGCTCACTTGGTGTAATTATTTGCCTATTCTCCCATCACTTGCTAATAATTTATCTGCAATAAGTAAGGTCGTACGATTTGAAAAGTTACTTAGCTTCTAGCCCAAGATCGTTTAAAAGTTGCTCGGTAATGATAAGAGTTCATAGCCAAGGCATAACTTATGAAGCGGGGCGCGAAGATTGGCGAGTCCGAAAAGGCCCTAACAAGGCATGAGGATTCCATTTTATTGCTAAAAATCCAAAGTGATGTGAAAAGCATTATTCCCAAAGTCAATATGAAGGATCAAGACTCACGACGAAAAGCAATCAACTCCCATAAAGATCATGGAGAAGTCTATCTGAAAAGACCCTAACAAGGTATGAGGATAAATAGACCCAAGTCCGAAAAGGAGGCGGATCGTTGTATCTCAAAATCCCAATTAGAGATTGAAGAATAATCATGAAGTCGTGGTCAACAAAGTTGGAGAACCCCTCAAAAGTCTCCAAGTGAAGAAACTCTATTACGAAGAGAAGACCATTATCTCAAGCACGTCTCTCAAGATATGAAGTATGAAGTACATGCCAAATATCGGCCCGAGAAAGGTCTCAAATCGTGAACCGAGTTATGCCAAGATATGAACTTTTTGATATCCCGAGAAGCAGTTTTAAGAGATTTTTTCCTTTATCTAACTATTGATCAAATCGTCCTACTTTGCTTTCAGCCTAAATTAACTATCGAAATAAGTCCAAAAATGTATCTTCATGATCATTCTAAGACAAAAATAAAATATAAGAGATACACCTAGGAATAAGGGAGTTTAAGCATTTAATTAAGCCATGTGTGTAAGTGTTTGAATTGCTAACTTATAATAACAATGATCTCGTTTTTAAGCTTAGTTTGGGGAACGTGAAACTTGAGGATGATAAATCTTCGCAGCACCGAAGCCCTAATGTAAGTCCTCGATCTCTTTACAAGTTATTTCCACGTAAGCTATTTTCTATCCTTTTGTTTACATTAAAGTTTTAATTTCTCTTAGTACTTTCATTTTTGTTTAGTAGTACATTAATAAGGCCAAGGTTGATTGATTATGAGAAAAGTGTAAAATGTGCTTCGTCACTAAGCATTGCATGAGGGCATGGCAATGGTTAAGTGTAGGGGATTTGATAGGTGTGAAAACACCCATCCTTTTACCACTTAATTCTGGCTAAAACAAGACCGAAACACGTATTTAATGTCATTTGTTTGGAGTTATGCGTGGTTTTTGTGTTTATTGTGTTTTCAGAGCCAACCGGATGAATATTGAAGAAAACATGGGATTGCACGGGTTTTATCGAAGAAAAAGACTCAAGACGAAGTCTATTGTCCAAGAGATGCAAAAGATTTGAAGTCAATGGGCCTATTTTAAGATTTATCGAAGAAAAGGACCAAAGATGGAAGATTTACATATGTCGAAGAAACTCAAGTCTATTAAACGAAGAAATTAAAAGACGAGTTGAATTTAATCGTCGACAAATCCCGAATCAGAATCGAAAACGTCAACTTTTCTGAAAAGACGAGAAGACAAGAAGAAAGGGAGAAAGCCCACTCACCAACCAACCACTCAACCTATATAAAGGGATCACCCTCACAAATTTTGGCATCTAGTTTTCCTTTCAGTTTTTTTTTCCTTTCCTATTTCGTAGGAAAACCATCTCCCTTAAGGAGTGGTTCTTCATCTTCTTGATTTGTTCTTTTAATCTTGTAAGCTTGATCTTTTCCTTTTGTTACTGAATCTTATTCATCAATTCAAGCTTTCCTTTAATCTTTTCATTCATCTTGTTCTTCATCATCTTTCTATTGCAAGTTCTTAAGTTTTTATTTAGTTCAAGTTTGATTTTAAAAAGTTGTTGAATTTGTGTTTTTATGATTGGGATTTGATCCGTGTAGTTAGTAGATGATTTGTGGTTAATTTGGTAAAACCTTTTTGCTTATTTGGTGCGATTTGTGATCAAATTCGTGTACCATGTTTTATGTATGTAACTGTTCTTCGTTCCCAGCTATATTCCGAATAGACAATCTGCTTTGCCCCTTACTCGGAATGTTCAAACATTCCGAATAGCCTGTTTCTTTTATCCCCTATTCGGAATATTTACATATTCCGAATAGGCCCTACATTCCGCATAGAACAACTTTCCGAATAGCATTTTTCTTATTCCTTTATTCAGAATAATCTAGATATTCCGCATAGGACTTTTTTTTTATTATTATTCCGAATAGGGTCTTCGTTCCGAATTGAGCAATTTATTCAGTATAGGGAATTTATTCCGAGTAAGCTTGATTGTTCCGGATAGCTTCATTTTTCTGCATGGTTTTCTTTATTCCGCATAAGCAAAATATTCCGTGTAACATTCCGCATAGAGCTTTGTTATTCCGCATAGTCTGATTATTCCGAATGGGATTTTATTCCGCCTAGCTACTTTCTCCAGTAAGATTATTTTTCTGTTTATTCATTTAATCATTTATATTCACTGCAAGTTTAATTTCGTCACTTCATTTATTTACATCTTTATTAGAATAGAAAACCAAATCCATTTTTTGTCACCAAGAACAAATCATTCCACTTTTAACTGTGATCAATTCGAGGAGATTCCGAGAATCGAACTTTCAAACGAGTAAAAAATCCTAATACCACTCGGCTTATGTATTATTCTTAGGGCTTAAATGAGCTAGTTTATATGTTTCTAGGTCTCGGCTTATATAGATTTTAGTGTTTCAATGACTTAGCTTTTATAAGTTTTAGGTCTCGGCTTATATTAGGTTTTAGGGTTTCAATGTCATGGCTTATATAAGGTTTTAGGGTTTCAATGTCATGGCTTATATAAGGTTTTAGGTCTCGGCTTATTGAAGTTTTATAGGCTTATATGAATAGCTTATATAGGTCTAGGCTTATATGACTAACACAAGGCTTTTGCCAAGTATGAAAATTTGTTCGTCTCGATTCAATTCGAATTGATTACCGGTTAAAAATGTGACTCAGTTGTTTTTGGTTAATAAAAGAAGATTTGGTTATCTATTTCTAAGGAAAAAGAATGCAAGCCTAACGCTAATAAAATAAAAGAACAAATAAAAAGACTTGTATAAAAACAATTAATAAAACAAATAATAAAACGTGAATTATAGCTAAACAATTAATAAAAATAAAACTAAACAAAGAAATTAACTATCGACTCGAAAATAAAGTTTACTTAATGAAAAAGGAGAGAATAAAACTAAGATGGTACTTTAAAGCTAAACGAGGCAAAATCTAAAGCGGGTACTAAAAAAAGATAAAACTTGAACTTTACGAAAAAAATATTAATTTTAAAATTAGACGAAAAATTCAACTAAAAATACGTAACTTTCAAAATTAAAATCGAAACAACTTTCAGCTTAAACTAAACAATTACGGAACAATATTAATTAATAAACAAGCAGGCAGGCTAGTAGCTCAAGCTAGCAACCTACCTGCTCATTTGGCGGGAAAAGGGAAGCACCTAGGCATGCATGTAGGTCAATTTGGTAAGTTATAGGGAATATTATTTTTTGGCTTATACGGAATGCTGTTGTAACTCTTATCCGGAATTTTGTTTTTTTGCTTATACAGAATGTTTTAGATTTGCTTATACGGAATGTTTTTAAAAATGATTATCCGGAATTTTATTTTGTGTCGTTATACGGAATAACTCATTTTGCTTATCCGGAATGTACAAAAATGATGTTATCCGGAATATTGGGGTTTAGACAACCCCGATAACATAAAAAATGCAAATAAGGTAAAATCTAAAAATAAGCTAAAAACAAATAAGCACTCATCTAAAAACTTAACCAAATCAATTTAAAAAAAAACTAATAAACCAAAATTTAAAAACTTTTAAAAACACTAAATAATAAAAATATTTAAAAACAACTTTTTATAAAAATTAACTAATAAGCACTTAATTAAAAATAAGAAAATTAACACAATAAGCACTTAAACACTATAAGCTATAAAAATCACACACATAAAAACCAATAAGCACAATCAATCAAAAACATCAATCAAACAAGAACATGATTAATTAAACTACATGATTATCAAAATTAAACAAGATTAAAAAGATTAAGAAAGGAAGAATGAGAACGATTAATTGAAAAAGCTTGAAATTAAATTGATTAAGATTCAAATTACAAGATTAATGAAAAAGCTTAAAACTTTAAAGAAAAAAACTAGAGAGAGAAAGTATTAAGCTAAAACTAATCCTAAACTTATCTACTCCTACATTGACTAACCACCTCCTAATGACACATTAGGAGGGTATTTATAGGAGGAGTAAAATGTTGATGCTTTCTTCATTCTTTCTTCTTGTCTCGACTCGATTTAAATTCTTTGTCTTTCTCGACGTCGTCTCGGGATTTGTCGATATAAATTGAACTCGTCTTATAATTTTCTTCTTAAATTAGACTTGGTTCTTCGACTTCATTAAACTTCCGTCTTTAGACTTTTTCTTCGATAAATCTTCAGAATAGGTCTTGGACTTCCGTTCTTTTTGCACTCTTGATCTTGTGAATTCGTCTTTTGTCTTTTTCTTCGATAAAAGCCCGCGAAAGCCCGTGTTTTCTTCCCTTTTCACATTTTGGTCCTAAATCACAACAAAAACACAAACCACGCATAATTCCGACATTTACGACATAAAATACACGTTTTGGCTTGGTTATTATTATAATTAAGTGGTAAAAGGATGGGTGTTTTCACACCTATCAAATCCCCTACACTTGACCATTGCAATGCCCTCATGCAATGCATTAATTACAAAGCAAGTTTTACATTTTCCATCATAATCAATCCACCTTGACCTTTATTTAACACAAGACATTAAAGAGATAGAAAATTATAAAATTTTCAAAGGAAGAAAACATGTAAAGAGATAAAAGACTTACATTAGGGTTTTGGATGTCATTAATATTTATCACCCTCAAGTTTCACGTTCTTCATACCAAGCTTAAAAACGAGATCATTGTTATTATAAGTTAGCAAACTAACAATCACTCATGTGACCCATTTATTCACTTAGACTCCCTTATTCCTAGGTATATCTCTTATATTTTATTGTTGTCTTAAATGATCATGAGGATGCATTGTTGACTTATTTCGATAGTTATTTAGGCCGAAAATAAAGTAGGACGATTTAATCAATATTTAGCTAAAGGACAAAATATTTTAAAACTGCTTCTCGGGACCTCATAAAGTTCATATCTTGGCATAACTTGTTTCACGATTTGAGACCTTTCTCGGATCGATATTTGGCATTGACTTCATACTTCAAATCTTGAGAGACGTTCATGAAATAATGGTCTTCTCTTCATAATAGGAATTTCTTCACATGAACTTTTTGAGAGATTCTTCATATTTGGACCACGACTTCTTCATTTTTCTCCAATCTTTATTTGGGATTTTGATATAGAACGATCCGCCTCCTTTTAGGACTTGGATCTATTTATCCTCATACCTTGTTAGGGTCTTTTCGGATAGACTTCTTCATGAAATTTTAGGGAGTTTTTGCTTTTCGTCGTGTGTCTCGATCCTTCATATTGATTTTTGATAAATGATTCTTCACATCAATTAGGATCTTTAGCAACAAAATGTAGTCCTCATGTCTTGTTAGAACCTTTTCGGACTCGCTAATCTTCGCATCCCGCTTTAATAAGTTATGCCTTGGCTATGAACTCTAATTAATACCGAGCAACTTTTAAACGATCTTGGGCTAGAAGCTAAGTAACTTTTCAAATCGTACAACCTTATTTATTGCAATTAAATTTATTAACAAGCGATGGGAGAAAAAGCTCATAATCAACTCACATAAATTCATGAAAGAATACCAAACTTATAATTGACTCTATCATCTCTCGTTCTCCACAATTTAAAATCTCAAGGAATGAGACTCGTGGATGCTTAGCCAATTAAATCAAAGTTTTGGGTTTTCAAGTCGTCTATAGGATCTTGCATCTTCTTAGACTTTTTCAAGTTTAGAATTTGCATTTTAAAGTTCCCTTGATAAACGACTTTCTAGGATCAATTATAGGAACTTGCGAAAAGTTCTTGTTCTTAACCCGTAAGAGTTAAGACTTTCGCGTTTTAAAGTACCCTATATAAAAGCCTAGCAAAACTTGACTTAAACACGTTAAGGATACTAGCTAGAGTAAACTTAGATAAGTAAAAGGATAGATACTAGGGTCTCCCCTTACACTTATTAGAAAAAACAGAATAAAAGGATAGATACTCGGGTTGCCTCCCGAAAAGCGCTTGTTTTTGTTAACCGAGTCGCGAGCCTGACTCGTCCCCGAATTAAATGGTCCATGGGGAAGCCTCAAATGTAATACCGGGATCAAAGACCTTGTCCTCATTCCCGGAGGACATCAATGAAGGATAGGCCGGAGGATAAGTCTTGAAGGGTAGAAAAGTCCTTTCAACATACGAAAAGTATGTGAAATCATGATTCACGGGAGGTGGGGTGGGTAAAGTAAGCAAATTGTCATCCCCCCAAAGACAATTGATGTTCGGAAAGCGGGAAATCCGTAAGGTTATCAATCATAAAATGGTCAATGTCACCTCCCGGGTCAAAGCACTCATCCTCGGTAATGGTTTCTAAAGGTTGGGATAAAAGGTGCTCGGGAGGGGGACTTGGGACAATATCTTCATGCAGCAAATTATCAAAAAGATTATCCCCCTCCGTGTCATCATCATTAATACCCGGAGGTATTGAAATATTGTCGATTTCCTCCATAGTTGTATCATTATTCTCAACTGAAGTAATAGACGGAGGTAAAGACTCAAAAATAGGAGCAGAATTCAACGCTTCAATTTAAGAGATAAGAAGATGAACTTTCAACAATCGATCGCGAAGAATAACGTCTTCACCTCATCTACAAGACCAAGTTCAGTGGTGAACTTCTCGTAAGTCGGAGAGAATAAATCAACATCGCCCTCATCTCCCGGAGGAGATTGAGAAATTTCAAAGGTGAAATTCTCATAGCATGGAGTAAAATCATCATCATTAAGAGCGACCTCATCCGTAAGCTCAACAAAAGTAGGGACATCACAAACCTCATCAAAGAATTTATCAAGACCAAAATCACTAATCTCACTCGATGTATCACTATCCTTAGACGCATTAGGGATATCAAGAGTAGGAGTAGTAATCTCAGAAGATGGGTTGAGATCATAGATATCATCCTCGTCATTATCATCATGATAGTAGTATGGACGCACAAGAGGAGGAGTATAAGCACTAAGATTAGATACTTGCTCTTGTCGTTGATCCTCTTGAAATTTTTCGATGTATGATACAAGGTCTTTGGATGGGTTCAGGAGTAATCTCGGAATCTTCTCGAATTGATTCACAGCTCAAAGTGGAATGATTAGTTCTTGGTTAATAAAAAGGTGTTGGTTTGTTTATCTATTTTAAACTAATAACAAATAAGTAAGTGTCGAAGAGTAAAACTAAGGCTTTTTAAAAGATTAAACTAAATTGATAAGTTAAAACTAAATGTTTGAAAACGTAAAGAAAAGATTAGAAAAATACTAGAACACTTAATAAAACTAACACTTGGAAACTTTATAAAAGACAAGAACTAAACCATCGGAATATGTAAAAGGGAGACTGATCGGAATAACAAACACCCCTCTGGTCGGAATATATGCAATCGGAATAAGGGAAAAAGGAGCTGATCGGAATGTTGGAGAATAAGTACTAATCGGAATGTTGCAAGGCTTCCCAATCGGAATGTTTAACAAAGGGTGCAATCGGAATATTGAAAATGAATCAGATCGGAATAATCGAAAATAAGCCAAAATCGGAATGTATCATTTACATGCCAAATCGGAAAGTTCAAAACCCTTTTCCGATTGGGAGATCGGAAAGAGGGTGGTGATCGGAATATAGTAATCGGAAAAGGGTTTATACCTTTTCCGATTTAAGTGGGATTCGAGAAAAAAGCAAGGCAATAAGCTATGATGATAAGCTAATCACCAAAACTAGAACGAATCTAATATGAAACGGATCAAATAAGCACAAATAACAACTTATCTAAACTTAAATTAAGCAAACTTTTGAATCAAACCATAAAAAGATAAACTTTTTAAGAAAACTTTTAAAAGTAAATAAGCTAAACATAAAAACAAGCCAATAAGCACAAAGATCTTAAAGCTTATTCGTATGAAAACTTAAATAAACATAAAAAGATTAACTTTTTAAGCACGAACATTAATGAACAACACGGATCATAAGTTATTCGCACCAAAAAGTGAACCAAAATCAAAGAAAGGTAGAAAGAGATGAAAGATTAAAAGCTTAAACTTAAACTTGATTAATGAAATCAACAATACAAAGGTTTAATCTTGAAAGATTAAAAGAAAGAAAGATGAAAACTTAGTGAGAGAAAGTTGAGAACTTTCTCTCTCTAAAACTAGAGAGGAAAAAAAATGAAAAGTGAAACTAAACACTCAAAAACTAACTCCCTCCAAAATTGTGAAGTGAAGTCCTATTTATAGGCGTTTTCTTGTGGGCTTGTGAATGGGCTTTGTTTTTTGGCTTCTTTTCTTCTTTCTTCTTTAGTCTTTACGTTTCTTTAAATAAACGTTTCCGACTTTGGATTTTGAGAAGTGTCGGTGAATAATTCCAACTCGTCTTATAATCTTTTGTTTAATAGACTCGAGTTCTTCGACATATATGAATCTTCCATCTTTGGCCCTTTTCTTCGATAATTCTTCAAATAGGCACAATGACTTCAAATCTTTTGCATCTCTTGGACAATAGACTTCGTCTTGAGTCTTTTTCTTCGATAAAACCCGTGCAATCCCATGTTTTCTTCAATATTCACCCGGTTGACTCTGAAAACACAATAAACACAAAAACCACGCATAATTCCAAACAAATGATATTAAATACGTGTTTTGGTCTTGTTTTAGCCAGAAATAAGTGGTAAAAGGATGAGTGTTTTCACACCTATCAAATCTCCTACACTTAACCATTCCATGCCCTCATGCAATGCTTAGTGATAAAGCAATTTTACACTTTTCTCATAATCAATCAACCTTGGAATTATTAACATTCTACTAAACAAAAATTAAAGTTCTATGAGAAATTAAAACTTTTAAAGTAATCAAAAGGATAGAAAACCATTTTCACTTGAAAATAGCTATATGGAGATAACTTGCAAAGAGATCAAGGACTTACATTAGGGCTTCGGTGCTGCGAAGATTTATCACCCTCAAGTTTCACGTTCCCCAAACTAAGCTTAAAAACGAGATCATTGTTATTATAAGTTAGCAAATCAAACACTTACACACATGGCTTAATTAAATGCTTAAACTCCGTTATTCCTAGTTGTATCTCTTATATTTTATTTTTGTCTTAGAATGATCATGAAGATGCATTTTTGGACTTATTTCGATAGTTTATTTAGGCTGAAAGCAAAGTAGGACGATTTGATCAATAGTTAGCTAAAGGACAAAATCTCTTAAAAATGCTTCTCGGGATATCAAAAAGTTCATATCTTGGCATAACTCGGTTCACGATTTGAGACCTTTCTCGGGCCGATATTTGGCATGTACTTCATACTTCATATCTTCTAGAGACGTTCTTGAGATAATGGTCTTCTCTTCGTTATAGAGTTTCTTCACTTGGAGACTTTTGAGGGGTACTCCAACTTTGTTGACCACGACTTCATGATTATTTCTTCAATCTCTAATTGGGATTTTGAGATACAACGATCCGCCTCCTTTTCGGACTTGGATCTATTTATCCTCATACCTTGTTAGGGTCTTTTCGGATAGACTTCTCCATGATCTTTATGGGAGTTGATTGCTTTTCGTCGTGAGTCTTGATCCTTCATATTGATTTTGGGAATAATGCTTTACACATCACTTTGGATCTTCAGCAATAAAATTGAATCCTCATGCCTTGTTAGGGCCTTTTCGGACTCCCCAATCTTCGCGCCCCGCTTCATAAGTTATGCCTTGGCTATGAACTCTTATCATTACCGAGCAACTTTTATACGATCTTGGGCTAGAAGCTAAGTAACTTTTCAAATCGTACGACCTTACTTATTGCAGATAAATTATTAGCAAGTGATGGGAGAATAGGCAAATAATTACACCAAGTGGGCTTGTGCAAGAATACCGACTTATAATTGACTCTATCATTTCTCGTTCTCCACAATTTAAAATATCAAGTAATGAGACTCGTGGATGCTTAGCCTAATAAACCAATTAAGGTCTACATGGTTAAGGATACTAGCTAGAATAAACTTGGATAAGTCTATTCGGGTTGAGTCAAAATAATCGCAACGGGCCTAATATGTCAAAGACTTCTAAACTAGCTACACCACTTATTAATATTTTTGACTTTATTGCGGGATATATACATATGAAAGCAACGATAAAAATTTAAAAATCACGAATAAATGGCCAAAGTTAATTAAAAATTTGAAAAATGTTGAAAAAGATGATTTTCCGGTTAAATGAAGGCATTTTCATGGAAAAGTCCACTTAAAACTTCGATAGAAGTCCCCCTACACTTAAGATAAACATTGTCCTCAATGTTTAAGCATGTGGGAAAAGTCTCCCCTACACTTATGACATTGTGCACGTTGGTTAAATCAAGTTAAGGAAGAGACGACTAAAGTGATCAATTTCAAATGTGAGTATGAAGAAAATTGAATCACGATAGTTGAGAGATAGAACCGGACTTCGGATAACACGGGAGCACGGTTCTTCAAAGGTCCCAAAAGTGCATTCATCCCTGTAATCACATCACCACACAAAAACAAACGACCTATAGAGGTCCCCCTACACTTAGGAGGTTAAAACAGAAAAGGATAGATACTCGGGCTGCCTCCCGAGGAGCGCTTGTTTTTGATAACCGAGTCACGAGCCTGACTCGACCCAAAATTAGTTCATGGGGAACGTGGTGAGGGACGGAATCATCTCCTGAGAGATGTCCTCACCAAAGTACAACTTCACTCGTTGGCCATTCACCTTAAAATTAGGTCCATTAGGTTGAGCGAGCTCGAGAGTACCATATGGAAAAATTTGGGCAATGGTGAATGGGCCGGACCAACGAGATTTCAGCTTGCCCGAAAAGATTTTCAACCGAGAGTTAAAGAGTAAAACTTTGTCTCCAACTTGGAACTCTCGGTTTTTAATCTTAGAGTCGTGAATGAGCTTAGTCTTTTCCTTATAGATCAAAGAATTTTCATAAGCCTCATTACGGAGTTCATTGAGCTCATTGAGTTGGATCTTGCGTAGGTCACCGGCTTTGTTGATATCAAAATTAGCCCACTTCAAGGCCCAGTAAGCCTTGTGCTCCAACTCAATGGGGAGGTGGCACGCTTTCCCGTACACGAGACGATATGGTGTACAACCAATCGGAGTCTTGTATGCGGTACGGAAAGCCCACAGAGCATCCTCAAGTTTCTCAGCCCATGAGGCACGATGCTCTCCCACGGTTCTTTCAAGAATTCGCTTTAATCCTCGATTGGATATTTCAGCCTAGCCATTAGTTTGTGGGTGGTAGGCGGTGGAAAGACGATGATTTACACCATACTTAGCCATGACTCTAGCAAATTGATCATTGCAAAAATGAGTCCCGCGATAACTAATAATGGCACGGGGCACACCGAATCTAGCGAATAGCGATTTCAAAAAGTTACAAACCACCCTTGCGTCATTAGTAGGTAAATCTTTGGCTTCAACCCATTTGGAGACGTAGTCAACGGCTACAAGGATGTATTTGTTTCCTTTAGATGAAGGGAATGGCCCCATAAAGTCGATACCCCAAACATCAAAGATTTCACATTCTTGAATGAAATTCTGAGGCATCTCGTCTTTATGTGTGATCTTGCCTTGTTTTTGGCAAGCATCACAACGTTTAACCATCTCGTGAGCATCACGATAAATGGTGGGCCAATAAAATCCCGAGTCAAACACTTTTTTGGCGGTGTAGTTGGGACCAAAGTGAGCACCGGTGGGTCCTTTGTGGCAAGCGTCAAGGATTTCTAAAGCTGCCGGTCCATCAACACATCGACGAATAATCAAATCAGCACATTGTTTGAATAGATACGGGTCATCCCCAAAGTAAGTCTTAATGTCTTTGAAGAACTTCTTCTTTTGTTGGGATGTTAGCCCGTCAACAAGAATTCCACCCGCCAAGTAGTTTGCAATGTCCGCAAACCATGGGGTTTCATCAGAAGTCGAGTTGATAGACATTAAGCTCTCCAGGGGAAAAGAGTCATTGATCTCTTTGTTTGGATGATCCACTTGGTAAGGATCCTCAAGTCTACTGAGATGATCCGCGACTAGGTTTTCAGCTCCCTTCTTATCACGAATTTCGATTTTAAATTCTTGAAGTAGCAAAACCCAGCAAAGAAGTCTTGGTTTGGAATCTTGTTTAGTCAACAAGTACTTCAACGCGGAATGATCGGTATACACGATTGTGGTAGAAAGGACAAGATAGGGGCGGAACTTTTCAAAGGCATAGACAACAGCTAAAAGCTCTTTTTCGGTTGTCGTGTAATGCAATTGAGCCCCCGTCATTGTCTTGCTAGCATAGTGGATTGGTTGGAAGTGTTTATTCACTCTTTGGCCCAAAACCGCTCCAATAGCAAAGTCGCTAGCATCGCACATCAACTCAAAGGGAAGCTCCCAATTAGGGGTGACCAAGACGGGTGCCTTAGTTAGCTTATCCTTAAGCAAGTTGAAGGCTTCAATACACTCATCGGAAAAGATAAAAGGAGTATCTTTTTCCAAGAGGTGGGTCATCGGGCGAGCGATTTTAGAAAAATCTTTGATAAAGCGACGGTAGAAGCCCGCATGACCGAGGAAACTTCTCACACCCTTCACGGTTGAAGGTGGAGGCAACTTAGAAATAACACCGACTTTAGCACGGTCTACTTCAAGACCGGCTTTGGAGATCTTGTGTCCTAGCACGATGCCTTCTTTTACCATGAAATGGCATTTTTCCCAATTAAGAACAAGGCGAGTGTCTTCACACCGCTTAACCATACGTTCTAAATTGGCAAGGCAAGCAGAGAATGAATCACCATAAACCGAGAAATCATCCATGAATACTTCCATAGTTTCTTCAACCATGTCATAGAAGATAGCCATCATACACCTTTGGAACGTCCCAGGAGCATTACATAAACCAAAAGGCATGCGTTTGTAAGCAAATGTTCCGTAGGGACAAGTGAATGTGGTCTTTTCTTGGTCTTTGGGATCGATGGGAATTTGAAAATACCTGGAGAAACCGTCTAAGAAGCAGTAATAGTCATTACCAGCTAGACGCTCGAGCATTTGATCCACGAAAGGAAGAGGAAAGTGGTCTTTTCTCGTGGCATCATTGAGCTTGCGATAGTCGATACAAACTCTCCACCCAGTAACGAGACGAGTGGGAATCAACTCGTTGTGTTCATTGGGAACAACGGTTATTCCGCCCTTCTTGGGCACACAATGGACGGGACTTACCCATGGCGAATCCGAGATAGGGTAAATCAAGCCGGCACCAAGAAGTTTGATAACCTCTTGTTTTATGACGTCATGAATGCGAGGATTAACCCTTCTTTGGCTCTGGATTACGGGTTTAAAGTCATCTTCCATGAGAATCTTGTGAGTACAAAAGTTCGGATCAATTCCACGGATATCGGAAATTTTCCAAGCAATTGCCTTCTTATGAGCATTAAGCACGACGATGAGGCGAGTTTTCTCTTCTTCTTTCAAGTCTTTAGCAATGATGACGGGCGACTGCTTCTTATCTTCAAGGAACACGTACTCGAGATGGGGCGGCAACTCCTTAAGTTCTAAATCCGGAGGATTTTCGGTGGGAGGCGTATTCAAAGTCGGTGCATCGATAGCAATAGCCTTGGGAGTTGGTGGAGAAATATTGTCTTCTTTAAGAAGGTTCTCAATGAGGCGAAGATCTTCATCCCAATCGTTGGGAGAATCGTCATGGTCTAAGTTCACATCTTCCATGGTGGCTTCCAAATCTTTCCAAAGAAAATCACTTTCTCCAAATAGAGATAGTGATGAGTCAATAGAGGAAACGGTCTCAACATTGGGAAGAGAGGTAGGAATACTTTTACAAGCATCTTTGAAGTGTTCTTCACAAGCCTCATCAAGAACGTCAATACAATTAACACTCTCGTATGAATAAGTCTGTTTAGAAAGCTTTCCCATGTTGAAGACGATTTTATCGTCACCCACTCTCATGATAAGCTCACCTGCTTCAACATCGATGAGAGTGCGACCGGTCCTCAAGAATGGACGACCAACAATTAATGGCACACGAGGGTCCATATCGTAGTCGACGACGACGAAATCGGCAAGAAAATGGAATTTGTCGACTCCTACAAAGACGTCTTCGGCTATCCCCACTGGATAAGCAACCGTACGGTTAGCTAATTCCAAAGTCATTTTGGTGGGGACTAGCTCAGGGAGAGATAATTGCTTCCAAACACTTAAAGGCATTAAGTTAATACTGGCACCTAGATCGGCTAGGGCCATGCAATTCTCTACTCCCGGGAAGTTTCAAGGGATTAAGAAACGACCCGGATCACCAAGCTTGGTTGGCAATTTCCTTAAGAGCACTGCAGAGCAATTCTCATTAAGTTGGGTGTTAGCAATATCAAGAAGCTTCTCCTTGTCGCTAAGAAGATCTTTGAACATTTTCGCATATTTAGGCATGTGAGCGAGAGCCTCAGCGAAGGAGATGTTGAAATTCAATTGTTTAAACATTTTGAGAAAGTTCGAAACCTGAATATCATCCTTGCTTTTGAGCTTCTCTTTCCTCAACCTTGAGGGATAAGGTATATCGGAAGAAGAGGAAGGCTTTTGGAGAATAGGATCACTCACATACTTGGGTGGAGGAGGGGTAGAAGTAAGAGGTGGAGAAATTGGGGAAGTAGAAGGATGAGGAATAGGAGCAGGCGACTAGTTTTCCTTAGTCACAATCACCGGTGGAGGTATAGGAAGCTCGGGTTCCTTGGTACCTTTGCCACGGCGAGTGGTGATTGCTTTCATCTCCCCTCTTGGATTCGCAACGGTGTTACTCGGAAGAGTACCCGAAGAAGAGGATTGATTACCTTGGAAGAAACCAGCCATCATGTTCCTTAAGTCAGTCGTTTGACTTGCCAAAGTGTTTCTCATATCAGCTCGCAGATCGTTCCCTTGTTTCACCATGTCTGCTTTTAAGTTGAGCACTTCCCGCTGGAGATTTTCCACAATCACATCATTGGTCCTCATGTAGGTTTCAACATCTTGGTGTAATGTGGTGGGTTGGTTGGGAGGGGGAGCATGGTAAGCGGGTGGTTGATAAGCAAGTTGTTGGTAAACTTGGTTGTTTCTTTGAGGTGGATATGGTTGTTTGTGAGGTGGTATGTATGGTGCACGAGGTTGTTGTTGTTGTTGTGGAGGGCGATTGAGGTTTTGTTGTTGGTTTGGGTTGTTAGGAGGAAAACCGGGTGGGGAAAGAAAGTTGTTAGAGCGGTAGCTAAGCAAGTTGCGATCACCTTGAGGACGAGCTTGATAAGCGGCCGGAGGATAGGTACCGTATGCTGCATTCACATTCTCAGAAGGATAGTCTTGGGTAGTGGTACAAGTGGTGTAAGAGTGAGGACCCCCGCATATTTCACATGGTTGGCTAACAGCATTGACTTGAGCGTTTTTAGTATTGATGTTGTTGGTGTTGCTAGCGGTTTGGGCGGCAAGCGATTCAAGAAGCGTAGTAATTTTGTCAAGTCGCTTGTCGTTGTCACTAGTACTAGCACTAGCGGCATTGGTCCGCACACTCTTGGTTTGCACACGAGACTTATTCTCAATGATATCCCAAGCGGCATTAGAAGTCTTAACCAAAATATTACCCCCCGAGGCACTATTTAGTGAATCTTGGTCATTCATGCTTAAACCATTATAAAAAGTATTAATTTGGTGCACTTTGGTAAAACCATGTTGTGGGCACTTTCTTAAAAGATCTTTAAAACGGTCCCAAGATTCACTAAAAGACTCATCGTACTTTTGTTCAAAATTGATAATTTCATTCCGCAAAGCGGTAGTACGAGAGGGTGGGAAAAAGTAGTTTATAAACTTGGTCTCCAAATCCGTCCACGTCAGAATACTTTGTGGCGGTTCCTTTGCAAGCCAATGCCGGGCTTGTCCCTCTAAAGAAAAGGGAAAAAGTTGTAAACGGATTACCTCTTGTGGAACACCATTGAATTTGACCGTATTCGTGAGTTGTAAGAACCGTTTGATGTGGTCATGAGGATCATCAATGGTACGCCCCAAGAATGGTTGAGCGGAGACCATCTGGATAAAGCTGGATTTGAGCTCAAAGTTGTTGGCTGCAATCGCGGGTATGACAATTGGATCATTGTTGCCCTCCACATGTGCTTGTAATAGTTCAATCATAGGGCGATTGTCCGGTAGAGGTTCATTGTTGTTGTTATTATTGTTGTTGAGAGGTGGATTGTTATTGTTGTTTTTATTATTGTTTTGAGGTGGGTTATTGTTGTTGTTGTGTACACCGGCCATGTCTAAGTCTTCGAGAGGCTCGGGCTCTTGATAAGACGTTGATTGTGTACGCATGCACCTGCAAAAGAACTAACAAAGCAAGCAAGAAATATGTTTGGTTTTTAAGGTTTTTTACTTTTTAGGATTTTTGAAAATTTTATATATATATTTTTTAGGGGTTTTGAAAGTTTTTATGAAAAAGTAACGTTCACGGTGAACGGATCCCAAAATCCAAGTTCTCACAAAAAACTGTTAATCTTAACGAGAAGAGCCGACAGCGGCGCCATTTGATACAAGGTCTTTGGATGGGTTCAGGATTAATCTCGGAATCTTCTCGAATTGATTCACAGCTCAAAGTGGAATGATTTGTTCTTGGTTAATAAAACGGTGTTGGTTTGTTTATCTATTTTAAACTAATAACAAATAAGTAAGTTTCGAAGAGTAAAATTAAGGCTTTTTAAAAGATTAAACTAAATTGATAAGTTAAAACTAAATGTTTGAAAACGTAAAGAAAAGATTAGAAAAATACTAGAACACTTAATAAAACTAACACTTGGAAACTTTATAAAAGACAAGAACTAAACCATCGGAATATGTAAAAGGGAGACTGATCGGAATAACAAACACCCCTCTGGTCGGAATATATGCAATCGGAATAAGGGAAAAGGAGCTGATCGAATGTTGGAGAATAAGTACTAATCGGAATGTTGCAAGGCTTCCCAATCGGAATGTTTAACAAAGGGTGCAATCGGAATATTGAAAATGAATCAGATCGGAATAATCGAAAATAAGCCACAATCGGAATGGATCATTTACATGCCAAATCAGAAAGTTCAAAACCCTTTTCCGATTGGGAGATCGGAAAGAGGGTGGTGATCGGAATATAGTAATCGGAAAAGGGTTTATACCTTTTCCGATTTAAGTGGGATTCGAGAAAAAAGCAAGGCAATAAGCTATGATGATAAGCTAATCACCAAAAATAGAACGAATCTAATATGAAACGGATCAAATAAGCACAAATAACAACTTATCTAAACTTAAATTAAGCAAACTTTTGAATCAAACCATAAAAAGATAAACTTTTAAAGAAAACTTTTAAAAGTAAATAAGCTAAACATAAAAACAAGCCAATAAGCACAAAGATCTTAAAGTTTATTCGTATGAAAACTTAAATAAACATAAAAAAATTAACTTTTTAAGCACGAAAACATTAATGAACAACACGGATCATAAGTTATTCGCACCAAAAGTGAACCAAAATCAAAGAAAGGTAGAAAGAGATGAAAGATTAAAAGCTTAAACGTAAACTTGATTAATGAAATCAACAATACAAAGGTTTAATCTTGAAAGATTAAAAGAAAGAAAGATGAAAACTTAGTGAGAGAAAGTTGAGAACTTTCTCTCTCTAAAACTAGAGAGGAAAAAAAATGAAAAGTGAAACTAAACACTCAAAAACTAACTCCCTCCAAAATTGTGAAGTGAAGTCCTATTTATAGGCATTTTATTGTGGGCTTGTGAATGGGCTTTGTTTTTGGGCTTCTTTTCTTCTTTCCTCTTTAGTCTTTACGTTTCTTTAAATAAACGTTTCCGACTTTGGATTTTGAGAAGTGTCGGTGAATAATTCCAACTCGTCTTATTATCTTTTGTTTAATAGACTCGAGTTCTTCGACATATATGAATCTTCCATCTTTGGCCCTTTTCTTCGATAATTCTTCAAATAGGCACAATGACTTCAAATCTTTTGCATCTCTTGGACAATAGACTTCGTCTTGAGTCTTTTTCTTCGATAAAACCCGTGCAATCCCATGTTTTCTTCAATATTCACCCGGTTGACTCTGAAAACACAATAAACACAAAAACCACGCATAATTCCAAACAAATGATATTAAATACGTGTTTTGGTCTTGTTTTAGCCAGAAATAAGTGGTAAAAGGATGGATGTTTTCACACCTATCAATGTATTTATTTAAAGCTTCTTGAACTTTTTGCCCTTGCTTAACAAGAGTGGCCCATTGTTCGTGGTGGCTCAAATGTTAGAAGGAAGGTTGATGATTGACGGTGTGACGTGGGGACTCAAAATTTGGAAAACTGGAATTATAGCACGGATGTGGCTCATAGTAATTCATCGGTTGAGAAGAATTAGAACACGGATTTGGTTTATAATAATCCATCGGTGAAGAAAACTGAGGACACGGATTAGGCTCATAATAATTCATTGGCTGACAATAAGAAGTATCGTGAGGGCCCCCACAATTGTTGCAACACGGGTATTGAGAGAAACCCGGTGCATTTTGTTGATATGGATCTTCATAAATGGGAGAGGGTAAATAGTGTCATTAGAAGGGAAGAATGAACTGAAGTATGAATTGATCGAATTGCACGATAGACAACGGCCAAATTCGTAATTAGGGATATCCATTCCACACCGTTCGCATGAACACCATTGACAGGATTGACTACCAGAAGATGGTCTTCCACACCCTACACAGTCAACAAACGAATCCATTAAACACAATAGATAAGCAAGAAGAATATTTTTGGTGCAAAACTTTCGAAAAAGAAATGGTTTTTATGATTTTTCAAATGTTTTTGGGATTTTTGAAATGTTTTTATTTTTTATGATTTTTGAAAAAAAAATTTGGCAAGAAAAATAACGTTCAAAAGTGAACGGATCCTAAAATCCAACACGTCTCTCACAATAAACCGTTAGTCTTCACGAAAAGAGCCGGCAGCGGCGCCATTTAATACAAGATTTTAGCCAAGTATGAAAAAGATTCGTTTTCCAGTCTTTTCGAATTGATTACCGGTTAAAAGTGTGACTCAGTCGTATTTGGTGAATAAAAAGAAAAGTTTGGTTTTCTATTTCTATTTGAAAGGTAAATGCGAAAAGTAATAAAAATAAGCCAAAAACAATTAACTAATAATAAAGGAGCGAAACAAATGATAAATCGTAAATTAAAATAAAACAATTAATAAAAATAAATCTAAAAGAAGAAATTAACTTTCGACTGAAAAATAAAATTAACCTAATGAAAAAGGAGAAAATAAAACTAAGATGGTACTTTAAAGTTAAACGAGGCAAAACCTAAAGCGGGTACTAAATAAAAGATAAAACTTGAACTTTACGAAAAAATATTAATTTTAAAATTAGACGAAAAATTCAACTAAAAATACGTAACTTTCAAAATTAAAATCGGAACAACTTTCCGATTAAACTAAACGATTACGGAACAATACTAATTAATAAACAAGCAGGCAGGCTAGTAGCTCAAGCTAGCAACCTACCTGCTCATTTTGGCGGGAAAAGGGAAGCACCTAAGCATGCATGTAGGTCAATTTGGTAAGTTATACGGAATATTATTTTTTGGCTTATACGGAATGTTGTTGTAACTCTTATCCGAAATTTTATTTTTTTGCTTATACGGAATGTTTTTAAAAATGGTTATCCAGAATTTATTTTGTGTTGTTATACGGAATAACTCATTTGGCTTATTCGGAATGTACAAAAATGATGCTATCCGGAATATTGGGGTTTAGACAACCCGGATAACATAAAAAATGCAAATAAGGTAAAATCTAAAAATAAGCTAAAAACAAATAAGCACTCATCTAAAAACGTAACCAAATCAATTTAAAAAAAAAACTAATAAACCAAAATTTAAAAACTTTTAAAAACACTAAATAATAAAAATATTTAAAAACAACTTTTTATAAAAATTAACTAATAAGCACTTAATTAAAAATAAGAAAATTAACACAATAAGCACTAAAACACTATAAGCTATAAAAATCAAACACATAAAAACCAATAAGCACAATCAATCAAAAACATCAATCAAACAAGAACATGATTAATTAAACTACATGAGTATCAAAATTAAACAAGATTAAAAAGATTAAGAAAGGAAGAATGAGAACGATTAATTGAAAAAACTCGAAATTAAAATGATCAAGGATTCAAATTACAAGATTAATGAAAAAGCTTAAAACTTTAAAGAAAAAAACTAGAGAGAGAAAGTATTAAGCTACTCCTAATCCTAAACTAATCTACTCCTACATTGACTAACCACCTCCTAATGACACATTAGGAGGGTATTTATAGGAGGAGTAAAATGTTGATGCTTTCTTCATTCTTTCTTCTTGTCTCGACTCGATTTAAATTCTTTGTCTTTCTCGACGTCGTCTCGGGATTTGTCGATATAAATTGAACTCGTCTTATAATTTTCTTCTTTAATTAGACTTGGTTCTTCCACTTCATTAAACTTCCGTCTTTAGACTTTTTCTTCGATAAATCTTAAGAATAGGTCTTGGACTTCCGTTCTTTTTGCACTATTGATCTTTTGACTTCGTCTTTTGTCCTTTTCTTCGATAAAAGCCCGTGAAAGCCCGTGTTTTCTTCCCTTTTCACATTTTGGTCCTAAATCACAACAAAAACACAAACCACGCATAATTCCGACATTTACGACATAAAATACACGTTTTGGCTTGGTTATTATTATAATTAAGTGGTAAAAGGATGGGTGTTTTCACACCTATCAATGACTTATGGGCTTATATAGGCTACGACTTACATGTTTTATGGGCTTATATATGCTTATGTGTTTCGGCTTATATTACATTTTATAGGCTTTTAAGACTTAGTAATCTACTTAGGGCTTATACTAAGTTCTTTATGCATATTCTTACAAATCCTTATGGTCTTGAAGCAAGATTGTCCATGGACATCATATAAGCCGTGGGCTTATATGTTGTTTAGGACTTGTTCAAGAGTTTTATACGTATGCATGTACTCCTAACTTCATTTTCATAACTTATACATGCATGGTAAGTGAAATGAGTAAGGAAAAAGTTTAGAAAGGTCACATACTTACTTGTCTTAACAAAACGTGGAAATGACTAGGGATTAGGGCTTCTATGTGTCGGCTCTTCTTACACGTGACCTAAGGAGGTCTTGGACTTGTCTTGAATGCTAAAATACCTTGTATACTTGCACTAAATGCTTGGTGAAGACCAAGAATAGGTAGAAGTAAATGCTTGATCTCGTCTAGGTGTTTTGTTGAGAGGATATCCAAATGTGGGATGTGTGAGTGGTATGCAAAGTTCAAAGGTTTGCTAAATATCTAAATGTGAGATTGAGGGGTGTGGTTCGGGGTATATACACGTCTAAGAGAGAGTGTATGCTAGATATGGTGAATTTGGATGTGTACTAAGTAAGTACAAGGTTTAATGAGCCAAGATGTACACTTGACCCCAAATGCCTTATGCCGTCGCATGTTTAACAAACCAAGGGGACAAAGTGTGACTTGCATAGTGTTAGTGATAAATGGAAAGGTTGTACAAGCAAAATGGATGTGTGGTTTGTTCTATCACATGTCTAGTGTAAAAGTGGGAGTGCTAGGTGTCTTATTTTCCTTATACATGCATAGCTAAGTTAGTACATTCTTTAAATGCCCAAAATTGTACATGATGTCTTGGTTTTGGACATAAACCGGCGGTATTGGCTTAGTCAAGGGAAAAGGAAGTGTTTCAATAGTGTATTGTTTAATGAGATGTGTTGTACAAAGTCTAGAAAGTCAAAAGTGTAATTGGTAAAGGTTTTTGGTTTGTAATGTTATGTATATTTTATAAATTCGGCTAATAAGTGAGTCTAAGGTAGTTTCATGTTTAAATCTTATGTCTAAGTATAGTTACTAGGAGTGTAGGTATAGTATTGTGTGAGTAGGTTTAAGTCTAGGTTGATTTTGGTTAAGTTTAGGATCCTTGGTGAAAGTATGGTCATATTTAAATGAGAAAATAATTTACTTCATTAAAATGTATGACAACTTAGTTTAAATAAGTTAGAGTGGTTAAAGGTAATGTTTAATAATAAAAACAGTTGATGTCGTAACGCAATGTCATTCATGATGTGAGGAAAAATATATATAAATATATATTTTAAAGCTTAAAAATAGTTCTCAGGTAAATGTTATTAACTGTGATCATGAGTTTGGATTTTTATAAATCAATATGATGAATGCTTATGATTATAAGTTCAAGTGAGCTAAATGTCCAAAAGAAGTGATTGTTTACTGTCCCGCATGCTCATATAATGTAGTCATAAAAATGTGGTTGTGTCCTTATGAGTAAATACTCATAATCATAATGTAATGCTATGTGATTAAATGTTTCCATGTTTTGATGATTAAAATAATGTATGATGCATATGATTGCTCAAAAGATTTCATGCAAAGGTGGTAATATATATACAGATATCATGAGGTGACGTGTACAATGATGACATAGTCAAAACCTGAAATTCACAGGTTTTACAGCATTAACCCGTTATTTTAGCTTTGTCCTCAAAGCTTAAGATGACGTTACTGCTCAGGTGAACAGGTGTGGGTACTTAGCTCTAAATGAGTCTTCGCGTTCCCAAGTGAACTCAGGACCTTTCCTAGAGTTCCATCGTATCTTAACAAACGGGATTTGGCTTCACTTTAGCTTCTTGACTACTCTCTCCATGACTTCCACCAGTTCTTCTATGAATTGAAGTTTGTCATCAAAGTGGAGTCCCTCCAATGGCATGGCTAGCGGCTCATCCGCGTAGCATTTCTTCAGGTTTGAGACATGAAATGTAGAGTGTACCCGGCTCAACTGCTGGGGCAACTCTAAACGATAAGCGACTTCACCGATTCTGGCAATCACTTTGAAAGGTCTTACGTAACGCGGATTCAGTTTCCCACGTTTTCCAAATCGTACAACGCCCTTCCAAGGTGATACCTTTAGCATAACATGGTCACCTACTGCAAACTCCATAGGTTTTCGTTTCCTGTCTGCATAGCTCTTCTGTCTATCCTGGGCAGCCTGAATTCGTTGTTTGATGAGAGTGATCTTCTCAGTCGTCTCTTAGATTAGTTCGGGTCCAGTCAGTTGAAATTCCCCCACCTCTGCCCAGCATACGGGTGATCTACACTTGTGGCCATAGAGGGCCTCAAATGGGGCTGCTTTGATACTGACATGGTAGCTGTTGTTGTAGGAGAATTCAACTAATGGTATATGTTCGACCCATCCTTTCCCAAAGTCGATCACGCATGCTCTTAGCATGTCTTCTAGGGTTTGGATTATTCGTTCACTCTGACCGTCAGTCTGCGGATGATATGCGGTGCTCATGTCCAAGTTTGTTCCTAAACTTCGTTGGAAGGTGATTGTGGTAAATTACGTCTCTTGTTTAGGAAAACAAAAGAGCATAAATAAGCGGAAAGTATTAAGCAAATGATTTAGTAAAATCAAGTGTTAATGACCCAATTAAGTTCGTTTCCCAAGGAGGTATATGTGTGTGAATAATTCGTAATTGATTTGAGATTAATATTTGAAAGAAGGGGATGAGAAAATAGAATGACGAAGACGTGAAAATTATTACTACGACGACTAAAATTAAAAGCGTAAAATGAGCTAAAATAAAAATTAATTCTAAAAATTCCTAAAAAACTACCAAAAATCAAATTAAATAAACTAAGAGTTTACAAATGATCAAAAAAATTTCAAACCTTTTAATTAATTAAATATTAATTTTTAAATGCTAATTAAAGCCCTAAAAATCAAAATAATTATTAAAAAGCCCAAATAAAGATTTTACACTTTGTAAACCTCTAGAATAACCAAATAAGACTAAACACTATTTTTATAATTTTTTTAACTAATTAAAACTATTTAAAATGATTAAAAACTATTAAAAACTTAAAATAATTCTAGAAATTAGAAAAATGATGACAAAATTAAACTAAGGGTTGCAAAAATCCTATTTTAATATATTAAACCTAA
Source organism: Glebionis coronaria (assembly GCA_025667525.1). Classification (NCBI taxonomy): domain Eukaryota; kingdom Viridiplantae; phylum Streptophyta; class Magnoliopsida; order Asterales; family Asteraceae; genus Glebionis; species Glebionis coronaria. The sequence continues at coordinate 376,914,709 of CM046874.1, forward strand.
GAAAAAATATAAAAATTGTGAAATTTGAAATTCAATAATTAAATAATATTAAAATAATATTAAAAATCCAAAAATTCTAAAAAATTCTAAAAACTTGAAAACTAGTTTATTTTACCTAAATAATCAGAAAATGAAAGTGAAATGACCAAAATACCCCTAATGGGCCCCCAAATGGGCTAAAAACCAAAACAGTCAACCTTAATGGGCTTAATGGGCCCAAAAAGTCAAAGTTGGCCCAAATGACCTGAAAAAACACTATCTGACTCAAAATTAAATTCTAAACATAAAAGTCTGAAGGCCCAAAAGTTGGTTTTGAGCTTATCACAACTTAAAAGGTCAACATCTTATTCTTATTGGGCCAATAAGCCCATTAAGCAATAAGTCAATTAAGCTCTGCTTAAACACACAACCTTCTTTTGAGATGTCTAAGAGATCTGTGAAAAGAAATTTTGAAATAGTACACTCAATAAGCCAGAAATAAGCAAAGAAGAATTTAACTAAAAGACAAAATAGTCGGGTTAGAGTTCTAGGCTGTTTCAAAAGCTGATTCTTTTTGCAAAAGCTCACAAATAGCTTAACTAAGAATAATCAATCATAAAAATCACAAAAACCAAGTAGAATAAGTTGTAGGAGCAAATAAGCTGGCTGAAAAAGCCAAATAAGCTAGTTTTCTAGCAAAATCTTAACCAAATGACTTGTTACCTTCCAGATTTGATATTAAGCTGGAAAAAATGACACCTATTACAAAAGCCAAGTTGTTGCATGTACCAATAAGCAGTTCTAAAAAATAAGCCAAATTGTGCTTTTTTGACCAAAAGTCAAAGTCCTCCAAATTTCGCCAAATGTTCAGGAATTGTTTGTAAGCTTGTTATAAGCAACTTTTGTGAAGAACTCAAGGTGGAGTCCTTGTGAATCACCTTCTTGGGCACACAATGGACGGGACTTACCCACGGTGAATCCGAAATAGGGTAGATCAAGCCGTCATCTAGAAGTTTGATAACCTCTTGTTTGATGACGTCATGAATTTTAGGATTAACCCTTCTTTGGCTCTGGATTGCGGGTTTAAATTCATCTTCCATGAGAATCTTGTGAGTACAAAAGTTCAGATCAATTCCGCGGATATCGGAAATTTTCCAAGCAATTGCCTGCTTATGATCTTTAAGCACGGCGATGAGGCGAGATTTATCTTCTTCTTTCAAGTCCTTCACGATGATGACGGGCGACTTCTTGTTTTCTTCAAGGAACACGTACTCGAGATGGGGCGGAAACTCCTTAAGTTCTAAATCCGGAGGATTTTCGATGGGAGGCGTTTTCAAAGTCGGAGCATCGATAGCAGTAACCTTGGGAGATGGTGGAAAAAGATTGTCTTCTTTGAGAAGGTTTTCGAAGAAACTCATGTCGTCAGCCAAATCGGTGGGAGACTCGTCATTAGTTAAGTTCACATCTCCCATGGTGGCTTCAAGATCTTTCCAAAAGAAATCACTTTCTCCAAATAGAGACAGTGATGAATCAATAGAGGAAACGGTCTCAACATTGGGAAGAGAAGTAGGAATACTTTTGCAAGCATTTTGGAAGTGCTCTTCACAAGCCTCATCCAGAACGTCAATACAATTAACACTCTCGTTGGAATAAGGTTGTTTAGACAACTTTCCCATGTTGAAGACAATTTTATCGTCACCCACTCTCATGATAAGCTCACCGGCTTCAACATCGATGAGAGTGCGACCGGTCCTCAGGAATGGACGACCAACAATTAATGGCACACGAGGGTCCATCTCGTAGTCGACGACGACGAAATCGGCAGGAAAAGTGAATTTGTCGACTCCTACAAAGACGTCTTCGGCTATCCCTACTGGATAAGCAACCGTACGGTTAGCTAATTCCAAAGTCATTTTGGTGGGGACTAGCTCAGGGAGAGATAATTGCTTCCAAACGCTTAGAGGCATTAAATTGATACTGGCACCTAGATCGGCTAGGGCCATGCAATTCTCTACTCCCGGGAAATTGCAAGGGATTAAGAAACGACCCGGATCACCAAGCTTGGTTGGCAATTTCCTTAAGAGTACTGCAGAGCAATTCTCATTAAGTTGGGTGTTAGCGATATCAAGAAGCTTTTCCTTGTAACTCAGAAGATCTTTGAACATTTTTGCGTACTTAGGCATGTGAGCGAGAGCCTCAGCGAAGGAGATGTTAAAATTCAATTGTTTAAACATTTTGAGAAAGTTTGAAACCTGAATATCATCCTTGCTTTTGAGCTTCTCATTCCTCAACCTTGAGGGATAAGGTATATCGAAAGAAGAGGAAGGCTTTGGGATCGAAGAATCACTCACATCCTTGGGTGGATGAGGGGTAGAAGTAAGAGGTGGAGAAATTGGGGAAGGAGAAGGATGAGGAATAGGAGCAGGTGACTCGTTTTCCTTAGTCACAATCACCGGTGGAGGTATAGGAAGCTCGGGTTCCTTGGTACCTTTGCCACTACGAGTGGTGATTGCTTTCATCTCCCCTCTTGGATTCGCAACGGTGTTACTCGGAAGAGTACCCAAAGAAGAGGGTTGATTACCTTGGAAGAAACTAGCCCTCATATTCTTTAAGTCATTCGTTTGACTATCCAAAGTGTTTCTCATATCAACTCTCAGATCGTTCCCTTGTTTCACCAGGTCTGCTTTCAAGTTGAGCACTTCCCGCTGAAGATTTCCCACGATCACATCGTTAGTCCTCATGTAGGTTTCCACTTCTTGGTGTAAAGCGGTGGGTTGGTTGGGAGGAGCATTGTATGCGGGTGGTTGATAAGTAGGTTGCTGGTAAACTTGGTTGTTTCTTTGAGGTGGATATGGTTGTTTGTGAGGTGGTATGTATGGTGTACGAGGTTGTTGTTGTTGTTGTTGAGGAGGGCGATTGAGGTTTTGTTGTTGGTTTGGGTTGTTTGGAGGAAAACCGGGTAGTGAGAGATAGTTGTTCGAACGGTAGCTAAGCAGGTTGCGGTCACCTTGAGGACGAGCTTGATAAGCGGGTTGAGGATAGGTGCCATAAGCTGCATTCACATTTTCAGAAGGGTAGTCTTGGGTGGCAGTACAAGTGGTGTAAGAGTGAGGACCCCCGCATATCTCACATGGTTGGCTGACAGCATTGACTTGAGCGTCTTTAGCGTTTTTAGCGTTGATGCTGTTGGTTTGCTGGCGGTTTGGGTAGCAAGCGATTCAAGAAGCGCAGTGATTTTGTCAAGTCGCTTATCGCTGTCACTAGTACTAGCACTAGCGACATTGGTCTGAACACTCTTGGTTTGCACACGAGACTTATTCTCAATGATATCCCAAGCAGCATTGGAAGTCTTAGCCAAAAGATTACCCCCCGAGGCACTGTTTAGTGAATCTTGGTCATTCATGTTTAAACCATTATAAAAAGTATTAATTTGATGCACTTTGGTAAAACCATGTTGTGGGCATTTTCTCAAAAGATCTTAGAAACGGTCCCAAGATTCACTAAAAGACTCATCGTACTTTTGTTCAAAAGTAGTTGATAAACTTGGTCTCCAAATCCGTCCACGAAAGAATACTCTGTGGCGGTTCCTTAGCAAGCCAATGCCGGGCTTGTCCCTCTAAAGAAAAGGGAAAAAGTTGTAAACGAATTACCTCTTGTGGAACACCATTGAATTTGACCGTATTAGTGAGTTGTAGAAATCTCTTGATGTGGTCATGTGGATCATCAATGGTACGCGCCAAGAATGGTTGAGCAGAGACCATCTGGATAAAGCCGGATTTGAGCTCAAAATTGTTGGCTGCAATCGCGGGTATGACAATTGGATCATTGTTACCATCTACATGTGCTTGCAGAAGTTCAATCATCGGGCGATTATCTAGTAGAGGCTCATTGTTGTTGTTATTATTTTTGTTGAAAGGTGGATTGTTATTGTTATTATTATTGTTTTGAGGTGGGTTATTGTTGTTGTTTTATACACCGGCCATGTCTAAGTCTTCGAGAGGCTCGGGCTCTTGATAAGACGTTGATCGTGTACGCATGCACCTGCAAAAGAACTAACAAGGCAAAAACAAAGCAAAAATATTTTTGGTTTTTATGTTTTTTAATTTTTAGGATTTTTGAAAATTATATATATATATATATATATATATATATATATATATATATATATATATATATATATATATATATATATATATATATATATATATATATATATATATATTTTTGGGTTTTTGAAAATTTTTATGAAAAAGTAACGTTCACGGGGAACGGATCCTAAAATCCAAGTTCTCACAAAAAACTGTTGATCTTAACGAGAAGAGCCGGCAGCGGCGCTATTTGATACAATTATTTTGCTATGGTTCGGATTTAAGTTCTCGGTATCTTCTCGAATTGATCTCAGCTCAATGTGGAATGATTGTTCTTGGTTACTAAAAAGGGGATTGGTTTTCTAATTTACTAAAGGTTTAAATGAACTAAGATGTAAACTTAAATTAAAAGCAATTAATTTAATAACAATTAATAAAACTTGAATTAAAATATAAATATAAAATGAAGAAACAGTAAATGACACTTAACTTTGATACAATATGCTTAAAAAGAATATTGATTCGGAAGTTCTTACTGATTCGGAACTCTTCCGGATGAAAAGATGTTGGTCCGGAACTTTGGTCCGGAACTTCGCTCGGAACTTTCGTTCGGAAGTTTGGTTCGGAACTTCGTTCGGAAGTTTGGTTCGGAACTTCGTTCGGAAGTTTGGTTCGGAAGTCTACTCGGAAGTTGGTTCGGAAGTTTACTCGGAAGTTGTTGATCCGGAACTTCGTTCGGAAGTTGTTGATCCGGAACTTCGTTCGGAACTTTTGGTCCGGAACTTCGTTCGGAACTTTTGGCTAAGATGCTTCACTCGGAAGATTTGTGCTCGTTCGGAACCTGGGGAAACTCAAGAACAGTAGGAGACCGAAGAACAGGGGAACACGATTTCAAGCCAAAAATCACTAAGTTTTTAACCAAAACTTAAACAAAACTAATCACTAATCATCTACTAACCATAAATATCAAATCCCATCAATAAAAACTTAAAACCCAATAACTTTTAAAGATCAAACTCAACAAAATAAACTTTAAGACTTGGAATCAAAAGAAGAAAGATGAACAAGATGAAATGAAAGATGATATTGATTGATTAATGTTAAACAAACAAAAGACAAAGATTAAACTACAAGATTGGAAAAACAAGAATCAAAATCACCAAACACCCTAATGGTGTGGTGAAGCCTACGAACAGAAAGGAGAGAAAAAGGGAATGAAAAAAAACTGAATGAAAAGTGTGAAGAGAATCCTTTATATAGGTGTTCCCTTTGGTTGGTGAGTGGGCTTTCTCCCTTTCTTCTTGTCTTCTCGTCTTTTCAGAAAAGTTGACGTTTTCGACTCTGATTCGGGATTTGTCGTCGATTAAATTTAACTCGTCTTTTAATTTCTTCGTTTATTAGACTTGAGTTTCTTCGACATATGTAAATCTTCCATCTTTGGTCCTTTTCTTTGATAAATCTTCAAATAGGCCCAGTGACTTCAAATCTTTTGCATCTCTTGGACAATAGACTTCATCTTGAGTCTTTTTCTTCCATAAAACCCGTGCAATCCCATGTTTTCTTCAATATTCATCCGGTTAACTCTGAAAACACAATAAACACAAAAACCACGCATAATTCCAAACAAATGATATTAAATACGAGTTTTGGTCTCGTTTTAGCCAGAATTAAGTGGAAAAAGGATGGGTGTTTACACACCTATCAAAGCTCTTCTCTCGATCTTCAGTCCAGACGAATTTCTCCCCTTTCCGCATCAGTTTGGTCAATGGTAGTGCTAGGCGGGAAAAGTTCTCTACGAACCTACGGTAATAGCCAGCTAAGCCTAAGAAACTGCGGACTTCCGTCGCTGATGTCGGCCTCGACCACTTAGTAATGGCCTCAACCTTCACTGGATCCATAGTGATTCCTTCCTGTGATACAACGTGACCTAAGAATGCCACCTTGTCTAACCAGAACTCACACTTGGAGAATTTAGCATACAGCTGCTTCTGGCGAAGAATCTGTAGTATTGTACAAAGATGGTCTTCGTGCTCCTCCTTGGATTTAGAGAAAATCAAGATGTCATCGATGAAAACAATGACAAACTTGTCCAGAAATTCATGGAAGATTCTGTTCATCAGATCCATGAACACTGCTGGAGCATTTGTCAGGCCAAATGGCATAACTACAAACTCGTAGTGGTCATAATGAGTACGAAAGGCAGTCTTAGCAATGTCCTGCTCCTTGACCCGTAGCTGATGATAGCCTGACCTAAGATCGATCTTGGAGAAGTGTTTGGCCCCTTGGAGTTGGTCAAACAGATCGTCAATGCGTGGCAGTGGATACCTATTCCGAATGGTAATCTTGTTGAGCTCGCGATAGTCTATGCAAAGACGCATACTGCCGTCCTTCTTCTTAACAAACAAGACCGGTGCGCCCCATGGAGATGCGCTCGGTCGAATGAAGCCTCGCTCGAGAAGTTCTTGCAGTTGATCCTTTAGCTCCTTCAGCTCTATGGGAGCCATGCGATAAGGAGCCTTGGAGATTGGTTCAGCTCCTGGAACCAGTTCGATACTGAATTCCACTTCTCGCGCAGGTGGTATGCCCGGAAGTTCTGCTGGAAACACGTCTTGGAATTCCGACACTATTGGTTGATCCTGAATTGATGGGAATTCAGCATCCATGTCGTGAACCGTAGCTAGATAACCCTCGCAGCCATGTGACAGTAGTGCACGCGCTTGCAGGGTGGATATGACTTGTACAGACCGTCCGGGTATGAACCCGTTATGAATGTACTCTGGTGCATTGACATCACCGAAGATAACTCGATATGAATGGCAGTCTATGGTAGCATGATACTTGGATAGCCAATCCATGCCCAAAATCATGTCGAAGTCATTCATGTCCAGTGGAAGTGCGTCGACAGGTCGAACCTTATCATCGAATTCTAGGGGAAGACTCTTGTATACATGGGTGATTAATACAGAGTCCCTCAAAGGCGTGGAAATAGTAAGCCTATTTTCTAGTAGCAAGGGAGGCATCCTAATGTTCTTAGCATAAGCAGTAGAAATAACCGAGTGAGTAGCACCCGTATCGAAAAGAACACATGCTACGCGACCATACATATACAAGATTCCAGTGATGGTACCTGTAGACTTGTTGGCCTGGTCTCGAGATGTCGTGTAGACACGGCCGACAGTAGGAGGCGGCTTGGTATCAGCATGTCCCGATGTACCCTCCATCTCGCCCTTACGGCAATCCTTCATAATATGGCCAGGAAGACCACACTTGAAGCACGCATTAATACAAGCGTTTTCATTGGGTTCGGATTTAATTTCTCGGAATCCTCTCGAATTGATCACGGCTCTAAGTGGAATGATTTGTTCTTGGTTAATAAAAAAGTGGTGGTTTGTTTATCTACTTTAAACTAATAACAAGTAATTAAGTGTCGAAGAGTAAACTTAAAACTTTAAATGATTAAAGTAAAAAGACGAGTTTAAAAATAAATGCTTGAAAACTTAAAAAAATAAATGAACACTCAATAAAAACTAACACTTGGAAAACTTCGTAAAAATATGAACTTTATCTAATTGGAATATTGAAAGTAAGCTTAATCGGAATATCTAGAAAAAGGTGCAAATCGGAATATATTCCGATCGAGTGATCGAAATATTGAGAGAAGCTGATGATCGGAATAAGGGACAAAGAGTTGCAATTGGAATATCCAAGGAACAACCAAATCGGAATGTTCAAGTACTAGCTAAAATTGGAATATGAAAATAGGCAGCAATCGGAATACACTAAACATGCAAATCGGAATATAACAAAAAGTGTCAATCGGAATAACTGAAAATAACTCAGATCGGAATGTAAGTGAAAGGGGCAAATCAGAATATTTATAAACCCTTTTCCGATCCACTGATCGGAATGAAGGGTGCTGCTGGTCGGAAAGCCAGGTCGGAAAAGGGCTTTGCCCTTTCCGGAAACAATGTTGATCCGAATAATAAGCTAGGGAATAAGCTATTGAATAAGCCAATCACCAAAACTAGGTCGGATCCTATATTAAGCTGATCAAATAAGCACTAAAAACAACTTTTCTAAACTTCAAATACGCAAAAACATAAATCAAATGATAAAAAGATGAACTTTTTATAAAAACCTTAAAAAGTAAATAAGCTAAATCAACAAATAAGCCAATAAGCACAAAGATCTTAAAGCTTATTTGTATAGAAACTTAAGGAAACATAAAAAGATTAACTTTTTATGCACAAAATCCTTGATGAACAACACAGATCATACGAGATTTGTACCAAAATCAATCAAAATCAAAGAAAGGAAGAATGAGATTAAAGATTAAAAGCTTGAAACTAAACTTGATTAATGAAAATTAATACAAAGTTTTGATCTTGAAATAGAAAAAGATGAAGACTAGTGAGAGAAAGTTTAAACTTTCTCTCTCTAAAACTAGAGAGAATGAAAAAACTAAAAACTACCTAAAATACTAAGTCTAAAACTAAGTGCAAATTTTTGTGAAGTAAAGTCCTATTTATAGGCATTCTTGTGGGCTTTGTGAATGGGCTTGGTTTCGGGCTTCTTTTCTTCTTCCTTCTTTAGTCTTCACGCTTCTTTAAATAAACGTTTCCACTTTGGATTTTTAGAAGTGTCGGTGAATAATTCCAACTCGTCTTATATCTTTTGTTTAATAGACTCGAGTTCTTCGACATATATAAATCTTCCATCTTTGGCTCTATTCTTCAATAAATCTTCAAATAGGCACAATGACTTCAAATCTTTTGCATCTCTTGGACAATAGACTTCGTCTTGAGTCTTTTTCTTCGATAAAACCCGTGCAATCCCATGTTTTCTTCAATATTCTCCCGGTTGACTCTGAAAACACAATAAACACAAAAACCACGCATAATTCCAAACAAATGATATTAAATACGTGTTTTGGTCTTGTTTTAGTAAGAAATAAGTGGTAAAAGGATGGGTGTTTACACACCTATCAAATCCCCTACACTTAACCATTGCCATGCCCTCATGCAATGCTTAGTGATAAAGCAAATTTACACTTTTCTCATAATCAATCAACCTTGGCCTTATTAAAATACTACTAAACAACTAAGAGAAATTAAAATCTTTAAAGTAAACAAAAGGACAGAAAACCATTTTCACTTGAAAATAGCTACATGGAAATAACTTGCAAAGAGATCAAGGACTTACATTAGGGCTTTGGTGCTGCGAAGATTTATCACCCTCAAGTTTCCCTTCCCCAAACTAAGCTTAAAAACGAGATCATTGTTATTATAAGTTAGTAAATCAAACACTTACACACATGGCTTAATTATATGCTTAAACTCCCTTATTCCTAGGTGTATCTCTTATATTTTATTTTTGTCTTAGAATGATCATGAAGATGCATTTTTGGACTTATTTCGATAGTTTATTTAGGCTGAAAGCAAAGTAGGACGATTTGATCAATAGTTAGCTAAAGGACAAAATCTATTAAAACTGCTTCTCGGGATATCAAAAAGTTCATATCTTGGCATAACTCGGTTGACGATTTGAGACCTTTCTCGGGCCGATATTTGGCATGTACTTCATACTTCATATCTTGAGAGACGTGCTTGAGATAATGGTCTTCTCATTGTTAATAGAGTTTCTTCACTTGGAGACTATTGAGGGGTACTCCAACTCTGTTGACCACGACTTCATGATTATTTCTTCAATCTCTAATTGGGATTTTGAGATACAACGATCCGCCTCCTTTTCGGACTTGGATCTATTTATCCTCATACCTTGTTAGGGTCTTTTCGGATAGACTTCTCCATGATCTTTACGGGAGTTGATTGCTTTTCGTCGTGAGTCTTGATCCTTCATATTGACTTTGGGAATAATGCTTTTCACATCACCTTGGATCTGTAGCAATAAGATTGAATCCTCATGCCTTGTTAGGGCCTTTTCGGACTCGCCAATCTTCACGCCCCGCTTCATAAGTTATGACTTGTCTATGAACTCTTATCATTACCGAGCAACTTTTAAACGATCTTGGGCTAGAAGCTAAGTAACTTTTCAAATCGTACGACCTTACTTATTGCAGATAATTTATTAGCAAGTGATGGGAGAATAGGCAAATAATTACACCAAGTGAGCTTGTGCAGGAATACCGACTTATAATTGACTCTATCATTTCTCGTTCTCCACAATTTAAAATCTCAAGTAATGAGACTCGTGGATGCTTAGCCTAATAAACCAATTAAGGTCTACATGGTTAAGGATACTAGCTAGAATAAACTTGAATAAGTCTATTCGGGTTGAGTCAAAATAATCGCAACGGGCCTAATATGTCAAGGATTTCTAAACTAGCTACACCACTTTATTAATATTTTTAACTTTATTGTGGGATATATACATATGAAAGCAACGATAAAAATTTAAAAATTACGACTACATGGCCAAAGTTAATTAACAATTTGAAAAAGATGATTTTCCGGTTAAATGAAGGCATTTTCATGGAAAGGTCCACTTAAAACTTCGATAGAAGTCCCCCTACACTTAAGATAAACATTGTCCTCAATGTTTAAGCATGTGGGAAAAGTCTCCCCTACACTTATGACATTGTGCACGTTGGTTAACTCAAGTTAAGGAAGAGACGACTAAAATGATCAATTTCAAATGTGAGTATGAAGAAAATTGAATCACGATAGTTGAGAGATAGAACCGGATTTCGGATAACACGGGAGCACGGTTCTTCAAAGGTTCCAAAAGTGCATTCATCCCTGTAATCACATCACCACACAAAAACAAACACCTATATAGGCCCCCCTACACTTAGGAGGTTAAAACATAAAAGGATAGATACTCGGGTTGCCTCCCGAGGAGCGCTTGTTTTTGATAACCGAGTCACGAGCCTGACTCGACCCAAAATTAGTTCATGGGGAACATGGTGAGGGATGGAATCATCTCATGAGAGATGTCCTCACCAAAGTACAGCTTCAGACGCTGGCCATTCACTTTGAAATTGGGCCCATTTGGCTGAGAAAGCTCAATGGTCCCATATGGAAAGACTTTGGCGACGGTGAATGGACCAGACCAGCGGCTCTTCAACTTGCCAGAGAAGATCTTCAACCGAGAGTTAAAAAGTAAGACTTGATCACCAACGTGGAACTCTCGGTTCTTGATTTTTACGTCATGAAGGATCTTCGTCTTCTCCTTGTAGATCAGCGAGTTCTCATAAGCTACATTCCTCAGTTCGTTGAGCTTGTTGAGTTGAATCTTGCGATGATCACCGGCTTTGTTGATGTCGAGGTTAGCCCACTTCAAGGCCCAGTGCGCCTTATGTTCCAGCTCGATGGGAAGGTGGCATGCTTTCCCGTACACAAGACGATAAGGTGTACAACCGATCGGGGTCTTGTAAGCAGTACTGAAAGCCCACAGAGCATCATCTAACTTATCGGCCCACGCGGCGCGATGCTCTCCCACAGTACGCTCCAAAATTCGCTTCAATCCGCGGTTAGATATCTCGGCTTGCCCATTGGTTTGGGGATTATAGGCGGTGGAAAGACGGTGATTGACACCATACTTAGCCATGACTCTTGCAAATTGATTGTTGCAAAAATGAGTCCCGCGGTCACTGATAATGGCACGAGGAACGCCGAATCTAGCGAACAGCGATTTCAAAAAGTTACAAACCACCCTTGCATCATTAGTAGGTAAAGCTTTGGCTTCAACCCACTTTGAAACGTAGTCAACGGCTACAAGGATGTATTTGTTTCCTTTAGATGAAGGGAATGGCCCCATAAAGTCGATACCCCAAACATCAAAGATTTCACATTCTTGTATGAAATTTTGAGGCATCTCATCTTTATGAGTGATCTTGCCTTGTTTTTGGCAGGCATCACAACGTTTAACCATCTCGTGAGCATCACGATAGATGGTGGGCCAATAAAATCCCGAGTCAAACACTTTTTTGGCGGTGTAGTTAGGACCAAAGTGACCACCGATGGGTCCTTTGTGGCAAGCGTCAAGGATTTCTAAAGCTGCCGGTCCATCAACACATCGACGAATAATCAAGTCAGCACATTGTTTGAATAGATACGGGTCATCCCAAAAGTAAGTCTTAATGTCGTTAAAGAACTTCTTCTTTTTCTGGGATGTTAACCCGTCAACGAGAATTCCACCCGCCAAGTAGTTTGCAATGTCCGCAAACCACGGGGTTTCATCAGAAGTCGAGTTGATAGACATTAAGGTCTCCAGGGGAAAAGAATAATTGATTTCTTTGTTCGGATGATCCCCCTGGTAAGGATCCTCAAGTCTACTGAGATGATCCGCGGCTAGGTTTTCAGCTCCTTTTTTATCGCGCATTTCGATTTTAAATTCTTGGAGTAGCAAAACCCAGCGAAGAAGTCTTGGTTTGGAATCTTGCTTAGTCAACAAGTACTTCAACATGGAATGATCGGTGTAAACGATTGTGGTGGAAAGGACAAGATAGGGGCGGAACTTTTCAAAAGCATAGACAACAGCTAAAAGCTCTTTTTCGGTTGTCGTATAATGCAATTGTGCCCCAGTCATTGTCTTGCTAGCGTAATGGATTGGTTGGAAGTGTTTGTTCACTCTTTGGCCCAAAACCGCTCCAATAGCAAAGTCACTAGCATCGCACATCAACTCGAAAGGCAGCTCCCAATTAGGGGTGACCAAGACGGGTGCCTTAGTTAGCTTATCCTTAAGCGAGTTGAAGGCTTCAAGACACTCTTTGGAAAAGATAAAAGGAGTATCTTTTTCCAAGAGGTGGGTCATCGGGCGAGCGATTTGAGAAAAATCTTTGATGAATCGACGGTAAAAGCCCACATGACCAAGGAAACTTCTCACACCCTTCACTGTTGAAGGTGGAGGCAACTTAGCGATAACATCGACTTTCGCACGGTCTACTTCGAGACCGGCTTTGGAGATTTTGTGTCCTAGCACGATGCCCTCTTTTACCATGAAATGGCATTTTTCCCAATTAAGAACAAGGCGAGTGTCTTCACACCACTTCAGCATACGTTCTAAATTGGCAAGGCAAGTAGAGAAAGAATCGCCATAAACCGAGAAATCATCCATGAATACTTCCATAGTGTCTTCTACCATGTCATGGAAGATAGCCATCATACACCTTTGGAACGTCCCAGGAGCATTACATAAACCAAAAGGCATGCGTTTGTAAGCAAATGTTCCATAGGGACAAGTGAATGTGGTCTTTTCTTGGTCCTTAGGATCGATGGGAATTTGAAAATACCCGGAGAAACCGTCTAAAAAGCAGTAATAGTCATTACCCGCAAGACGCTCGAGCATTTGATCCATGAAGGGAAGAGGAAAGTGGTCTTTTCTCGTGGCATCATTGAGCTTGCGATAATCAATACAAACTCTCCACCCAGTAACGAGACGAGTGGGAATCAACTCGTTGTGTTCATTGGAAACAACGGTTATTCCGCCCTTCTTGGGCACACAATGGACGGGACTTACCCATGGCGAATCCGAGATAGGGTAAATCAAGCCGGCATCTAGAAGTTTGATAACCTCTTGTTTGATGACGTCATGAATTTTAGGATTAACCCTTCTTTGGCTCTGGATTGTGGGTTTAAAGTCATCTTCCATGAGAATCTTGTGAGTACAAAAGTTCGGATCAATTCCGCGGATATCCGAAATTTTCCAAGCAATTGCCTTCTTATGATCTTTAAGCACGGCGATGAGGCGAAATTTCTCTTCTTCTTTCAAGTCCTTTGCGATGATGACAGGCGACTTCTTGTTTTCTTCAAGGAACACGTACTCGAGATGGGGCGGCAACTCCTTAAGTTCTAAATCCGGAGGATTTTCGATGGGAGGCGTTTTCAAAGTCGGAGCTTCGATAGCAATAACCGTGGGAGATGGTGGAGAAAGATTGTCTTCTTTGAGAAGGTTTTCAAAGAAACTCATGTCGTCAGCCAAATCGGTGGGAGACTCGTCATTAGTTAAGTTCACATCTCCCATGGTGGCTTCAAGATCTTTCCAAAAGAAATCACTTTCTCCAAATAGAGACAGTGATGAATCAATAGAGGAAACGGTCTCAACATTGGGAAGAGAAGTAGGAATACTTTTGCAAGCATTTTGGAAGTGCTCTTCACAAGCCTCATCAAGAACGTCAATACAATTAACACTCTCGTTGGAATAAGGTTGTTTAGACAACTTTCCCATGTTGAAGACAATTTTATCGTCACCCACTCTCATGATAAGCTCACCGGGTTCAACATCGATGAGAGTGCGACCGGTCCTCAGGAATGGACGACCAACAATTAATGGCACACGAGGGTCCATCTCGTAGTCGACGACGATGAAATCGGCAGGAAAAGTAAATTTGTCGACTCCTACAAAGACGTCTTCGGCTATCCCCACTGGATAAGCAACCGTACGGTTAGCTAATTCCAAAGTCATTTTGGTGGGGACTAGCTTAGGGAGAGATAATTGCTTCCAAACGCTTAGAGGCATTAAGTTAATACTGGCACCTAGATCGGCTAGGGCCATGCAATTCTCTACTCCCGGGAAGTTACAAAGGATTAAGAAACGACCCGGATCACCAAGCTTGGTTGGCAATTTCCTTACGAGTACTGCAGTGCAATTCTCATTAAGTTCGGTGTTAGCGATATCAAGAAGCTTTTCCTTGTCACTCAGAAGATCTTTGAACATTTCCGCGTACTTAGGCATGTGAGCGAGAGCCTCAGCGAAGGAGATGTTAAAATTCAATTGTTTGAACATTTTAAGAAAGTTCGAAACCTGAATATCATCCTTGCTTTTGAAGAGGAAGGATTTGGGAGAATAGGATCACTCACATCCTTTGATGGAGGAGGGGTAGAAGTAAGAGGCGGAGAAATTGGGGAAGGAGAAGGATGAGGAATAGGAGCGGGTGACTCGTTCTCCTTAGTCACAATCACCGGTGGAGGTATAGGAAGCTCGGGTTCCTTGGTACCTTTGCCACTGCGAGTGGTGATTGCTTTCATCTCCCCTCTTGGGTTCGCAACGGTGTTACTCGGAAGAGTACCCGAAGAAGAGGGTTGATTACCTTGGAAGAAACTAGCCATCATGTTTCTTAAGTCATTCGTTTGACTATCCATAGTGTTTCTCATATCAGCTCTCAGATCGTTCCCTTGTTTCACCAGGTCTGCTTTCAAGTTGCGCACTTCCTGTTGGAGATTGTCCACGAGCACATCGTTAGTCTTCATGTAGGTTCCAATGTCTTGGTGTAATGCGGTGGGTTGGTTGGGGGGAGCATTGTATGCGGGTGGTTGATAAGCAGGTTGCTGGTAAACTTGGTTGTTTCTTTGAGGTGGATGTTGTTGTTTGTGAGGTGGTATGTATGGTCCACGAGATTGTTGTTGTTGTTGAGGAGGGCGGTTGAGGTTTTGTTGTTGGTTTTGGTTGTTAGGAGTAAAACCAGGTGGTGAGAGATAGTTGTTGGAACGGTAGCTAAGCAAGTTGCGGTCACCTTGAGGACGAGCTTGATAAGCGGGTTGAGGATAGGTACCGTATGCTGCATTCACATTCTCAGAAGGATAGTCTTGGGTGGCAGTACAAGTGGTGTAAGAGTGAGGACCCCCGCATATCTCACATGGTTGGCTAACATCATTGACTTGAGCGTCTTTAGCGTTTCTAGCGTTGATGCTGTTGGTGTTGCTGGCGGTTTGGGTAGCAAGTGATTCAAGAAGCGCAGTGATTTTGTCAATTCGCTTGTCGCTGTCACTAGTACTAGCACTAGCGACATTGGTCCGCACACTCTTGGTTTGCACACGAGACTTATTCTCAATGATATCCCAAGCAGCATTGGAAGTCTTAGCCAAACGATTACCCCCGAGGCACTGTTTAGTGAATCTTGGTCATTCATGCTTAAACCATTATAAAAAGTATTAATTTGGTGCACTTTGGTAAAACCATGTTGTGGGCATTTTATTAAAAGATCTTTGAAACGATCCCAAGATTCACTAAACGACTCATCGTACTTTTGTTCAAAATTGATGATTTCATTCCGCAAAGCGGTAATACGAGAGGGTGGGAAAAAGTAATTGATAAACTTGGTCTCCAAATCCGTCCACGAAAGAATACTCTGTGGTGGTTCTTTAGCAAGCCAATGTCGGGCTTGTCCCTCTAAAGAAAAGGGAAAAAGTTGCAAACGGATTACCTCTTGTGGAACACCATTGAATTTGACCGTATTCGTGAGTTGTAGAAATCTCTTGATGTGGTCATGTGGATCATCAATGGTACGCCCCAATAATGGTTGAGCAGAGACCATCTGGATAAAGCCGGATTTGAGCTCAAAGTTGTTGGCTGCAAAAGCGGGTATGACGATTGGATCATTGTTACCATCTACATGTGCTTGCAGAAGTTCAATCATCGGGCGATTATCCGGTAGAGGCTCATTGTTGTTGTTATTATTGTTGTTGAAAGGTGGGTTGTTATTGTTATTATTATTGTTTTGAGGTGGGTTATTGTTGTTGTTTTGTACACCGGCCATGTCTAAGTCTTCGAGAGGCTCGGGCTCTTGATAAGACGTGGATCGTGTACGCATGCACCTGCAAAAGAACTAACAAGGCAAAAACAAAGCAAAAATATTTTTGGTTTTTATGTTTTTTAATTTTTAGGATTTTTGAAAATTTTATATTTTTTAGGGTTTTTGAAATTTTTTATGAAAAAGTAACGTTCACGGGGAACGGATCCCAAAATCCAAGTTCTCACAAAAAAACTGTTGATCTTAACGAGAAGAGCCGGCAGCGGCGCCATTTGATACAAGCGTTTTCATTGGGTTCGGATTTAAGTTATCGGAATCCTCTCGAATTGATCACGGCTCTAAGTGGAATGATTTGTTCTTGGTTAATAAAAAAGTGGTGGTTTGTTTATCTACTTTAAACTAATAACAAGTAATTAAGTGTCGAAGAGTAAACTTAAAGCTTTAAATGATTAAAGTAAAAAGACGAGTTTAAAAATAAATGGTTGAAAACTTAAAGAAAAATAAATGAACACTCAATAAAAACTAACACTTGGAAAACTTCGTAAAATATGAACTTTATCTAATTGGAATATTGAAAGTAAGCTTAATCGGAATATCTAGAAAAAGGTGCAAATCGGAATATATTCCGATCGAGTGATCGGAATATTGAGAGAAGCTGATGATCGGAATAAGGGACAAAGAGTTGCAATCGGAATATCCAAGGAACAACCAAATCGGAATGTTCAAGTACTAGCTAAAATCAGAATATGAAAATAGGCAGCAATCGGAATACACTAAACATGCAAATCGGAATATAACAAAAAGTGTCAATCGGAATAACTTAAAATAACTCAGATCGGAATGTAAGTGAAAGGGGCAAATCAGAATATTTATAAACCCTTTTCCGATCCACTGATCGGAATGAAGGGTGCTGCTGGTCGGAAAGCCAGGTCGGAAAAGGGCTTTGCCCTTTCCGAAAACAATGTTGATCCGAATAATAAGCTAGGGAATAAGCTATTGAATAAGCCAATCACCAAAGCTAGGTCGAATCCTATATTAATCTGATCAAATAAGCACTAAAAACAACTTTTCTAAACTTCAAATACGCAAAAACATAAATCAAATGATAAAAAGATGAACTTTTTATAAAAACCTTAAAAAGTAAATAAGCTAAATCAACAAATAAGCCAATAAGCACAAAGATCTTAAAGCTTATTTGTATAGAAACTTAAGGAAACATAAAAAGATTAACTTTTTAAGCACAAAATCCTTGATGAACAACACGGATCATACGAGATTTGTACCAAAATCAATCAAAATCAAAGAAAGGAAGAATGAGATTAAAGATTAAAAGCTTGAAACTAAACTTGATTAATGAAAATTAATACAAAGTTTTGATCTTGAAATAGAAAAAGATGAAGACTAGTGAGAGAAAGTTTAGAACTTTCTCTCTTTAAAACTAGAGAGAATGAAAAAACTAAAAACTACCTAAAATACCAAGTCTAAAACTAAGTGCAAATTTTTGTGAAGTAAAGTCCAATTTATAGGCATTCTTGTGGGCTTTGTGAATGGGCTTGGTTTCGGGCTTCTTTTCTTCTTCCTTCTTTAGTCTTCACGCTTCTTTAAATAAACGTTTCCGACTTTGGATTTTTAGAAGTGTCGGTGAATAATTCCAACTCGTCTTATAATCTTTTGTTTAATAGACTCGAGTTCTTCGACATATATAAATCTTCCATCTTTGGCTCTATTCTTCGATAAATCTTCAAATAGGCACAATGACTTCAAATCTTTTGCATCTCTTGGACAATAGACTTTGTCTTGAGTCTTTTTCTTCGATAAAACCCGTGCAATCCCATGTTTTCTTCAATATTCTCCCGGTTGACTCTGAAAACACAATAAACACAAAAACCACGCATAATTCCAAACAAATGATATTAAATATGTGTTTTGGTCTTGTTTTAGTAAGAAATAAGTGGTAAAAGGATGGGTGTTTACACACCTATCATCATCAGTATTACGGCGACATGGTCCTGGGTGCCTACGGTGGCAAGTAGAGCAAAGAGGATGAGTGTATCCTCCAGCAGGTGCTCTGGCTGGCTGAGGACCTGATAAAACATTTTACATGAGATATAATAGTTGGGTACAAAGGACGAAGTGGATAATCATAAGATTGAATACCAGTGATAGCTGGACGGCTAGGCTACGAACCTCTCTGGTTCTGGTCCCTACCGTTTCCATGGTTCCTGGTAGAAGTTTGCTAAAGTGTCAGAATATGAGTTATGACATAAAACATAAGAAATTTCGTAAGTATTAGGACCTGCTGTTGCTGGATTGCCCGACGTTGTTACGGTAATTGTCATTATCGCCACGCCTATCCGTAGCAGATCGGTCATTAGTCTGACCATTTCCCTTGGGCTGATGAGGCTGCTGCTGAGTAGCCAGCTGAGACCGGTCCCCAGTTTTCTGCCTGGAAGATACATTTAAAGAGATGAATAATTGACATATGGAAGGTGTACGGATTGGTCACCGCTTGAATACGAAGGTTTACCTCTTGTCGGGTCTTTCAGCTTCCCCGAACTCATCCCTCTCCTGCAGCATCTCCAGTTTCCGTGCTGCATCGGCCACTTGTGCTACAGTATTGAACGTAGCACACACCAGATTGTTTGCGACCGATGTGCGAAGAGCCCCTCTGAAGTGATGTGCCTGCTCTTCTGGAGTACCTGCTGCCGCACCAAGGAAACCAGCCAAGCGAAGAAAGCGCTGCATAAACTCGTTGCTATTCTCCCCAGCTCTCTGACGGATCCCATGGTACTCTATCTTGAGCTTGTCCTGCTCAGCCTTGGGAAAGAACTGCTCCATCACCCTGTCCTTGAACTGAGCACAAGTCAAACCAGCAACCCACTCATCACCACCTTCAGATTGCATCAAAGCTAACCACCAGTTGAGTACATCGCCTTCGAACCGATAGCATGCCAACCTCGCCTTGTATGCGGGGTCACAGCCTATAGCGTTGAAGATCTTCTTGATGTGAGCCAACCAGCTTTCAGCATCGCTGGGGCTATCTGTCTTCTCAAAAGCTCGATGGCGGAGCTTGTTGAATCTCTCCAGCCATACTACTAATGTCACTGGAGGAGGAGGAGGAGGTGGCTGATTGTGCTGCTGCTGATTGTTGGTAGCTTGAACTTCAGCTCGGATGTCATTCCTCAGTTGAGGAAGCAAGGCTTGCATGGCAGCCTGAATTACAGCATTGAGCTGCTCCTGTTCGCGTGTGAGAACCATCTGACAGTATAACATAAAACATATGATTAAACAGTTCAAAACATAAAATATAAATATATACATGAAAAAAAAATTTATACTAAAAAATTCACGAGAAAAATTTTATGCAAGAAAATTTTTGTGTATGAATGCATGATGCAGTTTTATGAAAACTTTGTATGCTCGAGAGTGAACGCCTTTGGTCAGTTCACTCAAAACAAAAGACATATCGAGGGGACGCCTATGGGTCGATCCCAAATCTAAAAGTTTCGATAAAACACATGCGACTAAATAGGGCCAGTCCTGTACCAACCATTACTTAGTCAAAAACCCTGTAACAATGACATATATGTATGCTTAAAAATGATGAATGCATGAAAACAACTGTCAGTTCTAGGAAGACCGTAGTGACTACCCACTAATCACAGGTCATATTTGAGATCCTACAGGTTGAAACGTTGGCTCTGATACCATAATTGTAACACCCCATTTTGGAAATGGAAATATCACAGTAATTATGGCGTGTCATCAAAGCATACAAGGTAAAATGTCTAAACATTACTTTACCATATAAAGGAAAATACCGGAATCAAACATCGGTAGTCCAAAAGTAAATCTCATCACACACAAACATAGTATAGTAAGGAATAAGGACGAAACAATGTCCAAAGCATAAGTATCATAAAGAAAAGAAATGCATAATGTAAAGAAGGCTAGACAGCTTCCAGTCCATATGCACGTACTCTTAGTGTCTACGAGCGTCCCTGAGTACCTGCCGTTTTAGGAACATAGAAAAGGAAAACGGCTGAGCAATACGCTCAGTGCACGGATGTACAATAAAGCATGAATAGGATAAGCATATAACATAATAACAGCGGAAGAACTAAGTCCCGAGTAACCTGGTTAAGTCTTAATAAAACTGGTTTTATAGTTTGAAAGTCTTATGTTTATCTTATAAAAATTGTTTGTCATATTTTACCATTAGCCAATATAGGTCATGAATATCCACCGTGCATGAATAATTGGAGGGTTGACCTCATCATGCAAATTAGAGGGGCTGCCTCTAATTTAATATACTGGATTTATGGGTAGGAGGGATCAGCTCCTTGTGAAGGATGCAAGGCACACACCACATTCACCATGTAATCCTAAATAAAAACGTGTAACTAGGATGCACCCATACGCCCCACATGATAAATATAAATAAATGGCCAAAAGCTGAAGGGACGCCACGAGCAATCACTCCGCCGTTGTGAATTCATAACATCAGTGCCTCTAATGTTATGGTTGTGGTACCTCCATAACTAGGTGAAACTGGTCATGCATGTATATGGCTATAGGTAATCATATTTAAACATAAGCAATCAAACTCATACTTATACTACGGGAAAACAGTTGGCTGCATACGGGAAATCCTAATAAGGAAAGAATGTCCATACTGAAAGGAAGGGAATCCGTACCTTATGTCTAGTGAACGAGAACGATGAACTGCAAAAATCCTACTTCCGAAACACTAGTGCTACATAAATACGTACATGAAATAAGTATCTGCTTACTACATACATAGCTGGTTTTATACCATTTCTTAGCTTATTTTATGTGTTCTTACTATTTTACATTGTTTAAAGCATTAAACTGTGTTAAATCTTATATTCTGTTCATTCTGATTAAGTATTTCTGATATTTTATGTGTTATTATACTTACTGTGTAATAATAAGTAACTTTCCAAAAATAGCAGGTTTCCTTAAATAGAAAGTTTCCAAAAATAGAAAGTTTTCAAAAATAGAAAGTTTCCAAAAATAGAAAGTTTCCAAAAATAGAAAGTTACCAAAAATAGAAAGTTTTCAAAAATAGAAAGTTTTCAAAAATAGAAAGTTTCCAAAATTAGAAAGTTTCCAAAAATAGATTTACTGCTTAAAATAGATAAGTTTCTAAAAATAGAAAGTTTCCATAAATAGATTAGCTGCCTTAATTAAATAAGTTTCCATAAATAAATTAACTGCCTTAAATAAATAAGTTTCTAAAAATAGCTGGTTTCTATAAATAAAATAGCTTCCTTATTTAATTAAGTTTCTAAAAATAGAAAGTTACCATAATTAGAAATAAGCTGGTTAAATAAGCTAAGTAAATAAGCCTAAGTGTTTTCATGATTATTTCCTAAGTCATATGATATATTATATAGTTTAATAATTATTTCATATAATTTAATTAAACTATAGGTTATAATATTTAATTAAAGTATGACATGTTTTTAATTAAATATATTAAATACTTAGGTTAAAATATGTATTATTAAATATTAATAATATAACCTAAGTCATGTTAATTAATTAATCATATCCATGGTTTTAAAATAATTAATTAATTATAAGTCTTAATAATATAAATACTTAGGTTAAAATAATTTCATGATTATTAATAATTAATTAACCTAAGTCATGTTATTAAATTAATTACATCTTTACTAATTTAATTTTATCCTAAGTTCATAACATAAACAAAACTAACATAACCATGACCCGGATCTAAGCTTAAAAACATGCACCGGACATGAATCGACACCGTACCCCGACTCGAATCGGGGTACCCCTTGCTGCCGTGGGACCCACACGCACCAACCAAGACCAAAAGGTCTTGGTGGTGGTCGGCTAAAACAAACCGAACCCCCCCTTGGGGTTGGTTGTACCTTGCGGCCCAAAAACAAACATCCCTTAATCGACCCTCTGATTTAATTAATGATCAAAACATGTTAGATCTATGTTTAATTAATGCATTTTTATAAAAAACATCACGTGTTCATAATTAAATAAAAGATTAATTAAAAAAAAGGTTTAAAAAGGTTTTACCGTATTCGTGGATCAAGAGGGTGAAGAACAAACACGAACAAACAAATAATCAACAAGATCCAAGATCAAGAATCACCTTGTTTGGTGATTTGAAGGTGGCGGCACAAAGAGAGGAGAAAGAGAGATTTTAGGTTTTCTTGAAATCTTCTGTAAAAGTGATTTTTGAGTAGTAAAAATCTATTTAACCCCCTCTTAGTAAAATTGGTAATGGGCTTGGCCCATTACCTTGTTTTGGCCGCGGGTAGGGACTCCCCCGTGGGGTTCCCGTACCTCGTTTCGTGTCTTGTTATTTAATACTCGTTTATGTTTAATTATGTTCGTGTTTTAAATGTTCTCGTTACGTAAATACCATACTCTTATATATTTAATTACGCTCGTATTAAATATATATACGTAATTAATAATAGCTCGTGTTTTAATTACGCTCGTGATTTCGTGATCGTATGTTCGTGATTAATTATTGCTAAATAATTATTACGTGATCGTGCAAATAAAATACTTATCGTGTTCTAACACGTACGTAATACATAAACTCCTAACACGTAATCGTAATCATGCTATATTAGGAAAGTTTTTAACTAGTACGTACGATCCTAAGGGTACTATGCATGGTAAAAGCATGCGGGTTTTACACTCAGAGTTTCCTCATTAAGTTCATTGGCTTTCTTGATTTCATTTAGCCTCTTGAATTCCTCAGCCTGTTTCTCTATCTCTTCAGGTGTTAAGGGTTTCTCATTGGAAGGTGTGAAGGTTGAAAATTAGGAAAGGTCTGTGGTGGATCCTCCTGTCTCTAGCATCGCAGCTATCTTCTTTAGTTTCGTGTCTGTGTTAACCAAAACTATTTCCTTTCCTTTCTTCGAGACAGAGGATTCCATACTCATGTTTTTCAGCTCCTCAGCTCTTTTGATGAACGCTGACTGAGCTTGAGTTTGTATTGCCTTGGGTAGGGAGCTAACAGTGAATTTTAGCTTCTTGGTAGCTGGTTCACCATCATCCCCAGACTCGCTGGTGTTAACAAAAGTCAGGGACTTTGATGAATCAACTCCATCATTATTCTGTTGCTCCCCCTTAGTTTCATCCTCATCATCGGTTATGATTACAGGTGTGATGACTTGGAGGGGGACAGGTGAAGAAATAATGTTATCAGCAGAGGTTGAGCCCTGTTTGGCAAATTCAAGGTTAAGCACCTTTTCCTTCATCCCCCTCACGTTCAACCTGTCTCTTTATACGTTTGGATGAACGTGCCTGAAAGTGCCTTGCAATTTGGTTAACAGAGGCAGCCATATCACGTTGCCTGGTCCTTGAAGATCTGGCAATATTTAGTAGGAGGTTGCAATTTCCATTGGTGTTGCGATGAACACGATCAACGATAAAGTTTGTGTGACGATATTTCCTGCTACGAACAGCTTCAAACTCTCTATGCCTTGTCAACTCATGAGCATTAAAAAAGAGCAGGGACCTCTGTGACAATGGCATCCTTGATTCTTGTGGACAAATGACAAAGTCCTTGGGACACTCCTTTTCTTGCACCATCCTTGATGGGTTAAGTGACTGCATCCCTAACCGCCTGACTGATGATCCCTGGAAATGTGACAGTGAAATTATGCATCTCAGACTTGATAACATCCAACTTTCTTGATAGGCGTTCCATATCTGATTGATGATGAACGGGCTGAAGATTATGGATGTTCAGGCTTTGTTGTGCATAATCATCCCCCCTTGGCAAAAGATCAAAGTTGGTTTGGGCAGGATGATCAAACATAAGGAATTCAGCAGTTGGATCATAAGCAGGTCTTTGGAAGACTGTTGTGGTGGATGTAGCAGAGGTGGGAGTTACAAAAGCTTCCTTGGGAGGAGGAGTGGTAGTATCAGCTGGTTTGGACACAGCTATTTCCTTGGGAGGAGACACAGATTGTTGATCATCTTCCTCTTCATCTTCCTCCTCCTCAAACATCCCCTCAGGGAGTATTTCGTCCTCAGGCATCGATTCAGGTTCAGAGAAATCATCAACTAATGAGAGCACTTCTTCTTCAATATCAAGCAGGGGCTCTTCTTCATTTGGTTGTTCCTGAATGATTGTATCAGCTTCTTTGTCTTGTTGCTCCAGGGATTCTATGTTTGGCTGTACAATATCAGCCTGCTAATTGTTTCAGATTAGTAATAGGGAAATAAGGAAGGGGAATGGTCGCCATATCGCTGTCCTAGAGAGGCTGAGGGTGATTACACAGCCACTCCAAAGGATAAATCCTTGGGATTCTTTTAAGGGTGAAAAGTATAAGGTTAATGATCGCCATTCACTGCCCATAGGAAAGCTGAGTGTGATTATTCAGCCCCCCAATAGGTTAAAACCTTTGGGACTCTTTTGATTATGAAACATATGTTGTTAAGGATCGCCATACGCTACCCCTAGGAAGGCTGAGGGTGATTATTCAGCCCCCCAAAGGTTAAGAAACCTTTGGGACTCTTTTAATAATGAAACATATGTGGGTGAAGATCGCCTGTTATGCTGTCCCTAGGAAAGCTGAGGGTGATGATTCAGCTCCCGCTGAAAAGGATAAATCCTTTTGGGATTCTTTTAAGGTGAAAAAGATATGGGTTAAGATCGTCTTATTACGCTGTCTTTAGAAGAGCTAAGGATGATTATTCAGTGTGACAACCCTGGTTTTGAGGTTCGTCACTTAGTTTTATTTTGTGCTAGTTACGTGTCTTTACGTGTTTATGTGCTTATTGGTGTGTATAGATTGTGGTTTGGATATCGTTTCCAGTACGGGGTCCCTTGTGAGTGAAACGATGTGTGATGATTTCATGTTCATGAGTTCACATGGTAGTGACTATGAAGTGAGATGGTGTTATTTAGTGGTTTTACGTATACGTATATGTATTATAGAAAATTGTATTTTTACGATTTACGGTTTAACATTTAGAGGTCTCGGATGAGGTAATTAGTCATTTGGATATTTTTCGAGATGGTTTTAAGTCATTTAGGACTTAGTTATAAAGTTTATTTCAAAATTTGAGATTTTTTATAAAAGTATATATTTTACGTGTTTTACGGTAAAACGCGTAAAAACTGACTAGTTTTACGGTTTTTGGGGTTTTGGAGGCTTTAGGAGCTGAAATAAATTAAGGAAAATTAAGGTAATATTATTAATACATATATTAATAATAAAAAGAAAAAAAACAAAATAAGGGGGTGTTGGGTCGGTTTGGTAGACGCAAGAAAAGAAAGGGAAAAAGGAAAAAAAGAGAAAAAGGAAAGTGGGCTATGGGTTGGACTAGGATTCACCCATACCCTATATAATGTTTTATTCTAAACCAAAAGTCATAATCCCTGGAGAAAAAAAGAGGTCGACGGTTCTTGGAGTTTTTTTAGGGTTTTCATATTTTTTTTTTCATCTTCCATTGATTTAAAGGTAAACCTTCATAACCCTTTTTAATTAAGTTGTTTAATGTTTTCTTTAATCATATTATGATGGAATTAGGTTAGGGTTTAATTTAAAAACAGTAAACTGATGTTATATTAATGATATCATGATGATTACATAAACTAGGGTTTGTATTTAATGGGGTTATGGATAATTAATTAAGTTAATTTGATTAAACCCGTTTTTAAAAACTGGGCAGAATTTTGAGTCAATTGTTTTATCATATCGGGAGTTCTATAAACTCTTATTTTACGATCCAAGTATCCCTGAAAAGGTAATTGAAGTGGCTTTCCAATGCAAGAAACGAGAACTAAATTGGAGGTACGGAAGTGGGTCAAAAAAAGGTTACAACAGTCGGAGGTCAAAACAGTTTTGAAGTCAGCCTGTTTTCTTTTTAAGTTTTGGGTTGTTTGGGGTACTTAGGGTTGCATTGGGACATTCAAACGAACATGAGAGATGGTTTATATATTATAGTAAGTATCTGCATTGGGGCTAAGATGGTGGGTTAGGGTAAGACCCCCTAATCATAACAAACTTTTTGTATGTTTAAAATCAGTAAATCTGGAATGACAAAGTATATATATATATATATATATATATATATATATATATATATATATATATATATATATATATATATATATATATATATCGGGGCCTTAACAGTAGCTTTAAGGTTGGGGCAAATGGGAGGTGTTAGTTAACATACGTAAGGGCATTATTCCCTTTACAGAGATCATGGGTATGTTTAAGTGGGCGTTAGGCTTATAGTTTGGAGACTTAAAACTGGGACTGTTTTGGGTAAAATGTTAACGAGACGGGTTATGAAGTATAATGAGTTAAGGGCTTTATAGAGGGGTGTAATGAGATGCTTAGAGCATTTAAATGAGGTATTTATATAGGGGGAGGTTAGATGTCCATCATAGGTTGATGAGCCATCTTAGTGATTGGTTCATGTTTTGATTATGTGTTTTTGGTTTGTTAGCTTTTTGCTAGTGCGAGGACTTTCGGAGAAGCTCAATCAGGTGAGTTTCATAGTCCCATGTTTACTATTGTTTTTGACTTTCAGATGGGATGGAAGAGACACTGTGTTGTTATTTATAAATTATGCTATGAATGTTTGGCGTTCGTAATGGACTTATGTGTGCATACGTATGTGATTAACTGCTAGTTGATTCTTGATTGTTTATGTTTTTGACTTGGTACCAAGGGGGTGTTGACAAGGCGGGGCCTTGGGGATTGGTTCATAGGTGTTTGGATACCTATGAGAGTATGGTGTATGGTATTGGCTGGGAGCCTTAGTGTTGGTTTGATTGATTAATTCTTGAATGATAGTTGTTAATACATGTTAGTATCACATTGTCCATATGTTTTTAACTTTTGGTTATTACTCACAGCTTATGGTATGATTTTGGCGTTTGAGTCTAAACCTATGACTCTCACCAACTTTATGTTGACGTGTTTTAGTGTCTCTTTCAGGTGATACCATGGTTAAGCATGAGAGCATAAGTGACTAGGATTTGGAGAGCGTAGGAATGCATTTAGAAGGAGATCCCCGTTTCCTTCTTAGTTTTTATTTGTCCATTTAATAAGTGATACTGTTGGCACCTATATGTGTGTTTTGGTTTTGTTATTTGTTTGTCTTGGATAAGAGGTAGGACTGTTACCTACTTACCTAGACTCTTGCATTTGTTGAGATATTGTCATGACTTTTATGTCACCATTTTATGACATTTCTTATTTCATATAGTTATCTCTATAGACACGCCATGTTGTGATGATATCCATACGTCGCGCCCCATATTCCGCCATGGTGGGGTGTGACAGAATGGTATCAGAGACAATGGTTATAGAGAATCAGGTTGCCTAGTCGCGTAGCCTAGTCTATAGCTTAAGGGTCCCTGCATATAGGCGTCATAGGAGTATGTGTGCATTTTATAATAATTGATGTGTTTGGATGTTATTTATTGTGATGTTTTGACTAGTATGAATTGAACCATAGTAAGTTCATACTTAGCCACATGTTATTTTCTTTTCGGGTTGTGACTAGTGCGGGTTGAACCATAATCGTCCACGCTGGTCATTGTTGTATTTTGCTTAAATTGTACATTATAGAACATAATTTGGTACAAGGTAGTTTCTATCTTTTGTTGAGTTATATTATGTACCTGTGGGATATTTTTTTTTTCTTTTGATGTTTAAGTCATGTTCCCTAAGAATCATGTGGTGGTTCGAGTTACTAGGAGTACATGGGTAGGAAGGATTTTAAGCTGTTTCCACTCTTACGGGCGACATGACTTATAATTGATTATGTTTTCGTTTTGGATTTAGTCTATGCTGTTTTAGCTAGACTATGGATTTCGGTATTCCTAGAGTTTTATTAGGTTATTTTAATAGATGGAGTTTTGGACTTTATTGTTTATGTGGTTAAGAGCTTATTTGAGTAGATGGATGATGTGATCGTGATAGTATAGTGATAATTAGAGATACGTTATAGGGTAAATTAGAAAATTACCTTTAGGAAAAAGTAATAGACTAATATTACCAATGACGAATTCAATTAAACACGTGATGAATCAAGTTCGTTGTACACGAAGATCGAGTGAATTTGAGACGTTTTGTTTTGATTTGGACAATCGATTTGAATTGGTTTTCGGTTTTTAAACTAGAATTAAAATCTACTAATTTTAAACTATTTAAAATTAACCTAAAGTGCATGAATCGTAAACCCCGCTATTTTTTAAATCTAAATCAATTACTTAAAATTAAAAATATTTAAGAATTAAACTATTAAACAATCTATAAAAACTTATTCTATATAATAAAAGTAACTTTTAAACTATTTAAAAATCTAATTAACTTTTTTTTTTAAAACTAATTAACTTTATAAAGAAAATATTATTTAAAACAAATCTATTTAAAAACTAATTTTATTTAATTATTAAAATCTAATTATAAAAATTAACTAATTAAACTTTTAAATTTAATAAAAACATTTTTTTTATTTTATTTTTAAATTTATTATTAATCTAAAAACTCAGAACTTTGTATAATAATTTTTTATTAAAACTAAATAACTAAAAGGAAACGTAAATCAAATTAAAAACGAAAATAAAGACTAAATATGCCAATAAAAATCCTACTATATTAATTAAAAAGTTGTTAAATAAATCAAATGAGCACTGAGCTCAGATGGTTAACACACTAGGCCTGTGACCAGGAGGTCACAGGTTCGAGTCCTAGGGAGGAACCCATTTTGTGAATATTTTCTTTTTGGACAAGTAAATAAAATGACCACAGGAATGGTCAAATGTGAGCTTATTATAAGCTGATAGGAATCAGCTCTATTGAGCTAATCAGATCAAATGGATCTGATAAGCTATATCTATAACAATAATAAAGCAGAACACTCAAAACATCTAAACATCTAAAATCAGTTCCATCAGAAATCTCGCAATACATTCATCCAGATTCACAAACAGTTAACAAATATATCAAACCAATATAGCACGCCTAAACTTTTTAAGCTATCTATACCAACGAATTAGCAGAACAATTAAGTAAACAACACTTCAAATATCAGTCATCCAGATTCAAAATAGTAAACTTATTTAAAAAGTTTATACTACTCAGGCTATTTTAACCAAAGATTAAAGCAAGCACAGGATTAACGTTTCTAAAACTTATCAGTACGAATGAAATCAGGATGATAGAAACAAGCTAAACTGATGCAGTCAATACAAGAAATTACAACTTAACATATTCGAACCCAAGATGTTTAAACTAAATCAACAACTTAACTTACTTAGAAAGCAATTTTTGTATAAAACCTAATCTGATATATCAGATTTAAACATACTGATAAAACAAGTCGAAGCTCACAGATAAGTTACCAATCGAAATCAGAAATCAACAGAAACTCAGAACTATAAAATAACGATTATCTCTTCCATTACAGTATACTTTAACTTATTAAAAATCAGTAAAATTAATCCATTCCAACAACATTCAATATCATTAACATACAAATGTACAATCATTCAAACGTATAATCATATAACATCATATAATCAAACATCATATAATCAACATCGCAGAAACATCATAGAAGAAACTTTATTAATTCTAAATAACTTTAAACTAAATACTTAAAACTTAGAAGAATTCAAACCTTTTGAAGGTACCATTGAGTAGTAGAAGCGGCGCTGAGCCGTCTAACTCGCTAGATCGAAACCACCATGAAACACCATTCTTCTTCGAATCACCTTAATTATCCAAACCAAATTCACCTCCAATTTTCTTTTCACTTATCCAGTGGGGATAAGTTTTAATCCAAAACTTTACTTCCAATATTAAATTTTAGCTATTATTTAGCTTATATTTAACATCATAAACATCATTATTGTGAAACAGTAATATTAATTAATTCGTAAATCAATTTAAGCAGGAAAGAAAAACAAGACACGATTGTAAATGAACACGACTGATCTTTTATTAAACTTCAGAAATATTACAAGATTTAATTAAAAGTAATACAAAATTAACCCTAAATCTATTTCTACATAATAACTTTAAAGTAAAATAAAGGATGAGGATTACAAGTAAAATGGGGGGTTTTTATAGCCATCCCAAGGCTTTGCTGGGAAGAATATTCGCATCTTCTGAAGCATATTCTTTATTCATCTAAGCCCTTGGATCTTCATTCTCCTTTCTCTCTCATGTTTGGCCTTGATCGGATGGTTGAGAATCACACACTAGCACATGGATTGCCAGCGTGGAATCCGTGTATGCTAGTTGTGTTTCTTTTCTGCCTTGTGATTGGTTGATAAGAATTGGTGAGGTGTTGCCTCCAATAATTCGTTGCCACGTAGCCTCTTCTCTTCAAACATTCTCTTCCTTAAAATTGGGGCTTTTATTTCCCACACACTTGAATCACATGTGTGAGTTAAAGCCCCAAAATTAATTAACTTTTTATTAATCTAGGGTTTTGACACAGTAACTTTGTTACTGGTTTATTTTTGGGAGATGGGGTGAAGAAGATGGTGACATAGGAGTTAAGGAAAGTATTTTATTGTGTGTGTAAATGAGTGGGTGAGGGTAACGTGTATTGAAACGTGTGAGTGAGAATATGGAACGAATTTATTTAATATGTGTATTGTGAATGGAAGAAACATGTTTTTACACGTTTGATTAAAACAAATAAACCCTAAAGCCCAACACATTGAAACCGTGTCCACTTATTCATTCAAGTTTGTGAAAACATTGGGCTTGAAGCCCAAGTTCTATATCCATCCGTATATTGAACTTCCAATTTGGGCCATTTGAATTTTCAAGCAACACATAATATTAACTTGAATCATAAATGGGCTTTTGAGCCCATTTACCCAATTGTGGGACCCACTTGGCCCATAAACTTGCATAATTATCAAATCCACTGAAGTCGAGCTCGATTTTGGCTTCTTCAATCTTTTTCTTCAAACTCGTGTCGATTTCGCCGGTTTTCGCAATCTTTGGTACCTACACACATGAAACAAGAAATACACATATACAAGGCATTTTTGATACATTTCATGCATAATTTCATTGTTTTATGATATAAATGATATAGGTAAAATCACTCATATCAAATTCCACCTTGCTAAGCAATTGCCGTGTCCTCACGCAATGATAAAATATAACTATAACTACACCATTATTCAACTTTTGATATTTTATTTTGCAAAGACATAATGTATTGCTTTCATTATTTGAAAAATAACTTTTAGGTTCATAAAACTCAAATAGATTCATCGTCCCCGACTTTTCACTTTTCCATGCCAAGTGCAAAAACAAGATCATTGTCAATCATAAGCCCCAAAATTAAACCAACTCATACAAGTAATTTGTGTTAAACTCAATCTCCTATTATTCCTAATTGTATCTCTAGATTTTATTTGTCATTCACCCAAAGGCTCATTTGACTTTATTTTGATAATTATTAGTCCAAAAATGAAGGCGAGAACGGTGTAAACTCAACACTCAAAACCTAACCTCGACTTCAAAAACCGTTGTCACTAAAGAAAGCCCACATCAAGGATAACTTAACACGATTTAGGGATAAATCCCGGACCCGAAATTTTGCTAATATGGCTACTTAGAAGCAACAATAAAACCTCCAAAGTCAATTATGACCTTATTAAAGGAGTTAGCAACAACTACATCATAACACCTTGTGGCTCTTTAAGATGCAATTGTGCTCCTTATTTAAAATCCACACCCTAAGGCTCCTTGGACAAAAATAAGGGAATTGACTTCACCATCCCACCTTACGGATCATGATAGTGAAGCAATTTTTATTCAACACGCCCCTTGACATACACCCTAAGGCTCTAATGACAAGGTTAGTGCTACATGACTCCCACCTGAAGGCTCCTAGAGAACATGTTTTTATTTATTCTTCTTTATTATTATGATATTTATAGTAAGCCAAATTTCCGCAATCCTATGATCAAAATTCCATGACGCTGACACCCTTAATGTGTTCTCACTTTAATTACAAGGGAAGAAAAAAAAGGAGTTACGAGTTAAGATATCAAGCCTAAACCGCTAAAAACATCATTTATTAAGCAATTATTATACAAGCGAGGAAAGTAAGTACGAGGAGATTAAATCAAACACAAAAATACTTGCACAAAGAAGAATTTAACCTTAGAAACTTATGATTGAACTCTATCATCTTTTGTTCTCCATATTGTAAAATTTCAAAAATGTGAAATCAATGGATACTCAGCCTATTAAATCAAAGTTTTGGGTTTTCAAGTCATCTATAGGATCTTGCATCTTCTTATACTTTTCCAAGTTTTAGAATTTTCGTTTTAAAGTTCCCTTGATAAACGACTTTCTAGGATCAATTATAGGAACTTGCGAAAAGTTCTTGTTCTTAACTCGTATGAATTAAGACTTCCGCGTATTAAAGCTCCCTATATAAAAGCCTAGCAAAACTTAATTCAAATACGTTGAGGAAAAGATAAGGTTAAAAACCGAGTCGAGTCAAAAACTATTCTTATTTTCACCAACGGAAAGCCTACATTCGTGTCAAAAGCACTTATTTTATTTATTAAAACTTAAAAATAACGCAAAAAAATTAAAATTTTATTGAAAAATGAGAAAAAGATAACGTTTAGACACGACAAAAGCAATTGCAAGCGATTATATCGATTGACTCCCCCATGCTAAAACCAAACATTGTCCTCAATGTTTCTTAGCTCAAGAGTAACACCCCCTTGCTAAGACACGAAGAGTCTAATGCAAAATCCTAGCATGGAAAGAGCACGCAAATCTATAAGCCGTTTATTAATTATGCCTCAAGATAAAACGTTAGTCGATAAAAATCAAGGGATAAAGAGTGTGCCCCTTTTTGGCATTCAAAGAATGGAAGATCAAGTGGACCGGCAAAAACCGAACACGAGAGTCTTCAAACATACGGGTCATACCTAAGATTCACAACACAACAAAACACGAGCACGAGCTTGAAAGATCAAGCCTTATTAGTTGTTAGAAAATAGAAAGAAGATAGAATGTATGGGACTCCCCCACAAGGCACCTCGTTTTTGTTCACCGAGTCATGAGCTCGACTCGATCCCCGCATTCATTGGTCCTTAGGGAAAGTTTGAAGATCCGGGACAACCTCCGTAGGTATGTCCCCTCCAAAGTAGTGTTTCACACGATGACCATTCACCTTAAAATTAGGCCCGTCTTTTTGAGCTAGCTCAACAGTGCCATAAGGGAAAACTTGTGCGATGGTGAATGGTCCGGACCAACGGGATTTAAGCTTGCCCGAGAAAATCTTAAGTCTAGAGTTGAATAAGAGGACTTGATCACCAACATTGAAAATGCGGTTTTTGATCTTAGAGTCATGAATCCTCTTAGTATTCTCTTTGTAGATCAAAGAATTTTCATAAGCTTGATCCCTTAATTCACTTAGTTCATTCAATTGAACCTTGCGATTATCACCCGCGGTCCTCAAATCAAAGTTACAATGCTTAAGAGCCCAATATGCCTTATGTTCGAGTTCAATTGGCAAGTGGCATGCTTTTCCGTAGACCAACCTAAATGGTGTACAACCAATTGGCGTCTTGTAAGCCGTACGGAAAGCCCACAATGCATCGTCCAATTTATCCGACCATGAAGTGCGATTTTCTCCACTAGAACGCTCCAAAATCCTTTTAAGAGCACGGTTTGAAACCTCCACTTGACCACTCGTTTGAGGGTGATAAGCCGTAGAAAGTCGATGAGTGACACCATATTTCTTTAGAACTTTTTCAAATTGTTCATTACAAAAATGGGTCCCACGATCACTTATAATAGCCCGCGGAGTTCCAAACCTAGCAAAGAGTTGTTTCAAAAATTTCACCACAACTCGAGCATCATTCGTGGGCAAAGCCTTAGCTTCGACCCATTTAGACAAATAGTCCACGGCTACGAGAATGTATTTATTTCCTTTCGAAGATGGAAACGGCCCCATAAAATCGATCCCCCACATGTCAAAGATTTCACAAACTTGGATAATGTTTTGAGGCATTTCATCCCTTTGTGAGTTCTTTCCTTGACGTTGACAAGCATCACAAGTCTTGATCAAGTCTTGGGCATCACGATATATGGAAGGCCAAAAGAAGCCGGCATCAAAGACTTTCTTCGCGGTGGCGTTAGCACCATGATGTCCCCCGGTGGGTCCCTCATGACAAGATTTAAGGATATCTTGAGCTTCTTTGCCAAACACGCACCTACGAATCACTTGATCCGCGCACACACGAAACAAATAGGGGTCGTCCCAAAAGTAATAGGAGATATCCTTGAAAAACTTTCGTTTTTTTGGGACGACATACCCTTGATCACAAACTTTCCCGCATGGTAATTTGCGATGTCCGCAAACCATGGGGTACTATCATCACCACGAAAAGCAATCATACCAAGCCTCTCGAGAGGAAATGTTTCATTGATTTCCTTGTTCTCTCGATCACTTTGGTGAGGATTCTCAAGTCGAGATAAATGATCGGCCGCGAGATTCTAGGCTCCTTTTTTGTCTAGAATTTTGACATTAAATTCTTGAAGGAGGAGAATCCACCGGAGCAACCTCGGCTTAGCATCTTGTTTATTAAGAATATATTTGATAGCCGAGTGGTCCGTATACACTATGGTTTGAGACAAGACGAGATATGGTCTAAACTTTTCAAAAGCATACACAACGGCAAGTAACTCCTTTTCCGTTGTAGTGTACTTTGTTTGAGCATCCGTCATATTCTTACTTGCATAGTGTATAGGCAAGAAGTGTTTTAACTTGCGTTGCCCTAAAACCGCACCTACCGCATAATCACTAGCATCACACATAATTTCAAAAGGTAAGTCCCAATCCGGGGCAACTAAGATTGGAGATTCGGTTAACTTCTTTTTAAGCATCTCAAAGGCTTGAATACACTCATCCGAAGAGATGAAAGGAGTCTCTTTTTCCAAAAGATGGGTCATAGGCCGAGCTATCTTAGAGAAGTCTTGTATAAAACGACGATAAAAGCTGGCATGGCCGAGAAAACTCCTTACTCCCTTAACGGTGGTGGGTGGAGGCAATTTGGCAATCACGTCGATTTTAGCCCTATCAACCTCAATACCGGCCTTAGAGATCTTATGTCCTAACACAATTCCCTCTTTGCACATGAAGTGACATTTTTCATAATTAAGCACAAGATTCGTTTCCTCACAACGTTGCAACATTCTTTCAAGGTTAGAGAGACATGAAGTGAAAGATTCCCCAAAAACCGAAAAGTCATCCATGAAGACTTCCATGGTTTTCTCGATCATATCATGCAAAATGGCCATCATGCACCTTTGGAACATCCCCGGAGCATTGCATAGTCCAAAAGGCATGCGACGATAAGCAAATGTTCCATAAGGACAAGTGAATGTGGTCTTTTCTTGATCACGAGGGTCAATGGGGATTTGGAAATAGCCGGAAAATCCATCCAAAAAGCAATAGAATTCATTCCCCGCTAGTCTCTCTAACATTTGATCCATAAAAGGTAATGGAAAATGATCCTTCCTAGTGGCATCATTAAGTTTCCTATAGTCAATACAAACACGCCAACCGGTCACAAGTCTAGTAGGAATAAATTCATTATCCTCATTAGTAACAACCGTCATTCCTCCTTTCTTTGGAACACAATGCACGAGGCTAACCCATGGACTATCCGAGATAGGGTAGATCATTCCGGCGTCTAGAAGTTTAGTGACTTCCTTTTTGATCACCTCATGAATCTTTGGATTGACCCTTCTTTGATTTTGGATAGCGGGTTTATAATCATCCTCCATTAGAATTTTATGAGTACAAAACTTGGGATCTATACCCTTAATGTCGGAGATTTTCCATGGAATGGCCCGTTTATGTTTCTTAAGCATTTTGATAAGTTCATCCTTTTCGTTTTCCTTTAATCCCTTAGCAATAATCACCGGTAACTTATCCGATCCCTCAAGAAAAGCATACTCCAAATGAGTGGGTAATTCCTTAAGTTCTAATTCGGGTGCTTCCTCAATAGATGTTTTCACTTTAGTTTCATTTTCACTTACAACTTTTAATTCCATAGGTGGTGATTCAAAAGGATCCAAATTCAACAATTTTTCAATTAAAGCAATATCTCCCTCGGGATCAAAATTCTCACTATCAAACTCACTAGGATCAAATGGTGTGCTAATGTAATCATCAATTTCCTTTTCGATTTTTGAATAACCATTATTCTCAAGTTCTTCAAGAACGAAGTCACCTCCCTCAAATGGAGTGAGTGGAGGCTTAGCCGAAGAGATAATAGGATTCGAAGAAGTAGGATTGCCCTTTTAGAAGTATCCGAAAAACCAAGCATATCTTGCGAAGCCTCTCCACTAGCAACATCAATCACATTGATTTGATTGATTGATTCCTCGTCGTCTTCGGAAGAAAACTTCGAGATATTACCAACATTAAGAGTGATACTTTCATCATCAAAACGTAAAGTCAATTTTCCCTCTCTCATGTCAACTAAAGAACTAGCCGTATTTAAAAACGGTCTTCCCAAAATAAGAGGCACACGAGAATTTTCTGGATAATCACAAATTACAAAATCCGCAGGGAAGATGAGCTTTACTACTTTGACTAATACGTCCTCGGCTATACCTTTTGGAAAGGCGATCGATCGATCCGCTAGCTCGATAGTCATCTTAGTAGGTGAAAGCTCGGGAAGTGATAACCTTTTCCATACGGAAAGAGGCATCAAGTTAATGCTAGCGCCTAGGTCGGCTAATGCTAAGCATTCTTCCATATTAGGGAAATCACATGGTATCAAAAATTGACCGGGGTCTCCAAGCTTTTTGGGGAACTTTTTATAGAGAACCGCGGAACAACTTTCATTTAAGGATGTAGATACTTCAACTAATTTCTCCTTATCGTTCATCAACCTTTTGATTGTTGAAGCAAACTTAGGCATGCTAAGCAATGCATCCGCGAAACTAAGATTAATATACATTTTCTTAAACACGTCAAGAAACGTAGAAACTTGAGCATTGGTCTTTTCGCGGAGATTCTCTTTGGAAAGTCTCAAAGGGTAGGGTAGTGTGGGTTTAGTCTTTGGAAGCTCGGGTTCCGGAATAGGCAATTGGTCTACCTTTGGTGGAATAGGAATTTCCTTTTCTTTAACCACCTCGGGTTCTTGCTCCACTTCCCTCACCGGAGAGGTACCCACATGTGGGAGCAAAGGTCCGTCTAAAGCTTTCCCACTACGTGTGGTTATAGCTTTCATCTCACCCTTCGGGTTTGGAATGGTATTGCTCGGTAAACCACCCGAAGACGAGGAAGGTTTGGTCATAAAAGATTCAAACATCGAAAGCAATTTATTTTGACCTTGTTCCATACTTTGTTGCATACGATTTTGACTTTGCTCAAACATTTGCTCAAATCTTTGTTGATTAAGCTCAATCTTATTGTTTTGGCCTTTAATCGTATTTTGAAACTCGTTTTTCAAAGTTGCCATTTGTCCTTGAATGTTGTTTTGAAAAGCTTTCAAATTTGCCTCATTCGTTTTCATGTAGCTTGACAAATCATTTTGATTATTCCCTTGAAAACCTTGATTGTTTTGATTAGCATTAAACCCATTTCCTTGATTGTAATTCCCTTGGTTACCACGGTTAAAATTATTCCCATTGTTTCCATTGTTGTACCTATTTTGAACCGGTGGAAAACCCGGTGGAGCAACATAATTTTGACGAGGAACTTGACCGTTGGAGCCATAAGTTCCCGTCGCGGCAAAAGCATTAGCTTGATCAATCCCCGCGGTTAAAAAAGCATAATTAGGGTGTGCTCCACCACATGATACACAAAAACTCTCAACCATATTAATCGATCCATGAGGATTCTTCCTAAACTCATTCAAAAGCGTGTCAATCTTAAAGTCCAATCTAGCAATCTCGATATTAGATGAATTCACATTCGAAACAACCGGTGTGTTTCGTGAATATTGTGCTCTAGACTTATCCTCAATTATTCTCCACGCGTCTCTCGGATTTTTTCTTAAAAGATTACCACTCGCGGCGGCATTTAAAGAATCTTGTTCAATCATATTTAGCCCATTATAGAAAGTATTAATTTGATGCAATTCCGAGAAACCGCGGTGTGGACATTGTCTCAACAAATCTTTAAATCTTTCCCATGCAACCCCAAACGATTCATGCACTTTTTGTTCAAATCTAGTGATCTCGTTCTTAAAGTGTGTTGTTTTGGACGGTGGAAAGAAATAATTCATAAACTTAGACACTAAATCATCTCATGTTAAGATCGAACCCGGTGGTTCTTTCTCATACCAAATCTTAGCGTTACCCTCGAGCGAGTACGGAAAAAGCATGAGCTTAATCACGTCATTCGGCACATCTCTAAACTTGAGAGTCGAGGTAATTCGATGAAAATTCCGTATGTGAGAATGCGGGCTATCGGTCTCATTGCCATGAAATTGATCGGCACGAATGAGCGACAAAAGACCCGTCTTAATCTCAAAATGATCCGCCAAAATAGCCAGCACAACGATTGCTTCCCCATACCCTTCGGTGGGTGCACGGAGCAATTCCTCCATTGTTCAGTTATCGGCCATCTCTACAACAATAGGTGGAAGCTCGGGTTCCACTATTCGTTGTTGACGATTTCTATTTCTACGAGGAATATTTTCAAGCCTATTCAAATCAATCACAAGACGAGAAGAACGTAATTGCATACACTACAAAGACGAGAATTTAGAGGATTGAAGAAAAGAAATTAGACAAGAAGAAGATTATTTTTGGTATTTTATTTGGTGTTGCTCAATCAATAATGATCGATAAAAACAAGGAATAAGGATAACTACTATGGAAGTAAATTACCCTCGGTCGACTTTGAAACGATAGGTGAAAACCTAAACGTCTCGAGGTTCAATAAGTAAACAACAAAAATAAGATTTATTACTACTTGAGTCGGCAAACCAATAATAGGTCGTCCCTCTCAATATACGCACAAGCAAGCGGGGAAACGAGGTGGCACAAAGCACTTAAAAAACTTTTTCCTTAGACGGCCTTTTATAGCACGTCGCCTTATACCCACCTTATAGTTTGTATAAATCGAGTTCAAACTTCTTATTAGTATTTATCTATTTTGCCTTTTATTTTTGTTTTGGATTCGACTACAATAGCTAGGTGATGAAATCCCAACTAAGGCCTTATTTGATAAGTATGTAAAATTTATTGTTCTACGTAATACAATATATTATTCATAAAAAACGAGAAAAACGATACATACTATATAATAGAAAAATAACCAAACTTTCCGAGGACGGAAAGGGTCTTCAAATCAACGATCAACAAATCTCAACAAAGACGAATCGTACACAAGATCCCCAGCAGCGGCGCCAAAATTTTTGATGTGATCGTGATAGTATAGTGATAATTAAAGATACGTTATAGGGTAAATTAGAAAATTACCTTTAGGAAAAAGTAATAGACTAATATTACCAATGACGAATTCAATTAAACACGTGATGAACCAAGTTCGTTGTACACGAAGATCGAGTGAATTTGAGACGTTTTGTTTTGATTTGGACAATCGATTTGAATTGGTTTTCGGTTTTTAAACTAGAATTAAAATCTACTAATTTTAAACTATTTAAAATTAACCTAAAGTGCATGAATCGTAAACCCCGCTATTTTTTAAATCTAAATCAATTACTTAAAATTAAAAACTATTTAAGAATTAAACTATTAAACAATCTATAAAAATTTATTCTATATAATAAAAGTAACTTTTAAACTATTTAAAAATCTAATTAACTTTTTTTTAAAACTAATTAACTTTATAAAGAAAAGATTATTTAAAACAAATCTATTTAAAAACTAATTTTATTTAATTATTAAAATCTAATTATAAAAATTAACTAATTAAACTTTTAAATTTAATAAAAACATTTTTTTTATTTTATTTTTAAATTTATTATTAATCTAAAAACTCAGAACTTTGTATAATAATTTTTTTATTAAAACTAAATAACTAAAAGGAAACGTAAATCAAATTAAAAACGAAAATAAAGACTAAATATGCCAATAAAAATCCTACTATATTAATTAAAAAGTTGTTAAATAAATCAAATGAGCACTGAGCTCAGATGGTTAACACACTAGGCCTGTGACCAGGAGGTCACAGGTTCGAGTCCCAGGGAGGAACCCATTTTGTGAATATTTTCTTTTTGGACAAGTAAATAAAATGACCACAGGAATGGTCAAATGTGAGCTTATTATAAGCTGATAGGAATCAGCTCTATTGAGCTAATCAGATCAAATGGATCTGATAAGCTATATCTAGAACAATAATAAAGCAGAACACTCAAAACATCTAAACATCTAAAATCAGTTCCATCAGAAATCTCGCAATACATTCATCCAGATTCACAAACAGCTAACAAATATAGCAAACCAATATAACACGCCTAAACTTCTTAAGCTATCTATACCAACGAATTAGCAGAACAATTAAGTAAAGAGCACTTCAAATATCAGTCATCCAGATTCAAAATAGTAAACTAATTTAAAAAGTTTATACTACTCAGGCTATTTTAACCAAAGATTAAAGCAAGCACAGGATTAACGTTTCTAAAACTTATCAGTACGAATGAAATCAGGATGATAGAAACAAGCTGAACTGATGAGTCAATACAAGAAATTACAACTTAACATATTAGAACCCAAGATGTTTAAGCTAAATCAACAACTTAACTTACTTAGAAAGCAATTTTGTACAAAACCTAATCTGATATATCAGATTTAAACATACTGATAAAACAAGTCGAAGCTCACATATAAGTTACCAATCGAAATCAGAAATCAACAAAAACTCAGAACTATAAAATAACGATTATCTCTTCCATTACAGTTTACTTTAACTTATTAAAAATGAGTAAAATTAATCCATTCCAACAGCATTCAATATCATTAACATACAAACGTACAATCATTCAAACGTATAATCATATAACATCATATAATCAAACATCATATAATCAACATCGCAGAAACATCATAGAAGCAGCTTTATTAATTCTAAATAACTTTAAACTAAATACTTAAAACTTAGAAAAATTCAAACCTTTTCAAGGTACCGTTGAGTAGTAGAAGCGGCGCTGAGCCGTCTAACTCGCTAGATCGAAATCACCATGAAACACCATTCTCCTTCGAATCACCTTAATTATCCAAACCAAATTCACCTCCAATTTGCTTATCACTTATCCAGTGGGGATAAGTTTTAATCCAAAACTTTACTTCCAATATTAAATTTAAGCTATTATTTAGCTTATATTTAACATCATAAACATCATTATTGTAAAACAGTAATATTAATTAATTCGTAAATCAATTTAAGCAGGAAAGAAAAACGAGACACGATTGTAAATGAACACGACTGATCTTTTATTAAACTTCAGAAATATTACAAGATTTAATTAAAAGTAATACAAAATTAACCCTAAAACTATTTCTACATAATAACTTTAAAGTAAAATAAAGGATGATGACTACAAGTAAAATGCGGGGTTTTTATAGCCATCCCAAGGCTTTGCTGGGAAGAATATTCGCATATTTTGAAGCATATTCCTTATTCATCTAAGCCCTTGGATCTTCATTCTCCTTTCTCTCTCATGTTTGGCCTTGATGGTTGAGAATCACACAATAGCACACGGATTGCCACCATGGCATCCGTGTGTGCTAGTTGTGTTTCTTTTCTGCCTTGTGATTGGTTGATAAGAATTGGTGAGGTGTTGCCTCCAATAATTCATTGCCACGTAGCCTCTTCTCTTCAAACATTCTCTTCCTTAAAATTGGGGCTTTTATTTCCCACACACTTGAATCACATGTGTGAGTAAAAGCCCTAAAATTAATTAACTTTTTATTAATCTAGGGTTTTGACACAGTAACTTTTTTACTGGTTTATTTTTGGGAGATGGGGTGAAGAAGATGGTGACATAGGAGTTAACAAAAGTATTTTATTGTGTGTGTAAATGAGTGGGTGAGGGTAACGTGTATTGAAACGTGTGAGTGAGAATATGGAACGGATTTATTTAATATGTGTATTGTGAATGGAAGAAACGTGTTTTACACGTTTTATTAAAACAAATAAACCCTAAAGCCCAACACATTGAAACCGTGTCCACTTATTCATTCAAGTTTGTGAAAACATTGGGCTTGAAGCCCAAGTCCTATATCCATCTGTATATTGAACTTCCAATTTGGGCCATTTGAATTTTCAAGCAACACATAATATTAACTTGAATCAGAAACGGGCTTTTGAGCCCATTTACCCAATTGTGGGACCCACTTGGCCCACAAAATTGCATAATTATCAAATCCACTCAAGTCGAGCTCGATTTTGGCTTCTTCAATCTTTTTCTTCAAACTCGTGTCGATTTCGCTGGTTTTCGCAATCTTTGGTACCTACACACATGAAACAAGAAATACACATATACAAGGCATTTTTGATACATTTCATGCATAATTTCATTGTTTTATGATATAAATGATATGAGTAAAATCACTCATATCAAAGGATTTATGTGTTATATGTTGTATTGATTCTTATAAGTGTCATCATAGGAGGGAGTGCATTGGGGGAAGGGTAATTGTATAAGTATGGTGGCCAACATAGTTATACAAGTACCACAACTTCAATGGGTTCTCAAGTATGATTGCATGAAAGAGGGTTAGTACATGCTTGTATATGATGAGATGTAGAATTTGGGTATACGTATAATATATGGGATTATGTAATAGCTGCCTATGATATGGCTATTATTCTTTTTGTGTTATATGTTTTAGGTTATAGTTGTGTTGTGTGATTATGGGGTCACACGATATGGTTTGGTTTTGGAGGTGGGCTTTATGCCTTGTTGTGGCACGGTGAGATGGTGATTACTCGTATGGAAAAACGAGCGTATAAAGCGATTGATTGACTTGACATGTATGATAACGAGTATGTTTGGGAGATTCGATAGGTATACATATGCGGATGTATATATACTAATAGATGTTATGTTATGATTTACGGTCATTCAGTAGTTATGATAACTTGAACGTACCTAGTACTCTCTTGTGTTTAAACAATTTATTAGAGCTCGAGTATGGTGGAGTTTCAACGAAGTTTTGAATCTTTTGAAGTGTGTCTTGTAGCGTATTCTTTGAGTTTCGTATTTCACGTGTACCTTTTAAAATGGTGTTCTTGGTTTTAAGTCTATTGAAATAACTTGGGATTTCTTTTGAAATAATGAAATCTTTTGTGTTGGGTCTTACCTTTCTTTTGGTCGGTATATATTGAGAAAAAGGGGGACTTGGAAATCTATTATAGGGTTAGATAGTTGGTTGTATTCGGTAAAATAAGGGTAAGGTGTTGGAGTCGTGTTTGAAACAAGGTGCAACATAAGATTTTTTTTAATCAACACTTATTTATTTCAAATTCTAAAAGACTTTCTTTAAAATAAAGAGAAGTAAAATTTCTTTCTACTTACATAGTTTATGTAATTGGGTTTAACCGATCCACGTCATTTATAATTATTAATACAAGGTTAAATTGATTTTATGAAGATTTCACATACAATTATATCTTTCATTTAAAAGGATAGCCTTAATCACTAAGTCTATTCTTTAGTTTTTTTTTAAACAACTGGTATAAAATTGTTTTGGTCATAACTTGTTCGTTTTTAAAGCTTTTTGGATGATTCAAAAGCCTAAAATTATGTACTCGGAACGTACTTTTCAAGTATTCAGAATGTATAGTCATGGGAGGTCAGTATCGTGGCCGAAATTATTGTACAAGTGTCGGGTTAAACGTTAAGTTTGAATAGTAGTTTATTTTTATGATTTGGGATGCACGGGATACCTAGTTTTTGAGTTGAGTTTTAAGTTCGTCAAGAGGGTTGTTTGTAGATTGTTTGAGTCACATAGATGTGGGAGGTAATAATTAGAAAAAAAAGATATATGTTTTTTTGGAAAAGTCGATCTTTTGCACGGTTTAAATAATATGTCGCGGGGCGTAATATGTTTGGTTGCCATTGGGTGTTTCTTGGCTTATTTTTCGTTGTCATGGGTCATTTTGAATTTATACACGTTTTGGGTTTGAGTTTTATTTTGAGTCTCATGGTTTT
Source organism: Glebionis coronaria (assembly GCA_025667525.1). Lineage (NCBI taxonomy): Eukaryota > Viridiplantae > Streptophyta > Magnoliopsida > Asterales > Asteraceae > Glebionis > Glebionis coronaria. The sequence goes on from CM046874.1 coordinate 376,959,467, forward strand.
TGACTTGTTTTAACTGGTGCACGTGAAATGTCGTTAGTTATCCGTTGGTTTGATTCGTTGATCGTATCTGATGGATTCAGGATGTAGTTTTGGTTTTGTATTGTTCGGGAGCGTTGAGGTAGTCATATGAAAGACTTGGTCGCGCCGACACGCTTAAGTAGGTGACCATGAGATTCGGAATACCATTAGTGGGGAGGAAAGAAGTTCGTAGACGAACTAATGTGGTCATGAGGTCTCTTAGGAGTACCAAGGAGATGGATAGAGATTTGTGGGATACTAGCACAAGTAACGCGCCATAGGGAGTGTTGGAAGGGGATAGAATACCTCAAAGGTATTTATGATTGTTCGTATGGCATGTAAGTTTTCCGAAAATTTCCTGAAATTTAGTAGGTTTGCCTATTATTGTGAGGTATAACCATAAATAGAGCAAGTAGGGGAGGTGAGAGGAGTTGTAGTTAGTGCCTTTCCAAGGCAAATCGTTGATGGAGTGATTTAAAAACAAGAGCTGTTAGAAACTGCAAGGAAATCCGGATAAAAGTTGAGTTGCTTAGTAGTAGAGTGGATGTGGAAAGAGGTTGAGTGGTCCGATTAGAGGAAGTACCGGTCTTTTAAGATGCGTGTAGAATTTTTCAAGTAGAACGAGGTAGGAATTTATTCGTATTTCCGCTAAGAGAGGGTGCAAGGAGGACATAGTTGAAACTACTAAGGATGTTGTATGAACGCTTTGGGTTTACGGTTATGCATTTGGATTTGCCAAAGCACTAGCGGATTTCATGGAGTCAATGAAGCGAGTGTGCATGAACGTATATAAATGAGTTGTCATCGGGAGTATCGACGACATCTTGATCTACTCAAACTCTAAGAAGGAGAGTGAGGTGATGTATGTGTTGGTTTTGGAGTGGAATTATACGTGAGATTTTCAAGTGTGAGTTTTAGTATTAAGTCTACCATGATGAGTAGTTAGAGATGATGGCATATCATGGAACCATCAAGGGGCGAAATGAAGAAGGATGAGGAAGCATTTTGGAGGCTGAAAAGGTGGATTGGATAATGAGCTGATCTTGGCATTATCGGAAGGACTGGATGAATTCGCGAAGCATGACGATACGTGGAGCAAGGATTTGGACGTGTACGAGAACGACAAGGAAAGGTGATTGCTTATACGTTGCAAGAACTGAAGATTTGGGAGAACTGGATAGACTTAGTTAGTGGAGCTGGACTGTTATATCTGCCTAGAATGCTAGAGGCATTTGGTGTACGAGACGTGTAGAATGATCTATACGGATCATGAACGTCTCCAACACATATTCAATCATCTTGATTGAACATTTGGCAAAGGTTAAGTGGTGAAAGAAAATTGCAAGGCCAAGTACCATCTAGGAAAGGCAAGCATGGTTGATGAGACATGGAATAAGAAGAATGAAGTGAAGCTGAGACGAACTTTAACTATATGGATGACGTATTTGGGTAGTTTGGATGAAGGATGTAGGTTGCACGAGTTGAGATGTCTAAAGCAGAGAACGCGTCAACATGTATGTTGTGTGGCTTGGACAATCATATGGAGAAAGGGACGTAGACTATACTTCCTACATAGATAGGAGTAGCTTAGAAAGGGGCGATGTAAGGACGAAATTGGTGAAAGGGATACATAATGGGGTGGAGGAATAAGTACGACGAGAGTTGGGTGATAGTCGATAGACTGACTAATTCATCTCATATTTCAAGAGGAATGAGAAGTCACGTAGTTGAGAAGTTGGAAGGATTGTGTACAGATGTGATGGAATAGAGGGTTTTGCGTAAAAGTTTGCCTAATATGTATGGAATGCCTTATGAAGGATTATGGCAAGGGAAGAGACGATGGGAAGCATCACATTGTGATGTATGGTATGAGTTGAGGAAGAAGAAGGAAGTGTGTATAGAAGCGAAGCATGAATGAAATAGGTCGCGATAGGAACCAAAGGTAAAAGTTTGGTAGAGCCTAATGAGTAGAATAAAGCACAAAACAAGCTAATGTTGTCGTAGTGTGGAAAAGGAAATGGCACTGACCTATACTGATTGTTTGGGAGGCTTAGTATCGATAATCGAATGGATGAGGAGTTATAGGTGTGATGTGCCATAGGGACGAAGGGCTTGGTCTAACTGAGACAAGATGAGGAGCAATACGACCTTGAAGGTATGACATTGTGTGGGTGCTACTAATGAGCTATCCAAAATTAATGGAAGTAGTTGTAGCATGAGAGTGGATGGCAGTTGATAGACTAACTAAGATAACCGTCATTTTGATGATGTGTATAGATCGTAAGTTGATTTGGATTGGAAGAACTAATGGATATGTGAAAGACCGTCATAGGTCACTTTGTAAGGAAATAGGAAATTTTTAAGTAGTTTGGGGTACAGACTAAAGGGAGTTGATGAACATGATTGGATATGAGTATATCCAGCTGAATGGAAAAGGAGGGACAAGTGAGATATTTATACAACCTTAGGAGTTACACTGAGAGCATGGGTGATTGATTTAGAGGTAGCTCGGAAACTCGTTAGCGATGGCTGAGTTTTCATATAATGATAGTTATCGTACTAGAAGTCAATAAATGCCATTTGAGGCACTATATGAAAGGATAGGGTGAGTTGTCCCCATTGTGGACTAGAATTGGTAAAAGAGGCTACTAATGTGGTAATGATGTTTGTGGAAAGGATGAGAGCAACAAGGGATGCTATGTAGAAAAGGAGGAAACCACTAGAGTTAGTGACAAAGTTATGTAGGAAGTTTCACCCATAGTAACGGGTGGTATGTTTTGGTAAAATGGAAGAGTTGATGTAGAGTTTTGTAGGTCCATTTATGATCTTTGGAAAGATCGGACCAGTAGCATATGAGCATAGAATTACCTGGGGGAAATGAGTTGTATACATGATACATTTCATGTATTGAGATTGGTAAAGGTTGTTTGAGAATGCATTTTGCATGTACGGTTATTCGGGACTTGTGTTAATAAGAGTCTTTGCTTTATCAAAGATCATTTGTGAGATTTATTGACTGTGAGGTCAAGAGTTTGGCAATGAGTTTAATTATTTTTGGTTTGTATATGTGGTATTTTGAAACTTGAACTAAAGTTCACGTGGAAATGAGAGGAGCTCGTTTAGAACAAGTATCCTCATGTGATTTGTTGTTTGTGTGTTTGATCCTAAGGAGTAAATCCCCCTCACGTTCAGCCTATCTCTTTAGACGTTTGGATGAACGTGCCTGAAAGTGCCTTGCAATTTGGTTAACAGAGGCAGCCATATCACGTTGCCTGGTCCTTGAAGCTCTGGCAATCTTTAGTAGGAGGTTCCAATTTTCATTGGTGTTGCGATGAACACGATCAACGATAAAGTTTGTGTGACGATATTTCCTGCTACGAACAGCTTCAAACTCTCTTTGCATTGTCAACTCATGAGCATTAAAAAGAGCAGGGACCTCTGTGACAATGGCATCCTTGATTCTTGTGGACAAATGACTAAGTCCTTGGGACACTCCTTTTCTTGCACCATCCTTGAAGGGTTAAGTGACTGCATCCCTAACCGCCTAACTGATGATCCCTGGAAATGTGACAGTGAAATTATGCATCTCAAACTTGATAACATCCAACTTTCTTGATAGGCGTTCCATATCTGATTGATGATGAACGGGCTGAAGATTATGGATGTTCAGGCTCTGTTGTGCATAATCATCCCCCCTTGGCAAAAGATCAAAGTTGGTTTGGGCAGGATGATCAAACATAAGGAATTCAGCAGTTGGATCATAAGCAGGTCTTTGGAAGACTGTTGTGGTGGATGTAGCAGAGGTGGGAGTTACAAAAGCTTCCTTGGGAGGAGGAGTGGTAGTATCAGCTGTTTTGGACACAACTATTTCCTTAGGAGGAGACACAGTTGATCATCTTCTTCTTCATCTTCCTCCTCCTCAAACATCCCCTCAGGGAGTATTTCGTCCTCAGGCATCAATTCAGGTTCAGAGAAATCATCAACTAATGAGAGCACTTCTTCTTCAATATCAAGCAGGGGCTCTTCTTCATTTGGTTGTTCCTGAATGATTGTATCAGCTTCTTTGTCTTGTTGCTCCAGGGATTCTGTGTTTGGCTGTACAATATCAGCCTGCAAATTGTTTCAGATTAGTAATAGGGAAATAAGGAAGGGGAATGGTCGCCATATCGCTGTCCTAGAGAGGCTGAGGGTGATTACACAGCCACTCCAAAGGATAAATCCTTGGGATTTAATACTTGGTTTTTAGGCCTAGTATAAAATATAGTTGTCCCAAGTCTTTTCGAATTGAAAACCGGTCTTAAGTGCGGCTCAATCGTCTTTTGGTGAATCAAGAGAATGGTTTGGTTTGTTTGTTTTAAACTATTAGCAAGTTATTAAAGTGTCGTTGAGTAAAATGGATGAATAAAGATTAATAATAAAATGACAAGTAAAAATAAATGCTCGTAAACTTAAAGGTAACAATGGAAAAATACTAGCACACTAAATAAAACTAACACTTGGAAAACTCTCTAAAAATAAGAACTTAGTTGAAAAGTACTAAAAGAAAGTAAGATCGGACTACACCAAAACAACTCGATCGAAATAAGCCAAAACAAACCCAGATCGGAATGTGTTCCGATCTGGTGATCGAAATATGTGAAAAGAGGTTGTCGGAATGTTGGCAAACGAAGGTCCCAATCGGAAAATCCAAAGTCAACCCGATCGGAATAACAGGGACAAGGGGCAATCGGAATAAATGGAAAAGGGGGTCAATCGGAATGTGGGACAAGAGCCCCGACCGGAATGTACAACAAATGATATCAATCGGAATATGTAACAAAAGGGTAATCGGAATGTTGCTAAATGTTCCCAATCGGAATATCAAACAAAGAGCCAAATCGGAAAGTGCAGAAACTTTACAATCGGAATACGGAACAAAGGACCAAATCGGAATACTTAAAGACCTAATCCGATCACTCGATCGGAATGATGGTGGCTACTCGGAATGTTTCAGAAACCCTTATCCGATCACTCGATCGGAATAAGGGGGTGTTGATCGGAATACGCGTGGCTGCAATCGGAAAAGGGAATTGAACCCTTTCCTAAAATTGTGGAATTCGGTTAAAGCTAATGAATAAGCTGTATAATAAGCTTTTCACCAAACTAAGTCGAATCAATGACTAAACCGGATCGAATAAGCACTTATCAACTTATCTAACCCGAAAATAATTAAACTTTTTGGATCAAACAATAAAAACATAAACTTTTTAAGGAAAACTTTTATAAACAAATAAGCTAATCATAAAAATAAGCCAATAAGCACAAAAGTCTTAAAGCTCAATCAAATGAAAACTTATGAAATGATCAAAAGATTAACTTTTTAAGCACGAAATCATTAAGAACAACACGGATCTAATGAAATTCGCACCAAAAATCAATCTAAAATCAAAGAAAAGTAGAATGAGATTAAGGATTAAAAGCTTAAAATAGAACTTGATTAATGAAAATAAGCAATACAAAGTGTTTAATCTTGAAAGATTAAAAGAAAAAGATGAAACTTAGTGAGAGAAAGTTTAAGACTTTCTCTCTCTAAAACTAGAGAAAACTAAGAAAAATATAAACTAGCTAATTAACTAACTCCCCTCCTAATGACTATTAGGAGGGTATTTATAGGGAAGGTGGAAGGAGTGCATGTGTTGCATCTTCTTTCTTGCTTTCTTCACGTTTTCTCGACTCGACTTTAATTTTTCGTCTTTGTCGTCTCGGGATTTGAACTTGTCTTTTAATTTTCTTCTTCTATTAGACTTAAGTTCTTCGACTTCGTTAAAACTTCCGCCTTTAGACTTTTTCTTCGATAAATCTTCAGAATAGGCCTTGGACTTCCGTTCTTTTTGCACTCTTGATCTTTTGACTTCGTCTTTTCCCGTTTTCTTCGATAAAAGCCCATGAAAACCCGTGTTTTCTTCCTTTTTCATATTTTGGTCCTAAAACACAATAAAAACACAAACCACGCATAATTCCAACTTTTACGACATAAATAACACGTTTTGGTCTTGTTATTATTGGAAATAAGTGGTAAAAGGATAAGTGTTTTCACACTTATTAAATCCCCTACACTTGATCATTGCAATGCCCTCATGCAATGCATTAATTTTAAAGCACGGTTTACATTTTTCATCATAAATAACCCACCTTGGCCTTTATTAAATACTAAACATAAAAGATAGAAATAAGTAAAGAAATTAAAAACTTACATTGGGTTTTGGCGGCCATGAACGTTTATCATCCTCAAGTTTCATGTTCCCCATACCAAGCTTAAAAACGAGATCATTGTTATTATAAGTTAGCAAACTAACATGAACTCATGTGGGCCAATTATTAACTTAGACTCCCTTATTCCTAGGTGTATCTCTTATATTTTATTTTTGTCTTGAATGATCACGAAGATGCATTGTTTGACTTATTTCGATAGTTATTTAGTCCGAAAATAAGGTGAACGATTTAATCAATAGTTAGCTAAAGGACCAAATCTTTTAAAACTGCTTCTCGGGACCTCATAAAGTTCATATCTTGGCATAACTCGCTTCATGATTTGAGACCTTTCTCGGACCGATATTTGGCAGCGACTTCATACTTCGAATCTTTGAGAGACGTTCTTGAAATTATGGTCTTCTCTTCATAATAGGAATTTCTTCACTTGAAGTTTGGAGAGATTCTTCATCTTTGAACCACGACTTCTTCATTTTTCTCCAATCTTTATTTTGGACTTTGATATACAACGATCCGGCTCCTTTTAGGACTTGGATCTATTTATCCTCATACCTTGTTAGGGTCTTTTCGGATAGACTTCTCCATGACTTTTTGAGGAGTTCTTGCTTTTCGTCGTGTGTCTCGATCCTTCATATTGATTTTCGATAAATGATTCTTCACATCACTTTTGGATCTTTAGCAACAAAATGTAGCCCTCATGCCTTGTTAGGGCCTTTTCGGACTCGCCAATCTTCACATCCCGCTTCAATAAGTTATTCCTTGGCTATGAACTCTAATCCGTACCGAGCAACTTTTAAACGATCTAGGGCTAGAAGCTAAGTAACCTTTTAAATCGTACAACCTTATTTATTGCAGATAAATTTATTAACAAGCGAAGGGAGAATAGGCTTATAATTAACTCACATAAATTCACGAAAGAATACCGAACTTATAATTGACTCTATCATCTCTCGTTCTCCACAATTTAAAATCTCAAGGAATGAGACTCGTGGATGCTTAGCCTATTAAATCAAAGTTTTGGGTTTTTGAGTCATCTATAGGATCTTGCAAATTCTTAGACTTTTTCAAGTTTTAGAAATCGCATTTTAAAGTTCCCTTGATAAACAACTCTCTAGGATCAATTATAGGAACTTGCGAAAAGTTCTTGTTCTTAACCCGTGAGAGTTAAGACTTTCGCGTTTTATAGCTCCCTATATAAAAGCCTAGCAAAACTTGACTTAAACACGTTAAGGATACTAGCTAGAGTAAACTTAGGTAAGTAAACTCGGGTTGAGTCAAAATGTTCACAACTACGAAAAATCTAAACCACTTTATTGAAAATTTATTCTAGCAATGGAAAGAAACTAGACATGATAAAGGAAAATACAACTATACAACTAGGACAAAATAGATTAAAAATTTTGAAAAATGTCGAAAAATCAAATTTTCCGGTTAAAATGAGGGAAAATTCATGGAAAAGACCACTTACTTCGATAGAAGTCCCCCCTACACTTGAGATAAACATTATCCTCAATGTTTAAGCATGTGGGAGTAAACTCCCCTACACTTGAGATAAACATTGTGCACTTTGTTTAAATCTTGCTAAGGAAAGGACAACTAAAGTGAATTCAATGTGAACATATAGAATATGAAATATTGAATCACAAGAGTTTAGGATAGAACCAGGAAGATGGGAAGACGGTATCACGGTTCGTCAAAAGTCATCAAGGTGGATCTTTGAAGCTTTAATCCCTGCACAGCACAAGAAACAAGACAACAAACATATGCGGGGCTCCCCCTACACTTATTATGAAAGCAGTAAAGGATAGAACACGGGTTGCCTCCCGAGAAGCGCTTGTTTTTGTTCACCGAGTCACGAGCCTGACTCGACCCAATTTAGTTCATGGGGAACGTGGTGAGGGATGGAATCATCTCTTGAGAGATGTCCTCACCAAAGTACAGCTTCAGACGCTGGCCATTCACCTTGAAATTGGGCCCATTCGGCTGAGAAAGCTCAATGGTCCCATAAGGAAAGACTTTGGCGACGGTGAATGGACCAGACCAGCGGCTCTTCAACTTGCCAGAAAAGATCTTCAACCGAGAGTTAAAGAGTAAGACTTGATCACCAACGTGGAACTCTCGGTTCTTGATTTTTGCGTCATGAATGATCTTCGTCTTATCCTTGTAGATCAGCGAGTTCTCATAAGCTTCATTCCGCAGTTCATTGAGCTCGTTGAGTTGAACTTTGCGATGATCACCGGCTTTGTTGATGTCGAAGTTAGCCCACTTCAAGGCCCAGTGCGCCTTATGTTCCAGCTCGATGGGTAGGTGGCAGGCTTTCCTGTACACAAGACGATAGGGTCTACAACCGATCGGGGTCTTGTAAGCAGTACGGAAAGCCCACAGAGCATCATCTAACTTATCGGCCCACGCGGCGCGATGCTCTCCCACAGTACGCTCCAAAATTCTCTTCAAGCCACGGTTGGATATCTCGGCTTGCCCATTGGTTTGGGGATGATAGGCGGTGGAAAGACGGTGATTGACACCATACTTAGCCATGACTCTTGCAAATTGATCGTTGCAAAAATGAGTCCCGCGGTCACTGATAATAGCACAAGGAACACCAAATCGAGCGAAAAGCTGCTTCAAAAAGTTCACAACCACCCTCGCATCATTCGTAGGAAGAGCCTTAGCTTCAACCCATTTAGAAACGTAGTCGACAGCGACGAGGATGTACTTGTTCCCTTTGGAGGATGGAAATGGCCCCATAAAGTCGATGCCCCATACGTCAAAGATTTCACATTCCTGTATGAAATTTTGAGGCATCTCATCCTTATGTGTGATCTTGCCTTGACGTTGGCAGGCATCACAATGCTTAACCATTTCGTGAGCGTCACGATAGATGGTGGGCCAATAGAATCCAGAATCAAACACTTTCTTAGCGGTGTAGTTGGGACCAAAGTGACCACCGGTGGGTCCTTTGTGGCAAGCTTGGAGAATGTCAAAAGCTGCCGGTCCGTCAACACATCGACGAATAATCAGATCAGCACACTGTTTGAATAGAAAAGGGTCATCCCTAAAGTAAGTCTTAACATCATTCAAGAACTTCTTCTTTTGTTGGGATGTTAACCCTTTGATGAGAATACCACCCGCTAAGTAGTTTGCAATGTCCGCAAACCACGGGCTGTCATCAAGATTGAGATTTATAGACACTAAGGTCTCAAGGGGGAAAGAGTCATTGATCTCTTTGTTCGGATGATCCCCTTGATATGGATCCTCAAGTCTGCTCAGATGATCCACGGCCAGGTTTTCGGCTCCCTTCTTGTCACGAATTTCAATGTTGAATTCTTGAAGGAGTAAAACCCAGCGAAGAAGTCTTGGCTTAGAATCATGCTTTGTCATCAAGTATTTCAACGCGGAATGGTCCGTATATACGATGGTGGGGGATAAAACAAGATAGGGGCGAAATTTCTCAAAAGCATAGACAACAGCTAAAAGCTCTTTTTCGGTTGTCGTATAATGCAATTGAGCCCCCGTCATTGTTTTGCTAGCATAGTTGATTGGTTGGAAGTGTTTATTCACTCGTTGGCCCAAAACCGCACCAATAGCAAAGTCGCTAGCATCGCACATCAATTCAAAAGGCAGCTCCCAATTAGGGGTAACCAAGACCGGTGCCTTAGTTAGCTTATCCTTAAGAAGGTTGAAGGCTTCGAGACACTCTTTAGAAAAGATAAAAGGAGTATCTTTTTCCAAGAGGTGGGTCATCGGGCGAGCGATTTTAGAGAAATCCTGAATGAATCGACGATAGAAGCCCGCATGACCCAGAAAACTTCTCACACCCTTCACGGTTGAAGGTGGAGGTAATGTGGCTATGACATCTACTTTAGCACGGTCGACTTCAAGACCGGCTTTTGAAATTTTGTGTCCTAGCACAATGCCTTCTTTTACCATAAAATGGCATTTTTCCCAATTCAGAACAAGGCGAGTGTCTTCGCACTGCTTAAGCATACGTTCCAAATTGGCAAGGCAAGAAGAGAAGGAATCCCCGAAGACCGAGAAATCATCCATGAAGACTTCCATGGTTTGTTCAACCATGTCGTGGAAGATAGCCAACATGCACCTTTGGAATGTCCCGGGGGCATTGCATAAGCCAAAAGGCATTCTTTTATAAGCAAATGTGCCATAGGGACAAGTGAATGTTATCTTCTCTTGATCTTGGGGATCGATGGGTATTTGAAAATAACCCGAGAAACCATCAAGAAAGCAGTAATAGTCATTACCCGCTAAACGTTCAAGCATTTGGTCCATAAAAGGTAGAGGGAAATGATCCTTTCTCGTGGCATCATTGAGTTTGCGGTAGTCTATACAAACTCTCCACCCAGTAACGAGACGGGTAGGAATCAACTCGTTGTTTGCATTGGGCACAACGGTGATACCGCCTTTCTTAGGCACACAATGGACTGGACTAACCCATGGTGAATCCGAAATAGGGTAAATCATACCCGCATCAAGAAGTTTGATAACCTCTTTTTTGATGACTTCATGGATTTTAGGATTCACCCTTCGTTGGCTTTGAATTGTGGGCTTAAAGTCGTCCTCCATGAGATTTTTATGTGTACAGAAGTGAGGATCAATTCCACGGATGTCGGAGATTTTCCAAGCGATAGCTCTTTTATGCTTCTTCAACACTGCGATGAGTCGGGCTTTTTCGTCTTCTTTCAGATCCTTTGCGATGATGACCGGTAACTTCTCGTTGTCTTCCAGGAAAACATACTCAAGATGAGGAGGTAGGTCCTTAAGCTCGAGAGTAGGAGGATCCTCAATAGATGGTGAAACTAACGATGGATCATCATTAATCACCTCTTTAGGAGAAGGAGGAGAGAACGGGTCCTCATTGAGAAGTCTCTCAATAGTACGAATGTCTTCATCCCAATTGGTGGACAAATTATCATACTTAATATCAAGAGGACCCAAGCTAGCTTCGAAATCATCCAAGTCACTTTCTCCAAAAGGAGTCAATGCTGGAGCAATTGAGGCAACGGTCTCAACATTGGGTAGAGAAGAAAGAGTACTTTTGCAAGCATCATGAAAATGTTCTTCACAAGCCTCATCGAGAACATCAATAGCATTAACACTCTCATACGAATAAGGTTGCTTAGAAATCTTACCCATGTTGAAGACAATTTTATCGTCACCAACTCTCATGATTATTTCGCCCACGGCTACATCAATGAGAGTGCGACCGGTCCTCAGGAATGGACGTCCAACGATTAATGGAACACGGAGATCCATCTCGTAGTCAACGACAACAAAATCCGCCGGGAAGGTGAATTTATCAACGCCAACAAAGACATCTTCGGCTATCCCCACTGGACAAGCAACCGTACGGTTGGCTAATTCCAAAGTCATTTTGGTGGGGACTAGCTCGGGTAGAGATAATTGCTTCCAAACACTTAAAGGCATTAAGTTTATACTAGCACCTAGATCGGCTAGGGCCATGCAATTCTCTACTCCCAGGAAGTTGCACGGAATCAAGAAGCGACCCGGATCACCAAGTTTGGTAGGCAATTTCCTTAAGAGCACTGTGGAGCAGTTCTCATTAAGTTGGGTCTGAGCGATGTCAAGAAGCTTTTCCTTATCACTTAGAAGATCTTTAAACATCTTAGCGTATTTGGGCATGTGAGCGAGAGCCTCGGCAAAGGAGATGTTAAAATTCAATTGTTTAAACATTTTTAGAAAGTTTGAAACCTGAATATCATCCTTGCTCTTTTGCTTCTCTTTCCTCAACCTTGAAGGATAAGGTATATTGGATGAAGAAGAAGGCTTTAATGGAATAGGATCACTCACAACCACGGGTGGTGGGGAAATGGGGATAGAAGGTGAAGGAGGTGGGTAAAGTTGCTCTTTTTCCGTGTTCACAATCACAGGTGGAGGTGTAGGAAACTCGGGTTCCATATAACCTTTTCCACTACGAGTGGTGATTGCTTTCATCTCCCCTCTTGGATTCACAATGGTATTACTCGGAAGAGTACCCGAAGAAGAGGGTTGATTACCTTGGATGAGCGAACCAATCATATCACGAAGGTGAACCGCTTGATTATTAAAAGAGTTTTGCATGTTTGCATTAATTTCATTGCTATGTTTCGCCATATCATTCCTTAGCTCGGCTCGAATATCGCTCCCTTGTTTCACCATGTCATTCTTCAAGTTGACAAATTGACTCTGAAGATTCGTCACCATCTCACGATTAGTCTTCATGAACGTCTCGACGTCTTGGTTTACTGCCATCGGTTGATTGAGAGGTGGAGCTTGGTAAGCTTGAGAATTTCCTTGAGTTGGGTATGGGTTTCTTTGGGATTGATATTGATTTTGAGCACGAGGTTGGGATTGGTTGTTTCGGTTATAGATTTGTTGTTGGTTTTGGTTTGCAGGAGGGAAACCGGGAGGAGCAAGATATTGTTGGAACGATAACTTAGCAAGCCACGGTCTCCTTGAGGGCGGGCTTGATAGCCTCCCGTGGGATACGTGCCGTAAGACGCGTTAACGTTTTCAGAAAAATTGCCTTGGGTGGAAGGACAATCATTGTAAGAATGAGGACCACCACATGTGTCACAAGAAATAGCAACGGCTTTAGCTTGTTGAAATTGGTTTGTGGCTATGGACATGAAATCCTTGTGCATACTTGCGATTTGTCGGGTAAGTTCGGATATCTCAGGATTGGAAGTAGTAAAAGAAACATTGACTCTCTGATTAGATCTTGAGGATGCGGATGAATCCCAATTCTTGTGGTGAGTAGTCATGTTTTCAATCAACTCTCGACACTCCTCCGGTCTCCTTTTCATAAAGGTACCACCGGCGGCGGCATTGATCGTGTCACGATCACGAAAAGTGAGACCATTGTAGAAGGTGTCAATGAGAGTGACGGGGAGCATATTGTGATTTGGACAGCGGTCGATCAAATCATTGTATCGTTCCCAAGCATCAAAGAGCGATTCATCATTCTCTTGCATGAATCCACTGATTTGGTTACGAAGGCTAGTGACCATGGATGGGGGAAAGTAGCGCGATAAAAAGCGTTGAGTCATGTCATTCCACGTATGAATAGAATTCTTAGGAAGACGGTCAAACCATTTTTCGGCATGGTGAGAAAGCGAGTGGGGAAAGAGTTGAAGGCGAAGGTCATCCATAGAAACACCGGAGCACTTCATGCTTTGGGTAATGGTAATGAATTTGTCGAGGTGTTTTTTGGCATCATCATCCGGAATTCCGTGAAACGGGTTAGTTTGCACTTGCTGGATCATGTGATGCTTCAACGAAAACTCCTGAGCCGTGACGTGCATCGGCGCAATCGGGCCTCCGCGTCCGTTCATGGTGGGTTGGCACAATTCCTCCATGGTTCGTAAATCAAGTAGGTGGACATTGTTGTTGTTGTTAGTATTCAAATTGGGTTGAGGTGGGTGATTATTGTTGTTATTAACACCAGCCATATCTAAATCTTCACGAGTCTCGGGCTCAGAATAGTTGGAAGATCTAGTACGCATACACCTGCAGAAGAAAAATATACACAAAGAATATCTATATAATCTTTTTGGTGCAAAACCTTTTGAAAAGAATTGCTTTTTATGATTTTTTTTATGTTTTTGTATTTTTAACAAGTTTTATATTTTGTAGGATTTTTGAGAAATTTTTAAAGCAAGGAAAATAACGTTCAAAGAACGGATCCCAAAATTCAATGCGTCTCTCACTAAAAACCATTAATCGTAACGAAAAGAGCCGGCAGCGGCGCCATTTAATACTTGGTTTTTAGGCCTAGTATAAAATATAGTTGTCCCAAGTCTTTTCGAATTGAAAATCGGTCTTAAGTGCGACTCAATCGTCTTTTGGTGAATCAAGAGAATGGTTTGGTTTGTTTGTTTTAAACTATTAGCAAGTTATTAAAGTGTCGTTGAGTAAAATGGAAGAATAAAGATTAATACTAAAATGACAAGTAAAAATAAATGCTCGTAAACTTAAAGGTAACAATGGAAAAATACTAGCACACTAAATAAAACTAACACTTGGAAAACTCTCTAAAAATAAGAACTTAGTTGAAAAGTACTAAAAGAAAGTAAGATCGGACTACACCAAAACAACTCGATCGAAATAAGCCAAAACAAACCCAGATCGGAATGTGTTCCGATCTGGTGATCGGAATATGTGAAAAGAGGTTGTCAGAATGTTGGCAAACGAAGGTCCCAATCGGAAAATCCAAAGTCAACCCGATCGGAATAACAGGGACAAGGGGCAATCGGAATAAATGGAAAAGGGGGTCAATCGGAATGTGGGACAAGAGCCCCGATCGAAATGTACAACAAATGATATCAATCGGAATATGTAACAAAAGGGTAATCGGAATGTTGCTAAAAGTTCCCAATCGGAATATCAAACAAGTAGCCAAATCGGAAAGTGCAGAAACTTTACAATCGGAATACGGAACAAAGGACCAAATCGGAATACTTAAAGACCTAATCCGATCACTCGATCGGAATGATGGTGGCTACTCGGAATGTTTCAGAAACCCTTATCCGATCACTCGATCGGAATAAGGGGGTGTTGATCGGAATACGCGTGGCTGCAATCGGAAAAGGGAATTGAACCCTTTCCTAAAATTGTGGAATTCGGTTAAAGCTAATGAATAAGCTGTATAATAAGCTTTTCACCAAACTAAGTCGAATCAATGACTAAGCCGGATCGAATAAGCACTTATCAACTTATCTAACCCGAAAATAATTAAACTTTTTGGATCTAACAATAAAAACATAAACTTTTCAAGGAAAACTTTTATAAACAAATAAGCTAATCATAAAAATAAGCCAATAAGCACAAAAGTCTTAAAGCTCAATCAAATGAAAACTTATGAAATGATCAAAAGATTAACTTTTTAAGCACAAAATCATTAAGAACAACACGGATCTAATGAAATTCGCACCAAAAATCAATCTAAAATCAAAGAAAAGTAGAATGAGATTAAGGATTAAAAGCTTAAAATAGAACTTGATTAATGAAAATAAGCAATACAAAGTGTTTAATCTTGAAAGATTAAAAGAAAAAGATGAAACTTAGTGAGAGAAAGTTTAAGACTTTCTCTCTCTAAAACTAGAGAAAACTAAGAAAAATATAAACTAGCTAATTAACTAACTCCCCTCCTAATGACTATTAGGAGGGTATTTATAGGGAAGGTGGAAGGAGTGCATGTGTTGCATCTTCTTAGTTGCTTTCTTCACGTTTTCTCGACTCGACTTTAATTCTTCGTCTTTGTCGTCTCGGGATTTGAACTTGTCTTTAAATTTTCTTCTTCTATTAGACTTAAGTTCTTCGACTTCGTTAAAACTTCCGCCTTTAGACTTTTTATTCGATAAATCTTCAGAATAGGCCTTGGACTTCCGTTCTTTTTGCACTCTTGATCTTTTGACTTCGTCTTTTCCCGTTTTCTTCGATAAAAGCCCATGAAAACCCGTGTTTTCTTCCTTTTTCATATTTTGGTCCTAAAACACAATAAAAACACAAACCGCGCATAATTCCGACTTTTACGACATAAATCACACGTTTTGGTCTTGTTATTATTGGAAATAAGTGGTAAAAGGATAAGTGTTTTCACACTTATTAGGATTATTTTAAGGGTGAAAAGTATAAGGTTAATGATCGCCATTCGCTGCCCATAGGAAAGCTGAGTGTGATTATTCAGCCCCCCCAAAAGGTTAAAACCTTTGGGACTCTTTTGATTATGAAACATATGTTGTTAAGGATCGCCATACGCTACCCCTAGGAAGGCTGAGGGTGATTATTCAGCCCCCCAAAGGTTAAGAAACCTTTGGGAATCTTTTAATAATGAAACATATGTGGGTGAAGATCGCCTGTTATGCTGTCCCTAGGAAATCTGAGGGTGATGATCCAACTCCCCCTGAAAAGGATAAATCCTTTCGGATTCTTTTAAGGTGAAAAAGATATGGGTTAAGATCGTCTTATTACGCTGTCTTTAGAAGAGCTGAGGATGATTATTCAGTGTGACAACCCTGGTTTTGAGGTTCGTCACTTAGTTTTATTTTGTGCTAGTTACGTGTCTTTACGTGTTTATGTGCTTATTGGTGTGTATAGATTGTGGTTTGGATATCGTTTCCGGTACGGGGTACCTTGTGAGTGAAACGATGTGTGATGATTTCATGTTCATGAGTTCACATGGTAGTGACTATGAAGTGAGATGGTGTTATTTAGTGGTTTTACGTATACGTATATGTATTATAGAAGATCGTATTTTTACGATTTACGGTTTAACATTTAGAGGTCTCGGATGAGGTAATTAGTCATATGGATATTTTTCGGGATGGTTTTAAGTCATTTAGGACTTAGTTATAAAGTTTATTTCAAAATTTGAGATTTTTTATAAAAGTGTATATTTTACGTCTTTTACGGTAAAACGCGTAAAAACTGATTAGTTTTACGGTTTTGGGGTTTTGGAGGCTTTAGGAGCTGAAATAAATTAAGGAAAATTAAGGTAATATTATTAATACATATACTAATAATAAAAAGAAAAAAAAACGAAATAAAGGGGTGTTGGGTCGGTTTGGTAGACGCAAGAAAAGAAAGGGAAAAAGGAAAAAAAGAGAAAAAGGAAAGTGGGCTATGGGTTGGATTAGGATTCACCCATACCCTATATAATGTTTTATTCTAAACAAAAAGTCATAATCCCTGGAGAAAAAAGAGGTCGACGGTTCTTGGAGTTTTTTTAGGGTTTTTATAGTTTTTTTCATCTTCCATTGATTTAAAGGTAAAACTTCATAACCCTTTTTAATTAAGTTGTTTAATGTTTTCTTTAATCATCTTATGATGGAACTAGGTTAGGGTTTAATTTAAAAACAGTAAATTAATGTTATGTTAATGATATCATGATGATTACATAAACTAGGGCTTGTATTTAATGGGGTTTTGGATAATTAATTAAGTTAATTTGATTAAACCCGTTTTTAAAAACTGGGAAGAATTTTGAGTCAATTGTTTGATCATATCGGTAGTTCTATAAACTATTATTTTACGATCCAAGTATCCCTGAAAAGGTAATTGAAGTGGATTTCCAATGCAAGAAACTAGAACTAAATTAGAGGTAGGGAAATGGGTCAAAAACAGGTTACAACAGTCGGAGGTCAAAACAGTTTTGAAGTCAGCCTATTTTCTTTTTAAGTTTTGGGTTGTTTGGGGGTACTTAGGGTTGCATTGGGACATTCAAACGAACATGAGAGATGGTTTATATATTATAGTAAGTATTTGCATTGGGGCTAAGATGGTAGGTTAGGGTAAGACCCCCTAATCATAACAAACTTTTTGTATGTTTAAAATCAGTAAATCTGGAATGACAAAAGTATATATATATATATATATATATATATATATATATATATATATATATATATATATATATATATATATATATATATATATATATATATCGGGGCCTTAACAGTAGCTTTAAGGTTGGGGCAAATGGGAGGTGTTAGTTAACATATGTAATGGCATAAATATTCCCTTTACAGAGATCATGGGTATGTTTAAGTGGGCGTTTGGCTTATAGTTTGGAGACCTAAAACTGGGACTGTTTTAGGTAAAATGTTAACGGGACGGGTTATGAAGTATAATGAGTTAAGTGCTTTATAGAGGGGTGTAATGAGATGCTTAGAGCATTTAAATGAGGTATTTATATAGGGGGAGGTTAGATGTCCATCATAGGTTGATGAGCCATCTTAGTGATTGGTTCATGTTTTGATTATGTGTTTTTGGTTTGTTAGCTTTTTGCTAGTGCGAGGACTTTCGGAGAAGCTCAATCAGGTGAGTTTCATAGTCCCATGTTTACTATTGTTTTTGACTTCCAGATGGGATGGAAGAGACACTGTGTTGTTATTTATAAATTATGCTGTGAATGTTTGGTGTTGGTAATGGACTTATGTGTGCATACTTATGTGATTAATTGCTAGTTGATTCTTGATTGTTTATGTTTTTGACTTGGTACCAAGGGGGTGTTGACAAGGAGGGGCCTTGGGGATTGGTTCATAGGTGTTTGGATACCTATGGGAGTATGGTGTATGGTATTGGCTGGGAGCCTTAGTGTTGGTTTTACTGATTAATTCTTGAATGATAGTTGTTAATACATGTTAATATCACATTGTCCATATGTTTTTAACTTTTGGTTATTACTCACAGCTTATGGTATGATTTTGGCGTTTGAGTCTAAACCTATGACTCTCACCAACTTTATGTTGACGTGTTTTAGTGTCTCTTTCAGGTGATACCATGGTTAAGCATGAGAGCATAAGTGACTAGGATTTGGAGAGCGTAGGAATGCATTTAGAAGGAGATCCCCGTTTCCTTCTTAGTTTTTATTTGTCCATTTAATAAGTGATACT
Source organism: Glebionis coronaria (assembly GCA_025667525.1). NCBI lineage: Eukaryota > Viridiplantae > Streptophyta > Magnoliopsida > Asterales > Asteraceae > Glebionis > Glebionis coronaria. Next base: position 376,978,144 of record CM046874.1, read on the forward strand.
GTTGGCACCTATATGTGTGTTTTGGTTTTGTTATTTGTTTGTCTTGGGTAAGAGGTAGGATTGTTACCTACATACCTAGACTCTTGCATTTGTTTAGATATTGTCATGACTTTTGTGTCACCATTTTATGACATTTCTTATTTCATATAGTTATCTCTATAGACACGGCATGTTGTGATGATATCCATACGTCGCGCCCCATATTCCTCCATGGTGGGGGTGTGACATTCAGCTCCTCTAAAAGTAAAACTTTTGGGATTCTTTTTCTGAGGAAACCAAGAGGCTGTGTGAGGTACAGCTAGTCAAGGTCGAGACATATATGTATTCTGGTTGTTGTTTGCCTGAATACTGTCTAGAGGGTGCAGGGTCATCGGGGTGCTTTATAAACACAAATGAATCATTCCCTGGTGCATAGACAGGGTGAACAGAAGTCTTAAAGAGTTCTAAGTGCATATACTGACTTCTATGGGTCGAGGATTAGCCTAACTTCACCACTCTCACCTACAGACATTTAAGAGTGGTTGCTTATTGAGCTCTAATAATTTACACTGATTACCTGTGCGATATCAGTAGAATTCGGCTGGTTCCCTGTTGTCTTGGCTGACATCGAGACACTAGACCCTTGATGTTGGTCAGCTAAAGTCTTTGATTCCACAGGAGTCTCTAGAACAGAGAAAGTTTCGAGGTTCACATTCTTCTTTCCCCTGGCCTTTGCAACAGTTTTGGTGTGGGAAGAAGATGGGTTTTTCTTCTTCTTAGGCTGTTGGCCAGTTGTTGCCTTGGACGTCGTGGTGTGCTGCCCAGAGGTCAAAGACATAGACTTGCCAGACACACCAGAGGTATTCACCTTCTCTGATGACGGGAGCAAGGACTTCTCAGCAGAGGGTTGTTTGTTTGCAATGTTTATCATGTAGGAGGTGACAAGGACATCTTCAGCTCCAATTTCCTTGTAAATGGCACTAGTGATGCGATAGGGCTTCAGAGAAAGTGAGTGCAGAGTTGTGATAGCTGTCACCCAACATGCTTTCGAAGATCAGAGATAGAAAGAGAACGTAGCATATGTTTTTCTCCCTGACCTGGTTACGTCCCTTCAGCTGTTCTACAAGGTTGGAGAAAAGAATACTTCCTACATCAACATATGTGCACCAGATCAGCCCATATGCAATAGACTGGTGGTTGAAGGACATCTGATCTTGGGGTCCCTGCATTCCTCCTAGGGATTTAACTATGTGGGTGAAGAGGACACGCCACATAGGGGTAAAATACTTGATCTTCAAAGGATACTTAGAGAGAACCTCAGCGGGTGTAAGAGCAGGGTTTACATCATGAAAAGGTTTAAGTGTGGCAAGGGCGTCCTTAACAGCCTTTTTGTCAATCACCTTCAGGCATTCATCGCCATGTCTTAACCCAGCCACAATAGCAAAGTATTTTAGAGAGAAGGCAAAGGGGTGTTCGTTGCATGAGAGGCTAAAGTTAATGGTGTCATCAACGACTTCAGCAGAGTACCAGAATTCCCTAAGGTATTCTTGGTAGAAGGTGGTTGGGGATTTTGTGAATGCTACACTTGCATCACAATTTTTCATGAAGTTTACCAGATCTGAGTAGGATTCGTTTGGAGCCTTGAGCCATCCAATGGAGTTGTTCGATGCAAGAATGCTTTCGTTAAGTTCAAAGTTGATGTTTGCTGCCTTGGGAACTGGGAATGCCATGGATTCAAGGTTGAAGAAGAGCAAAAATAGAGGATGGGTTTAGAGAGAGAAAGCTTAGAGAGAGAGAGAGATATTTGCGAAATGAGAATAGTCGTAGGTGAGGAGAGACGTGAGACAATATATATATATTCAAATGTGAAAACAGTTTTTCAACCGCATTTAATGCAAAGTGGGAAAATGACTTCACATGTGGGTCCCTTGACCTTTCAAAAACTATTTGTCTCCTCGTTATTCGGAAAATAAATGATTAAATATTGAGAATGTTTTTTAGCATTTACTTGAAAAGTAACTACCTAGTTTCATGTGAAAAACATTTAATATTGAATCAGACATTTAATGAACACATTCATTATCAAGCCACAGGCTTTGAGATATTGAGCATCCCTAGCTCAGCAACTAGCCTGGTGAACGAAGGTTCAGCCAAAGGCTTTGTGAAAATATTAGCTAGTTGCAGCTCTGTGGGAACAAAGTGCAGCTCAATATCTCCCTTCATTATTTGATCCCTGATAAAGTGATACCTGATATCAATGTATTTGGTACGAGAGTGAAGAACAGGGTTGTTGGAGATGGCAATTGCGATGGTGTTGTCACAAAATATTGGCACTTAGTCATATAAGATCTCATAGTTAGCCAATTGACTTTTCATCCAGAGAACCTGAGCACAACAGCTGGCAGCAGCGACATATTCTGCTTCAGCAGATGACATGGCCACAGAGTTTTGCTTCTTAGTACTCCATCCAACCAATTTTCCTCCTAGGATTTGACAACTACATGAGGTGCTTTTCCTGTCAATACAACATCCAGCATAGTCTGAATCTGAATAGGCCTTGAGATTAAAGCCTGATTCCTTGGGATACCACAGACCTAGGGAGGGTGTTCCTTGGAGATACCTGAAAATTTTCTTAACAGCCACTAGATGGGATTATTTTGGGTTAGCTTGGTACCTTGCACAGAGACATGTGGAGAATTGGATATCAGGACGACTAGCTGTTAAATACATGAGTGACCCAATCATGCCTCTATATAAAGTCTCATTAACAAAGACCCTGACTCATCAGGACCCAAGTTGTTGGGAGGAAGCATGGGGCATTTCACTGATGCACAATCAGCTAACTCATATTTTTTAAGTAAATCTTTAACATACTTTTCTTGACAAATTAAAATTCCCTTAGGACATTTTTTAATTTGAAAACCCAAAAAGTAAGTTAATTTACCCATTAATAAGTGTGAAAACACTTATCCTTTTACCACTTATTTCCAATAATAACAAGACCAAAACGTGTATTTTATGTCGTAAAAGTCGGAATTATGCGTGGTTTGTGTGTTTTATTGTGTTTTAGGACCAAAAGATGAAAAAGGAAGAAAACATGGGCTATCACGGGCTTTTATCGAAGAAAACGAGAAAAGACGAAGTCAAAAGATCAAGAGTGCAAAAAGAACGGAAGTCCAAGGCCTATTCTGAAGATTTATCGAAGAAAAAGTCTAAAGACGGAAGTTTAATTGAAGTCGAAGAACTCAAGTCTAATAGAGAAGAAAATTATAAGACAAGTTCAATTTGTATCGACAAATCCCGAGACGACGTCGAGAAAGACAAAGCATTTAAATCGAGTCGAGAAGAAAGAAAGAAAGAAGCAACACATGCACCTTCCCTCCTCCTATAAATACTCTCCTAATGACACTTTAGGAGGGTGTTAGTTAGTGTTAGTTAATTTAGTTCACTTTTCATTTTTGTAGTTTAATTTTTAGAGAGAGAAAGTGATTAACTTTCTCTCACTAGAAAAACTTCATCTTTTATCTTTCTTGTTTTAATCAAACCTTTACTTTTTAAGCTTAATCTTGTCTTAATCTTCATCTTTTTAATCTTTCTTATTAGTCACAATCTTGTGTTCATCATCTCTTTCATTTACTTTTCTATTTCGTTACGTAAAGTTTGTTACTTTACGTGTTTCTTGATTTGTGTATTGAAGATTTATAAGTTTTGATCATTTGCCTTGCTTATTGGTAGCTTATTGGAGTTTTTCTTGGCTTATTGTCCTTGAAAAATTGCTTAAAAGTTGCTTAAAATCGTCATTTTACTTGTTCCTAGTTTTTAGGACAATCTGATTCGATTTCGCAATACCAATAGTATTGCGAAATTGAATCCCCTTTAATTGCGAAATTATAGTTCCAAGTTGCGAAATTGTTATTTGTTAGAATTGCGAAATCTTCATTTTTAGCATTGCGAAATCATTCTTTGTTTACTATTGCGAATTTGAATTACTTCCTCATTGCGAAATCTACCCATTCCAGATATTGCGAAATCTTCTTTTTTTTTGCAGTGATTGCGAAATCTTCTTTTTAATTGCGTAATTGTGCTCTTGGCACACTGCGAAATCTTTGTTACTCAAGGTTTGCGGATTCTTTGTTCATTAAGCATTACGAAATTGAATTATCAGTATTGCGAAATTGTTTATTTGTGAATTGCAGAATTATGGCATTTACCTTATTGCGGAATTATTTCATCATTGCGAATTTAATTCATTTTTCTCCAATTTAATTTTCAAATTTGTTTTTCCCGCCAATTAACGTAGATTTATTTTTACTTGTTCGACATAGTTTATTTCTCGAGTATTTTAATTTTTAAAGTTTTTATTTTAATTAAGTTTTTTATGTTTTCAGTTTTACGTTTAATTAGTTTAATTTCTTCGTCATTTAATTTTTAAGTCTTTAATTTTAGTTTAATCTTTCCTCGCTTTATTTTTATTTAATTACTCAACGACGCCTTTCCTTTTAAGTAGTTTTAGATAACCAAACCTTTCTTAAATTTCCACCAAGAACGACTGAGTCGCACTAATTAACGGTAATCAATTCGAAAAGATCGGAACGAAATTATTTTATACTTGGAAATTCCTTGTATTAAATGGCGCCGCTGCCGACTCTTTTTGTCAAGATTAACGGTTTTTAGTGAGAGACGCGTTGGATTTAGGGATCCGTTCTTTTAGGAACGTTATTTTCAAGCACTAAAATTTTCAAAAATCCTAAAAAAATATAAAATTTTCAAAAATACAAAAACATTAAAAAATTATAAAAAGCATTTATTTTCCCAAGTTTTGCAACAAAAAGAATATATATATATTCTTTGTTTCTTTGGTATCTTTTTCTTTTGAGGTGTATGCGTACTAGATCTTCAAATTATTCTGAGCCCGAGACTCGTGAAGATTTAGATATGGCTGGTGTGCATAACAACAATAACAACCCACCTCTACCCAATTTGAATAACAATAACAACAACAACAATGTTCCCCTACCTGATTTACGAACAATGGAGGAACTTTGTCAACCAACCATGAACGGACGCGGAGGACCGATTGCGCCGATGCAAATTACGGCTCTTGAATTTTCGTTGAAGCATCACATGATCCAACAAGTTCAAAACGCTTGCTCGTTTAGCGAATTACCGGATGATGATGCCAACAAACATCTTGACAAGTTCATTACCGTCACCCAAAGCATGAAAATTCCCGGTGCTTCCATGGATTTTCTTCTCCTTCACCTTTTTCCACACACTTTATCCCATCATGCCAAGAAATGGTTTGATCGTCTTCCCAAAAACTCAATTCATACATGGAATGACATTACTCAACGCTTTTTGTCGCGCTACTTTCCACCATCTATGGTCACTAGTCTTCGCAACCAAATCAGTGGATTTACTCAAGAACCTGATGAGTCGCTTTTCGATGCTTGGGAACGTTATAATGTCTTGATCGAACGTTGTCCGAACAATAACATGCTCCCCGTCACATTGATTGATACCTTCTATAATGGTTTAACTTTTCGTGATCGTGATACGATTAATGCTGCCGCCGGTGGTACATTCATGAAGAGAAGACCTGAGGAGTGTAGAGAGCTGATTGAGAACATGACCACTCACCACAAAAATTGGGATTCATCTGCATCCTCAAGATCAAACCCGAGAGTCAATGTTTCTTCTACTTCTTCAAACCCTGACATTACCGAAATGTCCCGCGCAATAGTCGTAATGAGCAAAAAGTTTGAATTTTTAGCCACTAACCAATTTCCATAAGCTAAAGCTGTAGCCACGTCTTGTGAGATTTGCGAGGATTCTCATTTATACACCGATTGTCCTTATACTCATGACAATCCGGAAAATGTGTATGCCGCCAATGGTAACTTTTCTATGGGAGGCTATCAAGCACGCCCTCAAGGTGAACGCAATTTGCTTAGTTATCGTTCGAATAACTTTTTTCACCACCCAGTTTTCAATCCCATAATAGACCACCACCACCTCAATTGAACAACACACAATACCCACCAAGGAACCAAGGCCAAAGAAATAACTACCAAGGGAATTCTTCTAATAATCAAAGGAATTATAACTCAAATCAAGGAAATTTTAATAGTCAAAATCAAGGGGCTTTTAATGGGCAAAACCAAGGGTTTAAAAATAACAACTTTAACCAAGGTTTTAATAATAACAATGCTTATCAAAAACAATATCCAAACCAAGGTTTTCAAAATCAAGGGCAAAACACGAATTCCCCTTCAGTGGACTTGGCTCTTCAAAAGTTGACTGATAAGTTGAGTGAACATAAGAAAATCATGTCTGCTATGCAAGAATCGAGTGATAAGAAATTTATGCCTATGTTTCAAGCCATTAATCCCCAAGGCCAACCCCAATGTACTCTCCCTTCTAACACCGTGACCAATCCTAGGGCCAACGTTAATGCCATCACTACTAGGAGCGGTAAGATCATCGTTGAACCTTCTTCTTCACCAACTAGCCAAGGACCCGAGATTCCTTCTACTTGTGATATACCACCCGTTATGCCTTTGTCTGCACCTTATGTCCCACCGATACCTCAAGTTTATACCACACCTTCGGTTCCAAAACCGGTCCCTCCACCTTCTACTTCCACCCCTCCACCACCTAAGGATGTGAGTGAGAATTCCATTCCAAAGCCTTCATCTCAACCCAATATAACTTATCCCTCAAGGTTGAGGAAAGAGAAGTTGAAGAACAAGGATGATATTCAGGTTTCTAACTTTCTAAAAATGTTTAAACAACTGAATTTCAACATCTCCTTTGCTGAGGCTCTCACTCACATGCCTAAATATGCTAAGATGTTTAAGGATCTTTTAAGTGATAAAGAAAAATTGCTCGACATCGCCAATAACCAATTAAATGAGAATTTTTCTGCCGTTCTTTTGAGAAAACTTCCAGTTAAGTTAGGAGATCCCGGTCGTTTTCTCATTCCTTGCAACTTCCTCGGGGTAGAGAATTGTATGGCCCTAGCCGATCTAGGTGCTAGTATCAACTTAATGCCTCTAAGCGTTTGGAAACAATTGTCTCTACCCGAGCTAGTCCCCACACGAATGACTTTGGAATTAGCTAACCGTACGGTTGCTTATCCAGTGGGGATAGCCGAAGATGTCTTCATTGGTGTCGATAAATTCACCTTTCCGGCGGATTTTGTTGTCGTTGACTACGAGATGGACCCCCATGTTCCATTAATCGTTAGACGTCCATTCTTGAGGACCGGTCGCACTCTCATTGATGTAGCCACGGGCGAATTAATCATGAGAGTTGGTGAAGATAAAATCGTCTTCAACATGGGTAAACTTTCTAAGCAGCCTTCTAGAAACGAGAGCGTTAATTTCGTTGATGATACACTTGTTTTCATTGGGTTCAAGATTTGTTCTCAGAATCTTCTCGAATTGATCACGGTTCAAAGTGGAATGATTGTTCTTGGTGACAAATAGAAGGTTTGGTTTGTTATCTATTTTAAACTAATAGCAATTAAATGTAAATGTCGATGAGCGTAAAGTGTTTTAAAGATTAGACAAAAATAACGAGTTGAAAATGAATGTTTGAAAACTTAAAGGCAAAATTAGAAAAATACGTGAACACTTAATAAAACTAACACTTGAAAACTCTATAAAAACGAAAAACTAAATCCATCGGAAAGTTGCCAAATCGGAATCCCTGGTCGGAATAGGCTAATCGGAATAAGCTGATCGGAATACGTGGGAAATAGGTCCAATCGGAATATGGAAACAAGCCCCACAGTCGGAATAATTGAAAATAACCCAATCGGAATATTTAAACATTAAATCAAATCGGAATGCTAAAAAATGTTCAGATCGGAATGTATGGAAATGTGCCCAATCGGAATATCAAGAAATAATGCCAAGATCGGAATACACTAAAACCCTTTTCCGATTTGACAATCGGAAAGAGTGGGATGGTGGTGGTCGGAATAAGTTGATCGGAATTTGATACAAAGCTAGGCAATAAGCTATTTTGGATAAGCTAATTCCCAAAACTTGAACGAATCTAAACTGAAACAGATTAAATAAGCACTAAAACAACTTTTACTAACTTTAAATAAGCAAACTTGTAAATCAAATGATAAAAAGATGAACTTTTTAAGAAAACTTTTAAAAAGTAAATAAGCTAAACTTAGAAATAAGCCAATAAGCACAAAGATCTTAGAGCTTATTCGTAAGAAAACTTAAGTAAGCATAACAAGATTAACTTTTTAAGCACGAAATCATTAAGAACAACACGGATCAAATGAAATTCGTACCAAAATCAATCTAAAAATCAAAGAAAGGTAGAAAGAGATTAAAGATTAAAAGCTTGAATTTAAATTTGATTAATGAAAGAAACAATACAAAGGTTTAATCTTGAAAGATTAAAAGAAAGAAAGATGAAAACTTAGTGAGAAAAAGTTGAGAACTTTTTCTCTCTAAAACTAGAGAAAATGAAAAACTAAAAACTAAAACTAGTCCCTTAATTTGTGAAGTGAAGTCCTATTTATAGGCGTTTGCTTGTGGGCTTGTGAATGGGCTTTGTTTTTGGGCTTCTTTTCTTCTTTCTTCTTTAGTCTTTGCGTTTCTTTAAATAAACGTTTCCGAATTTGGATTTTGAGAAGTGTCGATGAATAATTCCAACTCGTCTTGTAATCTTTTGTTTAATAGACTCGAGTTCTTCGACATATATGAATCTTCCATCTTTGGCCCTTTTCTTCGATAAATCTTCAAATAGGCACAATAACTTCAAATCTTTTGCATCTCTTGGAGAATAGACTTCGTCTTGAGTCTTTTTCTTCGATAAAACCCGTGCAATCCCATGTTTTCTTCAATATTCATCCGGTTGACTCTGAAAACACAATAAACACAAAAACCACGCATAATTCCAAACAAATGATATTAAATACGTGTTTTGGTCTCATTTTAGCCAGAAATAAGTGGTAAAAGGATGGGTGTTTTCACACCTATCAAATCCCCTACACTTAACCATTGCCATGCCCTCATGCAATGCTTAGTGATAAAGCAGTTTTACACTTTTCTTATAATCAATCAACCTTGGCCTTATTAACATTAAAGTACTAAGAGAAATTAAAACTTTTAAAGTAATCAAAAGGATAGAAAACCATTTTCACTTGAAAATAGCTATATGGAGATAACTTGCAAAGAGATCAAGGACTTACATTAGGACTTTGGTGCTGCGAAGATTTATCACCCTCAAGTTTCACGTTCCCCAAACTAAGCTTAAAAACGAGATCATTGTTATTATAAGTTAGCAAATCAAACACTTACACACATGGCTTAATTAAATGCTTAAACTCCCTTATTCCTAGAGGTATCTCTTATATTTTATTTTTGTCTTAGAATGATCATGAAGATGTATTTTTGGACTTATTTCGATAGTTTATTTAGGCAGAAAGCAAAGTAGGACGATTTGATCAATAGTTAGCTAAAGGACTAAATCTCTTAAAACTGCTTCTCGGGATATCAAAAAGTTCATATCTTGGCATAACTTGGTTCAAGATTTGAGACCTTTCTCGGGCCGATATTTGGCATGTACTTCATACTTCATATCTTCGAGAGACGTTCTTGAGATAATGGTCTTCTCTTCGTTATAGAGTTTCTTCACTTGGAGACTTTTGAGGGGTACTTTGTTGACCACGACTTCATGATTATTTCTTCAATCTCTAATTGGGATTTTGAGATACAACGATCTGCCTCCTTTTCGGACTTGGATCTATTTATCCTCATACCTTATCAGGGTCTTTTCGGATAGACTTCTCCATGATCTTTATGGGAGTTGATTGCTTTTCGTCGTGAGTCTTGATCCTTCATATTGATTTTAGGAATAATGCTTTTCACATCACCTTGGATCTTTAGCAATAAGATTGAATCCTCATGCCTTGTTAGGGCCTTTTCGGACTCGCCAATCTTCGCGCCTCGCTTCATAAGTTATGCCTTGGCTATGAACTCTTATCATTACCGATCAACTTTTAAACGATCTTGGGCTAGAAGCTAAGTAACTATTCAAATCGTACGACCTTACTTATTGCAGATAAATTATTAGCAAGTGATGGGAGAATAGGCAGATAATTACACAAAGTGAGCTTGTGCAAGAATACCGACTTATAATTGACTCTATCATTTCTCGTTCTCCACAATTTAAAATCTCAAGTAATGAGACTCATGGATGCTTAGCCTAATAAACCAACTAAGGTCTACATGGTTAAGGATACTAGCTAGAATAAACTTGGATAAGTCTATTCGGGTTGAGTCAAAATAATCGCAACGGGCCTAATATGTCAAAAATTTCAAAACTAGCTACACCACTTTATTAATATTTTTGACTTTATTATGGGATATATACATATGAAAGCAACGATAAAAATTTAAAAATTACGACTAAATGGCCAAAGTTAATAAAAAGTTTGAAAAATGTTGAAAAAGATGATTTTCAGGTTAAATGAAGGCATTTTCATGGAGAAGTCCCCCCTACACTTAAGATAAACATTGTCCTTAATGTTTAAGCATGTGGGAAAAGTCTCCCCTACACTTATGACATTGTGCACGTTGGTTAAATCAAGTTAAGGAAGAGACGACTAAAGTGATCAATTTCAAATGTGAGTATGAAGAAAATTGAATCACGATGGTTGAGAGATAGAACCGGATTTCGGATAACACGGGAGCACGGTTCTTCAAAGGTTACAAAAGTGCATTAATCCCTGTAATCACATCACCATACAAAAACAAACACCTAAAGATGCCCCCTACACTTAGGAGGTTAAAACAGAAAAGGATAGATACTCGGGTTGCCTCCCGAGGAGCGCTTGTTTTTGATAACCGAGTCACGAGCCTGACTCGACCCAAAATTAGTTCATGGGAAACGTGGTGAGGGATGGAATCATCTCCTGAGAGATGTCCTCACCAAAGTACAACTTCACTCGTTGGCCATTCACCTTAAAATTCGGTCCATTAGGTTGAGCGAGCTCGAGAGTACCATATGGAAAAATTTGGGCAATGGTGAATGGGCCGGACCAACGAGATTTCAGCTTGCCCGAAAAGATTTTCAACCGAGAGTTAAAGAGTAAAACTTTGTCTCCAACTTGGAACTCTCGGTTTTTAATCTTAGAGTCGTGAATGAGCTTAGTCGTTTCCTTATAGATCAAAGAATTTTCATAAGCCTCATTACGGAGTTCATTCAGCTCATTGAGTTGGATCTTGCGTAGGTCACCGACTTTGTTGATATCGAAATTAGCCCACTTAAAGACCCAGTAAGCCTTGTGCTCCAACTCAATGGGGAGGTGGCACGTTTTCCCGTACACGAGACGATATGGTGTACAACCAATCGGAGTCTTGTAAGCGGTACGAAAAGCCCACAAAGCATATCAAGTTTATCAGCCCATGAGGCACGATGCTCTCCCACGGTTCTTTCAAGAATTCGCTTTAATCCTCGGTTGGATATTTCAGCCTGGCCATTAGTTTGTGGGTGGTAGGCGGTGGAAAGACGATGATTTACGCCATACTTAGCCATGACTCTTGCGAATTGGTCATTGCAAAAATGAGTCCCGCGATCACTAATAATGGCACGAGGCACACCGAATCTAGCGAATAACGATTTCAAAAAGTTACAAACCACCTTGCGTCATTAGTGGGTAAATCTTTGACTTCAACCCATTTGGAGACGTAGTCAACGGCTACAAGGATGTATTTGTTTCCTTTATAGGAAGGGAATGGCCCCATAAAGTCGATACCCCAAACATCAAAGATTTCACATTCTTGAATGAAATTTTGAGGCATCTCGTCTTTATGTGTGATCTTGCCTTGTTTTTGGCAAGCATCACAAAGTTTAACCATCTCATGAGCATCACGATAAATGGTGGGCCAATAAAATCCCGATTCAAACACTTTTTTGGCGGTGTAGTTGGGACCAAAGTGACCACCGGTGGGTCCTTTGTGGCAAGCGTCAAGGATTTCTAAAGCTACCGATCCATCAACACATCGGTGAATAATCAAATCTGCACAGTGTTTGAAAAGATACGGGTCATCCAAAAAGTAAGTCTTAATGTCTTTGAAGAACTTTTTCTTTTGCTGGGATGTTAACCCGTCAACGAGAATTCTACCCGCCAAGTAGTTTGCAATGTCCGCAAACCACGGGGTTTCATCAGAAGTCGAGTTGATAGACATTAAGGTCTCCAGGGGAAAAGAATCATTGATTTCTTTGTTCGGATGATCCCCTTGATAAGGATCCTCAAGTCTACTGAGATGATCCGCGGCTAGGTTTTCAGCTCCCTTCTTATCACGAATTTCGATTTTAAATTCTTGGAGTAGCAAAACCCAGCGAAGAAGTCTTGGTTTGGAATCTTGTTTAGTTAACAAGTACTTCAACGCGGAATGACCGGTGTAAACTATTGTGGTGGAAAGGACAAGATAGGGGCGGAACTTTTCAAAGGCATAGACAACAGCTAAAAGCTCTTTTTTGGTTGTCGTGTAATGCAATTGAGCCCCTGTCATTGTCTTGCTAGCGTAATGGATCGGTTGGAAGTGTTTGTTCACTCTTTGGCCTAGAACCGCTCCAATAGCAAAGTCACTATCATCGCACATTAATTCGAAAGGCAGCTCCCAATTAGGGGTAACCAAGACGGGTGCCTTAGTTAGCTTATCCTTAAGCAAGTTGAAGGCTTCAATACACTCACCGGAAAATATAAAAGGAGTATCTTTTTCCAAGAGGTGGGTCATCGGGCGAGCGATTTTAGAGAAATCTTTGATGAAACGACGGTAGAAGCCCGCATGACCGAGAAAACTTCTCACACCCTTCACGGTTGAAGGTGGAGGCAACTTAGAAATAACATCGACTTTAGCACGGTCTACTTCAAGACCGGCTTTGGAGATCTTGTGTCCTAGCACGATGCCCTCTTTTACCATGAAATGGCATTTTTTTCCAATTAAGAACAAGGCGAGTGTCTTCACACCGCTGAAGCATACGTTCTAAATTGGCAAGGCAAGAAGAGAAAGAATCGCCATAAACCGAGAAATCATCCATGAATACTTCCATAGTTTCTTCAACCATGTCATGGAATATAGCCATCATACACCTTTGGAACATCCCAGGAGCATTACATAAACCAAAAGGCATGCGTTTGTAAGAAAATGTTCCGTAGGGACAAGTGAATGTGGTCTTCTCTTTGTCTTTGGGATCGATGGGAATTTGAAAATACCCGGAGAAATCGTCTAAGAAGCAGTAATAGTCATTACCAGCTAGACGCTCGAGCATTTGATCCATGAAAGGAAGAGGAAAGTGGTCTTTTCTCGTGGCATCATTGAGCTTGCGATAGTCGATACAAACTCTCCACCCAGTAACGAGACGAGTAGGAATCAACTCGTTGTGTTCATTGGGAACAACGGTTATTCCTCCCTTCTTGGGCACACAATGGACGGGACTTACCCACGGCGAATCCGAAATAGGGTAAATCAAGCCGGCATCTAGAAGTTTGATAACTTCTTGTTTGATGACGTCATGAATGCGAGGATTAACTCTTCTTTGGCTCTGGATTGCGGGTTTAAAGTCATCTTCCATGAGAATCTTGTGAGTACAAAAGTTCGGATCAATTCCGCGGATATCGGAAATTTTCCAAGCAATTGCCTTCTTATGAGCTTTAAGCACGGCGATGAGTCGAGATTTCTCTTCTTCTTTCAAGGCCTTCATGATAATGACGGGCGACTTCTTCTTATCTTCAAGGAACACGTACTCGAGATGGGGCAGCAACTCCTTAAGTTCTAAATCCGGAGGATTTTCGATGGGAGGCGTATTCAAAGTCGGTGCATCGATAGCAATAACCTTGGGAGATGGTGGGGAAATATTGTCTTCTTTAAGAAGGTTCTCAATGAAGCGAAGATCTTCATCCTAATCGGTGGGAGAATCGTCATGTTCTATGTTCGCATCTCCCATGGTGGCTTCCAAATCTTTCCAAAGGAAATCACTTTCTCCAAATAGAGATAGTGATGAGTCAATAGAGGAAACGGTCTCAACATTGGGAAGAGAGGTAGGAATACATTTACAAGCATCTTTGAAGTGTTCTTCACAAGCCTCATCAAGAACGTCAATACAATTAACACTCTCGTAGGAATAAGGCTGTTTAGAAAGCTTTCCCATGTTGAAAACAATTTTATCGTCACCCACTCTCATGATAAGCTCACCAGCTTCAACATCGATGAGAGTGCGACCGGTCCTCAAGAATGGACGACCAACGATCAATGGTACACGAGGGTCCATGTCGTAGTCAACGACAACGAAATCGGCAGGAAAAGTGAATTTGTCGACTCCTACAAAGACGTCTTCAGCTATCCCCACTGGATAAGAAACCGTACGTTTAGCTAATTCCAAAGTCATTTTGGTGGGGACTAGCGCGGGGAGAGATAATTGCTTCCAAACGCTTAGAGGCATTAAGTTAATACTGGCACCTAGATCGGCTAGGGCCATGCAATTCTCTACTCCTGGGAAGTTGCAAGGGATTAAGAAACGACCCGGATCACCAAGCTTCGTTGGCAATTTCCTTAAGAGCACTGCAGAGCAATTCTCATTAAGTTGGGTGTTAGCAATATCAAGAAGCTTTTCCTTGTCGCTAAGAAGATCTTTGAACATTTTCGCATATTTGGGCATGTGAGCGAGAGCCTCAGCGAAGGAGATGTTAAAATTCAATTGTTTAAACATTTTAAGAAAGTTCGAAACTTGAATATCATCCTTGCTTTTGAGCTTCTCTTGCCTCAACCTTGAGGGATAAGGTATATTGGAAGAAGAGGAAGGCTTTGGGAGAATAGGATCACTCACATCCTTGGGTGGAGGAGGGGTAGAAGTAAGAGGTGGAGAAATTGGGGAAGTAGAAGGATGAGGAATAGGAGCAGGTGACTCGTTTTCCTTAGTCACAATCACCGGTGGAGGTATAGGAAGCTCGAGTTCCTTGGTACCTTTGCCACTACGAGTGGTGATTGCTTTCATCTCCCCTCTTGGATTCGCAACGGTATTACTCGGAAGAGTACCCGAAGAAGAGGATTGATTACCTTGGAAGAAACCAGCCATCATGTTCCTTAAGTCATTCGTTTGACTAGCCAAAGTGTTTCTCATATCAGCTCTCAGATCGTTTCCTTGTTTCACCATGTCTGCTTTCAAGTTGAGCACTTCTCGCTGGAGATTTTCCACAATCACATCATTGGTCCGCATGTAGGTTTCAACATCTTGGTGTAATGCGGTGGGTTGGTTGGGAGGGGGAGCATGGTAAGCGGGTGGTTGATAAGCAGGTTGTTGGTAAGCTTGGTTGTTTCTTTGAGGTGGATATGGTTGTTTGTGAGGTGGTATGTATGGTGCACGAGGTTGTTGTTGTTGTTGAGGAGGGCGATTGAGGTTTTGTTGTTGGTTTGGGTTGTTAGGAGGAAAACCGGGTGGGGAAAGAAAGTTGTTAGAGCGGTAGCTAAGCATGTTGCGGTCACCTTGAGGACGAGCTTGATAAGCGGCCGGAGGATAGGTACCGTATGCTGCATTCACATTCTCAGAAGGGTAGTCTTGGGTAGTGGTACAAGTGGTGTAAGAGTGAGGACCCCCGCATATTTCACATGGTTGGCTAACAGCATTGAATTGAGCGTTTTTAGCATTGATGTTGTTGGTGTTGCTAGCGGTTTGGGTAGCAAGCGATTCAAGAAGCGCAGTGGTTTTGTCAAGTCGCTTGTCGTTGTGACTAGTACTAGCACTAGTGGCATTGGTCCGCACACTCTTGGTTTGCACACGAGACTTATTTTCAATAATATCCCAAGCGGCATTGGAAGTCTTAACCAAAATATAACCCCCCGAGGCACTATTTAGTGAATCTTGGTCATTCATGCTTAAACCATTGTAAAAAGTGTTAATTTGGTACACTTTGGTAAAACCATGTTGTGGGCATTTTCTCAAAAGGTCTTTAAAACGGTCCCAAGATTCACTAAAAGACTCATCGTACTTTTGTTCAAAATTGATAATTTCATTCCGCAAAGCGATAGTACGAGAGGGTGGGAAAAAGTAGTTGATAAACTTGGTCTCCAAATCCGTCCACGTCAGAATACTTTGTGGCGATTCCTTAGCAAGACAATGCCGGGCTTGTCCCTCTAGGGAGAAAGGAAAAAGTTGTAAACGGATTACCTATTGTGTAACACCATTGAATTTGACCGTATTTGTGAGTTGCAAGAATCTCTTGATGTGGTCATGTGGATCATCAATGGTACGCCCCATGAATGGTTGAGCAGAGACCATCTGGATAAAACCGGATTTGAGCTCAAAGTTGTTGGCTGCAATCGCGGGTATGACAATTGGATCATTGTTGCCCTCCACATGTGCTTGTAACAGTTCAATCATAGGGCGATTATCCGGTAGAGGCTCATTGTTGTTGTTATTATTTTTGTTGAGAGGTGGATTGTTATTGTTGTTATTTTGAGGTGGGTTATTGTTGTTGTTTTGTACACCAGCCATGTCTATGTCTTCGAGAGGCTCGGGCTCTTGATAAGACGTCGATCGTGTACGCATGCACCTGCAAAAGAACTAACAAAGCAAACAAGAAATATTTTTGGTTTTTATGGTTTTTTAATTTTTTTTTGTATTTTTGAAAATTTTATATTTTTTGGGTTTTTGAAATTTTTTATGAAAAAGTAATGTTCACGGTGAACGGATCCCAAAATCCAAGTTCTCACAAAAAACTGTTAATCTTAACGAGAAGAGCCGGCAGCGGCGCCATTTGATACACTTGTTTTCATTGGGTTCAAGATTTGTTCTCGGAATCTTCTCAAATTGATCACGGTTCAAAGTGGAATGATTGTTCTTGGTGACAAATAGAAGGTTTGGTTTGTTATCTATTTTAAACTAATAGCAATTAAATGTAAATGTCGATGAGCGAAAAGAGTTTTAAAGATTAGACTAAAATAACGAGTTGAAAATAAATGTTTGAAAACTTAAAGGCAAAATTAGAAAAATACTTGAACACTTAATAAAACTAACACTTGAAAACTCTGTAAAAACGAAAAACTAAATCCATCGGGAAGTTGCCAAATCAGAATCCCTGGTCGGAATAGGCTAATCGGAATAAGCTGATCGGAATACGTGGGAAATAGGTGCAATCGGAATATGGAAACAAGCCCCACAGTCGGAATAATTGAAAATAACCCAATCGGAATATTTAAACATTAAATCAAATCGGAATGCTCAAAAATGTTCAGATCGGAATGTATGGCAATGTGCCCAATCGGAATATCAAGAAATAATGCCAAGATCGGAATACACTAAAACCCTTTTCCGATTTGACAATCGGAAAGAGTGGGATGGTGGTGGTCGGAATAAGCTGATCGGAATTTGATACAAAGCTAGGCAATAAGCTATTTTGAATAAGCTAATTCCCAAAACTTGAACGAATCTAAACTGAAACGGATTAAATAAGCACTAAAAAAAACTTTTACTAACTTTAAATAAGCAAACTTGTAAATCAAATGATAAAAAGATGAACTTTTTAAGAAAACTTTTAAAAAGTAAATAAGCTAAACTTAGAAATAAGCCAATAAGCACAAAGATCTTAGAGCTTATTCGTAAGAAAACTTAAGTAAGCATAACAAGATTAACTTTTTAAGCACGAAATCATTAAGAACAACACGGATCAAATGAAATTCGTACCAAAATCAATCTAAAAATCAAAGAAAGGTAGAAAGAGATTAAAGATTAAAAGCTTGAATTTAAACTTGATTAATGAAAGAAACAATACAAAGGTTTAATCTTGAAAGATTAAAAGAAAGAAAGATGAAAACTTAGTGAGAGAAAGTTGAGAACTTTCTCTCTCTAAAACTAGAGAAAATGAAAAACTAAAAACTAAAACTAGTCCCTTAATTTGTGAAGTGAAGTCCTATTTATAGGCGTTTGCTTGTGGGCTTGTGAATGGGCTTTGTTTTTGGGCTTCTTTTCTTCTTTCTTCTTTAGTCTTTGCGTTTCTTTTAATAAACGTTTCCGAATTTAGATTTGAGAAGTGTCGGTGAATAATTCCAACTCGTCTTATAATCTTTTGTTTAATAGACTCGAGTTCTTCGACATATATGAATCTTCCATCTTTGGCCCTTTTCTTCGATAAATCTTCAAATAGGCACAATGACTTCAAATCTTTTGCATCTCTTGGACAATAGACTTCGTCTTGAGTCTTTTTTTTCGATAAAACCCGTGCAATCCCATGTTTTCTTCAATATTCATCCGGTTGACTCTGAAAACACAATAAACACAAAAACCACGCATAATTCGAAACAAATGATATTAAATACGTGTTTTGGTCTCGTTTTAGCCAGAAATAAGTGGTAAAAGGATGGGTGTTTTCACACCTATCAGTTGACGTTCTTGATGAAGCTTGTGAAGAACATTTCAAAGACGCTTGTAAAAGTGGTTCTTCTTCTCTACCCATCGTTGAGACCGTTGCCTCTATTGCTCCATCACTAACTCCTTTTGGAGAAAGTGATTTCATTTTCAAAGAATTTGAAGCAACTTTGGGAGATGTGGATTTGCAACATGACGATTCTCCCTCAAATTGGGATGAAGACATTCGTATCATTGAGAAACTTCTCAATGAGGACCATATTTCTCCACAGTCTCCTAAGGATATCTCTATCGATGATCTGAATTTGATTACGCCTTCTATCGAAAATCCTCCGGATTTAGAGCTTAAGGACATACCGTCTCATCTCGAGTACATTTTCCTTGAATACAACAAGAAGTCACCCGTCATCATCGCAAAGGACTTGAAAGAAGAAGAAAAATCTCGCCTTATCGCCATGCTGAAGAATCACAAGAAAGCGATTGCTTGGAAAATCTCCGATATTCATGGAATTGATCCTCACTTTTGCACACATAAAATTCTCATGGAGGACGACTTTAAGCCCACTATTCAAAGCCAAAGAAGGGTGAATCCCAAGATCCATGACGTTATCAAAAAAGAAGTTATCAAACTTCCTGATGCGGGAATGATCTACCCTATCTCGGATTCACCATGGGTTAGTCACGTCCATTGTGTGCCTAAGAAAGGCGGAATCACCGTTGTTCCCAATGAAAACAAAGAGTTGATTCCTACTCGTCTCGTTACAGGGTGGAGAGTTTGTATAGACTATCACAAACTCAATGATGCTACGAGAAAGGATCATTTTCCCCTTCCTTTCATGGACCAAATGCTTGAACGTCTAGCGGCTAATGACTATAACTGCTTTTTAGATGGTTTCTTCGGGTATTTTCATATTCCCATCGATCCCAAAGACCAAGAGAAAACCACATTCACTTGTCCTTATGGAATGTTTGCTTATAAAAGAATGCCTTTCGGCTTATGCAATGCTCCCGGGACTTTCTAAAGGTGTATGATGGCTATCTTCCATGACATGGTTGAAGAAACTATGGAAGTCTTCATGGATGATTTCTCGGTCTATGGTGATTCTTTCTCTCATTGCCTTGCCAATTTGGAACGCATGCTTAAGCGGTGTGAAGACACTCGCCTTGTTCTAAATTGGGACAAATGCCATTTCATGGTAAAAGAAGGCATTGTGCTTGGACATAAAATCTCTAAAGCCGGTCTTGAAGTGGACCGTGCTAAAGTGGATGTCATAGCCAAATTACCTTCACCTTCAACCGTGAAGGGTGTGAGAAGTTTCCTTGGTCATGCGGGCTTCTATCGTCGATTCATTAAATATTTTTCTAAAATCGCTCGCCCGATGACCCACCTCTTGGAAAAAGATACTCCTTTCATCTTTTCCAAAGAGTGTCTTGAATCCTTCAAACTTCTTAAGGATAAGCTAACTAAGGCACCGGTCTTGGTTACCCCTAATTGGGAGCTACCTTTTGAATTGATGTGTGATGCTAGCGACTTTGCTATTGGAGCGGTTTTGGGCCAAAGAGTGAACAAACACTTCCAACCAATCCACTATGCTAGCAAGACAATGACGGGGGCTCAATTGCATTATACCACTACCAAAAAAGAGCTTTTAGCTGTAGTATATGATTTTGAGAAATTCTGCCCCTATCTTGTCCTTTCCACTACCATTGTGTACACTAATCATTCCGCGTTGAAGTACTTGTTAACTAAGCAAGATTCTAAGCCAAGACTTCTTCGCTGGGTTTTGCACCTTCAAGAATTCAACATTGAAATTCGTGACAAGAAGGGAGCGGAAAACCTAGCTGTGGATCATCTAAGTAGACTTGAGGATCCTTATCAAGGGGATCATCCGAATCAAGATATCAATGACTCTTTTCCCCTTGAGGCCTTAATGTCTATCAATTCCAATCTTGATGACACCCCGTGGTTTGCGGACATTGCAAACTACTTAGCGAGTGGTATCCTCATCAAAGGGTCAACATCCCAACAAAAGAAGAAGTTCTTTAAAGATATTAAGACTTACTTTTGGGATGACCCTTATCTCTTCAAACAATGTGCTGATCTGATTATTCGCCGATGTGTTGATGGACCCGCAGCTTTAGAAATTCTCGAAGCTTGCCATAAAGGACCCACCGGTGGTCACTTTGGTCCTAACTACACCGCGAAGAAAGTGTTCGACTCTGGATTCTATTGGCCCACCATTTACCGTGACGCTCATGAAATGGTTAAGCATTGTGATGCTTGCCAACGACAAGGCAAGATCACACATAAAGATGAGATGCCTCAAAATTTCATACAAGAATGTGAAATCTTTGATGTATGGGGCATCGACTTTATGGGGCCATTTCCGTCATCTAAAGGGAACAAGTACATCCTCGTAGCCGTTGACTACGTTTCTAAATGGGTTGAAGCTAAGGCTCTCCCTACGAACAATGCGAGGGTGGTTGTGAACTTTTTGAAGCAGCTTTTTGCTCGATTCGGTGTTCCTCGTGCTATTATCAGTGACCGTGGGACTCATTTTTGCAATGATTAATTCGCAAGAGTCATGGCTAAGTACGGTGTCAATCACCGTCTTTCCACCGCTTATCATCCCCAAACTAATGGGCAAGCAAAGATATCTAACCGCAGATTGAAGCGAATTCTGGAGCGTACTGTGGGAGAGCATCGTGCCTCGTGGGCCGACAAGTTAGATGATGCTTTGTGGGCTTTCCGTACCGCTTATAAGACCCCGATTGGTTTCACACCTTATCCTCTTGTGTACGGGAAAGCATGCCACCTCCCTATTGAGCTGGAGCATAAGGCATACTGGGCCTTGAAGTGGGCTAACTTCGACATCAACAAAGCCGGTGATCTTCGGAAGATTCAACTCAATGAGCTAAATGAATTGAGGAATGAAGCTTATGAGAACTCGTTGATCTACAAGGAGAAGACCAAAATCATCCATGATGCTAAGATTAAGAACCGAGAGTTCCATGTTGGTGATCACGTCTTACTCTTTAACTCTCGGTTGAAGATCTATTCGGGCAAGTTGAAGAGCCGCTGGTCTAGTCCATTCACCGTCGCCAAAGTCTTCCCCTATGGCACCATTGAGCTTTCTCAGCCAAATGGGCCCAACTTTAAGGTGAATGGCCAGCGCGTGAAGTTGTACTTTGGTGAGGACATCTCTCATGAGATGATTCCATCCCTCACCACGTTTCCCTTGAACTAGTTCTGGGTCGAGTCAGGCTCGTGACTCGGTTAACAAAAACAAGCGCTTCTCGGGAGGCAACCCGTGTTCTATCCTTTACCGTTTTTATAATAAGTGTAGGGGGAGCCCCGTATGTGTTTGTTGTCTTGTTTCTTGTGTTGTGCAGGGATTAAAGCTTCAAATATCCATTCTTGATGACTTTTGACGAACCGTGATCCCGTGTACCCGTCTTCCCGGTTCTATCTTAAACTCTCGTGATTCAATATTTCATATCTTATATGTTCACATTGAAATCACTTTAGTTGTCTAATGAAGAGATTTTGCTAGTTGAAAAGTTCGTTGTTCCAGTCTTAACGAATTGATTTCCGGCTTAAAGTAAGACTCAGTTGATTTTGGTGAAACAAATATTTTTGGCTGTTTATACATAAAAAGTGCAAAACAATTAAAGTAAATGACTTAAAAGTAAATCTAAGTCTAATTTAAAGTAAAGGGTGCAAGTATTTAAAAGCGTGACTAAAATTAAAGGGCACTAAACGTAAATAACGCAAACTTAAATCTAACTAAGGCAAACTTAAAACGCAACTAAAACTTAAAACTAAGGCAAGGCTAAAATAAATCTAAGGCAAGTAAATTTAAAGTGCAACTAATTAAAAAGGCGGGAAAAATAAGGCTTGAAATAAAAAGGCAGAAAATTAAAAACTGAAAATAAAGAGACTGAAAATAACCCCATCCGGAATAAACCTTATTCGAAATATTAGGCTTACTCGGAATATGTCACCTATCCCGAATAATACCCTCTATTCGGAACAACAGAGCCTATTCAGAATAATGGCAATTCGGAATAAAACAAAATAAAGGCTATGCGGAATAAAATTCCCTACTCGGAATAACTAGCCTACCCGGAATGTAAACCCTATTCGGAATAATCAATTCTATTCGAAATACTATTCGGAATAAAGTGCCTATGCTGAATAAAGTTCACTATGCGGAATCTCCAGGACCATTCAGAATATAACTCTTATGCGGAATAGTGGCCTTATGCGGAACAATACCCCTGTGCGGAATATTGTCCTATGCGGAATACCTTCTTATGCGGAATATCAAATATTCCGCATGGACCACCTAAGAAATGCTCCGTTCGGAATACCTCAATATTCCGAATAGTCAACCTGTCAAGTCCTTATACGGAATGTTGCTGGGCTTGTTTTCCTGGGAAAGACAGTAACAATAATACCAAAAAACAAGGAAAGAAATATAGCACGAATTAAATCAAAACAAATCTAAATCAATCACAAGGATAAATCAAACAAACAACTTAACATCTATTAATCATAAACAATCAATCCGAAGCAATCAAACTCACAAAACTAATCAAAATAATCAAAACCCACTTGATCAAAATAATAAGAATAAGAACATGAACATGAACATAAACAATAAGAATCAAAGATTAAGAAAGGTAGAATGAGATTAACAAGATAAAGATAAAGATTAAAAAGAATTAAAAGTAAAACTTACTTGAAATTAAATGGTAATTAAGGTGCAAGACATGAATTTAAATTTGACAAGTATTTAAATACAAGGTAATAAAAAGTGGAAAAACTAATTGTTACGATTAGCCAACAAAATGAAAGTAATTAAGATCTATTCTATATATAGGGGAGGATTAGGAAGCTTCCTCCCCTTCTTCATTTCTTCTTAATTGCGTCATTAGGTCCTTAAGCCTTTAATCTTCATTAATTGCACCATTAGTCCTTTTTCCTTCTAATCTTCTTTAAACTTGGACTCTAATGACTTGTGGCTCGGGATTTCTTTTGAACTCGTCTTTTAATTCTTCAATAAAATAGACTTGAGTTGCTCGGCTTTTAGTAAACTTCCGTCTTTTAACTTTTTCTTTGATAAATCTTCAGAATTGGTCTTGGACTTCCGTTCTTTTTGCACTCTTGAGTTCTCGACTTCATCTTTCATCTTTTTCTTCAATAAAAGCCCGTGAATGCCGTGTTTTCTCCACTTTTGACCTTTTCGTCCTAAATCACAACAAAAACACAAACCACGCATAATTCCGACATAAAAGACATAAAATACACGTTTTGGCTTGGTAATTATTGTAATTAAGTGGTAGAAAGGATGGGTTTTTACACACCTATCATTGTCCTCTCCTTAGCAAGATTTAAACAAAGTTCACAATGTCATAAGTGTAGGGGAGTTTACTCCCACATGCTTAAACATTAAGGACAATGTTTATATCAACTGTAGGGGGACTTCTATCGAAGTAAGTGGTCTTTTCCATGAATTTTCCCTCATATTAACCAGAAAACTTGATTTTTCGACATTTTTCAAAAATTTTAATCTATTTTGGCCTAGTAGTCTTTCCTTTGTTAGCGTTATTTACTTTCTTTGCTAAAATAAAGTTTAATAAAGTGGTTTTAAATTTTTCAAAGCCGTGAATATTTTGACTGAACCCGAGTTTACTTATCTAAGTTTACTCTAGCTAGTATCCTTAACGTGTTTAAGTCAAGTTTTGCTAGGCTTTTATATAGGGAACTTTAAAACACGAAAGTATTCACTCTCACGGGTTAAGAACAAGAACTTTTCGCAAGTTCCTATAATTGATCCTAGAGAGTTGTTTATCAAGGGAACTTTAAAATGCGAATTATAAACTTGAGAAAGTCTAAGAGTTTGCAAGATCCTATAGATGACTCGAAAACCCAAAACTTTGATTTAATTGGCTAAGCATCCACGAGTCTCATTCCTTGAGATTTTAAATTGTGGAGAACGAGAGATGATAGAGTCAATTATAAGTTTGGTATTCTTTCGTGAATTTATGTGAGTTGATTATAAGCTTTTTCTCCCATCGCTTGCTAATAAATATATTTGCAATAAATAAGGTTGTACGATTTGAAAAGTTACTTAGCTTCTAGCACAAGATCTTTTAAAAGTTGCTCGGTATTAATTAGAGTTCATAGCAAAGGCATAACTTATTGAAGCGGGATGCGAAGATTGGCGAGTCCGAAAAGGCCCTAACAAGGCATGAGGGTTACATTTTGTTGCTAAAGATCCAAAAGTGATGTGAAGAATCATTTATCGAAAATCAATATGAATGATCGAGACACACGACGAAAAGCAATAACTCCCCTAAAGATCATGGAGAACTCTATCCGAAAATACCCTAGCAAGGTATGAGGATAAATAGATCCAAGTCCTAAAAGGAGGCGGATCGTTGTATATCAAAGTCCAAAATAAAGATTGGAGAAAAATGAAGAAGTCGTGGTCCAAGTATGAAGAATCTCTCAAAACTTCAAGTGAAGAAATTCCTATTATGAAGAGAAGACCATAATTTCAAGAACGTCTCTCAAAGATTTGAAGTATGAAGTCGCTGCCAAATATCAGTCCGAGAAAGGTCTCAAATCGTGAAGCGATTTATGCCAAGATATGAACTTTATGAGGTCCCGAGAAGCAGTTTTAATAGATTTTGTCCTTTATTTAACTATTGATTAAATCTTCCCACTTTATTTTCAGTCCAAATAACTATCGAAATAAGTCAAACAATGCATTCTCGTGATCATTCAAGACAAAATTAACATATAAGAGATACACCTAGGAATAAGGGAGTCTAAGTAAATAATTGGGCCACATGAGTTCGTGTTAGTCTGCTAACTTATAATAACAATGATCTCGTTTTTAAGCTTGGTATAGGGAACGTGAAACTTGAGGATGATGAACATTCATGACTGCCAAAACCCCAATGTAAGTCTTTAATTTCTTTACTTGTTTTGTACATATTTCTATCTTTTTAGTTTCCTTAAAAGTTTAGTATTTAATAAAGGCCAAGGTGGGTTATTTATGTTGAGAAATGAAATTTGTGCTTTGAAATTAATGCATTGCATGAGGGCATTGCAATGGTCAAGTGTAGGGGATTTAAGAAGTGTGAAAACACTTATCCTTTTACCACTTATTTCCAATAATAACAAGACCAAAACGTGTATTTTATGGCGTAAAAGTCGGAATTATGCGTGGTTTGTGTTTTTATTGTGTTTTAGGACCAAAAGATGAAAAAGGAAGAAAACATGGGCTATCACGGGCTTTTATCGAAGAAAACGAGAAAAGACGAAGTCAAAAGATCAAGAGTGCAAAAATAACGGAAGTCCAAGGCCTATTCTGAAGATTTATCGAAGAAAAATTCTAAAGACGGAAGTTTAATTGAAGTCGAAGAACTCAAGTCTAATAGAAGAAGAAAATTATAAGACAAGTTCAATTTGTATCGACAAATCCCGAGACGACGTCGAGAATGACAAAGCATTTAAATCGAGTCGAGAAGAAAGAAAGAAGGAAGCAACACATGCACCTTCCCTCCTCCTATAAATACCCTCCTAATCGCACATTAGGAGGGTGTTAGTTAGTGTTAGTTAATTTAGTTCACTTTTCATTTATGTAGTTTAATTTTTAGAGAGAGAAAGTGCTTAACTTTCTCTAACTAGAAAAACTTCATCTTTTATCTTTCTTGTTTTAATCAAACCTTTACTTTTTAAGCTTAATCTTGTCTTAATCTTCATCTTTTTAATCTTTCTTATTAGTTACAATCTTGTGTTCATCATCTCTTTCATTTACTTTTCTATTTAGTTACATAAAGTTTGTTACTTTACGTGTTTCTTGATTTGTGTATTGAAGATTTATAAGTTTTGATCATTTGCCTTGCTTATTGGTAGCTTATTGGAGCTTTTCTTGGCTTATTGTCCTTGAAAAATTGCTTAAAAGTTACTTAAAATCGTCATTTTACTTGTTCCTAGTTTTTAGGACAATCTGATTCGATTTCGCAATACCTATAGTATTGCGAAATTTAATCCCCTTTAATTACGAAATTATTGTTCCAAGTTGCGAAATTGTTGTTTGTTAGAATTGCGAAATCTTCATTTTTTGCATTGCGAAATCATTCTTTGTTTACTATTGCGAATTTGAATTACTTCCTCATTGCGAAATCTTCCCATTCAAGATATTGCGAAATCTTCTTTTTGCAGTGATTGCGAAATCTTCTTTTTAATTGCGGAATTGTGCTCTTGACACATTGAGAAATCTTTGTTACTCAAGGTTTGCGGATTCTTTGTTCATTAAGCATTGCGAAATTGTATTATCAGTATTGCGAAATTGTTTATTTATGAATTACGGAATTATGGCGTTTACCTTATTGCGGAATTATTTCATCATTGCGAATTTAATTCATTTTTCTCCAATTTAATTTTCAAATTTGTTTTTCCCGCCAATTAACATAGATTTATTTTTACTTGTTCGACTTAGTTTATTTCTCGAGTATTTTAATTTTTAATGTTTTTATTTTAATTAAGTTTTTTATGTTTTCATTTGTAAAATCCATGATTTTACCATGATTTTTATGTAATGAAATTTCACCTATTAATCCTAGAATACATACTCACATGTGTATCCCCATAGATTGAGTGTGAACTTGTTCATTTAGGTACTTATACCTTTACAATCACACTTGTTGTAAATAAGTTACATAGCTCAAACCTTGTACTTAAGACTAGGAAAACAAATGATAAAAAGTATAATCAATACTTGGCTATACACAAAGCACTATATCAAGTTGGAAAAACATGCTACATAGTGTATGTAGCCGTGTATGAGTACAAGAGTGTATATCACAAACATGTTCTTAACTTCCTTGGACTAGCCCAAGACCTTTCTCTTTATGCACTAGCCCAACATGAGCCCAAGCCCAAGCCCATTTCCCTCCCTTTTGGCTAGCTAGACACGGCACCCCATATGTGGAAGAAGAGGGGTTGTCTTGGTTTTGGAAAAGCCAACACATGGCATAATAGTTCTTACCAAGGCAATCATGCCTTTTTTCCTTCACCCCTATCTCTCCCTTTAAGCCGAAACACATACACATACATTCTCTCAACTCCTCATGCAACCAAATCTCATTCTCTCTTCATCTCTCTCTCTCTCAAATCATTCGGCATTAAGCCACAATAATCCAAAGTTGTTCATTAAATCCACCAAGATCTTTGTCTCATCTTTACTAAAAATCATTAGTAGTATCATTCCCTTGGATTCACTATAAACAAGCCCTAGCTAAGCCATCTAGGCCACGGCTTGATTTATACATAGGGTTTTCTTCATCATTTTGAGTAGATCTCAAACCACCTTGTTCACCTAGATCATTTGTGGTACATTTAGGCAAGAAAGGTATACACTACTTGTTCTTTCATTTCTTCATGCATGCATCATCATACATCTATAAAAACAAGTAAGATAACATGTTAAAAATTAAGATTTGGTGAAGATATGACAATTATAGGTCATGGCTTATTTATAAAAACCAAGTTCATGATTTAAAAACATTTTGATAAGGAACATATTATTGGTATGTTATGTTTTAAACATGATTTAGAAACTATATGAAACATTAGTAAATCAAAAAGTTGCATGAGTTACAAATCTAGTCCTATGGGACTATGGTTAAACCAATAGCCATAGATCTCATAAATGGGTATGTGTAACTTAAAAGTCTTGAAGACCATGACCTTAAAGGTCAGGACATATATGGTTAATGTTTATGTGAATCATGTGTTAAGTTTAAATATTGGAATATGAAATGATGCATGATAAAATGACTATTAAAAATCACAAATACAACTTATGTGTATAAATGTAGCCGTGGGTTACATAAGGTTTAAATGGATAAAATGTACGTGCATGTTATTATAAACCATAGATCTAGTGGCAAAGGCTAACTTGAATATGTTGAACATAAAACAAGATTATGGGAACCTTGGGAAGAGGCAATATAGCCGTGAGCTATATGTGGTCTCTTTGGAAACATAGTAACCTTGGAAACATACATGTAAACTAGATAATCATGATTGTATTTTAAATAATTAGAAGACTTAGAAACTAGATATAGTGTTCATCTTGGAAGTACCAAGATCTAAAATATAGTCGTGAGCTATATAAGAATGTACATGGATTTATGTGTGATTTTTAGGTCTAGACATAGTTTAGATCTTATTATGAACTTGTGGTTTATTTTCTTAATGTGTACATAGTGAGATCTAATTTTGTAACACATATAAACTACATGCAACCCTAATATGAAACTTGATCTATCATAACATGCTATAACTAATGTAGGCCGTGAGTTATAAGCACCTATTAGGGCTTATGACTTACTTGTAACCTTATGACACACATAGATCTAATTTGGTATAACCCATAAAATGAATTTTTAAGATTATTCTTCTATTTAGATTGAAAACTAAATGGTGATAAGCTTAGTAATCTTATTTTAATACACTAAGTAAAAATTTATATAAAAATGAAAAGTAGTGTTAATGGACTATTTAAACCCAAAAAAAATCAACGTAAAACATAAATGGACCTAATAAGCCCATTTCATAAATTATAGTAATTTAAATGGACTTAAGATCACAATTAGGCCCACTTAACAAATTAAAGGACATAAAAATGTATTTAGGCCCAATAAACAATTTAAAGACTCATTTAAATAAATTAGTGGACTTGAGATATATTTTAGCCCACTAAAATAGCCCATTAGATGTTAAGCCCATTTAATGAGCCCATATAAAATTTGAATGATAAAATAAATGTTATTATAAAATATAACTTATAAAAACTTTTTAGATGAAAATGACAATTAATAAAACTTAAGGACTAAAAACCGTAACTTATGAAACTTGTTTTGGTGAACTAGTAAACACAAGGACTGAAAATGTAAATATCCAAAAGTCTAAGGATTAATAAATATTACCCGTAACAAATTAAACCCTAGGGACCATTTTGGGAAGTTTCTAAAAGTTATTTTGTCATTTTATAACCCTAAGGACTATTCTTGTAAATTGCTGAAACTTAAAGAAGCCCTAGGGGCTGTTTAGTAATTTTTATATAATTACAAAACCTAGATAATACTAGGGGGACTAAATCTACCATAAGCCTAAACTTAAACAAGCCCTAGGTACCAAATGTGTAATAATCCGAAAGTTACTTGTTTAAAAATATGGAGGGACTAGTTTTGCCACATTCCGAAACATTAACTAGCCCTAACCCTAAAAGCTATTTTAATTATGATAAAACATAATTAAAAGTCTAGATCAGGAGGATTAATGTATAAGCGTAAGTTTATGTTAAATAAATTATTTAATAAATATTAAATAATTTATGAAAACATTAGAGTTAAATAAAATAATATTTTCTTTATGAAATATCTATTTATATTTGCTTTACAAAATAAATTGTATAAACAAGATAAATATGTACTATTGAAACATATACTAATATACTTTTAAGAAATAAAATTATATGAACGCGAATTAAATTGAATGTTACTACATAAATATATTATAAGTAAAGCCCCTTATGTTTACTTAAATATAGAACTTGGTTATAAAATTAATTAGATACTATTGATACAAGTACTATAAACATGAATTAATATTTTTAAGTGAAACATTTTCTTTTATGTTCACTTAAATATAAAACTTAACTGTAAGGTTGAATGAGTATTAATGCATGTATGCTAACAAATATTAATAGTTAAACAGTTCATGTTTCCTTAGGAATGAAACTTATATAAATGAGTTTAAATGAATGTGATGCTACTTGAGCTACGGTTATTTAGATAAATACCATAGTATGAATAAACTGAATAAAATCCGTATAAGCATACATACATGTTCTTTGTACTATCTATTAAGACTGTACTATCTGATTAGGCATAACTTTGGTGTGAGCTTTAATTGGATATCCGTGTTAAACAAGCAATTGCCTACTCCCAGGTGAGTTTACAGCCCCATTTAAACTTTAATAAATCTTTCCCTTTTTTGGGAAAGGAAAATATGCAAAAATATATTGAACACGTCTGGATTGTATAAACTGGATTATGATTGCTTACTATTGAAACTGTTAAATTGTTGTAAATCGCCCGAATGTTATAAATAGATCTACTAGGGATTGACCATCCCCGTCTGGGTGAGTCATGCTCACTGTGCCTTGGCCGGGACAACAAACGTATACCATGTTGGAACTGGAATGTGTGTCTTTCTGTAAGACACTGCGTCCTCATCTGTTGAGGACTATGGGGTTAAGCTTCAGTTTCTAATAATAAACAAATGTTATTTACATTTTATTATGAATGCTTTGTGCATTATTACTTCTATGATTATTGTACGTCCAAACTAATTAATTGTTAAAATCTGTAAATTCACCAACTTTATGTTGACCCGTTAGTATGTTTTGCACAGGAATATGAAGTTAGTACGTGGTGTGTGCATGGCCTTCAGCATCTTAGAAATCTGCATCATAGGACTCGTCAGGGGTTCTATTTGGGAAACAAAAACAATCACCTACGGTCTTGTTTAAAAACAATTTTTATTTATTTGTTTGAATAAACATGTAATCTGTTTTGACTAACTTTTATCTTATGCTCTATGGACTATATGCTATCGATCCACCCTTGTGACGTCTCCAGGGATATTTTCCGCATATCTTGACCCTACCCGGGGTGTCACAGAGAATGGTATCAGAGCCTTAGTTATAGAGAACCAGATATATTTTTAAATAAAATAAAATAAAATGAATTTTTCTTTTATTTAAAACTGGACTATAACTTATAAAACTCTTGGTGGGATTTTATTTTGGGACCGTCTTAATTAAGCATATAGATCTTAGGGCATTTTATGCTATGTGAACTAATTGTATATATATGTATGTTTACTACAATTGATCATTAATACTATTTAGTAAGGTATTGTTATATGTCAAACGTGCCAAACTTGAAAATGTTACATTATATAGTAAAATACTGAAATGCGAATATGAGTAATATTAAACTAAATTTCACACTTACTAACTGAGAAATGAACTACTTACATGATAGTACATATATATATGTATAAGTATAAATATTTGTAACCTCAAAACACTCTAAAAATTGTTTAAGAAGGGATATATTTCATAAAGCATGTAATCTCAATAATATTATTCTTTGTTTGTAAGCCTATACTCACTTCAAACTTGAAATGATATTATTTCAGAGCATCATGACTCCGCCTACTGCATCTATGACTCATATACCTAGAGTAGCTCCTACTCCAGTTGTCTGTTCATCCCCACGATCGACGCAGTGTGGATGGTTGTCAGCCTCAGATTCAGAGGATGACCCAGCCGCCGAAGCTGTACTCCCAGAGGACCCATTTTCTATCTCAACATCAGCCACACCGTGTAACACCCCAAATTTATACAACTCAATACAACGGAAGACTCGTTGGTGTTACGGGATAGCACATTACTCACATCATAGACAATGCTTAAAAATCGCGTCGTTTATTAATAAAGCACTTCCATTCATAAATATCAAAGTTACATAGGTCCCAAGTCATTGTATTTAATACAGGTTTTACAAAGCATTTGAATGGAAATAAGTATTTAGGTGCGGGCCATGAATTCTTGTTGTCTTCCCGAGAATTGCCTTCAAGTACCTGAGATAAAACATGTTAAAAGAAAAGGTCAGCGATAACGCCGAGTGAACTCATAGAGTTTAATAAATTCCATCAATATAACTTTGGTATAAAATTATTACCAAAAATCATTTCGTACAAATCATTGTAATAGGCCATAAAATAGCCAGAGTCATTTTTATACAAATCCTTATCGAAAATCATAATATAGGAATTTGCCTTAAAAATCATTATACGAGCCAATGTCGTAAAAACATCATACAATACGTTTTATAACGTTGTATAGATTAAATAAAAACCGTTATATGAATATGGTTATATAAAACCAAAACACGAACATAATATCAATAGTATGACCCCGTATTGCTTAGTCAGGCAATACATCGTAATTCGGTGCGTATAGCAGTATTTCGTTAACTGGATTATTATAAGCCGCATGACATTGTTACCTTACTATCATAACAACGGGTAGTTAACCCGATACTAAATTTTCCCATCTAAGTTAGCGTGTCGTCACAATAATCACGCTATGGAAATCTTCTCATACATAAATTCGCTTACCAATCAATGTGGCACGACGGGGATCAACCGTCAAGGCGCGAACTGGGGTAATCGTCCCCAAATAGTACTATTATATGCATAAGCGTCTACCAAATCCCGGTAGTTCACAATTCATGCTAATGGGACTTTTAGTGACATAACCTAACTTTAATAATCTATTTTATTTAATCATTCATCGGGTCATACAATTATTCGGGTCCAAATCAATAAACAGACAATCGGGACAAATGGTGTCCTATTTTAGTAAAAATAACATGTTATCTCCCTCGCGGGTTTATAAAATATTTCATAAAAACATTTAAAAGAGTGCGAGGCTATGAACTCACGTTAATGTGGGAAGGCGGGTTATCGGCAATTCGGACGTACGGTACGTGCTTCAATCACGGAAACCTAGACAAATAATACTCGTCTTAGACTCATGTCCAATGACTTTATAAAAATAACAATTATGTATACATATGATGATTATATATATATGATGATCAAGTGAGTTTACATTTTCTCATTTGCTCATTTTAGTGTTATGTGTCGATAACTTTTATACTAGTTTACTAGTTTTATCTATTTACATGTTTTAGGCCCAATAGGCCCATTACAAGCCCAATATATTATATTAGCCCAATTATACTTTTATTATCAGTATCACACTTTATATGTTGGGCCCAAATGGGTTAAGCCCAATAAATAAGTTTATAAGTGTTTTAGCCCATTTTGTTGTATTATAGTTCAGGTTTTATCGGTTTTTACTTGTTATATATATTTATACATCAGTACATGAGTTTATAAAAGTTTACATTAGACGGGTCCAACCGTCTAAGTTTTAATTGGCGAAAAACGTAAATTTTACGGTAATAGCCGAAAAAGTCGTAAAAATCATGTTTATAGTTTTATAACTTATAAAACTTATCAAACTACCATTTTTATAAAATGTCCACTTATTTATCATTGTACATATTTATATAAATGAAATATATAAGTTAGTCGGTTTTAATTCACGTTTTATACTATTTTTATTTGAGTGCTTATACAATACTATTATACTTTAATTTCCCAAAATCTGATTTTTACTTTCATGTTCACCAAAACAGCCATATCTAGAGTTCTATATGGAGTTAGAAGCTCAAATGTTTATGGCATAAACTACATGATATGTGCTCCATGTAACTCTTCTATAGCTACTGTTGAATCAGCCTCTAAGTATTTTCTAAAAATCGTCCAAAACAGTAAACTCAGATTTGTACTCTAAACTTGTTTTGATCATATCTCACTCATTATAATGATTCCATTGCATGGCCAACTCTCACATGTGTATGACATCTTATACTTACTGTATATTGATTCTACTTTGCCATTTTATCAGTCTAACATGTGGTTAGTTACTGTTTTTATACAGCCTACCATTTAAGCAAGATTAACCATTTTTACATATAGTTTTTCATCTTTTTACCCATGATTATCAACACCAAATCCCCACACAATATTTTTATCATCATATATCATCATACATATATACATTTAAGAAGAAAATACATGATTACATAATCAAAATTAACAAAAGGATGGGGAGGACAATCTTTATACCACCAAAGTGATGATATGATGAGTTTTTGGATGAACAAGACATGGTTTTGGGTAACCAATCTTATGAGATATCAACACCACTTATAGGATCACCAAGTATTTGTGGATTCCTCCAAAAATCAGCCCTTGTTCTTCATGAAAACTCCTTGAGAAATCAGCCCAAACTCCCTTGAAAACTCCTTTTTACATGTTAAGATCACCTCCAATCTTCATAACTTCAATGGGTTTTCATCATATGTAAATTATACATATGATTTATGGTTGAATCAAGATCAAATGGGGGTTGTTTTGGATGAGTTTGGGACGAATTTTAGAGAGAGGGAGGAGAGTGTTTAGTGGTTTGCATGTGTTGAAATGAATGAAAATTGTTTGAGGTGGTGGTTTTGATGTTGGTTGCTAGTTTACAAGTAAACTAAGACATGTGTCTTAGCTTATTTTGTAAGCTTGACACCACATGGTGTTGTTAGCTTTGTTTAGCCATGTGTGGGGGTGGGACAAGTATGTACTTGTTCCATCCCCATTAATTTACGGGTATTCTTCAATTCTAGTTTCCTCGATTTGCGTACCCTCGGGTCGTTTTACGAAAAACGTTTTTATAAATTATGAATCAACGGCACAAAACGAATCTAATAAAAATTGTCTCATCAAAAACGGAGTTCGAAAACGTAAATACGTAATCCTAAGGTTTCCGGTTTAGTCGTATAGGACGTTAAATTAAAATCGTAAGTCCTAATTTCTTTTCGTAAATTTGTGAGTTTATGAACCAACACAAATTTAAAACTCCAAAATAATATTCACGGATAAATTTATTTTCTGAAATGTCGGACTGTCACCAAAGACGGTGTATGTAAACGTGAGCACGTAACGTAGAATCCTCCGGTTTAGACGTAGTCGATGCTACTTCAAGACGTAAATCCAAATTTCTTCCCAAAAATAAGTGAGTTCATAATATAACATTAAAATAATGTTTTGAAATAATATCTGAGAATAGAATATCAACCATAAATTGACGGATTGTCACACACCGGCCCCAACCTCTATGGAGGAGGACCGGGTCCCTTCTGGCATACCATCTTCCAGGCCTCTATCCTTTTCATCAGACTATTTATCCGGACCCACGTCCGTCTCTACTTATGAGGTCGGGGAAGGCTCCGGGGTAGGACATGTTGATCCCATCCAGTCCCAGATCTCTACATTGGCTGCACGCCATGAGCGAGAGATATCCAACCTCCGCAGCCAGTTGACAGTCAGTCATCAGAGCCATGCCGTTATCTATGAGCGTCTCGACACTCTTTTCTGCACTAGGAGGGAAGACTTCCAGACTGCTAAGGGCATCCAGGCTAGAATGGACGAGGCACTGAAATGGTTATTGGATGAGAACTACTGCCTCCACCAGCGCATCCAGGTCATGGAAGGTCTACAGCATCAGACCCATGCTGCCCTTGCTACTCAGGAGCAATCCTTGTCCATCTTCTTTGATCTCGCCACTATCCGGCACGATGGGGTTACTGGGGAGATGGCTTATCTCCGAGGGGTCGTCGATAGGCTCTGGAACCAGCTACTGTCTGCACTCCGTACACTCAAGGAGACCCGAACGACAGTTTGGACTTTGTGGAACACCAGGAGGAATTTTGCAGCCCTACCAGCTCCATCTGCACCATCAGCCCCGGCATCATCTAGTGGACCATCCAGGCAGGATTAGCATAGACGTACTAGACTTCTTGTACGTCATGATAAGCTCGAGGGTTGTATCCCTGCTATCATGGCATAAGGCCTTTGTACTTTTATCTCTTGTTCAGCTTTTGTGATGTAATCCCGTACTTTATCTTTTCTTTCTTTTGGGACTTGTAACTTTGGGTTATGATGTTTTTAAAGACTGTGTGTATCATTACTTTGGATTAGGCTCGACCGGCCTATGACTTAGATTGTGTTATGCTAAGATGATTGTTAAATTTCTCATGGAAATAACATGTAATCACTCTCTTTATTATATCTGTTGTGCAATGTATTATATTATGAGATCTTAACAGGTTGCCCAAATTTGTTATGAAATCCTTGCATAAGTTTCTTTGTGCAAATAATATAAAAACTGTACTAATGTTTGAACTAATAATCTCATTTTGTATATGATTATAGACAAATGGTGATTACAAGGTCAAATCCCAATAATGCAACCACTTCCAATGCCGACAATGCTGAATCCTCAGAAGCTACACGAAATGTCACTGTCACGCAACTATGGGAAATGATAAGTGAAGGCATCACAGCAGCTATGGCAGCAAGAGGAGCTTACCCAAATACAAACAACGATCTAAACTCCGACGCCCGCAGAAACAACACCAACAGGGGTTGCTCTTACCCCGACTTCTTGAAATGTAAGCCCTCATACTACCGAGGTAAAGAAGGAGTTGTTGAATTGATGCAGTGGATTGAAAGACTAGAGATATTCTTCCGCATCAGTGGTTGTGCTGACGAGAACAGAGTTAAGTTTACCACATGCACCCTACTTGAAAGTGCCCTTACCTGCTGGAACTCTATGGTCGCTATCCTCGGACATGACGCCGCTTATGCTCTCACTTGGAACAACCTCAAGGAAAGAATGACTGAAAAGTACTGTCCCAGAGGAGAAATGAAGAAGTTGGAAGTCGAGTTGTGGGACCTCAGGTGTAAGAACAATGATATCATTCGGTACAACCAAAGATTTCAAGAGTTAAGCCTGATGTGCACCAGAATGTTTCCTCTAAGGAGTGATAAGATTGAAAAGTATGTCAGCGGACTTCCTGACAATATTCATGACAGTGTGCTTGCTTCACGACCCACCACTGTTGAAGGTGCCATGGAATTTGCAACTGAGCTGATCAACAAACGAGCTCGCAATCTGTCCGAGAGGCAATCAGACAACAAGAGGAAATCCGATGAAAACTCTCGTAGCCAGCACCAACAGCCTCCCAAAAAGCAAAACGTTGGGCAAGCAGATGACACTACCCCCACAACCCGTACCAAGAACTACTCAGGGAAAAAACCCAAGTGTCTGAAATGCACCTACCATCATGTTGTTGGGGGACAATGTCAAGGATGCTACAAGTGCGGCCAACAAGGCCACTTTTCTCGCGAGTGTCCAACTAATGTTGCTACCCCAGGTCGACCCAACACCACTCCTGGAAACAGCAACAGAGGCAAGTCCAATGCAAGAGGGAGTGGAAGTGGACAACAAGGAAACCGAAATCCTACTGGCGGGAGCAGTGGCGGGCTAAAGAAAGCTGTGGTATGTTACGAGTGTGGAACCCCTGGGCATGTGAGACCCGATTGCCCCAAGAGGGCCAACCAGAAGAAGGACGACAATGGAACTCCTTCGCAAGTGTACATGGCTGGCAACGCCCCAACAAACCCAGGTCCCCGCACCGTACCTGGTACGTCCTTACTAAATCAATGATATGCATCTATCTTGTCCGATACATATGTAGATCAAGGCATTACAATTTCTAAGCTTAGTAAGATAATAGAAATCCCTTCGATAGTTCTGAGATCCTACCACAATGCGGAATGGACAACGAAAAGGTTATGATAAGTTAAACCCCATCATTCGAGGTTGATCAAACGTTTTACACCCATCAGATCCTAGAAAGCCTTGATAACTTTGATGTCAATATTAGCACAAATTGGCTAGTAGGTAACATGCAATTATCCCTTATAGCCAATGATGGGTATGTGTACCTTGGTGAGATGAAACCTTGATTATACTGGGGAGCCATAACCCCGATATAGCTAACACTAGATTTAGTGTCATCTTTAGCACTAACGGACTAAAGAATATTGGGTCTGAGAGTGACCCGTCTCCCTAATCTGCTTCTTCCCTGCCTAACCCTGAGGAACACACCCAGCCAACAATGGGTGTAATTTGTAGGGTTATTTTCGCCACCTAGGCAACCTTAAACCTAAAAAGTGCATCCAACTCACGACGGGTGTACTTTGTGGGGCTATATTTGGCATCCCCCGTAAGGAAATGGTGAAGGTCCTATGTTTTGGACACTCCTCTTTCCTCTTCAGGTCCAATTAGTTCGACAATACCATCATCCACTAGACGACGGGAGATGAGAATTCCTCTCTTTAGAAGTTAGAATTTGTACAAATTTTAAACCAGTAATAATGAAAGCATGACCCTTGTTACGACACCCTGCAAGGCGTACATTTCTTTATTCATGGTATCTTCTCTTATTTCCACCATTTGAGGTACTTCTTTTCTGCGCCCCTCTCACTCAGCCTCACGGCAAAGGGAGCAGACTGCTTGCAACCCTTACGCAGACGCCCTCGACAATAATCTTAGCCTCCTTGTTGGGTAGAAACTTTAGTACCCTTGACTAATGTTTGTACCCTGCTACCTAGAGGTAAAAGATGGTAAGTCTGTTCTCAAAAGATGCTAAGATAGGAGGGGTTAAAGTTAAACATGTTTGTTTTACCTTCAAACCCCAATTCTTCACCCACGAGTATGGGGATATAACGTGTATCGCACCCATGAAAAGGATGTAAAAATAATGCATTCCAAGATTCCCCAGCATATGGAATATGTTGGCGTGCCCTCCTCATGCCAGAAACCATTTGCAATGGATTTGTCCTCCTGACCAAATCCACCATGCCAATGGTCCTCTCCCAGATCCGGGACAAGTACGACTACAATACCCTTTGAGAAGCCCCTCGCCTACCCATCCACAGCAACAGTCTCCTTTAATGCTCAATCGGATGTATAGTGCGATGCGGATAAATATCTCTTTGCATTCCTCGCCTACCCATCCACATCAGCTGTCTCCTTTACTGCTCAATCGGATGTATAGTACGATCCGGATAAAGATCTCTTTGCATTCCTCGCCTACCCATCCACAGTAGCAGTCTCCTTTACTGCTCAATCGGATGTATAGTACGATCCGGATAAAGATCTCTTTGCATTCCTCACCTACCCATCCACAACAGCAGTCTCCTTTACCGCTAAATCGGATGTATAATGCGATCCGGATAAAGATCTCTTTGCATTCCTCGCCTACCCATCTACAGCAGCAGTCTCCTTTATTGCTCAATCGGATGTATATGCAATCTGGATAAAGACCTCCTTACATTCTCTTATGTTCACTTATAATGACGGAAGCTTCCATAAATGCCAGATTAGGCGTATAAGAATAACCTAGGTGTAGACCACTTCGCGTTGTGCCGTCATCCGTACCTGAGAGAAAACCTGAAACAAATCATGTACTTTGAAATATCTTACTTAGAAGATAACTAGGTTTTTAGTAGCTTTGAGGACAAAGCTGAAATAACAGGGTGGTGCTGTAAAATCCATGATTTTACCATGATTTTTATGTAATGAAATTTCACCTATTAATCCTAGAACACATACTCACATGTGCATCCCTATAGGTTGAGTGTGAACTTGTTCATTTAGTTACTTATACCTTTACAATCACACTTGTTGTAAATAAGTTACATAGCTCAAACCTTGTACTTAAGACTAGGAAAACAAATGATAAAAATGTATAATCAATACTTGGCTATACACAAAGCACTATATCAAGTTGGAAAACATGCTACATAGTGTATGTAGCCGTGTATGAGTACAAGAGTGTATATCACCAACATGTTCTTAACTTCCTTGGACTAGCCCAAGACCTTTCTCTTTATGCACTAGCCTAACATGAGCCCAAGCCAAAGCCCATTTCCCTCCCTTTTGGATAGCTAGACACGGCACCCCATATGTGGAAGAATAGGGGTTGTCTTTGTTTTGGAAAAGCCAACACATGGGATAATAGTTCTTACCAAGGCAATCATGCCTTTTTGCCTTCACCCCTCTCTTTCCCCTTTAAGCCGAAACACATACACATACATTCTCTCAACTCCTCATGCAACCAAATCTCATTCTCTCTTCATCTCTCTCTCTCAAATCATTCGGCATTAAGCCATAATAATCCAAAGTTGTTCATTAAATCCACCAAGATCTTTGTCTCATCTTTACTACAAATCATTAGTAGTATCATCCCCTCGGATTCACTATAAACAAGCCCTAGCTAAGCCATCTAGGCAACGGCTTGATTTATACATAGGGTTTTCTTCATAATTTTGAGTAGATCTAAAACCACCTTGTTCACCTAGATCATTTGTGGTACTTTTAGGCAAGAAAGGTATACACTACTTGTTCTTTCATTTCTTCATGCATGCATCATCATACATCTATAAAAACAAGTAAGATAACATGTTAAAAATCAAGATTTGGTGAAGCTATGACCATTATAGGTCACGGCTTATTTATAAAAACCAAGTTCATGATTTAAAAACCTTATGATAAGGAACATATGATTGGTATGTTATGTTTTAAACATGATTTAGAAACTATATGAAACATTAGTAAATCAAAAAGTTGCATGAGTTACAAATCTAGTCCTATGGGACTATGGTTAAACCAATAGCCATAGATCTCATAAAATGGGTATGTGTAACATAAAAGTCTTGAAGACCATGGCCTTAAAGGTCACGACATATATGGTTAATATTTATGTGAATCATTTGTTAAGTTTAAATGTTGGAATATGAAATGATGCATGATAAAATGACTATTAAAAATCACAAATACAACTTATGTGTATAAATGTAGCCGTGGGTCACATAAGGTTTAAATAGATAAAATGTACATGCATGTTATTATAAACCATAGATCTAGTGGAAAAGGCTAACTTGAATATGTTAAACATAAAAAAGATTATTGGAACCTTGGGAAGAGGCAATATAGCCGTGAGCTATATGTGGTCTCTTTGGAAAAATAGTAACCTTGGAAACATACATGTAAACTTGATAATCATGATTGTATTTTAAATAATTACAAGACTTAGAAACTAGATATAGTGTTCATCTTGGAAGTACCAAGATCTAAAATATAGCTGTGAGCTATATAAGAATGTACATGGATTTATGTGTGATTTTTAGGTCTAGACATAGTTTAGATCTTATTATGAACTTGTGGTTTATTTTCTTAATGTGTACATAGTGAGATCTAATTTTGTAACACATATAAACTACATGCAACCCTAATATGAAACTTGATCTATCATAACATGCTATAACTAATGTAGGCCGTAAGTTATAAGCACCTATTAGGGCTTATGACTTACTTGTAACCTTATGACACACATAGATCTAATTTGGTATAACCCATAAAATGAATTTTTAAGATTATTCAGCTATTTAGATTGAAAAATAAATGGTGATAAGCTTAGTAATCTTATATTAATACACTAAGTAAAAATTTATATAAAAATGAAAAGTAGTGTTAATGGACTATTTAAACCCAAGAAAAATCAACCTAAAACTTAAATGGGCCTAATAAGCCCAGTTCATAAATTATAGTAATTTAAATGGACTTAAGATCACAATTAGGCCCACTTAACAAATTAAAGGACTTAAAAATGTATTTAGGCCCAATAAACAATTTAAAGACTCATTTAAATAAGTTAGTGGACATGAGATATATGTTAGCCCACTAAAATAGCCCATTAGATGCTAAGACCATTTAATGAGCCCATATAAAGCTTGAATGATAAAATAAATTTTTTTCTAAAATATAACTTATAAAAACTTATTGGATGAAAATGACAATTTATAAAACTTAAGGACTAAAAACCGTAACTTATGAAACTTGTTTTGATGAACTAGTAAACACAAGGACTGAAAATGTAAATATCCAAAAGTCTAAGGTTTAATAAATATTACCCGTGGCAAATTAAACCCTAGGGACCATTTTGGGAAGTTTCTAAAAGTTATTTTGTCATTTTATAACCCTAAGGACTATTCTTGTAAATTACCGAAACTTAAAGAAGCCCTAGGGGCTGTTTCTAAAAGTTATTTTTCCATAAGCCTAAACTTAAACAAGCCCTAGGTACCAAATGTGTAATAATCCGAAAGTTACTTGTTTAAAAATATGGAGGGACTAGTTTTGCCACATTCCGAAACATTAACTAGCCATAA
Source organism: Glebionis coronaria (assembly GCA_025667525.1). Classification (NCBI taxonomy): domain Eukaryota; kingdom Viridiplantae; phylum Streptophyta; class Magnoliopsida; order Asterales; family Asteraceae; genus Glebionis; species Glebionis coronaria. The sequence continues at coordinate 377,020,382 of CM046874.1, forward strand.
ACCCTAAAAGCTATTTTAATTATGATAAAACATAATTAATAGTCTAGATCAGGAGGATTAAGGTATAAGCGTATGTTTGTGTGTTAGAAATACGTTTTACGTATTTATGAAGGATCGGTCGCTCCAACGATAATTATGTAATGGGCTCGTGATCTATTTAATTATTGTATAGTCCATATAGCCCACATGTAGGGTGGGCTATATATATATCCCCTCCTAGCATGTTAGGAGGGGTTGTTGATTCCATTTCACAATTAATCATTTATTCATCTTTCACTTTCTCTCTCTAACTCTCTCCCTTCTCTCCTTTCTCTCTCTAATCCTTCATCTCATTCCTTCATTTCTTCATTAATTATCAATCAATCAACCATCTAAATCCACCAAATCCATGATATAGAATAGGCCATTAATTTCGTAGACCTTCAATTGGTATCAAGAGCCATGGTTAGTTTGGTTTATTCTTCTTTTATTTTGTTTGATTTTGGTGGGTTTTGATTTAATCATGCTTAAATTTTAAAAAGTTTGTATTTTTTATAAAAAGTTTGTGTTTTTATATGTTAAATCATATCAAATCTTCAAATCTACTTACTTTTTAGATAAAAAATCACAAATTTTTATATAAAAATCAAATTTTTCTTATATAAAACCTTAAAAAATTTGTGTTTATAAAAAAAGTTGGTGTTTTTTTTTATAAAAGTTTTTGTTTTTCTCTTTTTAATTTTGTGTTTTTATAAAAAGTTTGTATTTTTTTATTGTTTTTTATCACAAATTTAATAATCAATTTAGATAAAAAGTTGGTATGTTTTCTAAATTTTATCAATTTATATAAATTTTTATCAATTTTTATTTTTTTATTTTTTATTATTTTTAATCAGTTTTTTATTTAATTTTTTTTAATTAATTTTTTTTTAATCCGTTGTCTGTTATCAGTTATCAGTCTTTTTCGTTTATCCTTTTTTCGTTTATCCGTTTGTTTTTTTTTTGGTCAAGTTATCAGTTTTTCAGTTATCAGTTATAATTTTTGGATTTTTTTTTTAATTTTTTGGTCCAACTACCTATTCTGTTAAATCTTTTTGTCCTTTATGGTCCATTGTTACTGTCCAAATTTTGTCCAACAATACTAATTCGCAAGTTCCGTATCAAATTCAAATGTTCCGAATCAATATTTAAGTTCCGAATCAAGCAGAAAACTTCCGAATCAAGAACTTCCGGATCAAGCCAGAAGTTCCGGATCAAGAAGTTCCGGATCAAGAACTTCCGAACCAAGAACTTCCGGATCAAGCCAAAAGTTCCGGATCAAGAAGTTCCGGATCAAGAACTTCCGAACCAAGAACTTCCGGATCAAGAAAAAGTTCTGATTCGGAACTCTTCCGAATGAAGCTCTTTCAAACATAACGGACAAATTGGGCAAATCATCGTCTTTCAAAAAGACTCATTCCCTCGAAAAACCTTCTCAAAAACTCCCTCTCTCGACTCAACAGAACCCATCCTATTTGACTCACACTCTCACAACCACCTCATACACCTCTCGTCTCCTCACCCCGCCCATCAAACACTCCTACGGCTCACTGGACTCGACAAAAACACTCGACTCACTAACACACACAACCCTTAACTCGACAGACTCGACACCATCAAAGACTCCACTCAATCAAAACAAAACAACAAGCTTCACTCCCTCACAACTCTCGTATCAACCACCCACCCTACCCCTCGACCAAACCACTCTCACCCCGACTCGACCCTCCCACACCACGCAGAACCAAATACAACACAAAACCCTCCACACCAACCCGTCACTAACACTCTCACCCTCATCAAGATCCAACTCGAACTCACACAAAACCCATCAAAACAACAGCCTCCTACACCTCACCCTCGTCCCCATCAGACCCTCGTCCCCCCACCCAAACCAAACACCCTTCCTCTCGAACTTAATCAAACTCATATCTCCCATCCAACTCTAAACCCTCACCCTCATCAGAACCACCCTCGAAAACACAGACAACCCCACTCCCTCCCCCATATTTCTCTCGACACAGACAACCCCCAACACAACCAAACACATACCCTCAGAAAAAACTCCCATTTTCAACCAACAAGACTCGACCCTCACAACCTCTCGGACACACCTCTCACACCCACCTCAACACCAAAGACTCAAGAAGGACGCTACAGAAGAAGAGAGACTCAAAAACATTAAATTTTAAAGATAAGAAACCTACCCGAGACCCTTTGTTTACAAAAGATCTTGAAGCCTCTTCTTGTTCTCGAAGCTGTCATATTGACATCAAAAGGGGTGTGATATTATGATTGTGTGGTTTATTGATTGTCAGAAATTAGGTTTAGATTAGGAGTTATCAAAACAAAAGGGGGCGGAGGTTTTGACATGGAATCACCATTGTTGAGAATAGTTCTGTGAGAGAGAGAGAACAGAGATTTCATTTGTTTAGAGAGATTGACTTGGGCGGATATATCAAGACAGCTAGTGGGGCGGTGGAGTTATTCTTATTGGGCCACGTGTTGCCAGGCGGAGGAAACAAGGGGATTCATGGATCCATTTATTTTTAGCCACAATATATATTAGACGTTTCATTTACCATTTTGAAGTTTAGTTACGTAACAATTTTTTTTAAGTAAAGTTTATTTTTTTTAATATATCCGTTTTTTGTTAGAAAACATCTCCTATCCCGATTTAATTTCTTGTCTTTGAACGTTTTTTCTTTACCTTTATTTTTCTATTTTTTTTAGCTTCATTATTTTTATTTTTAAAATTAACTTTTTAGTAAAGGTTATTTTGTTTATTGAAAGTCGTAAAATATTTGACGGGTTAAAATAATTTTTGTGGCCGGATTTCAAGAAAAACGTGACGAGTCAAGTGTTCTTTACGGGTCTTTCGTTTTTTCACGAACTCTAAAATCCCAACAACGACAACATCCCCGTCATTCTTATTCAATATTTAATGGATTCGTTCGATTCGACATGTCAAAAGGGAGATTCGTATTTAATGCAAAACGAAGTTAAGAAAAGTGGCATCACCTCCTTTCAACTACTCCAATCTCATCTTGTCACTCTTTCGGGGATTCAAGGAGGGAGCGAATTTGTGACAATCTTTGGACAAGATCGTCATATATTCATCGACTCAATTTTTACCATCTTGCCCCAACTGGCAGAGCAACTCAACAATGAAACCTTTAATCACTCTGCATCGGCACTTGCTTATAAGGCTCTTGTGACACAACTCACGCCTTTCCTCTGATTCAATATCATCCAACCTGAAAGTTCAATGATTTGCCAATCGTTTCTTCGAGATACACATACCGAGCTTCGAGTTTTCCGTGATACGATTTTGAAACTCATGTCATCGGTCTCGTCTTCGATATATCAAAGATCACAACTTCAGCAAGTGTATGTTAATGGAGTGCAAGAATCAATGACGCAGATGCAAGAGGATAATGGTCATACGGTTGACAACTTGGAGCCTAACGATGGCACGAGCAAAGAATCAGGAGGACAACATGATGCCAGTGGCACGTCAGGGAATGTTCACGAGATTTCTCTTGATGACACCTTACCCATTTATGACGCAGAGCCTGCAAACATGGTACAATGTAATGTGGTTTATGATGTATATGCTGATGACATGCCGCATATTGAGCATTCTGAACCTAATTATGACAAACATGGGATGGACAAGAGTGATAGAAATACCACTTATGATTCATCCGATGTGAGTCATAATGGGGGAGAAAGTGTTCAAAATGCTACAGTTCATCATGATAAATGCTTTATAACTGCCTCGTTAACTGATTCTGATTCTAAGATTAAAGAGCTCGAAACGATCGTAGCTCGGCAATCAAAAGATCTTGAGGATGCCAAACTTGAATTTTCTAAGAAAACGGTCAAATTTGAAACATACTTTGAAAAACTTGAAAAATCAAACGTTGTTCTTGAAAGAAAATTGGATCAAACTGTTTTAGATTCTAAAGCTGAAAAGGATAATCTTTTGAAACAAATTCAACTGCTTGAATCTAAGTTGGCATCCCAAGATAACGTGCTCAAAGAGAATGAGAATTTAAAAGCCCAAGTACAGGAAAAGGTTTTTGCTATAGCTGCGTTGAAAAACGAGTTAAGGAAAAGTAAAGGACCTAGTGTGGACACTAAGCTTGAAAAACCATCAATCTTGGGGAAACCGCCTACAAATCAGTTCGTCAGACAACCGATTGTCAGACAACCTACTGCATTTAGATCCGAGCGACCACAATCCTCGAGACCGCGGTTTGCCTCCCAAGTTGATTTGGTTCATCTTTCTAGACCAGACACTCCAACAACTAGGCCCTATGTGATCACTCCAGCTTTAGCAAGACCTAATCATATGATTGCCTCTAGTTTCCCTAAAAATACCAAGACCACGTCTAGAACTAGTTCAAATGACGTTTGCCATGAATCTGATCTTAGGGAAGCTAAGCAAAAGACACATGTAAGAGATAGGAATTCCAAACCTAGTCAGATGCCTTCTAGTTTACCCAACACTGCTAACCGTAGCATGTCCAATCCTAGGAGCATCAATCAATCGTCTAGGGATTCTAGATCTTACTCGGACATTAAATATGCTACTTGTAAAACATGTAGAAAATGTGTCTTTACGGCAAATCATGATGCTCGTATCAAAAAATTGCTTAATGAGGTGAACTCCCGTGCTAGACTTAAATCCCAGTGGGTCGCTAAAATCAAACCCTTTGGTAAAATGTGGCGCCCCACTGGTAGAACTTTCACTATTGTAGGAAACGAGTGCCCTTTAACTAGGATAGTCTCCGATTCTACTAAGTCTACTAGGGAGGAAACTGATAAAGATGATACTTCACTTACGCCTAAACTTAAGGTTTTCTATAAAAGGAAACGTTTGCCAGCCAAGACTAGTGAATCATCTACTCAGGTCGCCTCTGAAACAAGTAAAGCCAACTGTAAACCCCCATGTGCTTCTATAATTGATATTGCTAACCCACGTCAAAGCATGCAAATTCCTAATGAGATTGCAGGTACCAAAGTTGATGTTCCAAAAGAACGAAGCGGTCCAATCGTTGTGTACCGTTCAACTAAGGACACTCTTAGAGTTTGGTTGCTGAAGAAGCAGATATCAGAGAAACAAATGTCTCAGGGGATTCATGGTTAAGCTGCAAACTAGGACTTACAGTCACATAACAGACTGTAACTCGATCTCCAAAGAAAGGAAAGTTCATCCCGATGATGACTTATCCTAAAAAACGAGAAATTCATTTTTCTCGGGCATGAGCTTATATCAAAAACATTCCATGTTTTTAAGCTCATGCACAATGGTTTATCATTAAATATCAGATGGTAACCCGTTCTTCAAATAAAGGAAAGTTTATCGCCGATGATAAACTTATCCTTACAACGAGAAATTAAATTTTCTCGGACACGAGCTTACATTAAAACCATTCAAAGGTTTTAAGCTCGTGTATAAGACTTACAGTTAAATGTCAGACTGTAACTCGAACTTAAAATAAAGGAAAGTTTATCTTTTATGATAACTTATCCTCTTAACGAGAAATTCACCTTTCTCGGTCATGAGCTTGTATTAAAACATTCGAAGTTTTAAGCTCAGAAAGGAAAAGTGTATCTTTTAAATAAGAGAACTTTTCCTCGTAACGAGAAATTAACCTTTCTCGGTCATGAGCTTTCCGTTAAAACAGTCAAAGTTTTCAAGCTCATGAACACGACTTCTAAGTAAATGTCAGCTTAGGACTCGTCCTTCAGATAAAAGGAAAGTTTATCGCCGATGGTAACTTATCCTTAACAACGGGAAGTTCACAACTTCTCGGACTTGAGCTCGCTTTTAAGATATTCAACATCTTAAGCTCAAGTAATTGTTTTTCAAAACTTTGAACACAATTTTTCGAGAATTTCTCAAAAGGTTTTTCTAAATCTTTCAAAATTGTGTGTTCAAAAAACGTTTTGATAAAACGAGCATGTCTTCTGGAATCGATAATATTTACGAACCTAGAAATGTCATTCAATAATGACACGGGGTTGTAAATAAAGTTCGAGCAGAAGTTCAAACTTTTAAAACATGCTCAAAATGGTTTGCTATTATTTCAGATAGCAACCCGCTTTTCATAATCAAGTCAAGCATTTCACCGGAAAGCTTTGACTCAACAACGGGAATTCATTTTCTCGGGAACGTGACGAGGAGACCAACATTCGTGAACAAGAACCATGTGAATCTTTCATATGATGTTCTCCATCATTCAGGTCCTACCTCGTAAACTATTAATCTTGTGAATTCATTATCATATATATGATCTTTGCACGTGATAAATACCTTACACTTGTGTTTAAAAGGTATTTATTTTACGTTTCAAGTACACCCTCATTAATTTGAGGGGGAGCTTGTTAATATCACGAAGATAATTGGATTTGCATTTTTCTTCCCAAATTTTCTTAAAATGTTATTAAATCAATTGATATTAAAAACATCGATTGGGTTAATATTTTTAATATGGGGGAGAAAATGTGATTTAATATGGGATATGATCAATCATAAATGGTTTGACTTAACGTGTTAGCTCATCCCGACATGTGCGAAATGTTTTCGAATATCGTAGCATATGTTAAGGGGGAGCAAAATGGATTTGCACTTCAAAATGGATTTCATGGTGACATACACTTACCTAAAACATCTCTATTCACGACGGTGACGATTGTGGTGACATAAGGATGGTAGGATAGGTTAAAGTCCAATGATTTCTCTAGAACCGGAGGAATCTTCCCAAGGACATTCCTAGATAGAATTAGAAGTCCTAGGAAAGATGGAGAAAGAATGTGAACGTAGCTGAATGCCGACCAAGTACTTAAGCTAGCACTGGAACAATCACAACAAGGTGCTAGTGATGACGTATTGGTAAGCATTGAAGGGGTTGAAGAATGAAAAAGAATTGTAAAGATAAAGGGTGTAAAGAAAGAAGCCCTCCTTACAACTTTAGGCAGAAACCGGGTCAATACATATGCTATTGAGATCATTTTTGTTAATGATTCTCGATATTGAAGAAAGACGTCATGGACCCAGTGATGCAATGCACAACCCTTCCCAGCTAACTCAAATATCTCTCAAAAGGTATTTGTTTTAATCACACGGAGATCAACACATTATCTATTGGTTTATTCACTCCGAATAGACTGATATTGAAAAGGTGGCACTCCTCTCCAGCCTCCGATCACTAAAATCCAAAATGCACGATCGAGTCTAGAGCCATTTGAGATCATCAAATATCTCATTAGGACACACTTTCATTATTCCTTGCTTCTTCACACACTGTGAAAAGTAAGAAAGATCTTAAGAGTCCTACGCAAAATCTTCATGATCTTGCCTGAACATCCGAGTAATACGAAAGTATTTACAATGAAGATGGAAATCCTTCTTGAGCGAATATCAAAAAGCTCATGGTAGGTGACTTGTGCGATTCTTTATGAATCAAACTTGTGATAACTGGAAAGCAACAGTGGTTTAATTCTTAATTGAACTTAAACTCGTTCCAGGCCTCTTCGCATTATCATATGATTTTGCCAGAACACTCAGAGTGACTCTTTATTGATCACAGTGACGAATGGAAATCCTTCTAGTGTTAATATCAAACAGCACTTGGTAGGTAACTTGCAAGATTCTATATGAATCAAGCTAGTGACAACTGGAAAGCAACGATGGTGCGGTTCTTAATTGAACTTCACTTGTTCCAGGAACATGAATTGACGGCTTCAAATCATGCGGATAATATTATCCAAATGATTCACTCTTTACGTTCGCAGTCAGCTTTGGACGGTCGAGTAAAGAGAACGGGTTTACCCGCGAAATCTTGTCAAGGAGGTTCTTTATTGAAACTACCTGCCACAAGTACGATATTTAATATCGTCCAACGGTCTTCACCGACCGGAGGTAAAATGCTACCGAATTAGAATGAAATGTTCAAGGCCATTTCATCCGTGTATATTGTTTTGTTGCTAACTGTCTTATGCAGCGTAACAAGAAGGTGGCATTGCGGTGTACAATCCAGAAGAAGTCGTCACCACATGCTTATCTTACACACAATTAGTACTTCAACAAATTCAAGAAAGCCTGAAGGTCAAGTCTTCCGCTGTATCAAACTCAGAAGCTTTCAAGAATTTAAAAGTATAAGTATGTGGAACATGTAGTCACAAAGAGGCAAATATCACAAGTGAAGAATGCACAAGGTCAAGGCAAGGAAACATGCTCAAGACTAAAGTCAAAGATCACATCAAGCATATTCACAAGAACAAGATCGAAGACTCAAGCATAGATGCTAGGTTTAAGATTTTGTAAAAAGATGTGACCTCCCTTAGGGGGAGATTGTTGAAAATACGTTTTTCCAATAAAGTCTCGGTCACATCTTAGTTAGCATAGATCACGAGTTATAGACTATTTAGAACTTTGTTTCTTGGAGCGACCTCCCTTAGGGGGAGATTGTTAGAAATACGTTTTACGTATTTATGAAGGATCGGTCGCTCCAACGATAATTATGTAATGGGCTCGTGATCTATTTAATTATTGTATAGTCCATATAGCCCACATGTAGGGTGGGCTATATATATATCCCCTCCTAGCATGTTAGGAGGGGTTGTTGATTCCATTTCACAATTAATCATTTATTCATCTTTCACTTTCTCTCTCTAACTCTCTCCCTTCTCTCCTTTCTCTCTCTAATCCTTCATCTCATTCCTTCATTTCTTCATTAATTATCAATCAATCAACCATCTAAATCCACCAAATCCATGATATAGAATAGGCCATTAATTTCGTAGACCTTCATTGTGATAAATAAATTATTTTATAAATATTAAATAATTTATGAAAACATTACAGTTAAATAAAATAATATTTTCTTTATGAAATATCTATTTATATTTGCTTTACAAAATAAATTATATAAACAAGATGAATATGTACTATTGAAACATATACTCATATATTTTTAAGAAATAAAATTATATGAACGCTAATTAAATTGAATGTTACTACATAAATATATTATAAGTAAAGCCCCTTATGTTTACTTAAATATAGAACTTGGTTATAAATTTAATTAGATACTATTGATACAAGTACTATAAACATGAATTAATATTTTTAAGTGAAACATTTTATTTTATGTTCACTTAAATATAAAACTTAATTGTAAGGTTGAATGAGTATTAATGCATGTATGCTAACTGATATTAATAGTTAAACAGTTCATGTTTCCTTACGAATGAAACTTATATAAATGAGTTTAAATGAATGTGATGCAACTTGAGCTACGGTTATTTAGATAAATACCATAGTATGAATAAACTGAATAAAATCCGTATAAGCATACATACATGTTCTTTGTACTATCTATTAAGACTGTACTATCTGATTAGGCATAACTTTGGTGTGAGCTTTAATTGGATATCCGTGTTAAACAAGCAATTTCCTACTCCCAGGTGAGTTTACAGCCCCATTTAAACTTTGATAAAACTTTCCCTTTTTTTGGGAAAGGAAAAAATGCAAACATATATTGAACACGTCTGGATTGCATAAACTGGATTATGATTGCTTACTATTGAAACTGTTAAATTGTTGTAAATCGCCCGAATGTTATAAATATATCTATTAGGGATTGACCATCCCCGTCTGGGTGAGTCATGCTCACTGTGCCTTGGCCGGGACAACAGGCGTATACCATGTTGGAACTGGAATAGGTGTCTTTTTGTAAGACACTACGTCCTCATCTGTTGAGGACTATGGAGTTAAGCTTCAGTTTCTAATAATAAACAAATGTTATTTACATTTTAGTAAGAATGCTTTGTGCATTATTACTTCTATGATTATTGTACGTCCAAACTAATTAATTGTAAATCTGTAAATTCACCAACTTTATGTTGACCCGTTAGTATGTTTTGCACAGGAATATGAAGTTAGTATGTGGTGTGTGCATGGCCTCAGCATCTTAGAAATCTGCATCATAGGACTCGTCAGGGGTTCTATTTGGGAAACAAAAACAATCACCTACGGTCTTGTTTAAAAACAATTTTTATTTATTTGTTTGAATAAACATGTAATCTGTTTTGACTAACTTTTATCTTATGCTCTATGGATTATATGCTATCGATCCACTCTTGTGACGTCTCCGGGGATATTTTCCGCATATCTTCACCCTACCCGGGGTGTCACATCATTTTTACGTTTAATTAGTTTAATTTCTTCGTCATTTAATTTTTAACTCTTTAATTTTAGTTTAATCTTTCCTTGCTTTATTTTTATTTAATTACTCAATGACGCCTTTCCTTTTAAGTAGTTTTAGATAACCAAACATTTCTTAAATTTCCACCAAGAACGACTGAGTCGCACTAGTTAACGGTAATCAATTCGAAAAGATCGGAACGAAATTATTTTATACATGGAAATTCCTTGTATTACCCATCATACTCATCTCATATTTCTTGGTCATTAATTTAGCAAAACGTTTACTAAGATTAACATTTGTTGACCCAAATATGATATCATCCACATAAATCTGCACAATGATGAAATCACTCTTATCCTTGAAGGTAAAGAGTGTTTTATTAATAGAACCCCTGACAAATTTGGTTTTCAGTTAAGAATTTAGAAAGAGTTTCATACCATGCTCTTGGAGCTTGTTTTAGCCCATACATGCCTTTGTGTAATCTGTACACATGATTGGGAAACTCGCTGTTCTCGAATCCTTCAGGTTGTTCAACATATACTTCCTCAGCCAAATCTCCATTGAGGAAGGCACTCTTAACATCCATCTGATACACAGTGAAGTTCATATAAGTAGCATAAGCAATGAATATTCTGATGGCTTCAAGTCTTGCTACAAGAGCAAATGTTTCATCATAATCAATTCCTTCAGTCTGTGTATACCCCTGTGCCACCAGCCTGGCCTTGTTTCTGATGATGTTTCCAATTTCATCCATCTTATTTCTATAGATCCATCTAGTGTCTGTGATGTTCTTACCAGGTGGAGCTGGCACTAGTGTCCATACCTTGTTCCTTTTGAACTGATTGATTTCTTCCTGCATAGCAGCTACCCACCCATCTTCTACAAGAGCCTCAGCTACTCTCTTAGGTTCAATTTGAGAGAGAAATTTAGCAAAGAGACATTCGTTGGCTGAGGCAGACTCTGAGTCATGAATTCGTTGTCTAGTAGTAACCCCAGCATTAGGTTCCCCAATAATGTTGACAAGAAGAATGTGTCGATCTCTTGACCACTTGGTTTGAGGAGTTGGGGAATCATGGACAGGGACAATTGTGGGTATAGCTGGTACTATTTGAGTTTCATCCTACTAACTAGGAGGGCTTTCTTCAAAGATGACTTTAGTGTATGAGTCTACTTCAGTTATATCAAGAGGTACAAGTTCATTATCAGCAGGAGATTCTTCAAGGGTTTGAAGAATTGGTGAGTCATCAATAGCAGTTGAGGAAGAAGGACTACAAGAAGGTTGTGGTTCTTCTTCATCAGGCTCCTGAGAGGCAGGAACTTCAATGTTGTATGTAGACAGAGGGTCAAAAGCAGGAACATAAGGAGTGAGAGTGTTGGAGTGATGATGGTGATGACAGGCAGGTCTTGGTTCTAAGAATTCATCACTTGGGAATGACACATTTTCATTAAAATCAATATCATCACCCTCTCTTCCAGTTCTCTGTATGACATCATCATCTTCATTGAATCTTACATGAAAGGTTTCTTCTACTTATTGTCTTCTGATGTTGAATACTCTAAAGGCTTTCGCTATTGGAGAGTATCCCAAGAAAAAACCATCATCAGCTTTCTCATTAAATTTTCCAAGTTTATCCCTGTAGTTATAAATGAACACAGGCCATCCAAAAACATAAAAATAGCTGACATCTGGAGCTCTTTTTCTGAAAACTTTATAGGAAGTTTTACCATGTCTTTTGACAATGATTGAACTATTTTGGGTATAGCAGGCAGTCTGAACAGCTTCTCCCCAAAATTGCTTTGGTAAAGTTGCACCATTCAACATAGTTCTGGCTGCTTCAATCAAAGTCATGTTTCTTCTTTCAGCCACACCATTTTGTTCAGGGGTGCCAAACGAAGAGAAGTTTTGTGATATTCCCTTTTCATCACAAAAAGTTTAATGTTGATGATTCTTGAATTCAGTACCATTATCACTTCTTAGAGCTTTGACTCTAACATCATTCATATTTTCAGCCTATCTGATGAAGGACATGATGGTATCAGCTGCATCACTTTTCCTTCTAAGGAAGAAAACCCATGTATACCTTGAAAACTCATTAACTATGACCAAGGTGTATTTGTTGTGATTAATGGTCTGAGGTTTGACAGGCCCAGACAAATCCATGTAAAGGAGATGTAAGCACTTGTCAATGGAAAATGAGTGCCTGGTCTTGAAAGAAGACCTGTGATGCTTTCCCTTGACACAAGAAGAACAAGTCTTGTCTTTAGAGGCTTTAGCTAGAAAACAATTTGAGCTGTCTTCAGAACAAACAACCGTGTTGATGACATAAACATCTCTCCTTCTTGGTGCAACAAGCACTACATCATTGTTCTTGTTGAATATGGTTCCCTGAGTCTTAGTAAACAAAACCTTGTAGACAGCATCACACAATTGGCTGATGCTAATGAGATTGTGTTTAAGACCACTCACATATGCAACCCTTGTAAAAGTTATCCCATTGTAGTTCACTGAGCCATATCCCTCTGTGTCTCCTAAAGAATTATCCTCAAACACCACTTTAGGACCTGGCTCCCTTGAGTATCTGTGTAGGTATTGTTGAATCCCTTTCATGTGCCTAGAACAGCCACTGTCTAGATACAATACCGATTCCTTAAGATGTTTCTGCACAGATACATAGAAACAAGTTAGTTCCTATGGTGAACCCACTTTCCAGTGGGTTCCCTGAATTGCTGATTAGCAACTCTTGAGTTCCTGTAGAACTTTTGGCGATGGGAAGGACAATTAGTTGTCTCATGGGTGAAACTTCCACAAATATCACAACCTGGGAAGTCACCACACTCATCTGAGTGATGGTCTGTTAATACACAGAATTTATAGGGAGGATAAGGTCTGTAGTTCCCTAGTTGTCTCTTAGAACCCTGTTGTCTTTCCCTAAAAGGTGTCTGAGCTCACTTAACTGCCATTTGTCTATGATGGTCTAAGGTCATGTGATGAGAGTTTTTACAGATATTGCAATAAGGTTTGACTAACCTTTCCCCCTTGGGTTCACCTAAAACAGACTTAGGTTCACGAGAAGTAGAGCATTCAGCGGAAGGCTTAATGTGTTGCTTTAAGAGTTCTACTTCTTTCATCAACGACCAAAGGCGTTCTTCAGTAGAGGATTCAACTTTGTTCACAGATTTTGTTGAGAAAGGCTTAAATGCAACTTGCTTAACAGATTGTTTAGCATGTACAAAAAATATTTTAGCTGGAGGTTTCTCAACATCTGTTTTAAGTTCACCTTTAACTCCTCTAGAGGAACTGCTGGGTTCAACTCCTGAGAGTTTGGGTAAAGGTGGTAATTCAGCCACATCTTCAGAGACAGGGTCATCAGTCAAAATGGGATCTGACATATGAATAGTCTCTATAGATTTAAAAACAATCTCTTTGGGTTTGGTGAGAATTTTCAGCTTATTTTTCTTAGCAGATACATCCCTTTTAATATCAGCAGGCAGTTCATCATTAAGCAATTGATCTATAGTGAACCTACTACACAACCATTTTTCAATAACCTTGTTTAATTCAGATACTTGATCATTTAAGGCAATATTTTTCAAGGTTAACCTACTGACTTCATTTTGAAGGGATATTTTTTCTAAATTAACCCGTTTGAGAGATTTACATTCAGATTTAGCATTCAACAGTTCATTTTTAATAGAGTGAAACTTATCAAGCAGGTTCTTTCTTTGTTCCTCAACAAAGTGCAAATCAACAATGGTGTAATCAAAGACATGTTTGCGTTCATCACTATCAGACATAGATAAAAGCCTGTGTACCTTTTTCATTGTGATGTCAACCCATTGTCCTGACCTTGTATCACCTTTCCCAATAGCTGGTTCATCCTCAGCTATAGCCATGAAAGCCCTGACTCTAGTAATATCTTCCTCATCTGAAGTCAACGGCTCATCATTCCAATCATATGCTTCAGCTACCAACCCTTTCTCTGTCTTTTTATCACCTCCTTTCTTCTTAGACAGAGCTTTAAGCTTCAAATTCATATGTTCTAACTCAGCTTTAAGCGCCTTTTACTTGTTCTTGTAATCCTTCTTCTCATTGTCTGATGAGTTGAATTGGTGAGATGAGTTGTTATGTTGTGATTTGAACTTGTAAGGTTTGGTGGAAGATGATGGATAGGAAGGTGAGGATGTCTTGGTGGAAGGACAGTATTTTTGGAAGTGTCCAAGCTTTCCACAGGCAAAGCAAGTTTCTTTTGATCTGTCGGTTTGTTTACTAGCTGATCATATTCTCCCTAATCTTTTGAAGAATATTCTTTTATTGGCTAGCAAGGTTCTTTCATGAAACTCAGCATTAAGGTCTATCAAGAACTCTTGGCTGCTGCGCGCGTCTTCTTCAACATCAGAGTCGCTGTCATGAGGATGTGGGGTAGAGATCAAGGCTTTGGAAGTTGCTCCTTAAACTACAAATCTTACTGTCTCTGATTTGTATATAGTATCGATCGGCCCTTCTTCATAATTGTACTTTCCATAAAGCTGAGCTAAGGTGTCATTCTTGATTAAGTTATTGGCTCTCTGAGTCTGATTCATACTCAGCCATTTTCTTGGAAGGCTGTTGACAAATGTGGCATTAATCTTAGCTTGACCAATGGTGACATCATTCATAGCAAGGTTATTGAGAAGAATCTTCAGCCTTGTATAGGTTTGTTGAACCTTTTCACCTTCAAGTGCCTTGAAAGCATTGAACTGAAGTCTGAGTGCCTGAATCTTGGTTTCTCTTGTTTAAGAGGGTCCTTCATGGCCAAGGATGAGGTTTGTCCACATTTGTTTGGCTGTGGGACACTGAATGACAGACTTCTTGGGTCAAAAAGTTGATGTGGCAGAAACTCAAAAACGAAGAAAACATGAAGACATTTGTCTAACCGTTGTCAAGAGCAAATCTAGCGTTGACAAGAGCAAATCGGAGGTTGATGGCTCAAGCATTGTCATGTACAATCCAAGCATTGTCATGTACAAACTAAGTTGTTGGGAATAATTTATAGCCAATCTACTTGAGCGCTGACAAGAGTAAAACAAGCGTTGACAGGATCAAAAAAAACGCTGACAGCTCAAGCGTTGACAAGATAAAGTCAAGCGTTGATACATTGAAGACAAGCACTGATGGGAAGATATACTCTACGTGTTTATTGTATTCTAGATTACTTCTAGTAAAGATAGGAACAACAATGTATTTTCTATATTTATCTTTACCTAGAATAGCTGATACGTAGATTATTGTACAAGGCTTCTTATGTCTATAAAAGAAGACCTTTAGGTTAATGTTCAATATAAGTTTTCATACGTAAACTAATTTCATTGTAAGCAAGTTTGATATCATTAATCAAAGTGAAAGTTTGTTTATATCATTGTGTTCTTGTTTAAGTGTTAATTCCGCATAACACTTAGATTGTCATAAACATATACAAAGGTTTCTCTAAGTGTATTACTTGATCTAATCTCGTATACATAAAGCTAAATCGATCTAAGTTTAGGATCAACAAGTGGTATCAGAGCTTGTTGAGTAACTTTTGATCTTAAAGAACACCAGAACCCTAAAATCACCAAAACCCTAATTTTCGCAAAAACCCTAAAAACATCATGTCAACTCTAGAAGTACCCACCTCCTCCTCCTCACCTTTACCAAATCTCAAGATTCCCATGCTTGATGCAACCAACTTTGAATTGTGGAAATTCAACTTTGAGCAATATCTGGGGATCTATGACTACACTCTCTGGGAGATAATTGAATACGGAAACACATTCAATAAAGCCCAAAAGATTGCTAATGCTATTGCTGGAAGAGCAGCTGTTGCTGGATGTTCAGAAGCGGATAAAAAAGAAAAGCCAGAGGATGGTAGAGTTGTGTCTGCTGAAGACATAGCAAAGAGAAGGGTTGATATGAAAACCCTAAACATCCTGAAACTATCTTTGGGACAAGAGAACCAGCACAAATACCGAGGTTATGACTCTGCAAAAGACCTTTGGGCAGCTCTTGAAGTTGCCTATGGTGGCAATGATGATACTAGAGAAGAAAAGAAGAAGCAACTCATGCATGAGTATGCTATTTTCAAAGCTCAACCTAATGAGAAGCTTAGCAGTGTGAGAAGCAGACTGCTTGACATTACAAGCAAGCTGTCCTTCATGGGGACACAACTTGGTGATGTTGACATCAATGCCACTTTTCTTAAGAGTCTTGGTGATGCGTGGAAAATTGAGGCAAGATCTATACTTGCCAACAACACTCACAAAAGCTCTACTTTTGATGATATCTACAACAAACTGAGGCTCTTGGAGAATGAAACTCTTTTGGAGCATGGAAGCAAGCCTACCAATAGCAATATGGCCTTCTTCTCTCATAGTGAAGGTCAATTCAATCAGAAGGATTCTTACATACACCCAGTTACTGGATCATCATGTGTCAACGCTGGAACATGTCCTATCAACGTCTCCTATTCAGACGCTGACACATACAAAAGTGACTCATCAAGAGTTAAACCTGCTGGTTTCGATCTGGATACTGTGTGTGCTTATATTGCTTCTTTGCCCAATGGTTCAGTAATTACATATGAGGACCTTGAGCAGATAAGTGATGAGCACTTGGAAGAGATGGACATTAAGTGGAACATGGCTCTTGCTAGTATAAGAGCAAACAGGTGGAACAGAAGGTTTAAGAAGAAGATGACCTTCAATGCAAAAGACACAGCTGGATTCGATAAATCCAAAGTTGAGTGCTACATCTGTCATCGTATGGGGAACTTCATGAGGGAATGCAGATCTCCTAGAAGATCTGATGCTGGTAAACCCTAAAGTCAAATTGTTAAGGCTCAGGATCCTAAAGCCATGGTTGCAGTTCCAGGAATTGATGGTATGGGATGGGATTGGAGCTATCTGGGTAAGGATATGGAAGAGGATAAAGCTTTGGTTCCTGAAATTGAAGAAGAAGAGCATGTTGAATATGCTCTCATGACACACTCCTCCTCTTCATCTGATAATGAGGTATACGATGATGCTTTTTGTAGTAAAGGTTGTAGGTTAAATACTGAGAGACTTAACAAAGAGGTGTTAAGATTATTAGATGATATGAGTACTGAAAGATGCAAACTGTCTAATTACCAACTAACTCTCACTGAAACTGAGAAGACAGTTTCTGAATACAAGAAAATGGAATTTGACTTAAAAGATAAAATAAATATCTTAAAACATGAGTTAAATGCTAGTATGGATATTAGAAACATCATGGAAAGGGTTAATGGTGAGTTACAGGCTAAGTTAGATGAGGCCATTAAGAATAAAGATAATGTTGGCCTTAAAATTCAAAGATTTGATAGAGCCACACAAACCCTAGGAGAATGTGTGAATAAACAAAGGGATCCTAAGGATATGACTGGGATTGGGATGAAAGATTACTTTGTGGTTCCACCACCAGCTGGTGACTTCTATGGTGTCCAACAAAAGGACCTATCTTGGACTGGTTTTCTAGAACTCCAAGAGGAGGAATTCATTCCTCCACCAAGAGTTGTCACCCTAGTTGAAGAGTATCATTAAAAGTTGACTGACCTGAATGAATGGAAGAAATCTAACCCTACCTTATTTGTTAAGGGTGGCTTGCTATGTGAAAGTCCTAATGAGTCAACCCCCATTAAGGTTACAAAACCAATCACTGGTAAAGATGTTGACCTAGGCTCAAACACTGTTAGAAAACCTAGCATTAAGTATGCAGAGATGTATAGGAATACTAGGTCACCTAAGAGCCAAGTTAGCAATGATGGAACAGGTTTCTTCTCTTCTAGACCTAGGGTTGTGTCTAGAAAAGCCTGTTACACTTGTGGTAGCTTTTCACATTTAGCATATAAGTGTGTCAACGCTCCCAAATTCAGCGCTGACAGGAACAAATTCAGCGCTGACAGGAACAAAGTCAACGTTGTTAGAAAGTCAAACGTTGTCAGACCCAACCCTTGTGTGCAGCAAAGTCCACAAGTTGTTAGACCTGCCCCATTCTTCACTAGAGGGTCTAACACTCATGGACAAAGACCATTTCAAAAGACAAACACTTGGTCGAATAGGCAACGGGTTTCTGTAGCAAACCCTAGGTTCAACGCTGACAAGGGTAATTTCAGCGTTGACAAGACCAATTCCAACGCTGAAAGAAACGTGTCCAGACCTAAATATTTGCAACCACAGGGTAAGGGTCTAAAGCTTCTTCAAGCTTGACATGGAGACCAAAGAAACATCAA
Source organism: Glebionis coronaria (assembly GCA_025667525.1). Classification (NCBI taxonomy): domain Eukaryota; kingdom Viridiplantae; phylum Streptophyta; class Magnoliopsida; order Asterales; family Asteraceae; genus Glebionis; species Glebionis coronaria. Next base: position 377,038,887 of record CM046874.1, read on the forward strand.
AACCATAATGATAATGGGATTTCAATGACCTGCAACAGATTTAATTACATTTCAAAGGTCATTACAAAACCTATTGGGGTTAACTGGGTATTTCATCCTAAGAAGGATGAAAATGGGGTTGTTGTGAGAACTAAGTCTGTTCTTATTGAACAACCAGATGAATCCAAGTCTTCCAAGGCTTGGGTTCCCAAAGAAAACTAACTTGTTTTCTTTATGTGCAGGGCATTCAAAAACAGGTCAATGATTATGGATATTGGGACAGTGGATGCTCAAGGCACATGACATGGAAGGAAGATTATCTTACTAACTTCACTCCCATTAACGATGGTGATAAGGTTTACTTTGGAGGCAGATATGGTACTATCACAGGCAAAGGAACACTTCTCACCAAAAACTTGCGTTTTGAGAACGTATTTCTGGTAAAAGAACTTGATTACAATCTTTTTAGTGTATCACAAGTTTGTGATAACAAAAATAAAGTTCTGTTTACTGATACTGAATGTTTGGTGTTAAGCAAGGATTATAAGATCCCTGATGAGAAATATATTGAATATAGAACACCTAGGCATAAAGACATATACAATGTGAATCTGAATGGGATTAGAATGAATAATAATATGTCTTGTTTTTATGCTAAAGCTTCAGTAGATGAGAGTAATTTATGGCACAGGAGACTAGGGCACATAAATTTTAAGAATATAAACAGGCTTGTGAGACTTGGCTTGGTTGATGGTTTGCCTGAGAAGGCCTTCCACAATGACCACTCTTGTGTTGCATGCCTTAAAGGCAAGCAGCACAAGGTCTCATTCAAGTCCAAACAGGTGCACTCTAGTACTAGACCTCTTCATTTGCTTCATATGGACCTCTTTGGTCCAACCAATATAGAAAGTTTGAATGGTAAGTCATATTGCTTTGTTATCACGTATGACTTTTCTAGGTTTACTTGGACATTCTTTCTAGCTATAAAGAGTGACATAGCTGATATTTTAATTGATTTTATCACTCAGATTGAGAAGAAGTCTGGCAATGAAGTTAAAATGCTTAGGAGTGATAATGGTGGTGAATTTAGGAATAAAAAGTTAGATGATTTCTGTGCCAGGAAAGGAATTACTTGGCAATTTATTGTTGCCAGAACCCCACAGCAAAATGGGGTTGCTGAGAGGAAAAATAGAACCCTAATTGAAGCAGCCAGAACCATGTTGGTTGATGCTCATTTTCCTATAGCCTTTTGGGCTGAGGCTGTTAATACAGCTTGCTATGTTCAAAATAGAGCATTGGTCAACAAAATTCAGAACAAAACACCTTATGAGTTACTTTGGGGTAGAAAACCTAATATTGGTTTTCTTAGACCTTTTGGTTGTCATGTAGTAGTTTTAGATACCAGTGATGCCTTAGGTAAATTTAGTGCAAAAGGTGATGAAGGCTACTTCATGGGGTATTCAGTGCAAAGCAAGGGATATAGGGTTTATCTTAAAGAAGAAAAACGTATTCTTGAAAGAGTACATGTTAGGTTTTTAGAGAATAAACCTAGTGATCCTGAAAGTGGTCCAAATTGGTTGTTTGACTTGGAACCTTTATCTAGAACTTTAAATTATATGCCTGTCACTAATCCAGACATTGTGAAGGTAACTTCAAATGTTGTGGAAGAACAAGTTGTTGAGGTTTCAGGTACACAGGTTCATGAAAAGGTTGGATCACAAGCAGAGAAGTCATCTCCTATCCAAGAATATGTTACAATCCCATTTGGACAGATGCTTTTGCTGCTGCTGCTGCTGGTAAAGATAATGGTGGTCCCCAAGTACCACCAGATACAAACATGCATGGTCCTTCAGGCGCTGACAAAGGCAAATCTAGCGCTGACAAGACCAATTCAGACGTTGATGGCTTAGACGTTGACAACAACAGTTCAAGCGTTGCTAGCCCAAGCGCTGACAACCAAGATTCAGGCGTTGACAACACTTTTGCACATCTTTTCTCTTACACTTTTGAACAAGGTGAACCTTCCAATTTATATGAAGAAGTTCATCCCCATGTAGATGAAAGAGAGTCTGATGAAGAAGATATTGGCAACATGGAGAATGAGGTTGAGGACACCAGACTTTTTGAAGGAGGAGTTCTCACTTCTACTATGAAGAATCACCCCACTTCTCAAATCATTGGTGATATTATGACTCCTGTTAGGACTAAAAGATCTCATCAAGGTCTTGGTGGATTTATTGCCAATATACACAAGAAGGTTGATACCCCTCTTGTGCAAGCATGTTTGTTTGCCTGTTTTCTGTCACAACAGGAACCCAAGAAAATATTTGATGCTCTCAAAGAACCAAGTTGGGTGGAAGCAATGCCGGATGAGCTTCACCAATTTGCAATTCAGGATGTTTGGGAGTTGGTTGATTGTCCCAGATATCTCAGACCTATAGGGACAAGATGGGTTCTAAGAAACAAGAGAGATGAAAGAGGTATTGTGGTCAGAAACAAGGCAAGATTAGTGGCTCAGGGATATACACAAGAGGAGGGGATAGACTATGAGGAAGTCTTTGCACCAGTTGCAAGGATTGAAGCTATTAGGATCTTTTTAGCCTGTGCATCCTGTATGGGCTTCACTGTCTATCAAATGGATGTCAAGAGTGCCTTCCTCTATGGAACAATTGTTGAGGAGGTATATGTGATGCAGCCTCCTGGTTTTGAGGATCCAGAGAATCTAGACAAGGTGTATATAGTCAAGAAAGCTATGTATAGACTTCATCAAGCCCCTAGAGCATGGTATGATACTTTATCTACTTATTTGGTGGACAATGGATTCAAGAGGGGCACCATAGATCAGACACTATTTACAAAGCAGAAAGGTAAGGATGTGTTGCTTGTTTAGGTCTATGTTGATGACATCATTTTTGGGTCTACTGATCCAAAGATGAGTGAGGATTTCTCCAAGTTGATGACAGACAAATTCAAGATGAGTGCTATGGGGAGATGAACTTCTTTCTTGGTTTACAAGTTCAGCAGAAAGAAGATGGTATCTTCATTTCCCAGGATAAGTATGTGGCAAAGATCTTGAAGAAGTTTGGATTTTCTCCACATGAAAAGAGGGCTACTACTCCTATGGATAGAGAACACCCTTGGGGAAAGATTGGAGATGGGAAAGATGTTGATGTCAGGCACTATAGATCCATGATTGGATCATTGATGTACCTTACAGCCTCCAGACCTGACATCATGTTTGTTGTGTGTGCTTGTGCACGCCATCAAGTGAATCCCAAAGAATGTCACATTTATGCTGTGAAGAGGATCTTTAGGTACCTAAGATGCTATCCTAGTCTTGGTTTGTGGTACCCAAAGGATTCACCATTGGAACTGATTGCATATTCAGACAGTGACTATGGAGGTGATAAGTTTGATAGAAAATCCACAACTGGTGGATGTCAGTTTCTTGGGAGCAGGTTGATATCTTGGCAATGCAAGAAACAAATAGTGTTGGCTAATTCTACAACTGAAGCTGAGTATGTGGCTGCAGCTGCTTGTTGTGGACAAGTTTTATGGATTCAGAACCAGCTGTTGGACTATGGGTATAATTTCATGCATACCAATATATTTGTTGACAATAACAGCACTTTATGCATAATTAACAATCATGTACATCATTCTAAAACTAAACACATAGAAACTAGACACCATTTTATAAGAGATTGTTTTGAAAAGGGTTTAATACAACCAGATAGGGTTGACACTGAGGAGAATGTGTCAGATTTACTAACTAAACCTTTTGATGCTGGGAGGTTTCAATACTTGGTAACAAGTATTGGAATGATCAATCTCACATAATATGTGTTTAGGAGTCTTTTTGTAAAAGTATGTACAGGATAATGCATTGTTATTGGTCTTTTGATAATTTAGATTTTCCACCATATTTTTCTAACACTGATAAAGGTTGCTTGAACGCTGATAAGTGTTTTTGTAACGTTGTCAGCAATATATTTGTCTAACGCTGACAAAGCTTCCCTCAACACTGTCATGTTTTATCGGGGCGTTGTCAGCAATAATGTTAGTTTTGTGGTTTTCAATCTAAATGTGCAGGTGGTGTTAGCCTTATACCATTGGATACAGAGTTGCTTATGGATCATTGGAGAAGCATTTGAGCATGTTTTTGTTTGTGGATGATGGTTGGAATTTTTAATTCCTATATTGACATAAATTTTTTATTCATGCATATTTTTAGCAACTTATGTATCATAGTTTAAGGGGAGGTTTTAGGAACCTTTAGGATGATTGGGTATCCATATGATACTTTTATCACAATTCTAGATTGTGTCCACAGGTGAGTATGAGTTAGTTTTACTAAATCATGAGGCACTGTAGCATGCAAAGTTGATATACTATGCATGCTGCCAAGACATTTTTGTCCTAGAATTGGTTGTGGTCTGTTGGGAGACTTGGGACTGATTTTGTTATGGGATTTACCTGGGAGTAACAAGGAATTTTATAAGGTAACTTAGTTGTTAAGAGTTTTGGTTAGCAAGGGACACTAGAGGACTGTTATGTCTATCTTGCATAAGCAAGTGTGCATAACTGGACAATGCTTGCCGCCCTATAATGATTATCAACTTTTTTGGTTATCTTCTCTAGGATAAATTACTTTGTTAAGGTCATTTTTCATTTTTAAACATTTTTATTTTGGACGCTGACAAGTATTTTTCCAAGCGTTGTTGTGACCAATTTCGACGCTGACATGGCTATGGCAAACGTTGACAAGAATATAGCCGTTGGGCGTTGATAGGTTATTTTTGACCGTTGACACTCAATGGGACCTACCCAGTTGTTACTTTTTGACATATTTTTAGGCCGTAATTTTGGGAGTTGATAACTTTCATTTAATGCATGAGATAAACTTATTATTTTTCAATATTTTCATGATTAAATTTTGAAAATACTTGCCTATTTTTGGGCCAATCACATGCATATTCTTCTCCTATATATTTGGCTCTTATTTTTAAACAGGGTACCTATTATTCTTGTCTAACACAATTTTCTCTTATCAACTTCATCTTCATCAATCATTTTTAACAGCTTTCAACAATGGCACCAAAGTTTAAACCATCAGATTTGGAATTGGGGTTCAGAAGCCAACACAACATGATCGCGTATCTTGAAGCTGATGATACTCTGTTTCCCCAATACACACAAATGGTGGCGTATTTGAACGCATCTCCTATTAGGTATGCTCTTTCTCATGCACCACTCATTCCTGTCACACATATTAAACAGTTTTGGAACACTGTTAGTTCCTCAACAGTTAATAGAGTGACTACATTATCTTCTATTGTTCATGGGAGAACTTGGGTGGTTACTGAAGCTTTGGTACGCCAAGCTTTGCATCTTGATGATGCTGATGGTATAACCACCCTTCCCATTAGTGAAATAGAACAAGGACTAAGGGCTTTGGGTTATCCTTTTCCTGATGAAGGAACTTTAAATAAATATCATAAACAGGAGTTTCCCCCAGCCTGGATGTACCTAATACATGTCCTCCTACAATGTTTGAGTCCCAAGTGTACTGCACACAATGAGATCAATAGATCTATTGCCAGTGCTATTGTGTGTATTGCTACTGGGCAAAAAATTAATTATTCTACAATGATTTTTGAGGGCATGTGTAAAAATAAAGGGAACAAAATGACTTTAGCTTATCCCAGATTTTTACAAATGGTTTTTGATGTCCAAGGATACTACACAAGGGATCATAATGATTTTTATGAGATCCCTGTGCAAAAGAAAGCGATTTTTATGAAGATGAACTCACCCCCACATCGTGACCTACCCTTAACTCAAGCTATGCTTGCTGTCATTGCAGCAGCACAACCCCACCCAGACCTCCAACCCTAAATTGACCCAATCCCTGAACCTTTACCTTCACCCCAACATATGCAAATTGACCGAGAACCCTTTGACGCTGACACGTTAAATGTTGGCGTTGATGTGCCTATTTCAAACGTTGACACACAACCTTCACAGACCCAAACACCCCTTAACCAACCCACATCCACCCAATCCACATCATCATCTCCACCAACACAATATAGGTTACAAAAACGCCAAAGGACTACTGGAGTGTTCTCCTTTGGTGGTCCTAGCCATGTAGTAGAGAGAACCACCACCACAAGTGTGGCTGGTGTTATGGATGAGGCTGGGACTATTGGTTATGGCTTAGATGCTGGCCAAGACAGTCCTAACATCCTTAAGACCTCATCCATGCCCAATGAATCTGACTTGGGAGGTCAAATACCCATTTTAGAAGAGGGCAGATTGGAACCAATGACTTTGATGGAATTGACGGCAGTTTGCATGAGCTTGCAAAAGCAAAATGCAGACTTGGTACAAGATGTCAGCACACAAGGCCTTGCACTCAAGCAATTGAGGGAGAGGATTGTTATTTTGGAGACTGCTAGTGCAAGGAGAGGGATGGAGGAATCTTCCAAAGGGGAGGATGACCAAATACATGTGAGTGATAAGGGTAGCCATGATGGTCAATCTTTGGATGTTGCTGATGCCCTAACAAGTTTGAAGAAACAGACAGGTTTTGATACGTCTCTAGTCTCTCCTACAAACTTAAATTTATCATTTACAGCCATGTTGGAGGAAATTGCAAAAGGCGCTGAGGTAGGAAATTTGAGCGTTGACAAGGGGAATTTGAACGCTGACATGAGTATCTTGGGCGCTGATAAAGCAGAATTGGGCGTTGACAGACCTGCAAATGAGGGAGATGTATCCCAGTCATCATCCATCATTAAAGAGGTTTCTTCACAGGTATCACCATCTACCTTACCAACAATTGATCCATTAGATAAGGGTAAGGGTATTATGGTAGAAGAGGTTGTTCCAAAGAATGCAGCTCAAATTGAATTTGATAGAAAGTTGGCTGCACAAATTGTGGAACAAGAAAGAAAGGAGGTGAGAGAGTCACCATTTGTTGTCACTTCAGAAGAGCAAGAAGGAAGTGATGAAGCTAGCTCAGACTCAAGTGTTATGATCATAGAACAGCCAGAAAGACTTGAGTATGGAGATGAGTTGGCCAAGGAGAATTTGAGAGAGTTGAAATTGCAGGTTGATTTTGATATGCCAGAGGTGGTTCAAATGTATCATGCTTGGGAAGAAAGATGTATGGAGAATCCACACTTGACCATTTCAGATCAGATATGGGGTTTGGAGATTCTTCTTAGAGTTCAAAAGGATTGCAAGGTCATTTTGAAACACAAAGCAAGCAATGTTCTCTCAGAGTTGAAAAGGGATAGAAGGGAGTTGTACTGCATGTTGCTCAGGTGTCATGGAACAGGGTGGACTTATCAGAAATTGAAGGCATTGACATTTGATGAGTTGGAATGTAGAGCTTATCCCATTTGGGTTTGAGTGCAGGAAGCAAACACTCTAAGACTTCTTTCTGATGAAAAAAAAGAAGAACTTGCGGAGGAAATGGAGCTCAAGAAGGCAATGTTTGTACAAGTGTAACCACTTGATTCCAGAAACCCAATTGTGAGCTATGAAGAAGATGAATGTGGGTTTTGGAAGATTGGAAGGTATGGAAAAGAGGTTCACACTTTTACCACCCTTATATCTTTGTTTGCAAGTTTTGACAGAGAAGACTTGGTAGACCTATGGAGGTTGTTAGAGGCCAAGTATGAGGCTGAAGTACCAACTTCAGCCAATGGAATAAAATTGTGGTCCACATTCAAGAGAATGTGTGGACCAAAAGATGAGGATCCTGCTATTTGGAAGGTTCTTGAAGATGATCTCAGTGGTCTTTAATGGAGATTGTATTCAGCTGCTGGTGTTTATTATTTGAGTTCTGCAAAGTTTGTTGAGTATCTACTTGTGGATGGTCAGTATTTCATGTCCAAGGATATCTTGGAGAAGATGAAGAACACTCAGCTGGAAATTGATTATTCAAGTGACGTGGCAAAAGACTTGATCAGATTTATTTATTACCAATATAAGAAGGTTTGTAAGATTCCTCCTAGTTCTTAATGTTTATTCAGAAACTCGATCACTGGAGTAGATATCAAGTTTAGGGGAGGATTGTTGGGAATAAATTATAGCCAATCTACTTGAGCGCTGACAAGAGTAAAACAAGCGTTGACAGGAGCAAAACAAACGCTGACAGCTCAAGCGTTGACAAGATAAAGTCAAGCGTTGATACATTGAAGACAAGCACTGATGGGAAGATATACTCTACGCGTTTATTGTATTCTAGATTACTTCTAGTAAAGATAGGAACAACAATGTATTTTCTATATTTATCTTTACCTAGAATAGCTGATACGTAGATTATTGTACAAGGCTTCTTATGTCTATAAAAGAAGACCTTTAGGTTAATGTTCAATATAAGTTTTCATACGTAAACTACTTTCATTGTAAGCAAGTTTGGTATCATTAATCAAAGTGAAAGTTTTTTTATATCATTGTGTTCTTGTTTAAGTGTTAATTCCGCATAACACTTAGATTGTCATAAACATATACAAAGGTTTCTCTAAGTGTATTACTTGATCTAATCTCGTATACATAAAGCTAAATCGATCTAAGTTTGGGATCAACATAAGCATTGACAGAAACGTAGACAAGAAGCCTTTGGAAGCTTCTATTTAGATAAACATGCAGAATATATTATGTATAAGTTTATTTGAATAGAAGATTTACATGTTTATTTATTCTTATCTCTTGTAAACCTTAATCCTTACACTATAAAAGGAACCAAGGGTATTAGGTTTATTGATAACTTTCAATCACAATGTAAACCTAAAAGCGTGTGCGACTAGACGTGGGATTCAATGTATACACGTCTAGTGATTGTTAATTATTAATATAATTAGCAATCTATTTGTTTTAATTCATGTTCTTTGTGTCCAAACACCTTGTTAATGTGTCGTGTTCTAATTCCGCTTTGATTATCTAATCATATGAACATGATGCATTCCTAGTAGCTTAAAGATCCAGAATCTTAGGTTTCCTCAATTGGTATCAGAGCCTCGTGGCTCGTGATGCTAGTACTAACAAGGTGTTCGTGTATCGTGAAGAAGAAGAAAAATCCGTCTAGGGTTTTTCTGGACATTTTTGTGTGCGCAGCAGTATTCAGAAGGTCATAACTTTTGATTGAACCATTAGATCGTCGCGAAATTTCTTGTGTGTGTTCTATACACATATATCTAAACATCCACTGGAGGGATTGTCCAGATTAGCCCTGAATCAAAAGTTATTAGGCGTCAAAGTTGGCAGCAGTGGTGATTTTCAGATTTCCTGTTTTACATAAAATCATGATTTAGGGTTTTTCTACAAACCCTAGATCGTATCTATACAGGAAAGAAGGTGTATTCTTGTTCATTATATTCAAGCATACTAGCTTTGGTGAGTGATTTTCTAAAAATCATGATGAACCCTAGTTCCTTGTTCATGGCTGTTGTGATTTTCGTTTAGGGTTTACTTGACAAACCCTAGATTCGTGATGAAGGTTTAGCAACAGATCATGATGCATGATGACAAGCAGCAGAAACACTTTTAAAGGATTATGCTATGTGTTTGTATAACGTGGGATACAAAAGGAAAAGTTGAACAGACATGGAGTAGTTTTGGATTGGAGATCGTATAAGGTTTGATTTATGTTCAAAATAAAAAGGTATTACATGCTGTTAATTTGTGGGTATGTAGATCAGCAGGACTTCCGGTTGTAAATTTGGAAAAGAAATTAATGTTGCACATATCATGCGGAAGATGTATAACGTGTTCAGAAAAGAAATTGGAGTTTTACTGTTAAATCGTGGAGGTAATTCCTGATTTGATGGGATACAACTTTTATTTATGGTTATTCTATGCAACATGAAATTTTACAACAGCCTGGATCTAAGACGTGAGTTATGGTTGCTGATTTATAGGGATATTTATATTTAGTTTCCTATTTTTGTGGGAAAGAATGGTTACGTGATGGTTTGTTCCAAAGGAGGGAAGTATTTGTTTCTATAAGTCAAGATATTCATTATACAGTAGAACGTATGTTTTGACTTTTCATTGTGGCAAATTGATCACGTGATTTAAAGACAGCTAAGAATATCCATGTTGAAGTAGACGCTGACAGAGTTTTGATTTGACGCTGACAGTAATAACGTGGGCGCTGACAGCAAGCGCTGTTATGTGTTGTCCGATATATGTGAATCCAAACGCTGATAGGTATTGTCCGGTATCGGACAATACATCTGATAGTGATGTTGGATAAAAAAGGATATTGGATGACAAAGGGATTACTGCTGTTTGAGAAAATTGGTACGTTTTTAGCACACAAAAAGGAGGTATTTACACGCACAGGTACATGAAATCTCCGCTTTTATTTAGAATATCAAGATGATATTTATGGCTCGGATATGTTTAAAAGGAATTAATGATTTTAATGCGAGTTAGCAACTATTCATGGGAATTTGATGGATATTTTATTATGTAATCGGGATAGCCTTGTGAAAGAGTTATCCATCAGATACTTTTACATATGGTATGAAGATGTTATTTCATTAAATTTGTCATGAAGAGGTGTTGACTTAAGGGGAAGAATTCTCATGATAAGTTTGATGTTTGAATAAGATTTTCGCGAGTTTGTGTTCTATCATATCTTAAAGTCGTGCACTTCCAGTCATGGACTTTTAAGGTAACTTGTTTGTGCTTACATTGTTCTGATGAAGTGATACAAGATCTAGGAATATGTGATTTTTCTTATGGTACTCTATGCACATATTTTCTATCACTTGAAGGAGTTACATTATCGTTCTCAGTGTCTCACAAAGAATGAGGATTTTTGAATCAGCAACACACTTCATGACATCGTACAAGATATAGAACATAGGTTTGGGTTACTCTACTTCAACATCAAAAATATTATATTTATTTTTCTTCAAGATCATTACACAGAGCCTACATTTGGAGAATCTTCAAGATTGCATACATTGTTTACTTCCATGTTGATGTGACAAAAGGGGAAGACATACATGCTACAATTGAGGGGACGCAATTTGAAGATGATGTACAACTTACAAGAGATACACAGAGTTTTGCCGACATCAACTAGGGGAAGATTTTTGGGTCAAAAAGTTGATGTGGCAGAAACTCAAAAACGAAGAAAACATGAAGACATTTGTCTAAGCGTTGTCAAGAGCAAATCAAGCGTTGACAAGAGCAAATCGGAGGTTGATGGCTCAAGCATTGTCATGTACAATCCAAGCATTCTCATGTACAAACTAAGCATTGACAGAAACGTAGACAAGAAGCCTTTGGAAGCTTCTATTTAGATAAACATGCAGAATATATTCTGTATAAGTTTATTTGAATAGAAGATTTACATGTTTATTTATTATTATCTCTTGTAAACCCTAATCCTTACACTATAAAAGGAACCAAAGGGGTATTAGGTTTATTGATAACTTTCAATCACAATGTAAACCTAAAAGCGTGTGTTGACTTGAAAAGAGATTTTGCTAGGGTTTTATATTTAACAATTAAGTTCGTTTTCCTCGACTCGACTCGAATTGATATCAAATTTTAGGTTTCGACTTAATTGTTTTTGGTTATAGAAACTTGATTGGTATCTATTTTTAATTAAAAGCACGTAAAAAGATAAAAATATTAAGCTACGTAAAATACTTACTAATGCTAAAAACAAATTGCACGTACCGCAAATAAAAATCACTAAATAAAAATATAAAATGCCAAGTAAAATGTAAACAACATTTATAAAAATGCTAAATGAAAATCAAAGTACGAATGCAAACAAAATATTAAAATGCTAAAAATATAAATGCAAAGTTTATCCTAAAGATGTAAATGCCAAATTTATTCTAAAAATGTAAAAACTATTTTTTTTACTTTTTATATTTCTTATTTATTTATTTATTAAAACTATTTATATTTTTGTTTAAACTAAAAATCTATTTTTAATACTTTGAAAATGAAATGAAATCAAACAAAAAAAATAAAAAAAATAAAAAAATAAATAAAAATATACAGCCCAATCTTTTTGAAAATAATGAAATGAATGAATCATAAAATATAACAATTACGAAGCCCTTTTTAGCTTATAATACATGTAGCCTTTTTTTATACGTAGCCCAAATTGTGAAATGGAGCCCAATTACAAATCAAAACAAACGCAGCCTTGTTAGTAAAATAAGCACAGGGACCAACAACACAATTACTGGAAATGTAAAGTATCTGCGAGATCAGGGACCAAACTGCAATTTTTGCACAATTTATAACAAAAACGGGCTGTGGTAATTTGGTGAGTTCGTTTGAGCGTTTTAGGCCACGAAATAAGCTACGGTTTGTTTCTACTTGTCCGATACGATGAAATATTGATTTCTAAACAAGAAACTTCGAAAATTAATGAGAGATTATGCTAGAAAAAACTATCAAACAAAAGTGACTTATCGAAAATATGCTATTATGCAGATTTTTATGAATACTTTAAGGCAATCTAGCGGCTTATCTAATAAGCTAGAAGAAAAACTCAAAACTACAAACTTAAAGCCACTAGTACAGGCTTCCTAAAACACTAAAGCACTAGACCTAATTCTAAATGAGCTGAAAGAAAAATGATAGTGAAGTTGGTTGTTTAGAACAAAAAATTTGACCCAAGCTTTTTATTTACCATTTGCCGTTTGACTATTGGGAGCTGGACTTTTATGGCTGAAAACTGAATAGTTATAGCTAGTAAATGATGTTCTAAGCTACACTTACCTAAAGCTTCAACTACGAATCATAGGTACAAAAATCCAAACACTACTTGCAGCCTAAATATCTAAGTCTAAATCCTTAAAATGAATAAACTATACCTGCTGGTACGATTTACCTCAAAAATGACAAATATAAATCCTAAAAGTGAACTAGTGAGTATGTTCTAAAGCATGTGATAATAACTCCTACGACGAAGTACTAATGTCCTCAAAATCATATAAATAAAACTTATTAAACCAAATTTAACAACTAAAATCTACTCTAAAGCACCTACTGATTTTATAAATGCATAAAACAAAAGGAACACTTATTTTTTTATTTTTAATGAATCTAAATGAACCAAAACCTGAAATCAACTTAAAATAACCTTCTAATTTTAACGCAATCGATCTTAATCCATGAATCTACACCTAAGATAGACTATTAGCTAGAACCAAACACTAGTTAAAATTCAGAAAATAGAAATTAACAAAGCAGTTAACACTAATAAGCAATAAACATAAAAGTAAATGACATAAACGCTGAAATGACAGAAAATTAAGCATCTATGAAAAAGGAATAAGCACTTAAGATAATAAGCACCACAATAAGCATATAGCAAAAATCAATAGCATGGTAACTTATAAAAATTAAGGGAACTTACTAGATGTCCTTGCAGCTCAACCTTCAAACTTCTATAAGCCACTTCTCAACTTATCAAGGACAGCTATAAGAGCTTAATGGAGCTTATGCTTAAAAGCTTGTAAGCAAACATAAAGAACCGGTATATATATATCTTCAATTCAGCAAGACAACATCATCAAGTATCTCCAAACTTATTCAACGGCACTTGTCACGTAAACAAAAGCTTACAAAAGGAGCTTACTGACAGAAAGTTCCAACGTAGCTTATGCTACAGTACTATGTTAAAATTTGTGGATATTTGAGATTACAAGTGAACAAATCATAAAGCAAATTGCACAAATGAGATATAAAACTGAAAAACTTTTTATAAAAACCTGAAAAAGCTATGTCATAAGCTATTTGTCACATAGCTTATGATACGAGTTTATGGTACATAAACCTTTTGAAAAACTTTTGATACTTGAAATTTAAAGAGACAAGATGGAAATTAATTTGCAAGGAATTAAAATGACATAAAGTAAATAAAACAAGTATTTAAATGCTTAAAATTAAAATTTCATTAAGATAAAAACATGGAACTCATTCACTAAATTTTTGTAAATTCAGAAAAATGGAACAATTACAATGAATAAAACCTAAGCTATTTATAGAACTGAGGTGAGGCCTTTGGGGATGATTTCTCTCTCCAAGGGTTTTCATTACACCCGTTGATCTCTTGCTTGAAAACTAAACCAATTTTGAGCCGTATGATCTTTTTCTTGTTTTCTCTGTCATCACATAGATTGCCAACGTGGCAGAAGCCTTGAGGGGACTTGTGTTTTCTCAACACATGATTTCTTCGTTAATTTTCAACAAAGTGTGTTTTCTCCTTTTTGGTGTGGATTGCCAGCGTGGCTTCTAGTGCTGAGGTGGCCATGTGAGATGTGGGATTCGTTCATTGGTTGGATGGGAATGCTTTGTGAGCATTTAATTAGGTTTTAACCCAATAGGTAACTTTCCCTTTTTTCCTGTGAAAAACTCTTGGTGAAGATGTACAGTAAAAGGGTTTGGAGGGAAAAAAGGTTTTGACTTGACTGAGTAATAAAGAGGGTTCAAAATTGGATAGGTGGACTGGTGGGTTTATGGTTTTGGACTGGTAGTTTAGTAAAATAACTTTCCCTTTTATTTTTGAACTAGTTAATAATAATAATAATAATAATAATAATACGAAAATTTATTTAATTTTTATAAAAAACTTTATTTAATTTTTTTTTATTATTACTTTTCGAAAATATATATATTTATATTATTTATTTATTAAAAACTTTTTATTTAATTTAAAAACTTATTAAACTTTAAAAAATTCATAAAAAATAAACCGTGAGGAGTTATGACGTGAGGTCGGGACCGTTGGCTTCGTAATTTTGTGCTCTTCAATGTGGTTTATTGGTGGATGACTTTGGAGATTGGCAAAAATGGTCCTTGTTGTATAATCTTCATCAAATCTTCATCTTTAGCCCTCCAAACTTCATTCTTTTGGCATTTTTTGTTCCTTTGACTTTATCTTTGGCTTTTTATTCGATAAATGACCGTGAAATCCCGTGTTTTTCTTTCTTTTTGATCTTTTGTACCTATTTCACAAAAAAAAAACACAAACCACGCATAATTCCGACATTTACGATATTAATTACACGTTTTGGTCTTGTTTTTCATTGTTTTTAGTGGCAAAAGGATAAGTGTTTACACACTTATTAAATCCCCTACACTTGACCATTGCAATGACCCCATGCAATGCATTATTTCAAAGCATAAAGTCACATTTTTCTCATTAATAATCCATCTCGGCCTTTATTACTATTACTACTACTACTACGATAAAAAGATAAAAATTTTAAAAGAAGACAAAAGTTATAACAATTTATTAACTTGAAAATTATTGATGGAAGAAACTTGTAAAGAAATCTAAGACTTGAATTAAGGCTTTGGTGTCACGAATATTAATCACCCTCAAGTTTCACGTTCCCCATACCAAGCTTAAAAACGAGATCATTGTTTACTATAAGTTAGCACAACTAACATTTACTCATGTGGTTTAATTAATCACTTAGACCCCCTTATTCCTACGGTGTATCTCTTATATTTTATTTTTGTCTTGAATGATCACGAGGATGCATTTTTGACTTATTTCGATAATTTATTAAGGCCGAAAATAAAGTGGGACGATTTAATCAATAGTTAGCTAAAGGACAAAATCTTTTAAAACTGCTTCTCGAAATCTCATAAAGTTCATATCTTGGCATAACTCGTTTCACGATTTGAGACCTTTCTCGGACCGATATTTGGCTTGTACTTCAAACTTCAAATCTTGAGAGACGATCTTGAAATTATGGTCTTCTCTTCATTTTGGTATACATCTTCATAAGGAGTGAAAGATGCTTCAAACGTTGACCACGACTTCTTCATTTATCCTCTTATTTATTTAGGATTTCGATATACAACGATCCGCCTCCTTTTTGGACTTGGATCTATTTATCCTCATACCTTGTTAGGGTCTTTTTGGATAGACTTCTCCATGATCTTTAGGGGAGTAATTGCTTCTCGTCGTGTGTCTTGATCCATCATATTAATTTGGATTAATGATCTTCACATCATCTTAGGATCTTTAGCAAAAAGTGAATCCTCATGCCTTGTTAGGGCCTTTTTGGACTCGGGTATCCTCATGCCTTGTTAGGGCCTTTTTGGATAAGCCAATATTCGCGTCCCGCTTCAACAAGTTATGCCTTGCCTATGAACTCTAATTAATACCGAGCAACTTTTAAACGATCTTGTGCTAGAATCTAAGTAACCTTTTAAATCGTACAACCTTATTTATTGAAAATATATTTATTAACAAGTGATGGGAGAAAAAGCTCATAACTAACACACATAAGTTAATGAAAGAATACCGAACTTATAATTAACTCTATCATCTCTCGTTCTCCACAATTTAAAATCTCAAGTAATGAGACTCGTAGATACTTAGCCTAATAAACCAATTAAGGTCCATATGGTTAAGGATACTAGCTAGAGTAAACTTGGATAAGTAAACTCGGGTTGAGTCAAAATATTCACGACGGGCCTAATATATCAAAGATATCTAAACTCGTTAAAACCATTTTATTTATTTATTCATTTTATTCTTGAAAATAAGAAATATAAATATGATGCAAAGAAAAGAAAAATACTACAAGGCCAAAATAGATCAAAAATTTGAAAAACGTTGAAAATTTTAAAAAAAAAAATTCCGGTTAAATGGGGTCAAATTCATGGAAAAGGCCACTAAAATTTCGATAGAAATCCCCCCTACACTTAATATAAACATTGTCCTCAATGTTTAAGCATGTGGGCGAATAAACTCCCCTACACTTAGGACATTGAGTACGTTGTTTAAAATCGAGCTAAGGAAGAGACAACTAATGTGATTACATTTATTCGTCTTATTTATATACAAGATTGAATCACAATAGCAAAAACTTATCGAAGGAACCGGGTACACGGGAAACACGGGAACATGGGTCGTGTCAAAAGTACCAAAAGTGGATCATTAAGCACATGTCCCTGCACAATCAAAACACACAAAACAAACAACCAACACGGCTCCCCCTACACTTATTGGTGAAAATAGATGAAAGATAGATCATCGGGTTGCCTTCCGATAAGCGCTTGTTTTTGTTAACCGAGTCACGAGCCTGACTCGACCCCGAATTAAATGGTCCATGGGGAAGCCTCGAATGTAATACCGGGATCAAAGATCTTCTCCTCGGTCGCGGAAGAACATAATAAATGAGAGGCAGGAGGATAAGTCATAGAAGGTAAAAAGGTCCTCTCAACATATGAAAAGTATGTGAGGTCGTGATCCACGGGAGGTGGGGTGGGTAAAGGAGACAAATTTTCACCCCCCAAAGACATAGGATGGTCATTATTCGGCAAAGCAGTAAAAGTATCAATTATATAATGGTCAATGTCACCTCCCGGGTCAAAGCACTCATCCTCGTGAACGTGAATCTCTTCGATTTCTTCATCATAGATAGGCTCGTCAAACAAAGGTTTGTCGTTCCCCTCATTGAGGATTTTAGAAATTCTCTCGAAGAGATCACGATCAAGTACGAAACCATCATTCATTTGTGGGATTTGTTGATAAGTTAAATCCTCACGAATGTGGTAAACGTAATTCTCATTAGAGGAGTGTTGATTAGGTAACTCCTCGAGAATTGGATGCAAATCGATGGTAGAATCAAAAGTAATTGGCGAAGAGGCAAATGTGAATTTATCAAAATCCGAGTTCTCAAAATCAATATCAATATCAAGTTTTAAAACACCACTTTCCTTCTCATCAATACCATGATCACAATTAAGCTCATGCGAGAAATCCAATAACACAGGATCATAAAAAGCATCCTCGTGATGGAATTTCTCGATACTCGGGGTATAAAAGTCATCACTAAGGAGTAAAGAATCCGATAAATCATTAGTATCATGGTTTTCAAAAGTCGGTCTTGGTAAAATAGGCGAATCGTCCTCATCCGATCCCGAGGAATAATTAAAAATGTAGTCGGAATCACAAGATAACTCATCCCTATCTACAAACTCCTTAGGTGTAGGACAACTTATGGGTTCTTCTTTTATGCACTCACACTTCTCAAAAATTGGTTTCTCAAAACATGTGTCGCTAAGAGGATTTGAAGAAAGCATAAAGTCATTTGAAGGGGTAGGTGAAGGAGGCATAAAATAAATGGGGTCATCAACGGGTAATGAAGGCTCAAGAAGAATCTCGGGATTTTCCTTTATAGGTGAGCTAATAGTATCCGTGGGTGTCAACACCGGAGGTAGAGTAAAACTCATGATAATCTCCGGGCCTTGTCTCTCCTTTATTGGCGGAGAGATGGAAGGATCCACAGTGGGAACATCACTACTAGTAGTGGTGTTAGCCTCAATATCATCACTTAAAGACGGCTCAATATCAAATTGATCTTGATAGGTTTCTAAAAGGAGCATGAATTTCCTATCGTTGGACTCTTGCATTTGTCGAGTAGATTCTTGCATTTCTTCCATGATTTTCTCATGTTCGGTCAATTTTTGTAGAATCAAGTCCATTTGAGGGTTGTGCATGTCCATTTGATTAAAGTTTTGAAAATTGCCGTCATTTGGAAAACCTTCATTATTTGAAAACCCTTGATTTTGAAATTCCCCATAAAACCGTTGATCATATTGTGGTGGGTCACTATTTGTAGGAAAACTAGGGGAGCCAAAATAAGTATTAGTATCATAACACATACTTTCCTCATTATTATAAACCTCCTCATAAGTTTTGTCACAATTAAAATAAGCATGAGGCCCACCACAAGTCGAACACTCCTCGGACATAATCTTATAACGCTCTTCTTGCAAGATTTCCCAAATCGGACGATTATCCATGGTAGTGTCGAAAGAAAACGAAATAACAATAATTATTATGCTACGTAATATATTATAATAAAAGAAAAATCTTTTTGTATTTTTTTTAGAAAAATATAAATTCAAAAAAAAAATCGAAAGAAATCGAAATAAAAATTAAACCTAATACGTAATATTTTTGGTCTAATACTTTTAGGAAAAAGTATTACGTTTTGCTTTTTTAATTTTTTGGTGCAATTCTTAGGAAAGAAATTGCTTTTGTGATTTTTTATTTTTTTTGTATTTTTAAGTTTTTAATTTTTTATGTTTTTGATTTTTTTGTGCAAGAAAATTAACGTTCAAAGCGAACGGATCCCAAAATCCAAACGTCTTCACGAAAAATCGTCAATCGTACGAGCGAAGCGGCAGCGGCGCCATTTGAAAAGATATTTTGCTAGGGTTTTATATTTAACAATTAAGTTCGTTTTCCTCGACTCGACTCGAATTGATATCAAATTTTAGGTTTCGACTTAATTGTTTTTGGTTATAGAAACTTGATTGGTATCTATTTTTAATTAAAAGCACGTAAAAAGATAAAAATATTAAGCTACGTAAAATACTTACTAATGCTAAAAACAAATTGCACGTACCGCAAATAAAAATCACTAAATAAAAATATAAAATGCCAAGTAAAATGTAAACAACATTTATAAAAATGCTAAATGAAAATCAAAGTACGAATGCAAACAAAATATTAAAATGCTAAAAATATAAATGCAAAGTTTATCCTAAAGATGTAAATGCCAAATTTATTCTAAAAATGTAAAAACTATTTTTTTTACTTTTTATATTTCTTATTTATTTATTTATTAAAACTATTTATATTTTTGTTTAAACTAAAAATCTATTTTTAATACTTTGAAAATGAAATGAAATCAAACAAAAAAAAAAAAAAAAAAAAAAAAAATAAAAATATACAGCCCAATCTTGTTTGAAAATAATGAAATGAATGAATCACAAAATATAACAATTACGAAGCCCTTTTTAGCTTATAATACATGTAGCCTTTTTTTATACGTAGCCCAAATTGTGAAATGGAGCCCAATTACAAATCAAAACAAACGCAGCCTTGTTAGTAAAATAAGCACAGGGACCAACAACACAATTACTGGAAATGTAAAGTATCTGCGAGATCAGGGACCAAACTGCAATTTTTGCACAATTTATAACAAAAACGGGCTGTGGTAATTTGGTGAGTTCGTTTGAGCGTTTTAGGCCACGAAATAAGCTACGGTTTGTTTCTACTTGTCCGATACGATGAAATATTGATTTCTAAACAAGAAACTTCGAAAATTAATGAGTGATTATGCTAGAAAAAACTATCAAACAAAAGTGACTTATCGAAAATATGCTATTATGCAGATTTTTATGGATACTTTAAGGCAATCTAGCGGCTTATCTAATAAGCTAGAAGAAAAACTCAAAACTACAAACTTAAAGCCACTAGTACAGGCTTCCTAAAACACTAAAGCACTAGACCTAATTCTAAATGACCTAAAAGAAAAATGATAGTGAAGTTGGCTGTTTAGAACAAAAAATTTGACCCAAGCTTTTTATTTACCATTTGCCGTTTGACTATTAGGAGCTGGACTTTTATGGCTGAAAACTGAATAGTTATAGCTAGTAAATGATGTTCTAAGCTACACTTACCTAAAGCTTCAACTACGAATCAAAGGTACAAAAATCCAAACACTACTTGCAGCCTAAATATCTAAATCTAAATCCTTAAAATGAATAAACTATACCTGCTGGTACAATTTACCTCAAAAATGACAAATATAAATCCTAAAAGTGAACTAGTGAGTATGTTCTAAAGCATGTGATAATAACTCCTACGTCGAAGTACTAATGTCCTCAAAAGCACATAAATAAAACTTATTAAACCAAATTTAACAACTAAAATCTACTCTAAAGCACCTACTGATTTTATAAATGCAGAAAACAAAAGGAACACTTATTTTTTTTATTTTTAATAAATCTAAATGAACCAAAACCTGAAATCAACTTAAAATAACCTTCTAATTTTAACGCAATCGATCTTAATCCATGAATCTACACCTAAGATAGACTATTAGCTAGAACCAAACACTAGTTAAAATTCAGAAAATAGAAATTAACAAAGCAGTTAACACTAATAAGCAATAAACATAAAAGTAAATGACATAAACGCTGAAATGACAGAAAATTAAGCATCTATGAAAAAGGAATAAGCACTTAAGATAATAAGCACCACAATAAGCATATAGCAAAAATCAATAGCATGGTAACTTATAAAAATTAAGGGAACTTACTAGATGTCCTTGCAGCTCAACCTTCAAACTTCTATAAGCCACTTCTTAACTTATCAAGGACAGCTATAAGAGCTTAATGGAGCTTATGCTTAAAAGCTTGTAAGCAAACATAAAGAACCGGTATATATATATCTTCAATTCAGCAAGACAACATCATCAAGTATCTCCAAACTTCTTCAACGGCACTTGTCACGTAAACAAAAGCTTACAAAAAGAGCTTACTGACAGAAAGTTCCAACGTAGCTTATGCTACAGTACTATGTTAAAATTTGTGGATATTTGAGATTACAAGTGAACAAATCATAAAGCAAATTGCACAAATGAGATATAAAACTGAAAAACTTTTTAAAAAAACCTGAAAAAGCTATGTCATAAGCTATTTGTCACATAGCTTATGATACGAGTTTATGGTACATAAACCTTTTGAAAAACTTTTGATACTTGAAATTTAAAGAGACAAGATGGAAATTAATTTGCAAGGAATTAAAATGACATAAAGTAAATAAAACAAGTATTTAAATGCTTAAAATTAAAATTTCATTAAGATAAAAACATGGAACTCATTCACTAAATTTTTATAAATTCAGAAAAATGGAACAATTACAATGAATAAAACCTAAGCTATTTATAGAACTGAGGTGAGGCCTTTGGGGATGATTTCTCTCTCCAAGGGTTTTCATTACACCCGTTGATCTCTTGCTTGAAAACTAAGCCAATTTTGAGCCGTATGATCTTTTTCTTGTTTTCTCTGTCATCACATAGATTGCCAACGTGGCAGAAGCCTTGAGGGGACTTGTGTTTTCTCAACACATGATTTCTTTGTTAATTTTCCACAAAGTGTGTTTTCTCCTTTTTGGTGTGGATTGCCAACGTGGCTTCTAGTGCTGAGGTGGCCATGCGAGATGTGGGATTCGTTCATTGGTTGGATGGGAATGCTTTGTGATCATTTAATTAGGTTTTAACCCAATAGGTAACTTTCCCTTTTTTTCCTGTGAAAAACTCTTGGTGAAGATGTACAGTAAAAGGGTTTGGAGGGAAAAAAGGTTTTGACTTTACTGAGTAATAAAGAGGGTTCAAAATTGGATAGGTGGACTGCTGGGTTTATGGTTTTGGACTAGTAGTTTAATAAAATAACTTTCCCTTTTATTTTTGAACTAGTTAATAATAATAATAATAATAATAATAATAATAATAATAATAATAATAATACGAAAATTTATTTAATTTTTATAAAAAACTTTACTTAATTTTTTTTTATTATTACTTTTCGAAAATATATATATTTATATTATTTATTTATTAAAAACTTTTTATTTAATTTAAAAACTTATTAAACTTTAAAAAATTCATAAAAAATAAACCGTGAGGAGTTATGACGTGAGGTCGGGACCGTTGGCTTCGTAATTTTGTGCTCTTCAATGTGATTTATTGGTGGATGACTTTGGAGATTGGCAAAAATGGTCCTTGTTGTATAATCTTTATCAAATCTTCATCTTTAGCCCTCCAAACTTCATTCTTTTGGCACTTTTTGTTCCTTTGACTTTATCTTTGGCTTTTTCTTCGATAAATAACCGTGAAATCCCGTGTTTTTCTTTCTTTTTGATCTTTTGTACCTATTTCACAACAAAAACACAAACCACGCATAATTCCGACATTTACGATATTAATTACACGTTTTGGTCTTGTTTTTCATTATTTTTAGTGGCAAAAGTATAAGTGTTTACACACTTATTATGACTAGACGTGGGATTCAATGTATACACGTCTAGTGATTGTTAATTATTAATATAATTAGCAATCCATTTGTTTTAATTCATGTTCTTTGTGTCCAAACACCTTGTTAATGTGCCGTGTTCTAATTCCGCTTTGATTATCTAATCATATGAACATGATGCATTCCTAGTAGCTTAAAGATCCGGAATCTTAGGTTTCCTCAAGACTTCATGATGTGTTTGGGAAGACAGGATATGATGATGCTTTTGAGACGTTTATCTTGGTTTGCCAATTTTCTATCAGCTGGAGTCCATTGTTTGAGAGGTTTGGGAAGGGGGTTATCTTCAGTAGAGGTAAGTGTCATGGGAACATATGGACCATTTTCTATAATTTCTAGAAGAAATGATTCAAGTCCATCGAGATACACGAGGAATTGACTCTTCCAACTAGCAGAATCTTCTTCATCAAAGACTGGTACGCTGGTGACATGTGATCTGCCTCTTGAGTCAAGAAGTTGAGGTAGATCATCTTCATTAGGAGGTGGAGGAGTGACTCTTGGTGAATATGGTGATGCATTGTTGTTGTTTCTAGAAGGCGATTGTGGTGGGTTGGTTGTTTCTTGCATGGTGGATCTTGATTATAAAACTAAGAACGATGTTTCTTGAATGTTTTAACATCAAACACCACTCTGATGCCAATTGAAAGTCCCTAATCAAGGCTAGAAACACTAAACTTAACTAATCAACACAAGTAAATACTTTTCAAACGTAATACTTATTATTGTATAATAAAGAATTACAAGTGTTATGGATAACACCGTTTGATGACAATGTGTTGTGCACACTTTGAACAACTAAATAACGTAACTTATGAATACAGTCACAGCTGCTTGATTCAATAAGTTCTAAGCATTAATGTGTAAATATTCTCAAAGTGTTAAACATTAATGTTGGGCTACACATCCTATTTATAGTGATACGAGGTTGACCTAAGTACTAGATGATGGTGACTACACACGACATTCACTTTTCAGACATCTGTCACAAGATGATCTTCTATTCTTGGTAGTCTGCCATAATGCTTTAAGGAAACAGATCTTGAAACAGTTTCCTTTTTCTTTATAGTCTCGTACACACAAATGGCATGTCCAAAGTATGCTGAGTGTTAACAGGGTATTGCCACCCTTGTTAACCCTCAACCCCTCAGAGTCCCTGATACATCTTGGTTGTTATCCATCACAGCCAATGAGTATGTCTTCAAGTAATCTTCGACTTCCTTGACAATGTTTCTGACATGGACTCCTCTGAGGTTGCTCATAGAGACTTGGATCTCTGTGAGTCTTGCGATACTTTCCTGCCTCCTAGGCACATGCAAGTGACTATCTAACAGCTTAATTTGTGTTTAAATCTATGATACAGGGAATCTAACAAACATAGATTCCCAACATAAGTGTTATTCATAACGAGCTTTTATTTCCCTTTAAAGGCCTAAGAATAAGGTTGAAAGTATTGGAGAATGAGGTAGGATGATGCATTGAGCATAAGTTGATTGAAACTTGAATAAAGTAAAATTTAACTCGTATGGAATATGAGATTGTTAAGAGGAAGTCGTTGAGTCCTGTGGTTGAATTATAAGGTTTTAAATGATTGTTGGTTCGTGTTAAGGGTTGTTCCTAGGCCGTTGTCCAATGACGAGGATGCCTAGTGTCCAAGAAATAAATTAAAGAAATCTTCTTCGAAATAGGGACCGATGCATCTTCCGGGACAGGTGAAACAACTAATAACTCTTGTAGATTAGTATTCATTGTGGTATCTTTTAAAATCCCTAACTTAACTAAGACATCCGTTGGTAGGATGAGTCCTTGGAATTGTATGACATGGAGACACGTAATGTGTTACGGTACAATTTTTGATTATTTGTGTTTCATGAAAGGACTATCTTTGATTGCTAAATTCTACATGTATCGATGTTATCTATCTTTTATTGCTTCATCCTAATGTTCGCATTAGTGATGCACCTTTGAGCAAGTACTCATTTCGGATAGAGTTTCGTTGTAGATTCTTCTCTTTATATTTCTGAGTGTCATCGAGGTCACGAACCTCATGATTATTGGGCTAAGCTCATTTCCTAGCATATTGTAGTTAGTTCTGGGTGAACAACTCTTCATCACTCCTTTTGCAGATCACTCATTGTTTTTATAAGTAATACGATACCATCTGGGGGAAAATATGAAATTCTCATTTAATATGAGTTATTTAAATTGGTACTATTAGTAGTTATCGTCAAAATAAAGTTTTTATTAAACCTCTTGTAAATTGGAATGCTTTCATAATGATGAACATTTCGGTAAAATCATTTTTATTTTTATTTCATAATTAAATATGAATATATATTTTAAACATGATGACAAGATTTTGACGAACTGAGCATTGCATCGTTAATCCTAAAATTGTATATAGTTGCGCGCCTACGTACAATTTGGAAGGGACCATGCAAGGCTGATTAGTAGTCACCATGAAATTGTTAATAAACATTACATTTTCCTTTAAATTGTGAAATATTGAATTTTTATGAGATCTGCAAGAAGTGCAAAATAGGGACATGTTGTTAGGGACACCTACATATGTGCCCGTACTATTTATTTTTCTGAATTGAATTTACTCATCAGTTGAAATTATCTTACTTGACAATTGACCTCCCCTTCTTGTCCAATTATCTCGTGGTGAGATTCTTTGGAAGATTTTCTAGTTACCAAGTGTTGATACCCGATTGGGTGTATCAGCGTTCCTATCATTTCTTTGATTAGATTCCATTTGAATGACATGGGTAACGATCCGAGGTGCTTTCGAATTCGTACTCAATTCATGAAAACATGGGATATATTCATATTCGCTAGTGTTTTCGTCTGTATCTGATTGAAAGTCTCTCACGTAAATTATGCGTTGACCTTATTCTTTTAATGTTAGCTATGTCTCCAGATATCCTTGATTTGTGAAGGGATACGAGTTATTCTTTGCCTTTTGAGAAATTCTCGTCTTATCAACGGTAATGAAACTGGAAGGTTGATAGTGCATTTAGAATGGATTGGTTGATTATGACATGATGTCATTGTCTTAATTGATGGGAATTCGAGTAGAATTTCCCTAAAAGATAAGATTTGATTATCAAAAATGATCTAAATAATTCCTGATGGGAGATCATATCCTACATTCAGGCTTGAAATTTTACCATTAATGGTTATGAAATAGTCATAGATCTTGTAATTTAGAAAGAACTTAACGTAAATTTATTAAAAGATGTTCCTGTTATTTGAAAATTTCTGAGGTATTTGCTGATGAATTACCTAAACTTTCTCCATTAAGGCAAGTTGAATTTGGTATTGATTATATTCCTGGTGCTGCACCTGTGGCATGTGTACTGTACATCAGCACCATCTAAATCGAAAGAGTTACCGTACAAATGAGAGAGTTGTCGGAGAAAGCTTTTGTACTACCGAGCTCGTCTTCATGAAGAGCTATGGTGTTATCATTCCTTATATTTGTTGATTACCGTGAACTAAATAAATTGACGATCAAAATTCATATCCATTACTCAAGATGGAAGATTTGTTCGATCATTGACAAGGTTCTAGCGTATGTTCTAAAAAATTTGATCCACGGAATGGTTACCATCAACTTCGAGTCAGCAAAGAATATTATCCATTCCAGTCACTACATCCAGAACTTGTAATGAAAATTATGAGTTTCATGTTATGTCGTTTGGATCGACCAATGCACATGTAGCATCCATAAATTTGGTGAATCACGTATGTACGCTGTAATTTGATAAATTCATGCTTGTGATCATTAAGGACCATCTGTTTGTATCTAAGAATAAGAATGTAATAACCCAAACTTTAAAATCAACATTTAGACCGAGTTCTAATACTATTTCTAAAATTCAGGCCAATAATTATTACTCGAATTTTATTTGTCATGTTCATTCGACGAATAATATTAATTTTTCGGCTAACCTTCTTGTCGGTTAGGGCTTTGACGTATCAAATACGTGTCATTTATTATTGGCGACAAAGTATATGTCCGTCATTGATATTAAATATCCTTATTATGACATAAAAGTATTTTCTATTGTCGTCATTTTTAATTTTACATTGAGCGTTTATTTTTCGTGTTTTACCCGTATCTTTCAAATCGCGTAACTTTTAAAATATCGGGTTTCGATAATACCTGATTCAGTAAATTATAGGGAAAGTTTATCAAATAAACTCATTCCATTTATCCCATGAAATGTACGGACAAAACAAGACAGATATGTGTCTCTTGTTTAATCAAAGTTGCTTCTCATATAAACACTTGTATACATTAGCATATGTTATACTTAAACCCAAATCACCTAACTATATTACAAATGCAATTTTTTTGATGAATCCTCCCTTGATACTGCCTCCTTGCCGTTCACTTTCACCATCCAAATTCAATTCATACGAATTTTCCTTTCACAAAATCTATTTTACAATTGTTGATCTTAGATAATTACAACTTGTGTTGAAGTTTGTTTGATCAAATAAAGTTTGGCTAAAGAGTTACAAGGATGATTTGAAGCTGAGATGAGAGCCTATTTAAAAGATTTATAGTTTGGTAAAACTCTTATGGGGGTTAGCATGGATTGATCTTCGAAGCTTTATGATTGTGATGATTGGTTAGATTATTGGCACACCTTCTAAAGGTTCATATATTTTCAATCTTTGTATTGATTTGTATATTTTTGTTATGTATATGTAATTATCATATTACAACTGCTTTTATTGATTTAATAGTTGATTGAAGAAGTCTTGGATATTGTATATGATTTGGAACACTAAAAAGGCAAGTTAATCAAACCTAGATTAAAAGTTGTGATGGTACTTTAGGTCAGTGGCAAAAACGTGACCCTTGTGGAAAATCAATAGGTTTGGTCTACTGGGACCTGAGATATTTGGAAAGATGGTTGTTTTACGAGTATTTCCCCGGGTGGCATGATCCGTGGCGATTTCTGGAGAGTGAGATATGACCAAAATACGAAACTAGGTCAGATCTGAACATGCTGTATAAATCGTCTAAAAGCATACAGATTTTTATAGAACCAATGAAAAAGGTAAAACCAAAAGTTGTAGCTAAACATATGTAGAACACACACAAATCGTGTGGTTTTCTACGGATAAACGGTTTACAAATGGCGGCAAAACCGGTGGAACTGAAGTTGGCTGCGAAAAACAGCCAACTCTTCTAAGTGATGAAAGGAGTAAATGAGCTATGATAAGTATAAATTAGGGGTAATTGGACTTATAATAATTAAAAAACATAAGTTAAGAATAAATTTGATAAAAAGAACTCGTCTAGATTATTTATGGTTTAGGATAAACGATCTAATCTACGAGGCATGTCGAGAAAACTGTATGAATTTGACTATATTTAATTAACGTGAAACTTGATGATTTTTATAAAAACAGAAATCGTAGAACCCACTTGTTGGGAATTATAAAATTATTGGTATACTGATAAATAGAGAATCTGAGACTCGACCAACATGAGACATTAAGTTGATGTCGTTTGAGGCGTTTTAGAACCCGTAATACATATAAATTGGACTTGAGCCACAAAAGCCCAACTTACACTTATAATGGTTATTGGACCATTATTGAGCTTGATACTATTAACAAGTTTGGAGGTTAATACTGATATTGAAATTGACTAAAGTCACAATAACTTTTAATGAGCCACTAATGGGCTTTAATGGGCTTAATAGTCATAATGAGACCTTATATGGTAAATTGTTCTGAAAGTCTTACGAAAAGTTTTATAAAACTTATACAATGTCCAAACCTACTAAAATGAACTATTTACATATATGTATGATTTATTTCTCGTCTCGAGCCTAAGACGAGTCTCGTCATTTTAGGTCTCGTTCGGTCATATGTTGACCATTGGACATCTCGCTCCTGATTAACGAGCGATTGATATCTCGTGAAGTCGTGTATCGACTATTGGACATTTGTTCCTTGATCATAGCTATAACAAGTGAGTTCATAGCCTCGCTTTAACTGCTTTATATGTGTTTATAAACCCGCGAGGGGGAATACATGCTCTTGGTATAAAAATATGATGTTTATATATATGGTTTTGAGAGAATACATGTTTATGAATAAACATGTGGTTTGATATATGCTTTGAACGAATACATGTTGTTGTAAATGAATGCAAGATGGCTGATTATATGCTTTTGAAAGATGAACACAAGCGTTGATTGTATTGATTGTGAACCGTTATTTGCTAAGTGTTGTATTGCCAAAATTTGGAAAGTCCCTATAAACCCATGAACCGTTAACTACCTATGATGGGTAGGCGCTGGTACAGACGGATGGATACATCGGGGATGGCCCCCACCTGGGCAGGTCGTACCTGTGGGTTGGAGGCTCAGCAAGGTGTGTTGTATTAGAAGTAAGGGGGTATTCGGCAAAATACCTGACTAGGGCATTATTATACTTAAGGCTTCGGTGTCATGGCTTAGTATAATAGTGATGTTGGAGTTTTTACCACTCTTTAGGAAAAGAGCAATAAATAGGGCAAGTGAGCACGACGATTTAGGAAAACCGTGTGTGTAAGACCCTAAAAGTGAGTTCGTTCTCGAGGAGGCAAGTGCGTTGTGTATTGAATTGATATTGATTTTTGATTATATGATTGAGAAAGAAATGGGATTAGAAGAGAAAGACGGTTACGAAAACGAATTAAACTACGACGAAAAAGGCGAACACGTAAAATCGTAAATAGTACAAGAATTAAAATTTTAACCTAAAAATTCCTAAAAATTACTAAAAATCCCTAATAATATTCTAAGAGTTTACAAAAAATCCAAACTTGCTAAAACCTTTTAATTAATTTAATAATGACTTTTTAATGCTAATTAAAGCCCTAAAAATCACAATTAAATATTAAAAAGCCCTAAACAAGATCTAATAGTTTGTAAACCTCAAAAATGACCTAATTAAGCTAAAAACTATTTTTTAAAAATTTAAAACCAAATTAAACTATTTTTAAACACTTAAAAACTATTAAAATCTATTAAATCTTAAATTAATTCTAGAATTTAATTGAAAAGTCTTAAAAATATTTGGAAAGTGACAAAACTCCTAATTAAGTGTCCTTAACCTAGGAAAAATATAAAAACTTAAAAAAATAAAACTTCAATTTTTAATAATAAAATAATATTAAAATATTCAAAAAAATAAAAAGTTTATAAATAAATTCTAAAAAATTACCAAAAATCCTAAATAATGTAACTAAAACAAAAATGCAATCCAAATTTTCTGGAACCTATTTAATAATTTAATATTAAATTTAAAATTTAGCTAAAAACCCTAAAATCTAATAAAATCAAAAATAAGCTAAATTGAAAACTTAAATAGCTGAAAACCTCAAAAATATGATTGAAAACCTAAAAACTGTTTTTCTGAGTTTTTAAATTACCTTTTTCTATTTTTTAATGACTTTCTAAAATAAAAACTTAAAATAATCCTAATAAATTAATTAATAATGGGAAAAATAAACTTTTTGCTCAGAAAAGTCAAAAACCCTAATATAAACCTAAGAAAAATGCTAAACAGGAAAAAGCTACAAGAAATAAGCTAGAAATAGCTTATTTATAAGCTGTTAATCAAATAAGCTACAAATCCAATAACCCTTAAATAGATAATGAAATGAAACTTAAACGTAAAAAACCATCCGGATCACTGGTAAACACGTTACTCCTTCAAAAGAGAGGTCGCGTGTTCGAGCCCAGGCCAGGTGAGTTTTTGCAAAAAAAAATTTTCTTTTAAAAACACAAACCAGTAACTATTTTACTCACTAAAACACAAATCCAATCTAAATTTAACAAGATTTAAGCTTAGGAAAGCAAAAAACGTGCCCAGAAACAAGTGTGTTTCTGATGAACACACAAGTGTTTCTTCACTTGTGAAAAGATGATCAAGAGGGCTTGATCTTTGCCTTTTTGTGGATGATTGTGATGGACAAGGGCACCCTTATACTCTTTGGAGTATAAGGAGTCAAATCAAACAGTAAACAAGCAAGTAGTATACAAGATCAAATACCAAATAAGCACAAACAAGTTACTGATTAGATTATGTGACTGATGAGTATATTTGCTGGTTTTACTTGCACAAAAATGATTTTTAATGGCACAAATCTTTCACACAAAGTAACCAACTAGCATTCAATCAATCACAAAGCCTACTTAGACCTATAATCTAACAACTTTCAAGATTATGATGCACAATTCAAGAAAAACAAGCAAACAATAGACTTAACTGATTAATGAGCTATTTCTCCATTCTTTTGACATGCAACATGCTTTAAAATCTCACCAAATTAAAAACCAATCTAGCATACAACCTAATAACTACTTAGGGAGTGCGTTTAACAGGTTTTTAACTCAAAAATCTTTCAAAGTTCTCACTTAGATAGCAGATCCAAACACCCCTTAAGAATTCAGATTCTCACTTTTTCAAAGCAAAACAACTCACACCTTAATCAAATTGAATCAATATCAATCTAACATGCATACTACACCAGATTAAGCAATATCAAACAATTTAAACAACACTTAAACAGCTTTCGTGCAATTTCACTCAAATCACATAAATGAAAATGAAAACAAGGGATTTTTACCTTGAGGGACTTACATCCAAGTCCCTTAGTGACAGCCAAGTCACCTCCTATAGGCTGGGGCCTATGCTGGACCTTGGACAACAGGATTCAACACAACCCTGCTAAGAGAAATGAAGAACAAGCACAAATACACTTTCTGATTTTTGTTACTTTCTTTTGAAACCTTTCTCACCAACAAACTTTAATATCAAAACTTCCTTTGAACACACTTAAACAAACTAACTTGAAACCCTGAAGAATCAACCCTGAAACAAGATTTCAACAAGTGAAATCAATGTTTCAGAAACTTTTGAAAACAGAACTGAACTTTTAAAATAAGACTTGAAAAAGTAAATAAGCAGTAAAATAAGACACAATCAATAAGCAGAAAGTAAGAGTAGATCTTTGTTTCTCATCAACATCTCAACACCATTTTTCATTCATTAAAAAAACGGCTTTACATGGAAGTGACAAAGGAGAAAGAAAGAACAAAAAACACATGTCACAAGTCGACATGTATTTATACTACTCCTAAGAACTAACTAGAAGCTCAAATAAAATAATACAAGAAAATTAATTCCTAAACCCTAATGGATGGAATGCCCAATTCTGCCCTTGGTCTTTTTAATTTTGAAACTGGTCAATAAGCTCTCATGTGGTCTTTGTACTTGGCCAGCCTTGAAAAGTTGATCATAGACGTCCAAATGTGCTTGGGGACCAAGGAGTGTGATCCAGACGTTCAAATGGTCGGGTTTTGAAATTGGGGGAAAGTGATGGGTGCAGGGGAGGGTCCCACAAGACACATGGGTGTGTCTTGTGGCGTTTTGAGGTGTGGGTTTAAGTGACAAAAGCCTTAATCAACCATCTAGAAAACATGAGTTAAAAACCCTTTGTTTATGGCTTAATTGTACCTGGGTTTAAATTAGGGTTTAAGGGTAATTAAGGGGGTGTTTAATCCGAATTGGGGAAAGATTAATTTAAAATTGTGTTTGGAGGGAAGGGATATAAGTGGTTTGACTGAAGTTGACTGATTTTATTTAATAAACTCAGTTAGTGGAAGGTGACGTGGGGATGGGGGATGAAGTGGAGGTTTGTGATTGGTGGTGGTGGGTGATGTGTTAAAATGATTGGATGGGAGGAGTTTGGGTGTCTGGCTGGTTGACCCCCTCAAGTTTCACCTTTCTTTCACTTTGTATTAAATGGCAATAAACTCCAATTCCTTTGTAAATCAACTTTGGCAGATTGACACTTTTGGCACAAGTACTTTTACAAACTTGAAACAAGGACTAAACATGTAATTTCTTCATTCTTCAAGGACTGTTTTTGACATGTCTTCATACTTCAAGGCTTTGACTTGTTTGTTGACTTCTTGGAGGACCAATATTGACAATTTAGATTTGTTGAGGGACTAAATTTGCCAATTCTTCAAAGTTAAGGGTCCTTTTTGTAATTTTGACAAACTTTAGGGACCAAACTTGTAATTATGAAGATACAAGGGTATAAAGTGTCAATTTTTCAAACTTGGAGGACCAATCTTCATAATTCTTCAAATCTTCAAGGGTTTTCTTTGAAAAATTCTTCATTAGGGCTTGGTTCATCGTGCGGCTTCGTTTCCCATGTTCGTTTTTGACTGATTCTTGTGATCTTTTGTCATTTTCTCAATATCCATACCAAAAATACACAAGCAACAAACACAAGCATATATTTGGGTATTTTAATGATATTTAATGCATTTTAAGCCCAATTAGGACGATGAGACTATGTATAAAAGCAGTCTCATCACTCCCCCATACTAAACCATTGCCGTGCCCTCACGCAATGCTAAAATAAAGTATCATAGCACCTCCAAAATTCATTTTTATTCACTTTATTGAAATGATAAACTAGCTAAACTACTACTATTACTACTACTTGTGTTATAGACATAATGTATGATTTTCATCGCAAAATGGGACGTTTAGGTTCAAAGAATAAGAACACGTGAATGCTTCGTTAGAAATAATTTCATCGTCCTCGATTTTCACTCTAATTCCATGCCAAGCGTGCAACGAGATCATTGTCATTATAAGTTAGTAATGCTAACACTACTCATATGCCCTAATCACGTACTTATCCTCCCATTATTCCTAAGTTGTATCTCTTATATTTTATTTTGTCTTGAATGTTTCACGAGGATACATTGTTTGACTTATATGATAATAGAGATTTAGGTCTAAAAATAGAGTCCTAACGGTGTAACTAAGACCATCAAATAAATAACCCCTCCTAATAGACAACGATGTCAAAAAATTAAGTCAACAAGAAGGATCGATAAACACGGTTTTATAACGGTTTTGAACATGAGACTTATTACCAAGACTTTTATACGCCCCCTAACGGAAGGGACTTATTATCTTTGGTTTACCTCCATCTTTTATTCAACTTCGCCATGAAGCTTTTATTATGACTTCGGTCTTGCCTTGCCTTTTATTATCCGCCTCATCGGTGGTTTTATTAGCCAAAGACGTATATCCTCACGCTAAAGCGAATTTTGGATCTTTAAAGCTTCGAAGATTAAGGCTTGATTCACTTTCAATTTTGCATAGATTTTAGGCCTTGTGGGGCTTCAAATTGTTTGCTAGATTTAGGTGAGCACTTGAAATCTTATTATTGGGTGAAGCTTTCGATTATTGGGGTGCCAATACTTCAAAACCGTGACGCTGACGATACCTTAATGTCTTCCCAATTTAATTACACGGAAGCTACTAGAAAAGACTAGAAACCCAACAATCCTAACTAAACCGCTAAGTCAATATTTATTAAGCAAAAAATATTTACATGCGAAGGGAGAATAAGCAAACAACGAGAACACATGAGTTTTTGAAAGAATACGAGTACTCTATGTTTAGCATAGTAACTTATAATTAACTCTATCATTTCTCGTCCTCATTTAAGAGACTTAGCCTAATGTGTAGTTAAGGAATCAAAGCTAAGTGCTCAACACGCACGGTCGAGTCAAAAATTACTCTTATTCTCGCCTTCGGAAAACCTACATTCGTGTCTTAAACACTTATAAAACATGAGAAAACTTTTTTCAAATTTGGCCATTTTTAGCCTTATTTTGCAACAAAACGATAAACAAAAAGATGAACTTTGGAAAGCGTGAAGGTTTGTCAAGGCAAGTATCTATTCACCCCCCCCCCATACTAAAGTTAAACATTGTCCTCAATGTTTCGAGTCTAGGGGTGCAAACACCCCCATACTAGAGACGTAGTCGAATGCCTAATCTAGCATGGAAAGGGTGTAACCAATAAATTAATAGCCGTTTATGAAGTGTGCTAAAAACCTAAGGTTAGAACATCAAAAGGATATATCATGGATATTGAGAAATGTCTCCAAAGCAAACGATCGAGTGCTCCCATAAACGAACACGAGAGGCTCCAATCGTGAAGATCATGATCTAAAAACCACAATGCACAAACAACCACGGAACAAAGGTTGGAAGGGCACAAATCCCCACACGTAAGCTACATTAGAAAGCGATAATATGTACATAGGATAAGCATGGGACTCCCCCACGAGGCACCTCGTTTTTGATTAGCGAGTCATGAGCTCGACTCGATCCCCTCAATATTAATTATCATTGGGGAAGGTGACTTGGTCGAGGTAGTTCAAGGATGGAACTTCCCCGCCAAAGTAGTGCTTCAACCTATGTCCATTCACCTTGAAGTTAGGACCATCATCTTGAGCTAGCTCGATGGTCCCATACGGAAATACTTGAGTCACGGTGAATGGACCGGACCAATGGGATTTCAACTTACCAAAAAAGATTTTTAATCTTGAGTTAAAAAGCAAAACTTGATCCCCAATGTTAAAAAACCCGGTTTTTAATTTTAGAATCATGCAACTTTTTAGTTTTCTCTTTATAAATCAATGAATTTTCATAAGCAATATCCCTTAATTCATCTAATTCATTCAATTGCATTTTCTGGTGTTTTCCCGCGGTCTCCATATCATCATTACAATGCTTTAGGGCCCAATAAGCCTTGTGTTCTAATTCGATAGGCAAATGACAATTTTTTCCATACACAAGCTTATAGGGAGTGCACCCAATGGGCGTCTTATGAGCGGTCCTAAAGGCCCATAAAGCATCGTCTAACTTATCCGACCAAGATTGTCGGTTTTCTCCAACGGATCTCTCCAAGATCCTCTTCAACGCTCGGTTTGAAACCTCGACTTGCCCACTCGTTTGTGGGTGATAAGCCGTAGAAAGCCGATGTGTAACCCCATATTTCCTTAGAACCCTTTCAAATTGGTCGTTACAAAAATGGGTTCCACGATCGCTTATGATAGCACGAGGGGTTCCAAACCGAGAAAACAATTGCTTCAAAAACTTGACTACCACACGAGCATCATTGGTGGGCAAGGCCTTTGCCTCCACCCACTTAGAAAGGTAGTCAACCGCAACGAGAATGTACTTATTACCACGAGATGATGGGAACGGCCCCATAAAGTCTATACCCCAAACATCAAAGATCTCACATACTTGAATGATATTTTGTGGCATTTCATCTTTTTGTGAGGCTTTTCCTTGTCGTTGGCATGCATCACACGACTTCACAAGATCTTGTGCATCTCGGTAAATAGTAGGCCAAAAGAAGCCGGCATCAAACACCTTCTTAGCCGTGAGATTAGCACCGTGGTGACCACCCGTGGGTCCCTCATGGCAAGCTCTAAGGATGTTAGAAGCTTTGGTGCCAAAAACACAACGTCGGATGATTTGATCCGCACAAGTTCGAAACAAGTAAGGGTCGTTCCAAAACTAGAACTTGACGTCACGAAAGAATTTTCGTTTTTGTTGAGTCGTCATACCCTTAATGATGAAGTTACCCGCATGGTAATTTGCAAAATCCGCAAACCATGGGGTGGAAGAATCAAGCTTAGAATTCACTACACCAAGTGTCTCGAGCGAAAATGTTTCGGTGATTTCCTTGGGCTCGTAAACACTTTGGTGAGGATCTTCCAAACGAGAGAGATGATCGGCCGCTAGATTCTCGGCTCCTTTTTTGTCAACGATTTTGTGATCAAATTCTTGAAGGAGGAGAATCCAACGAAGTAATCTCGGCTTAGCATCTTGCTTCGCCATGAGATACTTAATAGCCGAATGGTCCGTATACAATATGCATTTCGTCAAGACGAGATAAGGTCGGAATTTCTCAAATGCATACACCACGGCAAGGAACTCCTTTTCCGTTGTAGTGTATTTAAGTTGAGCCTCGGTCCTCGTCTTGCTAGCATAGTGAATAGGCAAGAAGTGCTTATCATGACGTTGCCCCAAAACGGCCCCTATAGCGTAATCACTAGCATCACACATAAGCTCAAAGGGGAGGTTCCAATTGGGCGCAACAAGAATGGGAGCTTCGGTAAGTTTCCTCTTAAGGATTTCAAAGGCTCGTACACAATCTTCGTTAAAGACAAAACGTGCCTCTTTTTCAAGAAGATGTGTAATGGGTCGAGAAATCTTCAAAAAATCCTTGATGAATCGACGATAAAAGACCGTGTGGCCTAGGAAACTCCTAACTCCCTTGACGGTTTTAGGATGAGGTAATTTGGCGATGACGTCTACCTTAGCTTGATCTACCTCAATCCCCGTTTTCGAGACCTTGTGCCCTAGGACGATTCCACTCTTAACCATAAAATGACATTTTCCCAATTGAGCACAAGGTTGGTTTCCTCACAACGTTTTAACATTCTCTCAAGGTTCGACAAACACGAAGTGAAAGAATCACCAAACACGGAAAAGTCATCCATGAAGACTTCCATCGTCTTCTCGATCATATCATGAAAAATAGCCATCATGCATCGTTGAAAAGTTCCCGGTGCATTGCAAAGTCCGAATGGCATTCTACGATAGGCAAACGTTCCGTATGGACACGTAAACGTAGTTTTTTCTTGATCACGAGGATCGATGGGAATTTGGAAGTAACCGGAAAAACCATCTAGAAAGCAATAGAAATCGTTTCCCGCAAGACGCTCCAACATTTGGTCCATGAAGGGCAAGGGAAAATGGTCTTTTCGAGTGGCTTCATTTAACTTTCGATAGTCAATGCACACTCTCCATCCGGTCACGAGTCTAGTGGGAATCAACTCATTGGCATCGTTTGGCACAACGGTCATTCCTCCCTTTTTAGGGACACAATGAATAGGACTCACCCAAGGGCTTTCGGAAATAGGGTAAATCATTCCCGCGTCAAGGAGTTTAAGGACCTCCTTTTTGATGACGTCGTGAATTTTGGGGTTCACCCTCCTTTGACTTTGGATTGTGGGCTTGAAATCCTCCTCCATTAAGATTTTGTGGGTACAAAACTTGGGATCGATTCCCTTAATGTCGGATAACTTCCACGCAATCGCCCCTTTGTGATCCTTAAGAACATCGACAAGTGTGGTTTTTTCATCATTTGAAAGATCCTTCGCAATAATAACCGGCAACTTGTCGTCCTCCTCCAAATAGACATATTCGAGGTGAGGAGGCAAATCTTTCAACTCGAGAATAGGTGGTTCCTCAAGTGAAGATTTGGGCTCGATACTCATAACCTCCTCGGGTGGAGGAAATGGGAAATCGTTGAGAAAATCCTTGATAATCAAGAAGTCCTCATCGTTGTCGAGGTCTTCGTCACAAGTACGTGGAACATTACATTCTTCCAACGTAAAACCACCTCCTTCAAAAGGAGTGAAGGTTGGTGTCGAATTATCAAGAATTGGATCTAACATAGTGGGATTGCCACTAGTTTCTTCATCACCAAACCCTAAAACTTCTTGTGAAAATTCCTCGCAAACCACGTCGATCATATCAACGAGGTTTATGGTAGCAACGGAATAAACATGAGAAAGTTGAGAATTTTGAGTTGCGTTTATAACAAGTTCCTCGTCGTTGAAACGTAAGGTGATCTTTCTAGCATGCACATCAATTAAAGCCATAGACGTATCTAAAAACGAACGACCTAAAATAAGAGGAACTTGAGGATCCGTGGGGATATCCACAACGATAAAGTCTACGGGATAGTAGAACTTCCCCACTTTCACAAAAACGTCTTCCGCCAAACCACATGCGAGAATCGTGGAATGGTCGGCCAACTCAATAGACATTCGTGAAGGAGTAAGATTAGGAAGATTGAGCGACTTGAAGATTGCAAGTGGCATCAAGTTAATGCTAGCACCAAGATCGGCCAAGGCATAGCATTCTTCCATATCTTGAATTGCACAAGGGATCAAAAATTTACCAGGATCACCGACTTTTTGAGGTATGCGATTAAGATAAACCGACGAAAACTAGACATTTGGTGCAATTTTTCCTTGTTGTTCAACATACTCTTAAAGTTAGCGGCAAATCGAGGCATCATGACCAAAGCATCGGCGAAACTCACATTAAGGTGCAACTCACGAAACATTTTCATAAAAAGCTCAAATTGGTAGTTGTCGCTCTCTTGTCGTTTCTCCTTCCTAAGTCTCGATGGGTAAGGCAAGGGTGGTGTGGGTTAGGGCGTAGGCATAGCCTTTGGAATCTCGGGTTCCAATGTTGGTAAAGGGTCGACCGTAGGTGTGGCATGAGCGGTACTTTGTGGGATTAAAATATGCTCCTTTTCGACCACCACCTCGGGTTCTTCCTCAATTTCCTCCACCGTTGGAGTAATTGGTTGAGGAGTCGGTTCTTTAAGTGTCTTACCACTTCGTGTGGTAATCACTTTCATCTCTCCCTTCGGGTTTGAAACGGTGTTACTAGGTAGACCACTCGAAGTAGATGCTTTGTTCCCCATGACGGCTTCTAAAATTGCATTAAGCTTAGCATCTTGACTATTAAACTTCAAATCTTGACTAGCGGCTTTTTGGTCAATTCTTTGTTCAAGCCTAGCATGACTTTTTTAATCTTGTTGTTTTGACCTCGAATTTGATTAGCAAAATCATTTTTCAATTCATTTCTCATGTTAAGATTTTCTTTCACAAAGTTAGCCAATTCCTTGGTGTTTTTAGCCGTGTCCCTAGCTTGACTAGCCAATTGCTCTTGTATGTTTTCCAAAATCTTATCATTTGTCGTGGCGTAATTCAAAAAGTCCATTGGAAGTTCTTTAGTGTAAACATTTTGAAGACCTTGACTTGTGTTTTGAAAATTACGGTTTTGATTTTGATTTTGCAATTGGCTACTAGTTCCTTGATTCCCATAGTTGTTATTACCTTTGAAATTGTTCCTTTGATTGCTTTGGTAACCAACTTGATTGTTTCGATAATTGTTAGCATTTTGATTTGGTGGAAAACCCGGTGGAATCAATTGATTAGTGCGAGGAACTTGACCGTTTTGGTTATAAGTTCTCGCGGCCGCGAAGGCACTCGAAGTGTTACCACCGTTGGTAATGCACTCGGAATAATCGTGAGCTCCACCACAATACATACAAGAAACCTCAACCGCTTTAATCGTAGCGGGAGCGGGTTGTTCACCAACTTTAAACTCAATTAACAATCCTTTCAACTTATCAAAAATCTTGTTCTCCAAATTAGCCTCGATTTGGCAAGCATCAACGGTGTGTGACAATGAAGGCGAAGATGAAGACGAAGTCTTACGAACACTCGACGTGCTACGAGGAC
The DNA here is from genome assembly GCA_025667525.1 of Glebionis coronaria. Taxonomy (NCBI): domain Eukaryota; kingdom Viridiplantae; phylum Streptophyta; class Magnoliopsida; order Asterales; family Asteraceae; genus Glebionis; species Glebionis coronaria. The sequence continues at coordinate 377,079,013 of CM046874.1, forward strand.
TATACACCTTAGACCTATTTTCAATGATTAACAATGCTTCCTCGACCATCTTACACAAAAAATTACCACCCGCGGCAGCATTAAGATAATCACGCTCATGATCGTTCAAGCCATTGTAAAATGTGTCAATTTGGTGCAAGTCGGAAAAACCATGATGAGGACATTCGTGCAACATTTCCTTAAACCTATTCCAAGCCGTTGAAAAACTCTCATTATACTCTTGTGAAAACTTTGAAATCTCGTTTTTCAAGTGCGTAGTCTTAGAGGGCGGAAAAAATCGGTTCACGAATTTTGAAACGAGATCCTTCCACGTCAATATAAAATTGGGTGGCTCTTTCTCTAACTAAATTTTTGCGGGCCCCGCTAAGGAATACGGAAAAAGCATCATCTTAATCGAGTCGTTTGAGACGTCCTTAAACTTGCAAGTGGCGGTGAGACGATTAAATTGGCGAATGTGGTTATGAGGGTTGTCCTTTTCGTCACCTCGAAACTTGTTGTTTTGAATCATGGACAACAAACCCGTCTTAACCTCAAAATTCTCCGCAAGGATAGCGGGAATCAAATTCGCTTCTCCATAACCCTCGGTGGGTGCTTGAAGCAACTCCATCATAGTTCGATTAGCCATGGGTGCTTCTTTCACTACAATGGGTTCGTCAATAGGAGACTCCTCACTAGAAGGAGTGATTGATTTGTTTCTTCGTTTACGAGAACGTCTTGCTTTAGAGCGAGTTTGCATAAACGTCACGTACAACGAGAAGGCGAGCAAAGAAGATTCTTTTTGGTGTTTTTACTTTTTCAAATTTTTTTTTTTTGGTTTTTGATTGTTTTTACTTTTTTTGGATTTTTGGAATGTATTAGTAGACACAAATCTACAAATCTCCTCCTTAATCAAATCTCTTGATTAAAGAAGCCTCAAGGAATGAAAACGATCACGTGAAGTGAACGCCTTCGATGACTTTAGAACGATGGCGGAACACCAAATTGTTCAAGAGGGTTTAATCAATAGAAACCAAGAAAATATATATGATACTTAAGTAATACTTTGGGCGGCAAAACCCTCGATTAGCTTTCAAAATCAAAATACGCACAAGCAAGCGGAGGAAACGAGGCGGCGCGAAGCACTTAAGAGCCTTTTTCCTTTAGGTCGTGAAATACAACCGCCTTATACCCACCTTATAGTTTGTATTTTTCAAAATCGAGCTTCACGAAAGTATTTATCTATTTTTGCCTTTTTCTTTGGTTTGAGATTCGAATACAATGATTGGGTAATGACCTCCCAAGTCAAGATTGTGATTTCTCACGTATTTGGAGTACTTGTAAATTTATTGTTCTACGTATACAATATAGTAATAGTATTCACAAAAAACGAAAAACCGATAATACGTATTAGTAGAGTGCTACTAATACAATTAGCTATTTATGGCTATATAAAAACAACAATTGTTCAATCAAAACACAACACGCCTCCCCGGCAGCGGCGCCAAAATGATGTTGGAGTTTTTACCACTCTTTAGGAAAAGAGCAATAAATAGGGCAAGTGAGCACGACGATTTAGGAAAACCGTGTGTGTAAGACCCTAAAAGTGAGTTCGTTCTCGAGGAGGCAAGTGCGTTGTGTATTGAATTGATATTGATTTGTGATTATATGATTGAGAAATAAATGGGATTAGAAGAGAAAGACGGTTACGAAAACGAATTAAACTACGACGAAAAAGGCGAACACGTAAAATCGTAAATAGTACAAAAATTAAAATTTTAACCTAAAAATTCCTAAAAATTACTAAAAATTACTAAAAATCCCCAATAATATTCTAAGAGTTTACAAAAAATCCAAACTTGCTAAAACCTTTTAATTAATTTAATAATGACTTTTTAATGCTAATTAAAGCCCTAAAAATCACAATTAAATATTAAAAAGCCATAAACAAGATCTAATAGTTTTTAAACCTCAAAAATGACCTAATTAAGCTAAAAACTATTTTTTTAAAATTTTAAAACCAAATTAAACTATTTTTAAACACTTAACTATTAAAATCTATTAAATATTAAATTAATTCTATAAATTAATTGAAAAGTCTTAAAAATATTTGGAAAGTGACAAAACTCCTAATTAAGTGTCCTTAACCTAGGAAAAATATAAAAACTTAAAAAAATAAAACTTCAATTTTTAATAATAAAATAATATTAAAATATTCAAAAAATAAAAAGTTTATAAATAAATTCTAAAAAATTACCAAAAATCCTAAATAATGTAACTAAAATAAAAATGCAATCCAAATTTTACTGAAACCTATTTAATAATTTAATATTAAATTTTAAAGTTAGCTAAAAACCCTAAAATCTAATAAAATCAAAAATAAGCTAAATTGAAAACTTAAATAGCTGAAAACCTCAAAAATATGATTGAAAACCTAAAAACTATTTTTCCAGATTTTTAAATTACCTTTTTCTATTTTTTAATGACTTTCTAAAATAAAAACTTAAAATAATCCTAATAAATTAATTAATAATGGGAAAAATAAACTTTTTGCTCAGAAAAGTCAAAAACCCTAATATAAACCTAAGAAAAATGCTAAACAGGAAAAAGCTACAAGAAATAAGCTAGATATAGCTTATTTATAAGCTGTTAATCAAATAAGCTACAAATCCAATAACCCTTAAATAGATAATGAAATGAAACTTAAACGTAAAAAACCATCCGGACCACTGGTAAACATGTTACTCCTCCAAAGGAGAGGTCGCGTGTTCGAGCCCAGGCCAGGTGAGTTTTTGCAATTTTTTTTTTATTTTTCTTTTAAAAACACAAACCAGTAACTATTTTACTCACTAAAACACAAATCCAATCTAAATTTAACAAGATTTAAGCTTAGGAAAGCAAAAAACGTGCCCAGAAACAAGTGTGTTTCTGATGAACACACAAGTGTTTCTTCACTTGTGAAAAGATGATCAAGAGGGCTTGATCTTTGCCTTTTTTTGGATGATTGTGATGGACAAGGGCACCCTTATACTCTTTGGAGTATAAGGAGTCAAATCAAACAGTAAACAAGCAAGTAGTATACAAGATCAAATACCAAATAAGCACAAACAAGTTACTGATTAGATTATGTGACTGATGAGTATATTTGCTGGTTTTACTTGCACAAAAATGATTTTTAATGGCACAAATCTTTCACACAAAGTAACCAACTAGCATTCAATCAATCACAAAGCCTACTTAGACCTATAATCTAACAACTTTCAAGATTATGATGCACAATTCAAGAAAAACAAGCAGACAATAGACTTAACTGATTAATGAGCTATTTCTCCATTCTTTTGACATGCAACATGCTTTAAAATCTCACCAAATTAAAAACCAATCTAGCATACAACCTAATAACTACTTAGGGAGTGTGTTTAACAGGTTTTTAACTCAAAAATCTTTCAAAGTTCTCACTTAGATAGCAGATCCAAACACCCCTTAAGAATTCAGATTCTCACTTTTTCAAAGCAAAACAACTCACACCCTAATCAAATTGAATCAATATCAATCTAACATGCATACTACACCAGATTAAGCAATATCAAACAATTTAAACAACACTTAAACAGCTTTCATGCAATTTCACTCAAATCACATAAATGAACATGAAAACAAGGGATTTTTACCTTGAGGGACTTACATCCAAGTCCCTCAGTGACAGCCAAGTCACCTCCTATAGGCTGGGGCCTATGCTGGACCTTGGACAACAGGATTCAACACAACCCTGCTAAGAGAAATGAAGAACAAGCACAAATACACTTTCTGATTTTTGTTACTTTCTTTTGAAACCTTTCTCACCAACAAACTTTAATATCAAAACTTCCTTTGAACACACTTAAACAAACTAACTTGAAACCCTGAAGAATCAACCCTGAAACAAGATTTCAACAAGTGAAATCAATGTTTCAGAAACTTTTGAAAACAGAACTGAACTTTTAAAATTAGACTTGAAAAAGTAAATAAGCAGTAAAATAAGACACAATCAATAAGCAGAAAGTAAGAGTGGATCTTTGTTTCTCATCAACATCTCAACACCATTTTTCATTCATTAAAAAAACGGCTTTAAATGGAAGTGACAAAGGAGAAAGAAAGAACAAAAAACACATGTCACAAGTCGACATGTATTTATACTACTCCTAAGAACTAACTAGAAGCTCAACTAAAATAATACAAGAAAATCAATTCCTAAACCCTAATGGATGGATGCCCAATTCTGCCCTTGGTCTTTTTAATTTTGAAACTGGTCAATAAGCTCTCATGTGGTCTTTGTACTTGGCCAGCCTTGAAAAGTTGATCATAGACGTCCAAATGTGCTTGGGGACCAAGGAGTGTGATCCAGACGTTCAAATGGTCGGGTTTTGAAATTGGGGGAAAGTGATGGGTGCAGGGGAGGGTCCCACAAGACACATGGGTGTGTCTTGTGGCGTTTTGAGGTGTGGGTTTAAGTGACAAAAGCCTTAATCAACCATCTGGAAAACATGAGTTAAAAACCCTTTGTTTATGGCTTAATTGTACCTGGGTTTAAATTAGGGTTTAAGGGTAATCAAGGGGGGTTTAATCCGAATTGGGGAAAGATTAATTTAAAATTGTGTTTGGAGGGAAGGGATATAAGTGGTTTGACTGAAGTTGACTGATTTTATTTAATAAACTCAGTTAGTGAAAGGTGACGTGGGGATGGGGGATGAAGTGGAGGTTTGTGATTGGTGGTGGTGGGTGATGTGTTAAAATGATTGGATGGGAGGAGTTTGGGTGTCTGGCTGGTTGACCCCCTCAAGTTTCACCTTTCTTTCACTTTGTATTAAATGGCAATAAACTCTAATTCCTTTGTAAATCAACTTTGGCAGATTGACACTTTTGGCACAAGTACTTTTACAAACTTGAAACAAGGACTAAACATGTAATTTCTTCATTCTTCAAGGACTATTTTTGACATGTCTTCATACTTTAAGGCTTTGACTTGTTTGTTGACTTCTTGGAGGACCAATATTGACAATTTAGATTTGTTGAGGGACTAAATTTGCCAATTCTTCAAAGATAAGGGTCCTTTTTGTAATTTTGACAAACTTTAGGGACCAAACTTGTAATTATGAAGATACAAGGGTATAAAGTGTCAATTCTTCAAACTTGGAGGACCAATCTTCATAATTCTTCAAATCTTCAAGGGTTTTCTTTGAAAAATTCTTCATTAGGGCTTGGTTCATCGTGCGGCTTCGTTTCCCGTGTTCGTTTTTGACTGATTCTTGTGATCTTTTGTCATTTTCTCAATATCCGTACCTAAAATACACAAGCAACAAACACAAGCATATATTTGGGTATTTTAATGATATTTAATGCATTTTAAGCCCAATTAGGACGATGAGACTATGTATAAAAGCAGTCTCATCAAATAGCGCGGACTTTGAGTATTGTATGTGTTACAATATTGACAGTGGATGAGATTCTTGTGTTCAAAAGCTTTATGGTTTATTTAAAAAACCCATTACTGTTTGTTTAAAAACCTATGAATTCACTCAACCGTTGTGTTGACTGTTTAGCATGTATTCTCAGGTGTATAGGTTTAAGAGAAGCTGGACCATGGAGCCGCGCGGGATAAGTAAAGGCAAAACAAACAATTTCCATTCGATACATTTGACAAATCATTATTATTTCTTAAGGTTTGTATAAACTGGTGGGACCTCTTTTTAGTTAACTCTGATTTAATAAAATTATCGAATGGTTTATTTTATAAAACGTCTCTTTTGAGGTCGTTTTCTATTACTGTGTGTGATGTGCTATGAAGTAACACCCAATGTTGATATTCCGCTGCATTGTGAATTTGGGGGTGCTACAGATTGGTATCAGAGCACTAGTTATAGCGAACTATGTCATTTTTAAAACCTAGACTATAACTGCTCTTTCGTAAAATTGTTTGATTGCCTTACAAAGTATCCGCGCGCTCATGGCTCCTAGAAAAGGAAATGCAAAAATGTTTTGACAGATATTTTATCAAAGTATTATTACGGAATTATTCCCTTATACCCGGATCATTTAACTAAACTCCCTTAGGAGTAGATGTTTGTGTATACCTCAAGACAACCTAAGAGGGATTGAGGAAACCATTTAAACCATGACTTGGAATTTGGAACGATAGTTTTTACTCTTCAACTAAGAAAATTTTGACCAAAGTTTAAACAAGGATTTTTCGAACATTAACGGATCTTATTAATTATTTTCGAAAAATAAAAAAAGACCGTGTTAACTAAATTCAAATTTAATTTGAACATCTTTCTAAAATTGGACGAACTGAGAAATTTAGAAAAATTTCGTTTACGTTTCATAAAATTTAATATATATTATTTAAATTACTTGTAATATTTAGCGACGTTTTAAACGTCGGACTGGGAAAAATTGATAAAAATAATAGTTGAGACGAAACTAAAACTTAGAAAATATGAAGAAAGAATTTTTGAATGAATACGGTCATAATAATTATTTCATCAGGGAAGGTGAATGTAGGTACTGACATATTATGTAGAAAAGATAAAGAACCAATTAGGATGTGCTCCTTAGTAATGACCGTGCAGAATTATTTTCCCGAGCAATTTAGAAATAGCCGATGCTTGTAAAAAGGATTATATAATAATAAAGGGGTTCGCGACTAATGTGAACCATTAGATATGAGAGCCGATGGCGTTAAATGTTTAAAAGGTCATTTGTGGTGGCCTGAATATGGAGGATTTTGAGATTTAGTCATATTGGAATCCCATAAGTTTAATTATTCTATTCATGATATTTCTGATTAAATGTATCCTATCTGAAGAAGTTGTACTGATGACCAAATATGAAATCAGATATCGCCACATACGTTGGTAAACATCCAAATTTTGCGAAGGTCAGGGCTGAACACCAAAATCCATAAGGATTGCTTCTACAGCTTATTAATCTTGTTTGGAAGTGGGATAGAATAACCATGGATTTTATCACAAATCTTCCAAGGTCATCATCTGAATTTGATTCGATTTGGGTCATCGTCGACAAACCGACCAAATCTGCTAATATCATTCCCGTTAATGATAAGTTCTAGATGAAGAAATTGACTCTTTTGTATTTAAAGGAGTTGTGTAAGCATAGTGTGCCTGTATCAATTATCTCTATCAAGTTCCTCGCTTCGCATAGAATTTATGGAGATTCCTTCAGAATTCATTAGGGACGAATCTTGATATGAGTACTTCTTACCACCCCAATCGAAGGGACAAGGTGAAGTGACGATACAAACACTAGAAGTCTTGTTTTATGTTTGAATAATTGACCTTTAGTAATGAACATGATAATCTCTTTCCTTTAGAGAGATTATCGTTGATAATTATCGCTTTAGGATTAAGACCGAACCTTGCGAGAATCTATATAAAGAAAAGTTTAAGAGCGTCTGTAGGAATGAATTGGGATGAAGATACCTGACCCGCGAGACCTAAAATGATTGTGGAAATTAGGATATGATTATTGACTGCCAGTAGTGGGCAGGAGGTTATGTGAATATGAAATGTAGATCTTGAAGTGCAGGATAGGTAGCAAAGCTATGTCGAGAATTTTTCATTATGGAAAGATGAATGTATGATCTGAAAGATCATGGGAAAATAAGTCCCCGTTGTATGGGACCATTGAGATAATGTAAAGGTTTGTACCGAGAGGCATATAAGCTGGATCTACCCCAGAACTTCAAGGGCTGCATGAATTATGTTTCGTATATCAAACTTGATAAAATGTCTATCAAGTGAAAATCTAATTATTTCTTAATAAAGTTTAGATCGGCGAAAAGTTTCATTCATCAAAAACACGTGGACATCATGGATAGAGAAAGTAAGTCAACTTAAGCATCATCGTATTACCATTGTTATGTTGATGAAACTCACGTATTGTAATGAATTACACTTGAGAGAAAAGACCGAATGTGGAGGAAATACCCACACGGCTTTAACTGTATAAGAAGCGAGTAGTAAGACAAATCGATCTTTGAGGACAAAGATTCTCTTTAGGGGTAACTGTTGTGACAATCCGTCAATTTATGGTCGATATTTTATTCTCAAGTATTATTTAAAATCATTACTTTAATTTTATATTATGAACTCACTCATTTTTGGGAAGAAATTTGGGTTTACGTCTCGATGTAGCATCGACTACGTCTAAATCGGAGAACTCTACCCGTCACGTGTTTACGTTTACATACTCCGTTTTTGTGACAGCCCGACATTTCAGGAAACAAATTTCTTCTCGAATATTATTTTGGAACTTTATTTTGTGTTGGTTCATAAACTCACAAATTTACGAGAAGAAATTGGGACTTACGTGCATAATTTGGCGTCTTTTACGATTAAACCGGAAACCCTAGGTTTACGTATTTATGCTTTTGTGCTCCGTTTTTGACAAGACAAATTTTATTAGAATCATTTTGTGCCGTAGTTTCATAATTTATAAAAACTTTTTTCGTAAATCGACCCGAGGGCACGTAAATCGAGGAAACTAGAATCGAGGAGTACCCGTAAATTATTGGAGATGAGACAAGTGGGACACTTGTCCCGCCCTCACTATGGGCTCATTTTTCAAGTTCCAACACCCTTTTTTGTTGTCAAAAATTAACTATAGTGAAGGACACTTGTCCCATGACTTGAAATGCACCAAAACTCCATCTTCTCCCACACACTTAACCTAAATGCAATTTTAATCAAAAAATATCTAAAACCTCTCTTCTCTCTCTCTCTAAATTCCGTCCAACATCACACCTAAATCACCATCTTCATCAAAAATCTAACCGTAAACTTTATCAATACTCAACATATGTTGAAGCCTACTTAAAAAGATGAAGATTGGAGGTGATTTAAACAAGTGAAAAGGATTTCTTATGGAGGATTAGGGTTGATTTTCAAGAAGGTGTTCATACATATGAAGATCTCCAAAAGTTCATTTGCCAAGTTAAGGATTTGGTTACAAAAATCAAGCCTTGTTCATCCAAAATCTCAACCTTTTCATCACTTTAGTGGTATAGAGATTGTTTCTTCCTATCATCTTGTTATTTTGTAAATATGCTCATGTATTTTCTTTATGAATGTATATGTATATTATAATAAATGATGATCAAAGTATTATGTGGGGATTTTTTGTTAATAGATGTGGTTAAAAAGACTAAAATCAACAAGTAAAAATGTTTAAACCTTGGTTAGATACATAGGTTGTATAAAACAGTAAGTATCAATATGATCACTTGGTCAAATGGCTTAGATTATTTAATATACAGATAGATATATGATTTTTACATATGTGGTGAGTTGGCCACTCAATGGAATCAATAAAATGAGCAAGATATGATCAAAATACTATTAAGGTTCAAATCTGTATAGTCTGTTTTGGACGAATTATTAGGGATTCTTAGAAGATGAATGAGCAGTAGCTAAAAGTGAGTTATTTTTAGCACGTATTATTTAGTTTGTGGTGCCCAAATTTGAGCTTCTATCTCCTTGTAGAACTCAAGATATGGCAAAAATGGTGAAAGTGACTTTAATAATCAGATTTGTAAAATAAAAGTATATATAATATAAAATAAGCACTCAAGTAATATTATTATAAAATACATATATAAAACCCACTAACTTATGATAATACTTATAAAATAAGTTGTAAACTATGTTAAATAAGTATGACATTTTATAAAATTACAAACTCAAATGTTTTCTAAAGTTATAAAACAATATATAAGTTTTACGTCTTTTTGGCTAAAACCGAAAGATTAACGTTTTCGCCAAATAAAACTTAGACGGTCGGACCTGTCTAATGTAAACTTTTTATAACTCATCTAATGATATGTAAGTACATTTGACAAGTAAAAACCGATAAAACTCGAGCTTTATAACTTATGGACATTAACGGGCCAAAGTAGCCTTATTGGATCATTAGCCCAACTATTTTGGCTAAACACTAATGGACTTACTCATGAGCTTAACCCACTTGGGCCCAACATATGAGTACAGGCCTGGTATTAAAAGTATAAATGGGCTAATAAAATGTATTGGAATTTTAATGGGCTTATTGGGCCTTAATATATAAATAAGTTGAAACTAGTGTAACTAGTCTAAAATTTGACTAACACATAACACTCTAATGTGTATGAAGAGATAAAATCCCACTTGATCATAATCATACTTATAATGTCATCATATATACATAGCCATTATTTTTATAAAGTCATTGGACAAGAGTCTAAGACGAGTATTATTAGTCTAGGTATCTGTGATTGAAGCACGTATCGTACATCCAAATCGCCAATAACCCGCCTTTCCCAATCAACGTGAGTTCATAGCCTCGCACTCTTTTAAATATTTTATGAAATGTTTTATAAACCCGCGAGGTAGATAACATGTTAGTTTTAATAAAATAGGACACCATTTGTCCCGATTGTTTGCTTATTGATATGGCCCCGAATGATTATATGACCCGATGAATGATTATATGACCCGATGTATGAAATGAAATGGATTATTATTAGTAAGGTTATGTCACTAAAAGTCCCATTAGCATGAATTGTGCACTACCAGGATTTGGTAGACGCTTATGCATATAATAGTACTATTTGGGGAAGATCACCCCAGTTCGCGCATTGACGGTTGATCCCCGTCGTGCCACATTGATTGGTAAGAGAATTTATGTATGAGAAGATTTATATAAGCGTGATTATTGTGACGACACGCTGTTTTGGATGGGTAAAGGAAATTACGGGTTAGCTACACGTTGTTTGTTATAGTAAGGTAACAATGCCATGCGGCTTATAATAATCCAATAATGAAAATACTGATATACGATTCGAATTATAACATATTGCTTGACTAGCAATACGGGGTCTAATTATTGATATTATGCTCGTGTTTTGGTTTTTCATAATTATTTTCATATAACGGTTTTTATTAAACTCTATACACCGTTATAAAAACGTATTGTATGATATTTTTACGAAAATGGTTCGTATAATGGTTTTGAAGGCAAAAAGCCTTTATTATGATTTACGATAAAGATTCGTATAAGAATGTCTTTGGCCAATTTTATAGCATACGACAACGGTTTGTACAAAATGATTTTTGGTAATAATTATATACCGGTGATATATTAATGGTTTTTATTAAACTCTATGAATTCACTCGGCGTTTCACTGACATTTTAACATGTTTATATCAGGTACTTGAAGGTAATTCTCAGGAAGACGACAAGAATTTATGGCCCGCATTCAGCTAAAATTTCCATTCAAATTTTTTGTAAATTTGTAGGATATACTATGACTTGAGGACTTATGTAATTTGATATTCATGAATGGAAAATTCTTTGTTATTAAACGACGCGACTTTTAAGCGTTGTCTATGATTTGAGTAATGTGCTATCCCGTAACACCAACGACTCTTCCGCTGATTTGATATATGAAAATTTGGTGGTGTTACATATATTCGCCCTCTCCACTAGACCATTAGTCTGTGGGTGTTTTATTGATGCAAAACGTCGTTTGATGTCTAGCGCTGCGCACCAATCTTTGAACGGATTGTCCGCAAACTGTTTTCCGTTATCTGAGATGATCTCCCCTGGTAAACATAAACGGCATACAATGTTTTCCTAAACAAACTTTTTTACCTGTTTGCCCGTAATTGTCGCAACCGCCTTAGCCTCTATCCAACAAGTGAAGTAGTCCATAGCCACGATCAAAAACTTAACGCCTCCGGCTGCAACAGGAAAAGGCCCTGCTATGTCAACTTTCCATTTGTAGAATGGCTATGGGGATGTAAAGAGTGTCAGCTCTTGCTATGGATGACGCGGTACTGGCCAATACACTTGGCAATCATTGCATTTAAGAATCATATCTCGTACGTCTCGATGCATAGTCGGCCAATAGTATCTTGTGTGTAGAGCCTGTGCTACTACCGATCTGGGGTCGGCGTGTATGCCGCACGATCCTTCATGAATTTCACTAATCACATAACTAGCTTGGCGTGGTCCAAAACATCACAACCACGGTTGTAAGAATGAACATTTGTATAAGACACCATCGCGGAGTTCAAACTGTTGCGACTTCCTTTTAATGCGATGAGCCTCTATTTCATCCGCATGAAGGTTTTCGTTTGTCAAATAGCTTATGATCGGGGTCATCCACGTAGGTCCCTCCTCATCAACTATTGTTACGATCTCCTCTCCTGCAATGGATTTATCCTTGAGTATTTCTATCAACACTTGTTTGGATAAATGGGCGAAGCTTGTAGATCCGATTTCCCTAAGGGCACCCGCCTTCTTATTCTCGCCTCATGGTACCTGCTTGATAGAAAACTTAGCAAAACGAGCGATAAGTGACTTGACTTTCTCCAGATATTGGACCATATTTTACTTCTTAGCTTCGTACCCTCCTAAGATGTGATTTACGACAAGCCGCGAGTCCACGTAGGCTTCCAGGTTGCGTACCCCCATCCTTGCGGCGATTTTTAAGCCTGCAATCAATGCTTCGTATTCTGCCTCATTATTCATAGCCGTTAACTCAAAGCGCAAGGCATAGGTGAACTTCATGCCTTCCGGATTTGTGAGCATGAGGCCTGCTCCTGATCCGGCCATGCAAGAGGATCCATCAGTAAACATGACCCATGGTTCCGTTGGAATTTCTTCCTTTAGCACCATTGGCTCGTCCTCCTCGGGTTTCTTAATTATAAATATGCCAAGATTTGGCCCTTGATGGCTGTCCTTGGTCTATAGGAGATGTTATGTTCCCCGACTAGGACGCTCCACTTCTGTAATCTACCTGCCACATCCGGTTTAAAGATAATCTATTTTATTAACTGATCCGTAACTACCACAATTGGGTGCTCCTGGAAGTACCGGCGTAACCTTTTCGCGGCGTATACCAATGATAAGACTAATTTCTCCATTGGTGAATAATTCAGCTTTTGCCTTTGCAACGCTCTACTTATGAAGTAGACCGGAGTCTGGACTGAATCCCAATCAGTCATAAGGATTGTGCTTATTACTCTGTACGTAGCGGATAAGTACATAATTAGCTCCTCCTTAGGTCGCGGGGCGACTAGCATGGGAAGAGCCGTTAGATGTTGCTTGAGCTGTCCAAACGCTTCCTCCGCCTCTCTTGCCCAACGAAAGTCTCCTTTCCATTAAGTGATTCTACCTCTTGAGTGTTTTGAACAAAGGAAGTGACTTCTCTACAGACTTTGATAAGAACCTATTAAGCCCGGTCAGCTTTCCATTAAGTGATTCTACCTCTTTAAGTGTCCGAGGGGATGGTAGTTGTATCATAACATCCGTCTTCTCCGGACAAGGCTTGATGCCGTTTGGATTAATCATATACCCAAGGAACATTCCTTCGGTTGCTCCAAACGTGCACTTTTTGGGATTCAGTTTCATGTTGATTTTCATCAATGTGTCGAATGTCTCCTGGATATCACGGAGGAGTTCGTCCTCCGTATGGCTTTAGATAACCAAGTCGTCAACGTAGACTTCAAGGTTACGGCCTATCTGCGAGTCGAAGGCTTTATCAACAAGTCGTTGATATGTCGCGCCTGCGCTCTTGAGTCCGAACGGCATTTTTGTGTAACAATACACGCCCTGACTGGTATGGAACGCCGTCTTCTCCTCGTCTTTCTACGCCATATGGATCTGATGGTATCCTTTATATGCGTCCAAGAGACATTTAAAAGAATACCCGCATAAGGATTTCACCTTCCAATCGACTTTTGGTAACGGATAGCAATCTTGTGGGAAAGCTTTGTTCAAGTCTGTGAAGTCCACACACATGCGCCAGCTTCCATCATGCTTCTTGACCATGACCGGATTGGAGAGCCACTCATGGTAATAGACCTCGCGCATGATTCCTACGTCTACCAGTTTCCGTACCTTGTCCAGTATTACCTGGCTACGTTCTGGTGCTTGACCGCGCTTCTGTTGTTTAACAAGAGGATATCCAGGGCGGATTTAAAGCTTATGTTCTGCGATCGAACAAGGTACGCCCGTCATATACTTTGGTTCCCATGCAAATATATCAAGGTTTGCTTTTAGGAGAGAGCACATGGCCTTTTTTCCTTTCTCAGAGAGGGTTCCCCCGATAGCCACCTCTTGTTCTGGATATTCAGGGTGGATTACCACTTTCTAATTAGGGTGTAACACCCCATTTTGATAATGGAATGTCACGCGTAATTATGGCGTGTCATCAAAGCATACAAGGATAAATGTATAAAATATTACATGACCATAGGGATAACCGGAATCAAACATCGGCTCCCAAACATAAGCCCAAAACATAATAAAGCAAAAGAAATGAATGAAAGACTAAACAAGCATAAGTATATGAAGGCAAAAAGGAAAAGAAGTCTCTAGCAGCTTCCATCCTATGCACGTCCTCCAAATGCTCGAGTCTTGCCTAGGGTACCTGCCGTTTTGGGACATGGAAAGGAAATTAACGGCTGAGCAAAACGCTCAGTGCATGGATATAGACATAGTATAAGTGACTAAAACATAATAGAGACTTAATAGCAGCAGAATGTATAAGTCCTGGAAAACCTGGAACATGTTCATAAAACTGGTTTTATAGTTTGAAAAGCCTTACGTTTATCTTATGAAAACTGTTTAACATGTTTTACCATTAGCCAATATAGGTCATGAAAATCCACCGTGCATGAATACTTGGAGGGGTGACCTCATCATGCAAATTAGAGGGGCTGCCCTAATTTAATATACTGGTTTTTGGGTAGGAGGGATCAGCTCCTTGTGAAGGATGCAAGGCACACACCACATTCACCATGAAATCCTGATTGAAAACATGTAACTAGGATGCACCCATACGCCCCACATGATAAATATAATATAAATAGCCAAGAGCTGAAGGGACGCCACGAGCAATCACTCCGCCGTGGTGAAGTCATAACATCAGTGCCTCTAATGTTATGGTTATGGTACCTACATAACTAGGTGAAACTGGTCATGCATGTATATGGATATTGGTATTCTTAATTAAACATAAGCAATCAAACACGTAACTTATACTACGGGAAAACATTTGGCTGCATACGGGGAATCCTAATAAGGAAAGAATGTCCATACTGAAAGGACGGGAATCTGTACCTTATGTCCAGTGAACGAAGAAGATGAACTGAGAGGAATCCTACTTCCGTATCACTAGTGCTACATAAATACATACATGAATAAGTATCTGCTTACTAAACACGTAACTGGTTTTATGTCATGTCTTAGCTTATTTTATGTGTTCTTACCATGTTTTACTGTTTTAAAGCCTTAAATTGTGTCTATCTTATATTCTGTTTAATCTGATTAAGTATTTTTGGTATTTCATGCATTATTATACTTACTGTGTAATAATAAGTAACTTTCCAAAAATAGCAGGTTTCCTAAAATAGAAAGTTTCCAAAAATAGAAAGTTTCTAAAAATAGAAAGTTTACAAAAATAGAAAGTTTCCAAAAATAGAAAGTTACCAAAAATAGAACGTTTCCAAAAATAGAAAGTTTCTAAAAATAGAAAGTTTCCAAAAATAGAATTACTGCTTAAAATAGATAAGTTTCTAAAAATAGAAAGTTTCCATAAATAGATCAGCTGCCTTAATTAAATAAGTTTCCATAAATAGATTAGCTGCCTGAAATACATAAGTTTCTAAAAATAGAAGGTTTCCATAAATAGATTAGCTGCCTTATTTAATTAAGTTTCTAAAAATAGAAAGTTTCCATAATTAGAAATAAGCTGGTTAAATAAGCTAAGTATATAAGCCTAAGTGTTTTCATGATTATTTCCTAAGTTATATGATATAATGTATAGTTTAATAATTATTTCATGTAATTAAATTAAACTATAGGTTAAAATATTTAATTAAAGTATAACATGTTTTTAATTAAATAAAGTTAAATACTTAGGTTAAAACATGTATTATTATTTATTAATAATATAACCTAAGTCATGTTAATTAATTAATTATAACCATGGTTTTTAAATAATTAATTAATTATAAGTCTTAAAAATATAAAATACTTAGGTTAGAAATTTCATGATTTTAATAATTAAAATAACCTAAGTCATGTTATTAAATTAATCATGTCATATACATCAATTTAATTATAACATATGATCATATAATAATAATAATCTTAACATAAACCGTGAACCGGATCTTGACTAGGAACCTTGAACCGGACATGAAATCAACACCATACCCCGAACCACTTCGGGGTTCCCCCTGGTTTGTTGCTGCCGTGGGACCCACACCACAAAACCGGGACCATATGGTCTCGGTGGTGGCTTAATGGCCAAACCGTGACCCCCTTGGGGTACGGTTTAGGCGTCGGCCAACCAACAACCCTAAAAACACCCTTTTTGATTTTACCCTTTAACCAAATATATGTTTATTCTATGTTTTTAATTAGGTTTTAAAAACATCATGTTCTTAATTAATTTTACTAAATCAAATCAAAAGAAAAGATTAAAAAGAAAGGTTAAAAAGGTATATCGAATGTGTAGATTAATGGAGGATGAACAAACACTAATACTTGTATAATATCCAAGATCAAAATCAACAAAACACCCCTCCTTGGTGTGTTGAAGGTGGCGGCCACAAAAGGAGAGGAAGAGGAGAGGAGAAAACTTTTTAGGTTTTGTGTTTATTTCTTGAAAAGTGAAAAATGAAAATAGTTTTTACCTTTACCCTCCTTTCATGTAAAACTTAATGGGCTTAGCCCATTCCTTCCTTTGTAGCCGTGGGTATGGGGCCCCACATGGGGTACCCGTACTGTTTTCCGTGTCTAGTTATTAAGTGTTTGTTCGTGATTAATTATGTTCGTGTTTTAAGTGTTCTCGTTAAATATTTACCGTGACCTAATATATTTATTCGTGTTCGTAATAAATATATATACATAATTAATATTAGCTCGTGATTTAATTACGTTCATGATTTCATGATCGCATGTTCGTGATTAATTATTGTTTAAATAATTATTGCGTGTTCGTACGTAATAAATACTTATCGTGTTCTAACACGTACGTAATACGTAAAATCCTAACAGTAAACGTAATCGTACTATAAAAGGAAAGTTTTAATCTAGTACGTACGATCTTAAGGGTACTATTCATGATAAAAGCATGCGGGTTTTACAACTCTTCCCCCCTAAAAGAATAATTCGTCCCCGAATTATAGGTAACCTAACTGAAAGAGAAACATACCCGAATCAAACTGACAGGGTATGTAAGATCATTGAACGTGCTGGTTTCCTGGCATAAGGAACGCGGAACGTGACATGTCTTGGAAGGACATGGAACGTGACGTGACTGAAAGGACATATCTAATTGATGAGATAAAATGGATAAAAGTCCGAATGAACTTGTCCGTTTCCAAGTGGCCTCCCTCTTGGAACGGTTCCTTCAGAATATCTTGACACTAATGATAAATCTTGGTCCTCCTGACCTTGACTAGGAATACGAAGAAATTCTTGGTTATTAACAGAAGGTAAATCCCCTAAATTCGATCGAGGAAAATAAGAGTTAACGTGCTAGGGTAACTGAAACGTTACAATGCAAGACAATCTGACTTAACTGATAATTAGAAACGATGCGTGAGACATAAAGAAACGTAGTACATGAAAAATTTTGAACGTGATACGTGAAAATTTTTGAACGTGCTACGTGGAGATATGGCGAGTGTGGTATGAGTAAACATATCGTGATCCATGATACGTGTAACATATCTTGATCATGATATGAGGAACGTGGAATGAACATGACTTGTGAAACATATCGTGATCATAGAATATAATGGCGGTAACGCCAAACGCTACAAGGTGAGACGTGGAATATGACGTGAAACGTCTATCTGATGATGGAGAGTTATACTAAACTTGGGTCTGGTCTCTCAAGTTCTTGAAAAACTTCCCAAATGAGAAAAATGAACGTAAAATCGTAAGCCAAGATACGATCATGAACGTGAATAGTGTCATGAACACGAGCGCGAAAGCAAGCCGTGAAATTTGAACAAGGATATGAAGTAATTTAGGAGCACAATTATGAATATTTGTCTGACCCGATAACTGAGGGATTGCCAAGTGATCGGATGAGCCTTGGCTGGAACATGTCCGATCAATCTGTTGGTTCTGAAATCCGTATGGATGTAAGGATTCTGCAGACTTGATCAAACTGTTGACAATAACCCATATAGCATCATGCTTCTTCTGAGTTTGCTGAAATCTGGTAACTAAAATCCATGGAGATCTTGTCCCTTTTCGATTCACAATTTCATATGATGAAAACATCCCAGTCTGTTGGTGTCCTATCTTAACCTGTTTGTATGACAGGTATGAAGATATGAACGTAACTGTATCTTGCTTCATCGAACTTGATACATAGGATTTTGCGAAACTCTGAGTCTATGAATCGAAACTTCTCTTAGCGTAGGTGTTAGAAATACGTTTTTACGTATATTAGAAGTATCGGTCACTCCACAATAATATTTATGTTGTAATAGCTCGTAGTTAGAAAATAGTCATTAGTTGCTTATTAACTTAAGTAAGAACCGGTCCATGGGCTTGTCATGGACCGGCCCAAGCCCATGTTTGCTTGGAACTATAAATACCCCTTTCCACCATGGAAAGGGGTTGGTTGTTGTCATTTACTAGTTTCCAGTTAATAAAATAACACATAGTTTCTCTCACTTTCTCTCTCTAACTTTCTCTCTCTAGAAATCAACAAACCCCTTCATAGATTCATAGGTTATCAATATTCTACATTTGGTATCAGAGCTATGGGGTGATTTAAGGTAGTGATTTGTGTGGTTTTTTAGTTTTTGATTGTATTAGTGTTCTTTAAGAAAAACCATCTTGATTCTTGGTGTTTTTGGTGTTTTTGTGATTGGGATTAGTGGATAAGTATTAGTTTTTACTTATTATTGTTGAAATCACAAAACTTTTTGGGTTATTTGGTCAAAATCTGGGCTTAATCTTCATTTTTAGAGGTCGACTGTTCATCGTATAAAGTTTCTGATTAACCCAGCAGAAGTTCCGGATCAAGAAGTTCCGGATCAAGAAGTTCCGGATCAAGAAGTTCCGGATCAAGAAGTTCCGGATCAAGAAGTTCCGGATCAAGAAGTTCCGAACCAAGAACTTCCGAATCAAGAAGTTCCGGATCAAGCCAAAGTTCCGAACCAAGAACTTCCGAACCAAGAAGTTCCGGATCAAGCCAAAGTTCCGAACCAAGAACTTCCGAATCAAGAAGTTCCGGATCAAGCCAAAAGTTCCGAATCAAGGTAATTCCAAGCTTAATCTTCCGAATCAAACTTCCGAATCAACAAAAAGTTCCGAATCAAGGGTTATTTTGCTTGTTTTTTCGACGATTTTTTAGAGGATTTAATCTTGGTCTCTTACAACAAAAACACAACACAATTCACAAGCTTTACTTCACTGCTCGATCAACCGATAATCTTTGTCTCTTTGAAGTTAACAAAATGAATCCGAATTCAGTAATGCCTCATATGACATCACTTACGGATATTTCGGTGATTACGGGAACGGATAATCGCCCGCCAATGCTCATCAAAGAAGTTTTTGAAGCTTGGCAAGGCCGGATGATGTCTTATCTTAAGGGAAACCGGTCTATGGGAGGCTTATGGTTAAGTCTATCTTAAATGGTCCACTTGACTATGGTACCATCATGGCTAACAATGTGTCTCGACCAAGAGAATTTGAAGAACTTACACCAGCCCAACAACTTGTTGCCGATGCAGACGAGAAAGCTCTTCAAACAATTCTCCAAGCTCTTCCTCATGACATCTATAGGATGGTAAGTCAGTATACAGTGGCAAAGGATTTATGGGAACGTCTTAAGGTGTTGCTACAAGGTACGTCTCTCACCAAGCAGGAAAGGGAATGTCAGTTGTATGACCTGTTTGACAGATTCACTTACAACCCAGGGGAAACGCTTCATGATTATTACTTCAGATTCACCACACTCATGAATGATCTGAATGTATACAATCTGGTGATTGCTCCATTCCAGGTTAACACCAAATTCTTGAATACTTTACCTCAAGCTGAATGGGGTGAGTATATTACCGACGTTAAGTTAACCAGGGATCTGCATAAGTGCAATTTGGATCAACTATATGCTTTTCTTCAGCAACATGAGAAACATGTGATCATGCACCGTTCTCCACGAGGTATGTACCTTGATTCATTAGCTTTGATGGCGAATCAACCAAGCTTGTCTCACAACAACACTCCTTATATTTTGGGACATCAAGCCTATCATCCATCACCTTACATGACACCAGCCTTTCCCCAATACTCGATTTTACCACAACCACCCACCTCACATCAGCAACAATTTCGGTTCAGTGCACCTTCATCACAATATGCTATACAACCTCACCCAGCAAATGTTGCACCTTATGCTCAATCTTCATATTCATCTTATCAAGAGAATGCAGCATATCCAACAAGCTACCCTGATCAAATGAGTATTCCTTCTAGTGATTATGCAGCTCAAGATCAAGCAATGTACTGTGATGATGAGGAAGTCCCCGTTCCTGTATTTAAACAAGGTGCTGATCCAGTTGAAGTGTTAACCACTATGTCTGCCTATCTCACAAGGACTTTAAGCAAACGAGGATTTAGGGGATCAGCTCCTACCAACAATCAGTTGAGGAATTCATCCAATTCTCGCCAACAAGCTACAATTGAGAATGGTAGGGTAATGGTTCAGCCAATTCAACCATATCAGGGGAGACCTTCCACATCAACCAATGCTCGCACGGTCAATCCTGCTCCTGCTCCAATGGTCAACAATCCTCCACGGGCTAATACAGGCAAGTTGAGAATGATTACATGCTACAACTGCAAGGAAGAGGGTCATATGTCCAGGGATTGTAAGAAAACCAAGAGGAGAAGGGATGGACAATGGTTTGCAGAAAAGATCTATCTGGTGAATGCTCAAGCACAAGGCAGGGAACTTGATGAAGAGGAGCTTGCTTTTCTTGCTGATCCAGGGATTGCTGAACAAGACACGATCACCACACAGAATGCAGCATACCAAGCAGATGATCTCGATGCGTATGACTCAGACTGTGATGACTTTCAATCTGCAAAGGCTGCTCTCATGGCAACTATCTCCAGCTTAGGGCCAGAAAAGAGATCTGAGGTACTTATTGATACCACCGATAATACCACTGATGCTAGTATTCAACCACATCAAGTTGTGCAAGAGAGAGCTGATTCGAATGAATCTTCGGTGGTGAGTCCTTCAAACGAGGAGACAAACAATGATAGCAATATCAATGTGAGTCCCCAGACTTTGAGTGAATCACAACCGGGACCCATTTCGCATATGCCTACTCCTGCTCAACAAGATTTGGTCATGGTTCCTGCTACACTACTTAGCCAAATGAATGCTGCACTCTTAGAAACCTTAGCTAAGAATAAGAATTTGTCTGATGAGCTTGCCTTAAGCAATGAGAAAGTTCAAACCTTGGAACTAGTGCCTTCGTCTAGTGTTCTAACTAATCCCGAATATGATCACTTTAGAAACAAACAAATGGGTCACTTGCAAGAAATAGAAAACTTAAGAGCAAATCTGTCTAATGAACTTCAAGAAAAGGAGTTAGTGGTCACTAATTTTCAAAAACTTCAAACGGATTTTGAATCACTAGAGTCTAAGAAGAATGAAATGGAGATTAATGCCACTAATAAGATTAGAAGTCTAGATTACTTGCTGTTAAGACAATACGCTGCTTCTCAACTAGTTCACTTATTTGATGCTTCGTTTAGAGAGTTTAACTTATCACGTCTAAAAGGCCTTCCCCCTAATCCACGATATGCAAAACAAGCTTTAAGACATAGTCCTAGACTTTATAATGCAACTCAATTAGGATTGGCTTTAGACCCGATTGTTTTTCTCGATGATCGAACAAGTAAGGATCTAGTTGATGAGGATCGGTCATACAATTCTGCAAAATATCCCGAGTGTGATTATTTTAAATTGAATAAGGAGCTTGCAAAAACGGATTTTAGAATTCGCTTCCATATGGACAAAGATCTCATAACAGCACCGACCTACATATTAGATGAAGAAAACCCTAGTACATTTCCTACACTTGTCAATATGGAAGGTCCTAAGGAAATTCCAAAGGATCTTCCACCGGTTAGCACTGTATGGTTAAACTTGCAAGAGATTAATCAATACTTTACTAATTTTGACAAGGTCATTTTGGATTGTACGACTTCAAATGGCTTAAATGCCGGAGAATGGGCTTTCGAACATATGAACGAGGTGTTTAAAAATGAGATCAATCCATTTGTCGAAAGTCTAAAAGGAATTTTTGCATCTCTTAAAGAAAATCTTGTGTTTGAAATTGGTGAAGTTCAAAAAGTGTTTTATGAAATGGACACCGCTTACGAACTACAACTAATTGAAAAAGAAAAGATTTTAACCGAATATGACCGATTCTTGTCTGCAGTAATCTCGTGTGATGTGCTTACTACTGTAAATGTTAATTATTCGAATGAGCTTACATCCGCTATGATTAATTGTGATGCTGTGAATATTTGTGAGGATATTTGTGATGATGTTTGTAATCTTTCTGTAAATGTTGCTGATACTGTAAATGAGGTAGATAATCATTCTTGTCACGAATCTAACGCTGAGTTTTTAAAGCTACAAGATTCCTACAATTTACTTTCAAAACGCTTTAATCAACTAGAACAACATTGTATATCTTTAGAATTAAAACAACAAACTCAAAATGAGAATCTTTTGATATCAAATGTTTGTGAAAACAGTGTTGAGACTAGTGACAAGATGATTGCAATTGTTAAGACATTAGAGGAAGAAATCATGAGATTGAAGAGAGAGGTATCATCAAAGGAAACATTAAAATTGGAACGAGAGGTTGCAGAGTCTAAAAACCAAGTCTTAGAAATTAGACTTTCGTCTGTTCTAGGGGAGATGGATCGGACAAGACAGGGATTATCCGCTCTTTATGGTTCACTAGAAGAATGCTTCGCTTTTAATGCGGCACAGCAACAATCTTTTGTTGAACAACTGAACTAAAAGTGCGAGGAAATCTCTGATTTGAACATCCTGCTCATAGACAAAAATATGGTTTTGGCTGAGTTAAAGGAGACACTTCTTCTCACCCGACAAGAAGTTGTTGATAACTTAGCTACCGACTCTGCACCGTCCACTAGTGCTCCAACAACCAAGTCAGTAGTGCTTTATAAGAATCCACTTCATAAGAGAAACCCGGTTACCTACGATGATTATATGAGGAATGCCATTAAGCATGTCGATCTTCTTAGGGATATTTTAGACGATCTTTATGCCTTAGATCCCTCTAGTAGCGACTATTATTCGGCTCATGAATATGTTAAGCGAGTTCAATATTGCCTAGCATATTTGCAATACATAGGTACACCAGGTTCTGCACTACTTAATAATAGGCCCATTGTTGTCACTCCATTTAATAAGACTCCAGGAGCGAAACCGTCATTGGCACAATCAAGTAAGACACCTTTAAAATCTGTTGCTAATGTTCCCACTTTGCCTTCTACAGGATTAAAAGAGACTACTAAGGCTAAAGGATCGCCACTCAAGAAAGCTAAGATCAAGCCCTCCACTAGTAGTGCCACAAAGAAGAAAGTAGAAGTTCACAATAGGAATGCTAGTTCAGTTTTAAATAAAAAGAATCATGTTAAGACTAAAAGCTCTGCGCCTGTGCAGCAGCCTAAACCATTCGTGAATTCTGATTTGAATTGTTGGAATTGTAATGAATGTATGTTTTCCCAACGTCATGATTTGTGTCTGATTGATCACGTTAATGAAATGAATGCTATTAAGAATGGTCTTGAATGGAAGCCAACGGGTAGAACTCGTGCCCAAGTTGGCTGGCAATGGCGTCCCACTGGTAGGACCTTTACATTAGATGGAAAAATGTGCCCTTTAACTAGGAATGCATCCATTGAGGTTAGGTCTGAGCGTCCTTTAGTTAGGAACACTCGCACTCAAGTATGGAAACAGCGCCCTTTAATTAGGTCAGCCCCCACTATAGTGCCTATCAGTGCTGAAATACCTCAGGATTTAAGCCAACTAGAATCTACACCACCTATTAAGAAAAGGAAGGCTAGGAAGTCTAAGAAACCTAGAGTTAGCAAATCTAAGATTATTAAATCTGTACCTGCTAATAACAAGGAACACTTAGATTCCGATACCTCTACATTGTCTTTGTGTGGTGATATTTTCAGGTGGTCCAAATCATCCTGTGGTATTTGGACTCCGGTTGTTCAAAACATGCCCATTATGGCTTCTGAGCAACACAGCTCTGAACCCGCGCTTCATGAGATGGGAACCGGTGCTATAAGTTCCGGCTTAGTTCCCAATAATCCTACTTCTACATCATTTTTACCACCAACTAGGCCTGAGTGGGATAAACTGTTTCAACCGTTGTTTGATGAATTCTTCGATCCCCCGACTGATGAAGTTCCAGCACCTGTAGTAATTGCTCCAATACCTGAAGTGGTTGCTCAAGCTAATGAACCTTTATCTAATGCATCTACAATTCACATTGAACCAGATGCACCTTCACCAAGTGATTCTCAAACTTCACCTGAATCATCACCCCTACTTGTGCCTAATGATGTGGAAGAGGATTCTATTGATCACGACTTGGAATATGCTCACTTGCAAGAGCTTCCTTTCTTTGGTGTAGCGATCCCTGAAAACCCTTCAGCTGCGTCTACCTCAGAAGAAGCTCCTTCTATTGTTCACTCCAGACCACCTAGGATTGAAAACCATAGCACTAAATGGACAAAAGATCACCCAATTAGGAATGTTATTGGAGATCTAGATCGACCCGTCTCTACACGCCATCAATTACAAGAGAGTGCACTTTATTGCTACTTTGATGCATTTCTCTCTGAAGTTGAACCTAAAAATTGGCAGCAGGCTATGACCCAATCATCTTGGATTGAAGCTATGCAGGAGGAACTAAATGAATTCCAACGACTTGAAGTATAGGAATTGGTTCCTCTCCCTGACAAGGTCAACATCCTTACTTTGTTATGGGTTTATAAGGTTAAACTTGATGAGATGGGTGCGGTATTGAAGAATAAGGCTAGATTGGTCGCTAGAGGATATAAACAAGCCTTGGGTATAGACTTTGAAGAATCTTTTGCTCCTGTGGCTAGATTGGAGGCTATTAGACTATTCCTTGCGTATGCTGCTCATATGAATATGATCGTCTATCAAATGGATGTGAAGACGGCATTTTTGAACGGTGAACTAAGGGAAGAAGTCTATGTTAGTCAGCCGGATGGGTTCGTCAGTACGGAGTTTCCTAATCATGTGTACAAGCTTAAGAAGGCTCTCTACGGGTTGAAACAAGCTCCACGCGCGTGGTATGATCTCCTGTCAACATATCTCATTTCGGAAGGCTTCTCCAAAGGCAAGGTGGACCCCACATTATTCACTCTCAAAGAAGGCAACGACATGATTCTGGTACAAATTTATGTTGATGATATAATTTTTGCTGCCATTAACATAGAATTGTCAAACCGATTTGAGAAGATAATGTCCACACGCTTTCAGATGTCGATGATGGGAAAAATTTCATTTTTCTTAGGATTACAGATTTCTCAGAATCCCAGAGGCATCTTTATTAATCAATCCAAATATGCTCTAGAATCTCTTAAGAAATATAACTTTGAAAATTGTGACCCCGTGGACACTCCAATGGTGGAGAAATCCAAGTTAGATGAAGATAGGAATGGGACTATTGTCGATCAAAAACTTTACCGTGGGATGATTGGCACCCTTCTATATCTGACTGCTAGCAGGCCTGATTTGCAATTTGCTGTATGCATGTGTGCCCGGTATCAGGCTCGGCCTACCGAAAAGCACCTACATGTTGTGAAAAGGATATTTCGGTACCTAAAAGGAACACTTCATCGTGGTCTATGGTATCCGAAAGATTCCTCTATTGCTTTAATATCATACGCAGATGCCGATCATGCTGGATGTCAAGACACGAGGCGTAGCACTTCTGGATCTGTGCAACTCCTTGGAGATAGATTGATCAGTTGGTCTTCAAAAAGGCAGAAAAGCGCTGCAATATCAAGCACGGAGGCTGAATACATCGCCATGTCCGGTTGTTGTGCTCAAATCCTTTGGATGAGATCACAATTAACTGACTACGGTTTGGGATTCAACAAAATCCCGATGTATTGTGACAACAAGAGCGCCATTGCCCTTTGCTGCAACTATGTTCAACACTCCCGGGCCAAGCACATAGACATTCGCTACCATTTCATTAAGGAGCAGGTGGAGAACGGAGTGATCGAGCTGTATTTTGTCACTACTGAGTACCAGCTGGCGGATATGTTCACCAAAGCCTTAGATCGAGGACGAATTGAGTTTTTGATCGACAAGCTTGGCATGAAATCCTTCACTCCAGCGACTCTCAAAGAGTTGGCAGAAGAATCAGCTGAATAGTCGTGGTAAACTATTCAGAGTATCCTTTGTTCGTGATCATGTATATTATCGTAAATATATAAACCACAAAAGAAAAATACAAAAATATAAAACCAACAAAAATCATAAAAAATATAAAACCTAGAAAAACCATAAAAATTATAAAATCAAGAAAAACCAAAAATATTTTTCGTTTTAAAACGGGCATGTCTTTTAGTACGGTAATATTTACGGCCTTAGAAATGTCGATCAATATTGACACGGTGCCATAAATAGAGTCCGTATAAAAGTTGTACTTTTTTAAAAACATGCCCATTATGGCTTGTAGTTATTTCAGACTGCAACCCGGTTTTCATATTAAAGTCACGTATTTCCTTGGAAAACGTTGGTTCAGAACGGGAATTAATTTTCTCGGGCGTGATTTACAAGCCAAATCATGCAAAGGGATCAAGTTTACTTTATAACTTGGTCTAACACGAATTTGTGTACGTCTCAGTGCATTAATTTGTTAAAATAAGAGAAATCTTATTGACACCACGAATCAAACTTTTTCAAGACATAAATTGGAAATGCTTTCATCAATATTTGACTCTTTAAACAATGACTACAGCTCTTTAAATAGAAAACGGGTCATCGTTTAAGGGGGAGAAAATATTAAATCATCTTCGTCATTAAATTGATTTTCAAAAGTGATTGTGAAAATTAAGGGCTACATGGTAATTGAGTGGTTTTGCTTTAGAGTAAGATTTGTGTTCGTTCTAAGTGTTAGGCATTGCTTTTAGATATTGGAGGTATGCTAATAGGATGCGTTACTTAAGTTGTGTGAGATTGTCATGTTTAGTTTAACTAAGTAAATTTAATTCGACTAAACTTATCAATGCAAAGGTAGAATGAAATGAAAAAGGTAGAAACTAAAAGGAAAAGAATAGATAAATAGAGGGACTAAAGGTGATATTTAATGAAAAGTCAAAAATTGACCTAAGTCAAAAAATAAAACACCCCGCCCCTCACTATTCCTGTTCACTGTTTATCCTTATCATTGCCGCCATTGTTGAATCTCTCACACACGATCTAAAAAATCATTCGCTTATTTATCCTTCCTGTTCTTTCGACTAAATAAGGTATATACATCAATATTTTAACTTCTAAATCCACCTTACTTATCATATAATTCTGTTAACAGTGCTCAATTAATCACTTTAATCCACTTAGGGTTTATGATTAAATTAGGGTTAATTAACTAGGGATTTGTGGTGGGTTTTGTGCGGTTTAGTATGATATGATGTTTAAATGCCTTAGTTTGCCTTAGAAACTCACAAACGCGCTAGAATAATCATCTGAGTTTCGTTCGTAAAAGTTCCGGATGAACATGGATAAGAACTTCCGAATGAAGGATTTTTTCTGAAAAAACTTCCGAATGAGGAAGTTCCGAATGAAGGACTTCCGAATGAAGGAAGTTCCGAATGAAGAACTTCCGAATGAAGGAAGTTCCGAATGAAGAACTTCCGAATGAAGGAAGTTCCGAATGAAGAACTTCCGGATGAAGGAAGTTCCGAATGAAGAACTTCCGGATGAAGGAAGTTCCGAATGAAGGAATGTTCCGAATGAAGGAAGTTCCGAATGAAGAACTTCCGGATGAAGGAAGTTCCGAATGAAGAACTTCCGGATGAAGGAAGTCCGAATGAAGAACTTCCGGATGAAGGAAGTTCCGAATGAAGAACTTCCGGATGAAGGAAGTTCCGAATGAAGAACTTCCGGATGAAGGAAGTTCCGAATGAAGAACTTCCGGATGAAGAAGTTCCGAATGAAGGAAAGTTCCGGATGAAGATGTTCCGAATGAGGAAAAGTTCCGGATGAAGAGTTTGATTATTATTGTTTGCATGCTATATATGTACTTGTTGTATTATGTTATGAAATGTGTTATGCTTAGAAGTAAGAATGATATATATCTATCTGTTTTTGTGCATCAACCTTTCATGTCTTATCTTAAGCAGATACAATGACTAATCCAACAGTACAAGCAATCCAAGAATCTAGAGAAGCCGATATTGCTAAAGCACGAACTCTTAAGTTTATACCCAACAACTACCGGCTGAAGCAAGTCTCAAAATCCACTCACCATGGTTTTAAGGTCGCCATAGCCATCCTCGATAACTCTCATTTCAAGAACGCCCTTAGGAGTAGTGCCTCGGTGCCTTATGAGTATATGTATGAATTTTGGGCTACCAAGGAAATCACTTCAAACAAGATCACCTTCACCATCGACAACAAGCAGCAGACACTCACAGTTTCAGACTTCCGTAAGATTCTTGGTATACGGGATACACCCAAAGGCATGTCATTCTCGAGGGATCCTACTAAAGATGAACTCGTGGAGTTATTTGACGCTCTTGGATGTCCGGAAATACGAGTTGCGTCTGAGTTTACCACTGCTAAAGTAGGACAACCTTGGAGAGCATTGTTGGGTATTCTCAGTAAATGTCTTACACCAAAAATAAGTGCCCATGATGCTTTGCGCAGTCCTATAATAAACCTCTTTTATGGCATGTACAAAGCTGCAAATTCAGATTATGCTTTGTTGATATGGGAAGAATTCACCTTTCAACTCTTCTATAACAAGAAGCTGAAGACAAACTTCTTTCCTTATCCTCGGTTTATCAAGCTTATCATTAATTATTTTATGAAGAATGATGCTTCTATTGATAGGCGTGCAGCAGGTCGCTATCACACTGAAGAAGCTGATGATACTGTGGATCTGAGGCATGAAGGACCGTCTATTGGTGTGATTCCGGGTCCTATTCCTTATTACCTTCTCACTGATAAAATTAAGGGTTCTGCGGATTACAAGTTACTGCAGATAGAAATCAAGAAGCTGAAAGCAAACCTTCAGACTGGAGAAGACTCGTCTACAACGGTTAAGAGTAAAGGTAAACGCAAACAACCAGCTGCGTTACCTGAACCCGAAACCAAGAAGAAGAAGACAGAGGGTAAGAAGGGAAAGGGTAAGGCTGATGAGATGCGTCTACGTGACGAAGAAGACATTGTTGATCCTACTCTTGATAAAACCGAGAAACAAATGATGAAGATAGCCATTCAAAGGAGTAGGAAAGATACTGGCGGTAGTGGTTCAGGTGCAAGGGTAGATGTTGAGGATGAGTATGTGGAACCAGATGACGTTGATGAATTTGGGTCACCTGAACATTATTCCACTTCGAAGGAGCCATCAATCCCTATTTCAGCAAGTGTGGAAAAGGAGTCTGTTGCTCCTACGATCTTGGTGTCAACTCAACCCTTAGCAACTCAACCTCCACCCATACAACCCTTACCAACCAGACCGGCTTCAACACCATTTCTTCCACCACCTACAATTCCAATCCTTAGTACCGCAGTAACAGCCGAGGCTCTCCAATCAACCCAAAGCAGCTCTGCAACATCTACCATGGCCGCGTTGGTGATGGCCGAAATGTTGGATAAACATGTGGATAATCACAAACGCGAAATGGATGAACTTCGCCAAGAGTTACAAAGACGAGCTCAAAGTGAAGAAGCATTTAGGAGAACCCAAGAGGAGATGATTGCTAGGTTCGCTGCAGATATGGAGGTGACTCGAAAAGCACATGCAGAAGAACTAGCTCGGGTTAAGCAGGCTGAGGCTGATAAGCATGCTGCACGTATCACCAGACTTCAAGCGATGAGGGATAAATACAAAGAGCAAAAAGAAGCACTTGAAGCCTCTGTTGAAGAAAGAGTGCAAGAATCTGTTGAATCCATTATGCCTAAACTGCGTGATGAGTTTAAGACACTTGCTGCTGACAACTTGATGATCAAATCATCCAATCCTTCAGAAGCCGCCTATAAGATTGCTTATGACTTGACGGATTTTGAACTGAAGAAGATCCTTAAGGCTCGTATGGTGGAACTTGGATCGTTTGATAAGTCTAGGATTCAACGGGCTCTATATAAATCCCTGAATGATGCTATCATGGAGGATGATAGGTTATTCAAAACGTTTGGAAGCGTGGTACCTTATCACATTCTACCTGAAGAAGAAAGGGAAGAAAGTGAGGAGGAAGAGGGTACTGGTGAAGAGGAAGAGGAAGAAGAAGGAGAAGAAGAGGAAAAGGATGACGATGATGGTGATGATGAGGATAAGGATGAGGATGATGATGACGAGGATGAGGATGATGATGATGGCGATGATGGTGGTGATGGGAATGAGGAGAGTGCTAGGGGTAGTAACGGGGATGACAATCAGGATGATGATGGGGGTGAACAGCCGAAAGAGGGAGACAAGGTTACCAGCTCCAAGAAAACTGCTAAGACTGGAACCAAGTGCAAGAAAGATGCAGCGCAGAAGGACAAATCAACATCGTCGGAATCAAGACGAACTAAGTGGCGCCACGATGTGAATGCCACTACAGCGTCATCGGTTCCCGGTACCTCTATCGCTGTATCTTTACCTATTACCACTAACCCCATTAGTTCTGTTGTTGTTGCTCCTGTGATTGCAGAATCAGTGACGGAACCCGAAGCTGCACAACACTCACCAGTTCACGACACTGCCGAAATGCCTGAAACTGAACCAATAGATGTTCGCACTTCTACTCCTCAACAACAAGCACAACAATCTACGGTTCCTGAACCAAGCACACGAGACTGGGCAGACACGTTGGAGATAGACGAGACTGCACCACCACAGGCTTGGATCACGGTAGCAGCACAATATGATCCGATCACAGACGCTGACAAAGATGTGTTGTATCTCCGTATCCGAAGTCCGATTGACTTATGTGCATTTTTTGCTCATGAGTATAAGACTTCGGTTACTCCATCCTTGGTGAAGAAAGCGCTGAAAGATAAGAGACTGCGTGCCAAAACCCGATTAACCCGAATGGAGTTCGAGTACTATGCCGATGAGATCCTGAAGGCTCTGAATACCGTTCAACGGCCAGGTCTTCATGAATCAGAAAGAGCTCCACCTCCAATGGATCCTGCTCAAGATAATCAGATTGCTCTTGACTTCTTCGTCACCAATGATCTTGTGTATCTACTGAAGGGGTCATCAAAGTATGCAACATCCCTGACCTTGCTGAAAGCTGCCAACTGGGGGACAATACCCTTTATCGAGGAAAAGGTAAATCGACTCTGGGTCCCAAAAATAAATCGTAATTATGATATGTATGCTGTCATAGGTGCATCTCATTGGGACGAACGAGTCCGAAGGGCGTACAGTGGTTGCTGCTTGGTCAATTCTGGAAGCAATGTTAGATCCGACATCCGCATCTCCAGCATCTTAGGAATGAAAACTGAAGCCAAGAACGGCTATTATCATGTGACGGAGATTCGCTTGAAAAGGGAGGATGACAGGGAATACAAAATCCAGCAAGGAGATTTTTCCATCATTCGCCTTGAGGATATCGAAGATATGCTGCTTCTGATGACCCGAGATCAACTCACACATATCCCTCGTGAAGACCTGATTGCTTTGAATACAGCACTTCGTATGTTCACACGAAGCGTTGTCATCAAGTCACGAGTTGAAGATCTTCAGTTGGGAGTCGAAAGCTATCAAAGGAAGCTCAACTTAACCCGTCCTGTGAATCAAGTGCTACCTCAACATGTAGAAAGATGTCCCTATACCGGCATTTCTGTCCCGAATTACGGCATTTTCTACTTGAACAGTCGAGGTTTGATGAAGTTTATGAGGGTGGGGGAGCTTCACAAGTATAGTGATGGAACTCTTCTACAAGTCAGAGGAAAGTTGGAGCATCTGAACTCGGGTGGGACTTTGCCAGAGATGACGGAGGATTGGCATCCGGGTTACCGGCAGATGGCGAAGTACGTGATCAAGAAGATTGATCAAAAGCTCCGTGAACGTAGATTGATGAGGAGCTTGGAAAGGTTCGTGGGTGGAAGACCGTATTTAGTGCACCACAAGCTACTGCAACGATCCATCTAATGGGTCGTACATTTCAGGTCCACTTTATATTGGTTTTCAATTGTGAATATGTATATTTGTGAATAATGTGCTTTAATGGCTTGATGTAGTGTTAAGGTATGATAATTTTTCAAGAATTTCTCACGAGATTCTAAATCTTTCAAAATATATCATACTAAAGCACTACAACTATCCCTTATTAACTTAAGGGGGAGCAATAACTTGTTCTATGGCCAAACATCGATTTCATTTTTTACCCAAAGACCGGTTAATCCATTCAATATCCCAAATATTAATGGTTAACATTTTGGATAAGGGGAGAAAATGGGATTAAGGAGACGTAAGTGATACTTGGCTAAAAGATGAAAAAGACTTAAAGATTATCCAACTTAATATGTGTAAAGCACGTGTTAAGGGGGAGCGTTTTTGATGAACAAAACACCTAAGGTACAAAACTTTTGATTTCAATATCACGAGTACTTTAGGTGATTTTCAATGATTTTTCATGGTGGCAATTCCTTCCCAAAACACGCTTAATTCACGACGAATGTGGTGACAAAAGGGTGGTAGGAATAGGTTTAGTCCAATGATTCATCAGAGCCGATGGAATCTTCCCAAGGACAATTCCCTAGATAGAATTAGAAGTCCTAGGAAAGATGGAGAAAGAATGTGAACGTAGCTGAATGTCGACCAAGTACTTAAGCTAGCACTGGAACAATCACAACAAGGTGCTAGTGATGAAGTATTGGTAAGCATTGAAGGGGTTGAAGAATGAAAAAGAAATGTAAAGATAAAGGGTGTAAAGAAAGAAGCCCTCCTTACAACTTTAGGCAGAAACCGGGTCAATACATATGCTATTGAGGTCATTTTTGCTAATGATTCTCGGTATTGAAGAAAGACATCATGGACCCAGTGATGCAATGCACAACCCTTCCCAGCTAACTCAAATATCTCTCAAAAGGTATTTGTTTTAATCACACGGAGATCAACACGTTATCTATTGGTTTATTCACTCCGAATAGACTGGTATTGAAAAGGTGGCACTCCTCTCCAGCCATCGCTCACTAAATCAAAACGCACAATCGAGTCTAGAGCCAAGAGATCATCAAAAGTCTCATTAGGACACTTTCCATTTATTCCTTGCTTTCTCACACACTGTGAAAAGTAAGAGATTTTCATGAGTCCTACGCAATATTCCTGTAATATTGCCAGAACATCCGAGTAATACGTAAGTATTACAATGAAGATGGAAATCCTGCTTGAGCCAACATCAAACAAGCTCATGGTAGGTTACACGTGCGGTTCTTTTAGAACCAATCTTGTGAAAAACTGGAAGGTAACAGTGGTTTAATTCTTAATTGAACTTAAACTCGTTCCAGGCCTCTTCGCATTATCATATGATCTTGCCAGAACACTCAGAGTGACTCTTTATTGATCACAGTGACGAGTGGAAATCCTTCTAGTGTCAACATCAAACAGCACTTGGTAGGTGACGTGCAAGATTCTTTATGAATTAAGCTCGTGATAACTGGAAAGCAACGATGGTGAAAATCTTAATTGAAATTCACTTGTTCCAGGTTTCATGAATTGACGGCTTCTAATCACAAGGATAATTTATCCAAGTGATTCACTCTTTATGTTCGCAGTCAGCTTTGGACGGTCGAATAAAGAGAACGGGTTTACCCGCGAAATCCTGTCAGGAAGTTACTTAATTGAAACTATCCGTCACGGGTACGATATCTAATATCGTCCAACGGTCTTCACCGACCGGAGGTAAAATGCTACCGAATTAGAATAAAATGTTCAAAGCCATTTTATTCGTGTCGTTGTTGTGTACCTGTTAAAGACAGTGGCGTTGCTGTGTACATGTTGAAGACGGTGGCGTTGCTGAGTACCAGTGAAGACGGTAGTGTTGCGGTATACCTGTAGAAGTCGTTCCCACATGCTTATGTCTTTCTGCATCAAAGTTTAACAAAAATTCAAGAAAGTACAAGATAAAGTCTTCCGCTGTACCAAACTCTGAAACTTTCGAGAATTCAACAAAAAGACATAAGTGTGTGGAACATGGAGTCACGAGAAGGCAAATTCACAAGAGAGGCAAAGATCGCACGTGAAAGGCCAAAGAACAATGCTCTCAAGCCAAAGCCAAAAAGATCAAACCAACATATTCACAACAAAAGAAAGAAAAGAAGAAAAGACTACGAGCTAAAGAACGAAGACTTAGTATAGTATGCTAGGTTTAGAATTTTGTAAACGTGGAGTGACCTCCCTTAGGGGGAGATTGTTAGAAATACGTTTTTACGTATATTAGAAGTATCGGTCACTCCACAATAATATTTATGTTGTAATAGCTCGTAGTTAGAAAATAGTCATTAGTTACTTATTAACTTAAGTAAGAACCGGTCCATGGGCTTGTCATGGACCGGCCCAAGCCCATGTTTGCTTGGAACTATAAATACCCCTTTCCACCATGGAAAGGGGTTGGTTGTTGTCATTTACTAGTTTCCAGTTAATAAAATAACACATAGTTTCTCTCACTTTCTCTCTCTAACTTTCTCTCTCTAGAAATCAACAAACCCCTTCATAGATTCATAGGTTATCAATATTCTACAGTAGGATTTTCTAGAACACCTAACGTAGTGTAGCGTTCTCTCCTTTACGCATAAGCTGAGTCATGGTAATATTAACCGCAATTCCATGTGATCCAGCGTGTCACTGTAATCAACCAGAACTGATATAGGAAATTTTCAGGGTGGAATTTCTCTTGTCATAGAATTTGTAACATAGTGCAGACATGGTCTTCTTGTTCTTTTCTAGGCTTAGAGGAAATCAGGTTATCCTCAATGAAAACACTGATGAATTTGCTATGAGTTCATGTAAACTCATTCTTATAATGCCGTTGGAGCATTGATGAGACTAACTCAAAATCATAAATCTAGCATGACCGAGTCATGTACGAATAGCAGTCATGGACATGTCCTGCTCTTTCACTCGTCACTATTGGCAGTATGATCATGAATCCGACCTTGTCAATACATGGAGGAGAGTAACGGTCGTAAATGGTGATTTGTTTAAAATCGACGGTAGTCGACACATAATCTTATGTTATCGTCCTTCTCCTTGAAGGTTCTTCTGGAATATATGGGAAGATTTTGGAATAATCAACTGGCTATGCGTAAAAGGACTTAAGTAGTCGTGTCTTACTGACAGGTAGAAAATTTTAGCGACCATGTCTAACAATGCACATGCTTGTAAGCATAGATAATTTGTACAGATTTTCCTGATGGAGAATCAAGCTGAATGTATTCAGGAGCCTGAACATTACTGTAAATATTTATGAATCGTAGCATGGTGTGCTGTTCATAGTCCATAATTAGGATAAAATTCAACTCGTGTCTGTCCAAGGAAATGCGTTTGGAGCTTGGATCTCATCATTAAGCTGAAGGAAAACCTTCGTATACGTGGGAATATGAAAGGCTTCCTTCATGGTCATGAATATATGAAGTATGGTGAAAGAAATGAAAGTGACATCGGCAACGTGACAGTTCTCACTGATGCGCCGATAATGGTATTGAAATTCTTGTGGCCTGATTAATACATGGCACAACAAAATGGATATACCCTTGGAGACTACCCTGAATTTCTTAGAAATGTTTCATAGTTGGACGTGAGTCATGTGTCTTGACTCGTGTCTTGGAACTATAAGCATGACATATGTCTTGACTGGTATCTTGACATGTGTCCTCAGAAAGTATACGTAGACATGTGTCTTGACTGATGTCTTGACATGTGTCTCGAGACGTAAAATAATAGAACTACAATATTAGGTTATTTTGCCAGACTTGGCGGATCGGTTGGACTACTGATCCTTTGTATGTCTGATCACGTCCGCGGCCGGAGCCTCGGTTGCGATTTCTAGGATAGTTGTTGTCATAGTAGTGGTTACTATCGTCCTGTCTGTCAGTTCCATGATGGTCATTCTCATGACCGTGATTCATGTAAGTATTCAGCTGAGTGGCCGGCTGGTACCGGTTTGCACTCATATGGCTGAAATGACAGCCGAATGACGTGTGACATGTAACTAAGAATTAGGGACAATATTGATAAAATCGTCTGATGGTGAAGTATCTTCTCGTCCAATAGCTTTGCTCTGACGCCTTTGTCTTCGTCTCGTAGGATCTCCAGGTTGTGAACAACATCCGCATCTCGTAGCGTCTCCGAACGTCAGCAGCATCAACCTTTAGTAACATCTCCAAGTTATGAGCGGCATCAGCAATCTAGTAGAATATCAGCAACTGAAAATACGCCTAAGATGATTCAGAATCGACTAGTGAATATTCGCGAAGTATTGCAAATGAAATACACATGGATTTAGGTACATGTAATACACATGGAATACGGTACGTGGAGTACACGTGGAATACACATGAAATGATCGGTATGGGGTCGATCATTTATCATGATTTAAGAAAAGTATATCGGTTAAACAGTTAGGAAAACCATCATGATAACCTGGCAGTATTAGCATAGACATCATTTTGGTTATAACAGAAACGTTAAAGTATGGTTACACAAAATTCAACGATGATTTTCCTGACAGCATGATCAATGAAAACCAACCATGACTATCATGAAAGCATGATTCAATGAAATCTAACAATGTCTTGCAGGAAAACGTAAATAACAAAAGAGGCGTAAAACATAATCAACATGAAGACGGAATTATCATGAAGAAACATGAAACCATCTATCACGAAGAAGTGTATAACATAATCAGCATGAAACTGAAGTTAACCATGACAGTATGAAAACATACTTGACATAAAAACATAATAACTTATGAGGGGACATGAAAAAAAATTTATGCCAATTTAAATCATGAGAAAAATTTTATGCATGAAAAACAGTGCATGGATGCGTAATGTAGTTTATAAAACCTTTATATGTGTGAGGGAACGCCTATGGGTCGGTTCCAAAACAAAAGACATGGCGAGGGGACGCCTATGGGTCGGTCCCAAAGTTAAAAGTTTCGATAAAAGCACATGCGACTAAATAGGGTCAGTCCTGTACCAACCATTACTTAGTCATAATCCCTGCAACAATGATACATGAAACATAAATAAACGAAACTCATAGCCACAGTTCTCTAGGAACATTATGCATGAAACAATGACACATAACTAAATATGAATGACGGTTGTCCATCCATATTAGTAAAACAATATCGATGAAAACATCAAGGTTAAAACCTCAAGGTGCTGAAAACATCATGGTTAAAGCAACAATGCGCTGAAAACATCAATACGTAGAGTAACAAACGTTGGCTTAGGAAGGTCCTGGCGACTACCCACTAGTCACAGGTCGAGTTTTAGAGCCTACAGGTCGAAACCTTGGCTCTGATACCATAATTGTAACTCCCCATTTTGATAATGGAATGTCACGCGTAATTATGGCGTGTCATCAAAGCATACAAGGATAAATGTATAAAACATTACATGAGCATAGGGATAACCGGAATCAAACATCAGTTCCTAAACATAAGCCCAAAACATAATAAAGCAAAAGACTAAACAAGCATAAGTATATGAAGGCAAAAAGGAAAAGAAGTCTCTAGCAGCTTCCATCCTATGCACGTCCTCCAAATGCTCGAGTCTTTCCTAGGGTACCTGCCGTTTTGGGACATGGAAAGGAAAGTAACGGCTGAGCAAAACGCTCAGGACACGGATATAGACATAGTATAAGTGAATAAAACATAATAGAGACTTAATAGCAGCGGAAATGTATAAGTCCTGGAAAACCTGGAACATGTTCATAAAACTGGTTTTATAGTTTGAAAAGCCTTATGTTTATCTTATGAAAACTATTTAACATGTTTTACCATTAGCCAATATAGGTCATGAAAATCCACCGTGCATGAATACTTGGAGGGGTGATCTCATCATGCAAATTAGAGGGGCTGCCTCTAATTTAATATACTGGTTTTTGGGTAGGAAGGATCAGCTCCTTGTGAAGGATGCAAGGCACACACCACATTCACCATGAAATCCTGACTGAAAACATGTAACTAGGATGCACCCATACGCCCCACATGATTAATATAATATAAATGGCCAAAATCTGAAGGGACGCCACGAGAAATCACTCCGTCGTGGTGAAGGCATAACATCAGTGCCTCTAATGTTATGGTTATGGTACCTCCATAACTAGGTGAAACAGGTCATGCATGTATATGGCTATAGGTATTCTTAATTAAACATAAGCAATCAAACACGTAACTTATACTACGGGAAAACATTTGGCTGCATACGGGGAATCCTAATAAGGAAAGAATGTCCATACTAAAAGGACGGGAATCCGTACCTTATGTCCAGTGAACGAAGAAGATGAACTGAGAGGAATCCTACTTCCGTATCACTAGTGCTACATAAATACATACATGAATAAGTATCTGCTTACTAAACACATAACTGGTTTTATTTCATGTCTTAGCTTATTTTATGTGTTCTTACCATGTTTTACTGTTTTAAAGCCTTAAATTGTGTCTATCTTATATTCTGTTTAATCTGATTAAGTATTTCTGGTATTTCATGCATTATTATACTTACCGTGTAATAATAAGTAACTTTCCAAAAATAGCAGGTTTCCTAAAATAGAAAGTTTCCAAAAATAGAAAGTTTCCAAAAATAGAAAGTTTCCAAAAATAGAAAGTTTCCAAAAATAGAAAGTTACCTAAAATAGAAACTTTCCAAAAATAGTAAGTTTCCAAAAATAGAAAGTTTCCAAATATAGAAAGTTTCCAAAAATAGAAAGTTTCCAAAAATAGAATTACTGCTTAAAATAGATAAGTTTCTAAAAATAGAAAGTTTCCATAAATAGATCAGCTGCCTTAATTAAATAAGTTTCTATAAATAAATTAGCTGCCTGAAATAAATAAGTTTCTAAAAATAGAAGGTTTCCATAAATAGATTAGCTGCCTTATTTAATTAAGTTTCTAACAATAGAAAGTTTCCATAATTAGAAATAAGCTGGTTAAATAAGCTAAGTATATAAGCCTAAGTGTTTTCATGATTATTTCCTAAGTCATATGATATAATGTATAGTTTAATAATTATTTCATGTAATTAAATTAAACTATAGGCTAAAATATTTAATTAAAGTATAACATGTTTTTAATTAAATAAAGTTAAATACTTAGGTTAAAACATGTATTATTATTTATTAATAATATAACCTAAGTCATGTTAATTAATTAATTATAACCATGGTTTTTAAATAATTAATTAATTATAAGTCTTAAAAATATAAAATACTTAGGTTAGTAATTTCATGATTTTAATAATTAAAATAACCTAAGTCATGTTATTAAATTAATCATGTCATATACATCAATTTAATTATAACATATGATCATATAATAATAATAATCTTAACATAAACCGTGAACCGGATCTTGACTAGGAACCCTGAACAGGACATGAAATCA
This sequence comes from Glebionis coronaria, assembly GCA_025667525.1. Classification (NCBI taxonomy): domain Eukaryota; kingdom Viridiplantae; phylum Streptophyta; class Magnoliopsida; order Asterales; family Asteraceae; genus Glebionis; species Glebionis coronaria. The sequence continues at coordinate 377,118,955 of CM046874.1, forward strand.
ACACCATACCCTGAACCACTTCGGGGTTCCCCTAGTTTGTTGCTGCCGTGGGACCCACACCACCAAACCGGGACCATATGGTCTCGGTGGTGGCTTAATGGCCAAACCGTGACCCCCTTGGGGTACGGTTTAGGCGTCGGCCAACCAACAACCCTAAAAACCCCCTTTTTGATTTTACCCTTTAACCAAATACATGTTTATTCTATGTTTTTAATTAGGTTTTAAAAACATCATGTTCTTAATTAATTTTACTAAATCAAATCAAAAGAAAAGATTAAAAAGAAAGGTTAAAAAGGTATACCGAATGTGTAGATTAATGGAGGATGAACAAACACTAATACTTGTATAATATCCAAGATCAAAATCAACAAAACACCCCTCCTTGGTGTGTAGAAGGTGGCGGCCACAAAAAAGGAGAGGAAGAGGAGAGGAGAAAACTTTTTAGGTTTTGTGTTTATTTATTGAAAAGTGAAAAATGAAAATAGTTTTTACCTTTACCCTCCTTTCATGTAAAACTTAATGGGCTTAGCCCATTCCTTCCTTTGTAGCCGTGGGTATGGGGCCCCACATGGGGTACCCGTATCGTTTTCCGTGTCTCGTTATTAAGTGTTTGTTCGTGATTAATTATGTTCGTGTTTTAAGTGTTCTCGTTAAATATTTACCGTGACCTAATATATTTATTCGTGTTCGTAATAAATATATATACGTAATTAATATTAGCTCGTGATTTAATTACGTTCATGATTTCATGATCGCATGTTCGTGATTAATTATTGTTTAAATAATTATTGCGTGTTCGTGCGTAATAAAAACTTATCGTGTTCTAACACATACGTAATACGTAAAATCCTAACACGTAAACGTAATCGTACTATAAAAGGAAAGTTTTAATCTAGTACGTACGATCTTAAGGGTACTATTCATGATAAAAGCATGCGGGTTTTACATAGGGGGTCGTGATCCTTCCTTTATAGGAGCTGGTTGGATTGATGTTGTCACGACATGACACTCTGATGCCGGCACGATTGAATTTTAAATAGTGACAATTCCCCCTTTCACTGGGAATTTAATCATGTCGTGTGTTGTGGACGGGACTGCCAGTATGGCCAGGATTCCTGGTCTTTCGATAATACCATTGTACGGAGAATGTGAACGTATCACCATAAAGTTCATCCATGCTGTAGTTGAATGCTCTTTATCTCCAATGGTTACCATCAAGCGTAATTGCCCTATCTGCCAGATAGTTTCCCCACTGAAGCCAATAAGCGGCGACGTGGCCAGCACCAATTGAATTTTAATTTCTGGTCGTAGTTGCATGAAGCAGTGTTCGTAGCAGGTAAGGTAAACCTTCTATTAGTGGAATGAATATCGTTTATGAATGGCGATCCTGTCAAATTTTCGCTGGTCGATACATGATCTCGTGTTATCGGCCTTCTTCGGATAGACGGAAATGATGCACTTCCTAGTGGTGCGTTAGGTCGAATAAAGCCTCGTTCCGGTAACTCTTGCAGCTAATGTTGCAACTCTTTTAACTCAGCTGAAACTCTGCGATAAAGAGTTCTGAAAACAGGTTATGTCCTTGAGACAACCTCGATGTTAAGCTTTGTATCGTGGTTAGGAAGGAATTTCTGGAAAACCTTTTGGAATTGAGTCTGGAAGTTCTGGAATAATCTGCTGATCATAAATTTAAGGGACTTCAGGAGTGGATTTATAACTGGTAGCTACAAGTCTTCGTAGCTTTGGACTAATTAAGTCACGCGCTGGTAAGGTAGAAACAATTTGTACTGACATTTTTCTGTCAGGAAATATGATGAACATATCCATGAGTTAGTAAGACGAATCTTGTCTTCAACTGGAAGGAAAAGCCCTTATAAATATGGTGATACTGTGGAGTCTTTTCTGGCTGAGAGGTAAGTAACTACTAATAACTGAAATTTAGTTAGTTAAAAATGTAGTTTGCTTTTGCAAGATCTTTCTTTGTGTTGCTCGTACCCAATTATATTTGTCGTTGTTTCGTTCTCGGTATCTTCTCGAATTGATCACGGTTCAAAGTGGAGTTGTTGTACTTGGTGACTAAAAGGGGGAGCTTTTGATCTATTTCTACTTAAAAGGTAAGTGCATGAAGTAATAAAATTAAGCTAAAAGCAATTAATGAAAATAAAACTTGAATTAAGAATAAACAGTACAATACCTTAACTCAGAAAAACTGCTGATTCAGAATATTAGCTTCGTTCGGAATACTTGCTTATTCAGAATAATTTAGACAAAAACCTTCATCCGGAACATAACCTTTATTCGGAATATCTTGCTTCATTCGGAAAGATTTGCTTCATGCGGAATAAATTTTGATCTGGAATATCCTTTATCCGGAATATCCTTTATTCGGAATAATAAACCTTCATCCGGAAAACATTGCTCATCCGGAATACTTCGTTGGTTCGGAATACTTTGTTGGTTTGGAATATCTTCTTTATCCGGAATAATCAACTCATCAGGAGTATCTACTGGTTCGGAATAAATTTGAAAGACCTTGGTTCGGAATATTTAATTGATGCGGAATAAGGAAAACTAGGTGCTCATTCGAAATGTGTTGCTCATTCGGAATAAGTGAAAACTGCTCATCCGGAATGTTTATTCGGAATATTCAAAAGCAAAACTGATCCGGAATAAATTTGTTGGTTCGGAATAACTAGAACAAAAGACTCATCCGGAATAATAAAAACCAAAACGTTGGTTCGGAAAACTTAGTTTATTCGGAATAATTTTAACAAAACATTGATCCGGAATATTTTAGCTCATTCGGAATAACTGACAAAAACCCTTGGTTCGGAATCTGGGAAAATGGAAAACGCGAAGAACAGGGAAACTATAACAACACGATTTTAACCAAAATCCACCAAGTTTTTAACCAAAACTTAAACCAGTTTAACCACTAATCATTTACTAATGATAAACATCAAACCAAATCAACAAAAACTCAAAACCCACTTGTTTTTGAAGATCAAAACCAATAAATAAAAGCTTAGAACTAGAGAATCAAATAGAAAAGGTAGAACAAGATTAAAAAGAAACTTGATATTGAAAGATTAAGGTTTAAAAAACAAAATGAAAGATTAAACTTACAAGATTTTGGAGGAAATCAAAGAAAAGTAAAATCACCAATCTCCTTAAGGGAGTTGGTTTCCTACGAACTAGGAGAAAAGAAACAGAAAATGAACTCCTTGAAAATGTGAAGGGAGTCTCTATTTATAGGCCTTGGCTTGGTTTGGTGAGTGGGCTTTCTCCTTTTCTTTTTGTCTTCTCGTCTTTTCAGAAAAGTTGACGTTTTCGATTTCGATTCGGGATTTGTCGATAAATTCAACTCGTCTTTTAATTTCTTCATTTAATAGACTTGAGTTCTTCGACATATGTAAATCTTCCATCTTTGGTCCTTTTCTTCGATAAATCTTTAAATAGGCCCATTGACTTCAAATCTTTTGCATCTCTTGGACTATAGACTTCGTCTTTTCGTCTTTTTCTTTGATAAAACCCGTGCAATCCCATGTTTTCTTCAATATTTATCCGGTTGGCTCTGAAAACACAACAAACACACAAACCACGCATAATTCCAAACAAATGACATTAAATACGCGTTTTGGTCTCGTTTTAACAAGCAATAAGTGGTAAAAGGATGGGTGTTTTCACACCTATCAAATCCCCTACACTTAACCATTGCCATGCCCTCATGTAATGCTATAATTTTAAAGCACGGTTTATATTTCTCATCATAAATAACCCACCTTGGCCTTTATTAAATTCTAAACACTAAGGAAACCAAAAGAACAAAACAAGTAAAGTATTCAAAGACTTACATTGGGGTTTTAGGTTGTCATGAATGTTCATCATTCTCAAGTTTCACGTTCCCCATACCAAGCTTAAAAACGAGATCATTGTTATTATAAGTTAGCAAACTAACACGAACTCATGTGGCCCAATTATTCACTTAGACTCCCTTATTCCTAGGTGTATCTCTTATATTTTAATATTGTCTTAAATAATCACGAGGATGCATTGTTTGACTTATTTCGATAGTTATTTAGGCTGAAAACAAAGTGGGACGATTTAATCAATAGTTAGCTAAAGGATAAAATCTTTAAAACTGCTTCTCGGGACCTCATAAAGTTCATATCTTGGCATAACTCGCTTCACCATTTGAGACCTTTCTCGGACCGATATTTGGCAGCGACTTCATACTTCGAATCTTTGAGAGACGTTCTTGAAATTATGGTCTTCTCTTCATAACAGGAATTTCTTCACTTGAAGTTTTGAGAGATTCTTCATCTTTGGACCACGACTTCTTCATTTTCTCCAATCTTTATTTTGCACTTTGATATAAAACGATCCGCCTCCTTTTAGGACTTGGATCTATTTATCCTCATACCTTGCTAGGGTCTTTTCGGATAGACTTCTCCATGACTTTTGGGGAGTTTTTGCTTTTCGTCGTGTGTCTCGATCCTTCATATTGATTTTCGATAAATGATTCTTCACATTACTTTTGGATCTTTAGCAACAAAATGTAGCCCTCATGCCTTGTTAGGGCCTTTTCGGACTCGCCAATCTTCGCATCCCGCTTCAATAAGTTATGCCTTGGCTATGAACTCTAATTAATACCGAGCAACTTTTAAACGATCTTGGGCTAGAAGCTAAGTAACTTTTCAAATCGTACAACCTTATTTTACGTATGTAAATTTATTAGCAAGCGATGGGAGAATAGGCTTATAATCAACTCACATAAATTCACGAAAGAATACCAAACTTATAATTGAATCTATCATCTCTCGTTCTCCACAATTTAAAATCTCAAGGAATGAGACTCGTGGATGCTTAGCCAATTAAATCAAAGTTTTGGGTTTTCGAGTCGCCTATAGGATCTTGCATCTTCTTAGACTCATTCAAGTTTAGAATTTGCGTTTTAAAGTTCCTTGATAAACGACTCTCTAGGATCAATTATAGGAACTTGCGAAAAGTTCTTGTTCTTAACCCGTGAGAGTTAAGACTTTCGTGTTTTAAAGCTCCTTATATAAAAGCCTAGCAAAACTTGACTTAAACACGTTAAGGATACTAGCTAAAGTAAACTTAGATAAGTAAACTCGGGTTGAGTCAAAATATTCACGACCTTGAAAAATTTAAAACCACTTTATTGAAATTTTATTCTAGCAAGGAAAGAAAATAAACATAACAAAGGAAAATACAACTATACAACTAGGCCAAAATAGATTAAAAATTTTGAAAAATGTCGAAAAATAGAATTTTTCGGTTAAATGAAGGCACTTTAATGGAAAAGTCCACTTAAAACTTCGATAGAAGTCTCCCCTACACTTAATATAAACATTGTCCTCAATGTTTAAGCATGTGGGAAAAGTCTCCCCTACACTTATGACATTGTGCACGTTGGTTAAATCAAGTTAAGGAAGAGACAACTAAAGTGATCAATTTCAAATGTGAGTATGAAGAAAATTGAATCACGATAGTTGAGAGATAGAACCGGAATTGCGGATAACATGGGAGCATGGTTCTTCAAAGATTCTAAGAGTGCATTTATCCCTGTAATCACATCACCATACAAACACAAGCAACCTATATAGCTCCCCCTACACTTAGGATGAAAAACGGAAAAAAAAGGGGGATAGATACTCGGGTTGCCTCCCGAGGAGCGCTTGTTTTTGTTAACCGAGTCACGAGCCTGACTCGGTCCCGAAACTAGTTGATGGGAAACGTGGTGACGGATGGAATCATATCATGAGAGATGTCCTCACCAAAGTACCACTTCAAACGCTGGCCATTCACCTTAAAATTGGGCCCATTTGGCTGAGAAAGCTCAATGGTGCCATAGGGAAAGACATTGGCGATGGTGAATGGACCAGACCAGCGGCTCTTCAACTTGCCTGAGAAGATCTTCAACCGAGAGTTAAAAAGTAAGACTTGATCACCAATGTGGAACTCTCGGTTCTTAATTTTATCATCGTGGATGATCTTGGTCTTCTCCTTGTAGATCAATGAGTTCTCGTAAGCTTCATTCCTCAGTTCGTTTAGCTCGTTGAGTTGAATCTTGTGAAGATCACCGACTTTGTTGATGCCGAAGTTAGCCCACTTCAAGGCCCAGTATGCCTTATGTTCCAGCTCGATAGGGAGGTGGCATGCTTTCCCGTACACAAGACGATAAGGTGTACAACCAATCGGTGTCTTATAGGGGGTACGGAAAGCCCACAGAGCATCATCAAGTTTATCGGCCCATGAGGCACGATGCTCTCCCACAGTACGTTCCAAAATTCGCTTCAATCCACGGTTGGATATCTCGGCTTGACCGTTGGTTTGAGGATGATAAGCTGTGGAAAGACGATGATTGACACCATACTTAGCCATGACTCTTGCAAATTGATCTTTGTAAAAATGAGTCCCGCGGTCACTGATCATAGCACGAGGAACACCGAATCGAGCAAACGGTTGCTTCAAAAAGTTTACAACCACCCTCTCATCGTTCGTTGGGAGGGCCTTGCCTTCAACCCATTTAGAAACGTAGTCAACAGCTACGAGGATGTACTTGTTTCCTTTAGAAGAAGGGAATGGCCCCATAAAGTCGATGCCCCATACATCAAAGATTTCACATTCTTGTATGAAATTTTGAGGCATCTCATCTTTATGTGTGATCTTGCCTTGTTTTTGTCAAGCATCACAATGTTTAACCATCTCGTGAGCATCACGATAAATGGTGGGCCAATAAAATCCCGAGTCAAACACTTTTTTGGCGGTGTAGTTGGGACCAAAGTGACCACCGGTGGGTCCTTTGTGGCAAGCCTCGAGAATGTCTAAAGCTGTCGGTCCATCAACACATCGGCGAATAATCAAATCAGCGCATTGTTTGAAGAGAAAAGGGTCATCCCAAAAGTAAGTCTTAATATCATTTAAGAACTTTTTCTTTTGTTGGGATGTTAACCCTTTGATGAGAACACCACCCGCTAAGTAGTTTGCAATGTCTGCAAACCACGGGGTGTCATCAAGATTGGCACTAATAGACATTAAGGTCTCAAGGGGAAAAGAGTCATTGATCTCTTTGTTCGGATGATCCCCTTGATATGGATCCTCAAGTCTACTTAGATGATCCGCGGCTAGGTTTTCGGCTCCCTTCTTGTCACGAATTTAAATGTTGAATTCTTGAAGGAGTAAAACCCAGCGAAGAAGTCTTGGCTTAGAGTCGCGCTTAGTCATCAAGTACTTCAATGCGGAATGGTCCGTGTATACGATGGTGGCGGATAAAACAAGATAGGGGCGAAATTTTTCAAAAGCATAGACAACAGCTAAAAGCTCTTTTTCTGTTGTCGTATAATGCAATTGAGCCCCCGTCATTGTCTTGCTAGCATAATGGATTGGTTGGAAGTGTTTGTTGATCCTTTGTCCCAAAACCGCTCCAATAGCAAAGTCGCTAGCATCGCACATCAAGTAAAAGTTAGCTCCCAGTTAGGGGTAACCAAGACCGGTGCCTGAGTTAGCTTATCCTTAAGAAGATTGAAGGCTTCAATACACTCTTTAGAAAAGATAAAAGGAGTATCTTTTTCCAAGAGGTGGGTCATCGGGCGAGCAATTTTAGAGAAATCCTGAATGAATCGACGATAGAAGCCCGCATGACCCAGAAAACTTCTCACACCCTTCACGGTTGAAGGTGGAGGTAATTTGGCTATGACATCCACTTTAGCTCGGTCGACTTCAAGACCGGCTTTTGAGCTTTTGTGTCCTAGCACAATGCCTTCTTTTACCATAAAATGGCATTTTTCCCAATTGAGAACAAGGCGAGTGTCTTCGCACCGCTTAAGCATACATTCTAAATTGGCAAGGCAAGAAGAGAATGAATCCCCAAAGACCGAGAAATCATCCATGAAGACTTCCATGGTTTGCTCAACCATGTCATGGAAAATAGCCAACATGCACCTTTGGAAAGTCCCAGGGGCATTGCATACGCCAAAAGGCATTCTTTAGTAGGCAAATATGCCATAGGGACAAGTGAATGTTGTCTTCTCTTGATCTTGAGGATCGATGGGTATTTGGAAATAACCCGAGAAACCATCTAGAAAGCAGTAATATTCATTACCCGCTAAACGTTCAAGCATTTGGTCCATAAAAGGAAGTGGAAAATGATCCTTTCTCGTGGCATCATTGAGTTTGCGATAGTCTATACAAACTCTCCACCAGTAACGAGACGTGTAGGAATCAACTCGTTGTTTTGATTGGGCACAACGGTGATTCCGCCTTTCTTAGGCACACAATGGACTGGACTAACCCATGGTGAATCCGAGATAGGGTAAATCATGCCCGCATCAAGAAGTTTGATAACCTCTTTTTTGATAACGTCACGGATTTTAGGATTCACCCTTCGTTAGCTTTGAATGGTGGGCTTAAAGTCGTCCTCCATGAGAATTTTATGTGTGCAAAAGTGAGGATCAATTCCGCGAATATCGGAGATTTTCCAAGTGATAGCTATTTTATGTTTCTTGAGAACTTCAATGAGACGAGTTTTCTCATCGGCTTTTAAGTCCTTTGCAATGATAACGGGAAGTTGATCAATGTCCTCTAAGAAAACATACTCGAGATGGGGAGGTGAGTCCTTAAGCTCAAGAGTAGGAGGATCCTCAATAGATGGAGCGATTGAGGCAACGGTGTCAACATTGGGTAGAGAAGAGATATTACTTTTGCAAGCATCATGAAAGTGTTCTTCACAAGCCTCATCGAGAACATCAATAGCATTAACACTCTCATATGAATAAGGTTGCTTAGAAATCTTACCCATGTTGAAGACAATTTTGTCGTCACCAACTCTCATGATTATTTCGCCCGCGGGTACATCAATGAGAGTGAGACCGGTCCTCAAGAAGGGACGTCCAACGATTAATGGGACACGAGGATCCATCTCGTAGTCAACGACAACAAAATCCGCCAGGAAGGTGAATTTGTCAATGCCAACGAAGACGTCTTCGGCTATCCCCACTGGATAAGCAACCGTACGGTTAGCTAATTCCAAAGTCATTTTGGTGGGGACTAGCTCGGGGAGAGATAATTGCTTCCAACCACTTAAAGGCATTAAGTTTATACTAGCACCTAGATCGGCTAGGGCCATGCAATTCTCTACTCCCGGGAAATTGCAAGGAATCAAGAAGCGACCCGGATCACCAAGTTTGGTGGGCAATTTCCTTAAGAGAACCGCGGAGCAATTTTCATTAAGTTGGATCTGAGCAGTGTCAAGAAGCTTCTCCTTGTCACTTAGAATATCTTTAAACATCTTCGCATATTTAGGCATGTGAGCGAGAGCCTCGGCAAAGGAGATGTTAAAATTCAATTGTTTAAACATTTTGAGAAAGTTTGAAACTTGAATATCATCCTTGCTCTTTTGCTTCTCTTTCCTCAACCTTGAAGGATAAGGTATATCAGATGAAGAGGAAGGCTTTAGGGGAGTAGGATCACTCACAACTGCTGGTGGTGGGGGAATGGGGATAGAAGGCAAAGGAGGTGAGGAAAATTTCTCTTTTTCCTTATTCACAATCGCGGGTGAAGGTGTAGGAAGCTCGCGTTCCGTATAACCTTTTCCACTACGAGTGGTGATTGCTTTCATCTCCCCTCGTGGATTAGCAACGGTGTTACTCGTAAGAGTACCCGAAGAAGATGGTTGATTACCTTGGAAGAGCGAACCGATCATATCACGTATGTTATCCGCTTGAGTGCTGAAAGAGTCTCTCATGTCTGCACGAATATCATTGCTTTGTTTTGCCATGTCATTCCTTAGCTCAGCTCGAATATCGCTCCCTTGTTTCGCCATGTCTCCTTTCAAGTTGATAAAATTGACTCTGAAGATTCGTCACCATCTCTCTATTAGTCCTCATGGACGTCTCGAGGTCTTGATTCAATGCCATCGGTTGATTGAGAGGTGGAGCTTGGTAAGCTTGAGAATTTATTTGAGGTGGGTATGGGTTTCTTTGGGATTGATATTGATTGTTAGCACGAGGTTGGGATTGGTTATTTCGGTTATAGCTTTGTTGTTGGTTTTGGTTTTGAGGAGTAAAACCGGGTAGTGCAAGATAGTTGTTTGAACGATAAATTAGCAAGTTACAGTCTCCTTGAGGACGAGCTTGATAGCCTCCCGTGGAATAAGTACCGTATGCCGCGTTAACGTTTTCACAAAAACTGCCTTGAGTAGAAGGACAATCATTGTAAGAATGAGGACCACCACATGTGTCACAAGAAATAACAATGGCTTTAGCTTGTTGAGTGTGGTTATTAGCCAAAATTTGCATATTTTTGCTCATTTCGATAATGGCTCGTTCCATGGCGGTCATGTCGGTGGTGGAAGAAATAGATGAAACATTGACTCTCGGATTAGATCTTGAGGATGCGGATGAATCCCAATTCTTGTGGTGAGTAGTCATGTTTTCAATCAACTCTCTACACTCCTCCGGTCTCCTTTTCATAAAAGTACCACCGGCGGCGGCGTTGATCGTGTCACGATCACGAAAAGTGAGACCATTGTAGAAAGTATCAATGAGAGTGACGGGGAGCATGTTGTGATTTGGACAACGGTCGATCAAATCATTGTAGCGTTCCCAAGCATCAAAGAGCGATTCATCATTGTCTTGCATGAATCCACTAATTTGGTTACGAAGGCTCGTGACCATGGATGGTGGAAAGTAGCACGACAAAAAGCGTTGAGTCATGTCGTCCCAAGTATGAATAGAATTCTTTGGGAGACGGTCAAACCATTTTTCGGCATGGTGAGAAAGCGTGTGGGGAAATAGTTGAAGGCGAAGTACATCCATAGAAACACCGGGCATCTTCATGCTTTGAGTCATGGTAATGAATTTTTCGAGGTGCTTGTTTGCATCATCATCCGGCAATCCGTGAAATGGATTAGTTTGCACTTGTTGGATCATGTGATGCTTCAACGAAAACTCTTGAGCCGTGATTTGTATCGGCGCAATCGGGCCTCCACGTCCGTTCATCGTAGGTTGGCATAGCTCCTCCATGGTTCCTAGGTTGGGTAGGGGTGCATTATTCATGTTGGGGTGAGGTGGGTTATTATTGTTGTTGTGTACACCGGCCATGTCTAAATTATCGAGAGTCTCGGGCTCGAGATAAGACGTTGATCAAATACGCATACACTAAAAAGAAAATGCAAGAGAAAATATGAAATTTTTATATTTTTATGGGTTTTTGAAAATTTTTGTACTTGAAATAACGTTCCAGAAAGAACGGATCCCAAAATCAAATTTTTCTAACAAGAAACCGTTGATCCTTACGACAAGAGCCGGCAGCGGCGCCATTTTAATAACTGAAATTTAGTTAGTTAAAAATGTAGTTTGCTTTTGCAAGATCTTTCTTTGTGTTGCTCGTACCCAATTATATTTGTCGTTGTTTCTTTCTCGGTATCTTCTCGAATTGATCACGGTTCAAAGTGGAGTTGTTGTACTTGGTAACTAAAAGGGGGAGCTTTTGATCTATTTCTACTTAAAAGGTAAGTGCATGAAGTAATAAAATTAAGCTAAAAGCAATTAATGAAAATAAAACTTGAATTAAGAATAAACAGTACAATACCTTAACTCAGAAAAACTGCTGATTTGGAATATTAGCTTCGTTCGGAATACTTGCTTATTCGGAATAATTTAGACAAAAAACTTCATCCGGAACATAACCTTTATTCGGAATATCTTGCTTCATTCGGAAAGATTTGCTTCATGTGGAATAAATGTTGATCCGGAATATCCTTTATCCGGAATATCCTTTATTCGGAATAATAAACCTTCATCCGGAAAACATTGCTCATCCGGAATACTTCGTTGGTTCGGAATACTTTGTTGGTTCGGAATATCTTCTTTATCCGGAATAATCAACTCATCCGGAATATCTACTGGTTCGGAATAAAATTGGAAGACCTTGGTTCGGAATATTTAACTGATGCAGAATAAGGAAAACTAGGTGCTCATTCGGAATATGCTGCTCATTCGGAATAAATGAAAACTGCTCATCCGGAATGTTTATTCGGAATATTCAAAAGCAAAACTGATCCGGAATAAATTTGTTGGTTCGGAATAATTAGAACAAAAGACTCATTCGGAATAATAAAAACCAAAACGTTGGTTTGGAAAACTTAGTTTATTCGGAATAATTTTAACAAAATATTGATCCGGAATATTTTAGCTCATTCGGAATAACTGACAAAAACCCTTGGTTCGAAATCTGGGAAAATGGAAAACGCGAAGAACAGGGAAACTATAACAAAACGTTTTTAACCAAAATCCACCAAGTTTTTAACCAAAACTTAAACCAATTTAACCACTAATCATTTACTAATGATAAACATCAAACCAAATCAACAAAAACTCAAAACCCACTTGTTTTTGAAGATCAAAACCAATAAATAAAAGCTTAGAACTAGAGAATCAAATAGAAAAGGTAGAACAAGATTAAAAGGAAACTTGATATTGAAAGATTAAGGTTTAACAAACAAAATGAAAGATTAAACTTACAAGATTTTGGAGGAAATCAAAGAAACGTAAAAATCACCAATCTTCTTAAGGGAGTTGGTTTCCTACGAACTAGGAGAAAAGAAACAGAAAATGAACTCCTTGAAAATGTGAAGGGAGTCTCTATTTATAGGCATTGGCTTGGTTTGGTGAGTGGGCTTTCTCCCTTTCTTTTTGTCTTCTCGTCTTTTCAGAAAAGTTGACGTTTTCGATTTCGATTCGGGATTTGTCGATAAATTCAACTCGTCTTTTAATTTCTTCATTTAATAGACTTGAGTTCTTCGACATATGTAAATCTTCCATCTTTGGTCCTTCTCTTCGATAAATCTTCAAATAGGCCCATTGACTTCAAATCTTTTGCATCTCTTGGACTATAGACTTTGTCTTTTTGTCTTTTTCTTCGATAAAACCCGTGCAATCCCATGTTTTCTTCAATATTTATCCGGTTGGCTCTGAAAACACAACAAACACACAAACCATGCATAATACCAAACAAATGACATTAAATACGCGTTTTGGTCTCGTTTTAACAAGCAATAAGTGGTAAAAGGATGGGTGTTTTCACACCTATCACTACCTAATTTAAGAAAGATGACATAGGGATACGTGAAGTAAACGTGGTGACTTATCACTGAATGTGTTTGTCTATAACTTCACAGGATGAATATTGCGTGTCTAACCTGAATAATACTCCAGTGGTGGTGGTTGAATCTTTATTGGTTTGATTTCTGCATGGCATGACTAAATGGGTATACCCCCTTGGAGGGTACCCTGAATTACTGAGGACCTGGTTTAGCAGGCATATTAGAGTTTTGAGTTTTGACTCGTGCCTTGAACATATATCCGTATGACATGTATCATGACTGGTATCCTGACAAGTGTCTTCCGAACTGATACTTGAGACTTGTGTCTCAATTGATGTTTTGACATGTGTTTGGGTAGGTGGATACGAATAAGGTTGAAAATTTTTTATAACTACTAGGATTGGCGGACCGGTTAGACTGCTGACCATTGTATTACTGTTCACGTTCGTTCCGGAGTTCTGATGGTTAGTGACTGATTAATTATTAGCACGGTGGTTGTCACTATTGTCTTATCTGTCAATTTCATGACGACCATTATTATGACCGTGATTCATGTAATCTATTTTGCTGAGTGGTCGGCTAGGTACCAGTTCTCACTCTTCTGAAAGAATAGTTGTGTGGCGTGGAACATCTTAACTGAGGAAGTAAAGGCATGGAATGTGATAGTAGGGTCTAGTAGTTGAAGTATATTACTGTCTGGGATTCCAAATCTATAGTTTTCATCCCCTGAAGAGTCTTCATAATATAAACAGCATCAGCATCTTGTGGAATATCCAAAGTATCAGCAGCATCAGCATTCGTGAGTTTCCAAGGTATGAGCCGCATTAGTATCTGGTAAATTCTCCAACTTACGAGTAACATCAACGTCTGTATAATAACGACAAGTAGAAACACGCCTGAGGCGACTGAGGCCCGATTAACAATACCCATGGAGTAAGGTATATGGAGTACACCTGAATATTGTACGTGTAGTACCGCTAAAAATTTGCTGATATGATCGATACTCGTGTCAATCGTCTGACATGATCAAGGTAAAGATAAATTGATTTAAACTGTTAGCAAACTGAACTAAAATGAGTAACATGATATGCTGACAATTCCTGCGTAGACTTAATACTGGTTGTATAGAGGCTCAAAAGTATGATTAAACGGAGTTTCATCAATGGTTAGCATGAAGACATGATTGATGAAGACCAAACATGATTTATCATGAAACAGAGTTTTGCTGAAGTTCTTATGTATCTTCGCATGAAAACATCATCACTTTGCTGAAAACATAATCCTCGTAAGGATACATGAAACTTATTCAGCATGAAAACGACCTTCACGTGAGAGCATGAAATTTGATTGATACAAAGAACATGAAAAGATAATCAACTGGGGTTTAACATCAACTGGTGTGGATGGCTATGGTCTAATCCACAGAATTCAAAGGAGAAAACATGTGATTAACTATGGGCGATTCTAGTTCGATGCATACTTATCAAAATTTTCTGAGAACTATCATGTATAGAAACTTACAATCTGGGACTAAATATGGATGGTTGTAGTCCAATCCATACTTGTCAAAATTTTATAAAATGTCATGATATGAGCAAGGGGAACGTCTATGGTTCAGTTCACAAAACAATATTCGACTGAAAGCATGAAAATTTGACCTAAATAATGGTGAATGCTTATGGCTGGTTCACCAAGTAATATTTGACTGAAAACATGAATTTTGACATGAGTAAGGGTAAACGCCTATGGGTCGGTTTACCAATACAAAATCTGAACGGACAAGGGTGAACGCCTATGGGTCGGTTCACCAAAACAAAATCCGAATGAAAAGCACATGCGACTAAATATGGCCAGTCTCGTACCAACCTTTTAATTAGTCATAATTTTAAGAAAACTTACTGATAAATGAAGAAGACTGACTGATAAATTCATGAGAATCATGAAAGATAACAACGCTAAAATCTGGGAAGTTCTTGGTGACTACCCACTAGTCACAGGTCAAGTTTTAGAGCCTACAGGTCGAACCTGTCTCTGATACCATAATTGTAACACTTCACTTGGATAAATAGACTGTTACGTGTATTTATGGCGTGTTATCAAAGCATATAAGGTAAATGTCCTAAAACATTAACTAACCATAAGGGAAATACCAGAATCAAACATCGGTAATCCAAACATAAGCTCAAAAGATGAAAAGTAAATACTGAAAAGAAGGACTAAACAATGTCCAAACAAGCAGATTAATATATGAAGTGCAATAAGTAAGGAGTATGGATAGCTTCCATCTAAATGCACCTACCCTCTAGAATCCTAAGTGCGTCCCGGTGTACCTGCCGTTAAAACATGAAAGGAACTACGGCTGAGCATAACCCCTAGTGAACGGATATAAAGCATGACAAGAACAACTGAAATGAAGCAGATAATAAAATACTAAATCTATAAGACTGATAATTAAAAGCAGCAGAACTAAACTGTATAAATCCTAGAAATTCTGGTTTATAAATAATAAAGCTAAACTATTATCTTTTAAATCTGAAAATATGCATTTACTGTATTTTAAGTGCCAAGAGCTTATATAGGTCATGTGCTATAACAACGTCTGCATGAATACTTAGAGGGGTGACCTCGTCATGTTGTAGAAGGGTGACCTCTAATTGATGTGTTGGGTGGAGGGATCAACTCCAATGTGAAGGATGTAGAGCACACACCACATTCACCTGATAAGCTGTAAATTGATAACCTAGGATACATCCATACGCCTCACTAATAATACTGATAAATGGCCAAGCTAAAATAATGGGACGCTGCAAGAAATCACTCCCCCGCAGAGGAGTTATGACACCGGTGCCTCAAGTGTCATGGTTACGGTACCTCCGTAACTAGTACATAACTGGTCATGCTTGTATATAAAGCTCATGCAAATTTAACTTAGTTTTTAAGATGATTACTGATAAAACTTTTAACATATACTGGGGAAAACATTTGGCTGCAGACGGGAAATCCTAATCATGCATAGTAAATGAAGTCCTTAGTGAAGGACGGAAAATCCGTACGATCAATCAAAACAAAAGAGACAAATAATAGTAGAGATATAAGAATATTCGTATCTTATACGACTCAGCTATAAGAATCTCCTCGATTTTCTAATAGCCCAAACATAATTCTTTATTAACGACTCTACATTAATTATCAACTATAAATTATAAGCTATTAACTAGAATTAGAATATTAAACTTGCGTCATATATCATATCCCTTTTCTAATGTGCACTTAGTATTACAATTACAATAGTCTTATATAGGAGATCTACGAAGCTTAAATATTATTAAATTAAGTATAGGTGTTTAGTTCCATACCAAAATATGTAAAGTTAATTTTAGAACATATTAAACATGTTTCGACTATCATTATTTTAGAACCAGCAGTTGAGGAAAAAAATAAGAGTACTAGACATTTGATGAGATTGCTTGCACAATATATTTAGGATAGTTTATAATTAAAACAGATTTAAAATTAGTCTACTAATAAGCATAGGTCATTTTGAGAAAAATAAAAGTTAAACTAGACTTGTTTACATTATTATAATTATAAGTTATAATCAGGGACTAACAAGTAGTATATTATATGTATCCTACGACATGCTTCTTCTACATTAGCCCTTTTAATTTACCATGCGTTATTTACTAATTTCATTTAATCGGATTTGTGAATACTATGATTTATGTTCAAAGGTTAGTAATTATGCTCATCTTGTCACTAACAGGTTTAAATTTCGCAAACATCATCGAAACTAAAACGCAACGTACACGGTAGCTAAACGTATGGCCAAGGATATACTAACTCAGGAACTACCGTTCATAATCAAAACATAACAAAAGCACGAACCGCAACTCGAATGAACCTTGAAACTCCCTTGAATGAATCACAAACAGCGACCGACTGAATCAACACTTGCACACTTCGACTTGAGCAACTAGCATGAATATATTTTGCTAGTAATAGGTTGAACTCGAACATGAACACAAACACCGATTCGAATATAAGCTTCCACACAAGATACGATGGAACCTACTACCCGGTGAACATGAACAACCATTTTACCAATCGAGAACTATAACCCTGCGTAGGTTGAACTCGAACTGAACTGAAATGAGTAACATGATAGGCTGACAATTCCTGCGTAGACTTAATACTGGTTGTATAGAGGTTCAAAAGTATGATTAAACGGAGTTTCATCAATGGTTAGCATGAAGACATGATTGATGAAGACCAAACATGATTTATCATGAAACAGAGTTTTGCTGAATTTCTTATGTATCTTCGCATGAAAACATCATCACTTTGCTGAAAACATAATCCTCGTAAGGATACATGAAACTTATTCAACATGAAAACGACCTTCACGTGAGAGCATGAAATTTGACTGATACAAAGAACATGAAAAGATAATCAACTGGGGTTTAACATCAACTGGTGTGGATGGCTATGGTTCAATCCACATAATTTAAAGGAGAAAACATGTGATTAACTATGGGCGATTCTAGTTCGATCCATACTTGTCAAAATTTTCTGAGAACTATCATGTATAGAAATTTAAAATCTGGGACTAAATATGGATGGCTGTAGTCCAATCCATACTTTTCAAAATTTTCTAAAATGTCATGATATGAGCAAGGGGAACGTCTATGGTTCAGTTTACAAAACAATATTCGACTGAAAGCATGGAAATTTGACCTGAATAATGGTGAATGCTTATGGCTGGTTCACCAAGTAATATTTGACTGAAACATGAATTTTGACATGAGTAAGGGTAAACGCCTATGGGTCGGTTTACCAATACAAAATCTGAACGGGCAAGGGTGAACGCCTATGGGTCGGTTCACCAAAACAAAATCCGAATGAAAAGCACATGCGACTAATATGGCCAGTCCTGTACCAACCTTTTACTTAGTCAAAATTTTAAGAAAACTTACTGATAAATGAAGAAAACTGACTGATAAATTCATAAGAAACATGAAAGATAACAACGCCAAAATCTGGGAAGTTCTTGGTGACTACCCACTAGTCACAGGTCAAGTTTTAGAGCCTACAGGTCGAACCTGTCTCTGATACCATAATTGTAACACTTCACTTGGATAAGTAGACCGTTACGTGTATTTATGGCGTGTTATCAAAGAATATAAGGTAAATGTCCTAAAACATTAACTACCATAAGGGAAATACCGGAATCAAACATCGGTAATCCAAACGTAAGCTCAAAAGATGAAAACTAAATACTGAAAAGAAGGACTAAACAATGTCCAAACAAGCATATTAATATATGAAGTGCAATAAGTAAGGAGTATGGATAGCTTCCATCTAAATGCACCTACCCTCAGAATCCTAAGAGCGTCCCGGTGTACCTGCCGTTAGAACATGAAAGGAACTACGGCTGAGCATAACGCCCAGTGAACGGATATAAAGCATGAAAAGAACAACTGAAATGAAGCAGATAATAAAATACTGAAGCTATAAGACTGATAAATAAAAGCAGCAGAACTAAACTGTATAAATCCTGGAAATTCTGGCTTATAATTAATAAAGCTAAACTATTATCTTTTAAATCGGAAATATGCATTTACTGTATTTTAAGTGCCAAGATCTTATATAGGTCATGTGCTATAAAAACGTCTGCATGAATACTTAGAGGGGTGACCTCGTCATGTTATAGAGGGGTGACCTATAATTGATGTGTTGGGTGGAGGGATCAACTCCAATGTGAAGGATGTAGAGCACACACCACATTCACCTGATAAGCTGTAAACTGATAACCTAGGATACATCCATACGCCTCGCTGATAATACTGATAAATGGCCAAGCTGAAATAATGGGACGCTGCAAGAAATCACTCCCCCGCAGAGGAGTCATGACACCGGTGCCTCAAGTGTCATGGTTACGGTACCTCCGTAACTAGTACATAACTGGTCATGCTTGTATATAAAGCTCACACAAATTTAACTTAGTTATTAAGATGATTACTGATAAAACTTTCAACATATACTGGGGAAAACATTTGGCTGCAGACGGGAAATCCTAATCATGCATAGTAAAGGAAGTCCTTAGTGAAGGACGGAAAATCCGTACGATCAATTGAAACAAAAGAGACAAATAATAGTAGAGATATAATAATATTCGTACCTTATACGACTCAGCTATAAGAATCTCCTCGATTTTCTAATAGCCCAAACTTAATTCTTTATTAACGACTCTACATTAATTATCAACTATAAATTATAAGCTATTAACTAGAATTAGAATATTAAACTTACGTCATATATCATATCCCTTTTCTAATGTGCACTTAGTATTACAATTACAATAGTCTTATATATGAGATCTACGAAGCTTAAGTATTATTAAATTAAGTATAGGTGTTTAGTTCCATACCAAAATATGTAAAGTTAATTTTAGAACATATTAAACATGTTTCGACTATCATTCTTTTAAAACCAACAGTTGAGGAAAAAAATAAGAGTACTAGACATTTGATGAGATTACTTGCACAATATATTTAGGATAGTTTATAATTAAAACAGATTTAAAATTAGTCTACTAATAAGCATAGGTCATTTTGAGAAAAATAAAAGTTAAACTAGACTTGTTTACATTATTATAATTATAAGTTATAATCAGGGACTAACAAGTAGTATATTATATGTATCCTACGACATGTTTCTTCTACATCGGCCCTTTTAATTTACCATGCGTTATTTACTAATTTCATTTACTCGGATTTGTGAATACTATGATTTATGTTCAAAGGTTAGTAACTATGCTCATCTTGTCACTAACAGGTTTAAATTTCGCAAACATCATCGAAACTAAAACATAACGTACACGGTAGCTAAACGTATGACCAAGGATATACTAACTCAGGAACTACCGTTCATAATCAAAACATAACAAAAGCACGAACCGCAACTCGAACGAACCTAGAAACTCCCTTGAATGAATCACAAACAGCGACCGACTGAATCAACACTTGCACACTTCGACTTGAGCAACTAGCATGAATATATTCTGCTAGTAATAGGTTGAACTTGAACATGAACACAAACACCGATTCGAATATAAGCTTCCACACGAGATACGATGGAACCTACTACCCGGTGAACATGAACAACCATTTTACCAATCGGGAACTATAACCATCTAGAGAATCGAGGCTAACACCAGGACCCGCACATGTACATGTGTTGAAACCAAGTACGAACCACTAGGAGGAATTCATACCCGAACTCAGATTTGTACTCACTAGGTTTCATTTGCATCAGTTGTATTTATTTCTTTTGGTTTAGGGTTCCTGCGAATCTATATCATCATAGGGATTCTATATATGGACGTGATAAATAGGTTTCTGTAATAAGCGGACTTGGCGAATAAAGAGGACGCTTTTCATTTTGACCGAGTATTAGAAAAAAAACAACCAAATATTTTATTTTCTTTCAAAGATTTTCGTTACTCAAAATCAATCTCTTTAAGTAAATGAATGTAGAAATTTAAATGAAATTTCATTTGTTATTCTAAAGAAAATAAACTATGCTATTTTATTTATTGAGTATATATTAAAATAGATAATAGTTATAAAAATGCCGGGTATTAATTTACGTAACGTTTAATTTAAATCTGTGACTGCGTGTACTTAATATTTCATAGATTTTAAAGAGGGTTTTATAACTCTTTACCTCTAAAAGAATAATTCGACCTCGAATTATAAATCTGATAATTATGCGGGTTTTACAATTCTCCCTATCGAAAAGGAAAATTCGTCCTCGAATTAAGGTAATAAGCTGCTGGTTATAAGAACTGATCGAGTATGTAAACTGAAAAGACATGTAAGGTGAAAGGAATATTCGTCCTTGAATTAGAACAAATGCTGCTGGAAGAGTGTAAACGTGATATGTCTGAAAGAACTTAACTGAATTATCGAAGGAAAGGATGAGAGGTTCGGATGGACTCCTTCGTTCCAAGTGGCTCCCCGCTCGAAACAATTCCTTCAAAGATCTAAACAAAATGAAAAATCTTGGTCCTGATGACCTTGTCCTAACGATGCTGAATAGTTTCTGGTTCCATACTTAAGATGGATCTTCTGAATCTGATAGAATGGAAAAGGCCATAGCATGTAGGATACATTAAACGGTACGTACAATTATCTTGAAAAGATAACATTTATATCTCTGAGCAAGCTGCTGAAAATATATAGGGACAAACTACGTGAAAAATTGTGAGCGTGCTACGTGAGCAATTGTGAACGTGGTTCGCGATTATATGAGGAACGCTGAGCATGAAGTATATTGTGAATGTGGTACGTGAAACATGTCGTGAACGTAGTACTAGGACATATCATGAACGCATGCAGACTGAGGAGGGAATGCCAAATGATACGGTCTGAGACGTGAAACGTCTGCCTGGGTATGGAAAAGTTATGCTAAACTTGATTCTGGTTTCTTAAGCTCTTTGTGACCATATACAGTAACAAGTTGTGAAACGTATATCGTGAGATGGAACACGAACCTGAACGTGAACAGTGTCATGAATGCGGACGTGAACTTAAATTATGAGATAGCACAAAGTATGGACTGAAACAACGTCATAATGTGAACGTGAGACGTGAATGTGAAGGTGAACGTAAACGTACACATGACCGTGAACATGAACGTGAGCGTTATTCGCGAACGTGAATTTCTACCTGACATGATTGTTGATGGAATACCTTGAAATAGTACGATCTATTGTTGAATTTCCTGCAGATCTGCTACTACGTAATCCTTTCGGATGAAAGAAAACGTGTAGGCTGGGTTAATTGGTCGGCAATGACTTAGATAGTATCAGACTTTTTCTGAGTCTGTGGTAATTGATAACAACTTTCATGGAATCTCGTCTCATTCCTGTTTAGAATTGCTAATGTTTGTAATAACTCACTAGCATGTCGGTGTTCTATTGTAGGATATTGTAAATCTATGCTTAATCTAGAGAGAGAAAGAGATAGAAAGACGGTGAGAACACACACACACTTAGAGAGAGAAAGTGTAGAAAACACACTTTACTAAGTGTAAAATGAAAGTGAACCACCACCCTCTCCAACTAAAGAGAGGGTTTATATACCCAAGCCTTGTGATGGGCTTGGGCTTACACAATGGGCCGCCGGCCTCATACAAATCATAGGCTAGGCATGGCCTTGTTTACATAACTTAATAATACTAGACTACGAGCTATCACTTAATCTATTGTTGGAGTGACCGATCCTTTCTAATACGTAAAATGTTTTTGGAACAATCTCCCCCTAAGGGAGGTCACTCCAAACAAGGGCGTTACCCAAGTTACAATATTAAAATAAACCTAGCATTCTATGCTTGTCTTGAGCTCGTAGTCTTCGTCTTTCTTTTCTTTTCCTTTTCTGGTGAATATGTTGATGTGATCTTTGATATCAATCTTGAGCATGGATCTTTTGCCTTGATCTTGTGCATCACTTGTGATCTTTGCCTCTTCGTGATTTCATGTCCCACATACTTATACCTTTGTAATTCTTTGAAAGCTTCAGAGTTTGATACAACATAAGACGTGACTTTTAGGCTTTCTATAATTAGATGAAGTATTAAGTGCATAAAGTATAAGCATACGGGGACGACTTCTTCTCGGATTCCACAACGCCACCGTCTTTAAATGCCGTAACATAAGTAGACACGAATAAATGGCTTTGAACATTTCATTTTAATTCGGTATCATTTTACCTCCGGTCGGTGAAAACCGTTGGAAGATATAAAATATCGTACTTGTGGCAGGTAGATTTAGTTAAAAATCTCCTTGACAAGATTTCACGAGTAAACCCGTTCTCTTTACTCGACCGTCCAAAGCTGACTGCGAACGTAAAGAGTGAATCATTTGGATAAAATTATACGCATGATTGAAGCCGTCAATTCCGATTCCTGGAACAAGTTTGATTCATTAAAGAATCACACCATCGTTGCTTTCCAGTTGTCACGAGCTTGATTTATATAGAATCTTGCAAGTTACCTACCAAGTGCTGTTCGAGGTTAACACTAGAAGGATTTCCACTCATCACTGTGAACACTAGGATGTCACTCTGAGTGTTTTGGCAAGATCACTGAGATATTGCGTAGAGGCCTGGAACGTGTTTAAATTTAATTAAGAATTAAACATATGTTGCTTTCTAGTTATCATAAGTTTGATTCATAAAGAATCGCACAAGTCACCTACCATGAGCTTTTGAATGTTCGCTCAAGACGGATTTCCATCTTCATTGTAAATACTTTCGTATTACTCGGATGTTCAAACAAGATCATGAAGATTTTGCGTAGGACTCTTAAGATCTTTCTTACTTTTCACAGTGTGTGAGAAGCAAGGAATTATGAAAGTGTGTCCTCATGAGATATTTTATAATCTCAAATGGCTCTAGACTTAATCATGCATTTTGGATTTTAGTGATCGGAGGCTGGAGAGGAGTGCCACCATTTCAATACCAATTTATTCGAAGTGAATAAATCAATAGAAAATGTGTTGATCTTCGTGTGATTAAAACAAATACCTTTTAAGAGATATATGAGTTAGATGGGATGGGTTGTGCATTGCATCACTGGGTCCATGATGTCTATCTTTAATATCGAGCATCATTAAAATGATCTCAATAGCATATTTGTTGACCTGGTTTCTGCCTAATGTTGTAAGGAGGGCTTCTTTCTTTACACCCTTTATCTTTACAATTCTTTTTCATTCTCCAACCCCTTCAATGCTTACCAATACGTCATAACTAGCACCTTGTTGTGATTGTTCCAGTGCTAGCTTAAGTACTTGGTCGGCATTCAGCTACGTTCACAATCTTTCTCCATCTTTCCTAAGGACAACTATTTCTAGCTATGGAATGTCCTTGGGAAGATCCCTCTGGTTTTGGAAGAATCATTGAACTTAACCTATCCTACCATCCTTTTGTCACCACAATCTTCATCGTCATGAAATAAATGGGTTGTGGGTAAAAATAAGTCACCATGAAATCCATTCAGATATAGCAAATCCATTTTGCTCCCCCTTAACATATGCCACGATATTTGAAAACATTTCGCACATGTTGGGATGAGCTATCACGTTAAGTCAAACCATTTTTTATTAATCATTTCCCATATTAAATCACATTTTCTCCCCCATATTAAAAATATTAAACCAATCGATGTTTTTAATACCAATTGATTTAGTGAAGTTTTAACAAAGTTTTGGGAAGAAAAATGCAAGTCCGTTTTATCATCATGATACCAAATGTTGAGATATGATACCGATTAGTAAAATGATCACAGATTCACTATATTAGAATAAATTGACAAGGTTGGACCTGATTGATGAGAATATCATATGATAAGATCACATGCTTCTTGTCGGCAAATGTTGGATGCCTCGTCACATCTAAAGTCATCTCTTGACACCACAAGTAAGATTGGTATTTTTGTCTTGACGCCAATTAGTGAACTTGGCACTCTCGGCATCGAAGATTCTGAATTCTTGACAATTGCTCCCCCTCAATTGTTGACCCGTGTTCTATCGAAAGAGTTGTAGTCATCGTTTGAGTGGTTGCATCGTCGAGTATGTAGATACTAATTGTAGATAGCTATGGTTGTAGAGATGATAGCTTCATAAAAACAGAATTTCTCTTGTTTTAACAAATAAATGCACTGATGTGTACATAGATTTGTGTTAGACCAAGTTATAAAGTAAACTTGATCCCTTACAAGGTTTTAAAGTAAACCTTGCCTGAGAAAATTAATTCCCGTTTAGAGCCAAAACTTTCATAAGAAATACTTGACTTAAATATGAAAAACGAGTTGCGGTCAGAAAATAACTACAAGCCATATATGCATATTTTATGAAATATTTACAACTTTTGTACGAACTCTATTTATGGCGTCGTGTCAATATTAATCGACATTTCTAATGTCGTAAATATTATCGTACCAAAAGACATGCCTTTGAAAAATAAAGTAAAAATATTTTTGGATTTTTCTAATTTTTTCAATTTTTATGGTTTTTATATGGTTTTATATTTTTATATTTTGCTTTTTGTAGATAAAAATATAAACGATATATATACAGATGATCACCAAGGATACGGAGAATAGTTTACCACCACTATTCTTTCGCTTCATCTGCCAATTCCTTTTGAGTCTCGGGCGAGAATGTTCTCAAACCTAGCTTGTCGGCCAAAAATTCCATTCGAGCGCGATCTAAAGCCTTTGTGAAAAAATCCGCCAATTTATACTCAGATCGGACAAAGTAAAGCTCGATCACTTCATTTTTCACTTTCTCCTTTATGAAGTGGTAGCGAATGTCAATATGCTTTGACCGGGAGAATTGAACATTGTTGCAGCATAAGGCAATTTCACTTTTGTTGTTACAGTACATCGGAATTTTGTTGAAACCTAGACCGTAGTCGGTTAATTGCGATCTCATCCAAAGAATTTGAGCACAGCAACTGGACATAGCTATGTATTCTGCTTCCATACTTGAAATTGAAGAACTTTTCTGCCTTTTCGATGCTCAACTGATTAGGCGATCTCCTAGTAGTTGCAAAGTTCCACTCGTGCTACGCCTGGTATCTTGACACCCCGCGTGGTCTACATCTGCATATGCCATTAGTGCAACAGAGGAGTCCTTCGAAAACCAAAGACCCCGATTAACAGTTCCTTTAAGATATCGAAAGATCCATTTAACAGTAGCTAAGTGTAACTCAGTAGGCCGAGTTTGATATCGAGCACACATACATATAGCAAACTGAAGATCAGGTTGACTAGCTGTGATATACAGAAGGGTACCGATCATTCCACGATAAAGTGTCAGATCAACGGTAACTCCATGTGGATCTGCATGAAGCTTAGTTCGTTCTACCATTGAAGTAGCCACGGGGTCACAAGATTCCATCTTATATTTCTTAAGAGATTCAAGGGCATACTTGGATTGATTGATAAAGATGCCTCTAGGACTCTGAGATATCCGAAGACCTAAGAAGAATGATACCTTGTCCATCATTGACATCTTAAACATGGTAGACATGAGTGTCCCACACTCATCGGATAAGGTTTGGGTCGAGGCAGCAAATATAATATCATCAACATATATTTGTACCATAATCATATCTTTACCTCGTTTCTGAATGAACAGCGTGGGATCCACCTTGCCTTTAGCGAAGCCTTGTGTAATGAGGAACTGTGACAATAGATCATACCATGCGCGTTGAGCTTGCTTCAACCCATAGAGAGCCTTCTTAAGCATGTACACATGATTAGGATATTTAGAATTCACAAAACCATCTGGATATTGAACATAGACCTCTTCCTTGATTTCACCATTAAGAAATGTCGTTTCACATCCATCTGATAGAAGATCATATTCATGTGGGCTACATAAGCAAGGAATAGTCTAATAGCTTCCAAACGGGCAACAGGTGCAAAGGATTCCATAAAGTCGATGCCCAATAATTGCTTGTATCCACGAACTACTAGTCGAGCTTTGTTCTTCAATATTCTGCCTAACTCGTCGAGTTTCACCTTGTAAACCCATTTCAAAGTGAGTAACTGCACTTGATCCGGGCATGGGACAAGTTCCCATACTTCAAGACGCACAAATTCATTAAGTTCTTCTTGCATGGCTTCTATCCAACAAGATTGGGTAAATGCTTGTTGCCACGTCTTAGGTTCAACTTCACTGAGAAAATCATCAAAATGACAAAGCATTGCACTTTCTTGTAACTGACTTTGTGTGGATACCGGATGATTAGGGTCGCCAATAATAGAATCTATAGGATGACCCTTTGTCCACTTGCTGTCATTTTCACGAATCCATGGATTGGAGTAAACCGTAGTAGGAGGTTCCTCTGAGGTGGATGTCCCGACTTGATTAGAGTCGGGAATTGGTACACCAAAGAATGGAAGTTCACGTATTTGAGCGAATTCCAAATCGTGATCATCATCATCCTCTTCATTATCAATAGGCATGACATGAGTAGTTGATTCGGGTGTTGGTTGAGAATTACTCGTTGAAGGTATATCTTGACCAACTGTAGGTGTAGACGTATCTGATTGTGCTTCGGTTGCTGGAGTGACCACTTTGGTAACCGGAGCTATCACCTCAGTATCTACAGCAACAATACTTGGAGGAGTAAAGAATTCATCAAAGAATGGTTGAAACAGCGTATCCCATTCATTCCTAGAAGGTGGTGTAAATGATGATGAAGTAGGGTTATTTGGGACAAGACCAGAGCTAATGTTACTGGGTCCCATTTCATGAAGTGCGGGTTCAGATCTGCTTTGCTCAGAAGCCATTGCTGTCAGCTCATCAAAATCAACATTCATAGTTTCGAGGATCTTACGAGAATTACGATTGTAGATTCAGCATGCCTTCTTTGTGGGTGCATAACCAATGAAAATACCAATATCAGCCTTTGGTTGAAGTTTTCCCAAATTGTCACCATCATTATTTGGATAGCAAAGAGAACCAAATACATGAAGATATGATAAATCTGGTACTTTTCCATGGAGAAGCTCATAAGGTGTTTTACCATGGCGTTTTCGAATTAGTGACCGGTGTAAAACCTATAAATTCAGGTTTTGACTAAGTCATCATTGTATACGTCACCTTATGATATCTGAATAAATAGTACCACCTTTGCATGAAATCTGTTGAGCAATCATATGCATCATACACATCATACATTATTTTAATCATCAAAACATGGGGACATTTAAATCTCATAGCATACATTATGATTTTCATCACTTAATCACAAGGACAGTCACATTTGGATGACTACATTTTATAAACATGTAGGACTATAACCAGTCACTCCCTTTTTGAACATTTTAGTCACTTGAACATACACTCATAAGCATTCATCACATTGGTTCATAAATCCAAACTCATGATCACAATTAATACACAATTACATAAGTATAAATTCTTAAGCTTTAAATATATTGATGTATATATATTTTTCTTACACTATAATTGACTTTACGTTACGACACCAACTATTTTTGTATTTAAACATTACCTTTAACCATTTTTACCTTTTTAAACTAAGTTGTCATACTTTTAATGTAATAAAATCTTTCCTCATCTAAAATTGACCATACTTTCACCAAGGATCCCAAACATAACCAAATTTAACCTAGACCTAAACAACTCACACAATATTATACCTATACTCCTAGTGACTATACCTAGACACAAAAATTAACCATAAAAATACCCTAGAATTAATTATAGCCGAATATATGCATACACATAACATTTAAATACCAAAAACCCTTACCATGTACACCCTTGACTTTTAAACTTGTACAACCTAGTTATTTAAGTGCTACACTATAGAAAACATGTCCTTTCCTTTGACTAACCATTATACCACCGGTTTCATTTTAGAAACAAGTGCACCATGTGCAAACTTGCCACTAAAACATGTACTAGGTATTACTATGCTTCTACCACATGACCAAGACATCTAGCATCCCCTTGTAACACTAGACGTGTAGCAACCAACATCCACACACCAAAATTCTTGTGTAAAACTTTCCCATTTAATTAGAACACTATGCACACCCATTTTGTTCCCTTGTAGACCTCCTATGCGACGTCTAAGTTGATAACTAGGACATATGTACATTTGCTTGCATTTAAAACATGTACCCTCATTGTACACATCCAATATCCTCAAATCTAGCTATCTCTCTTTCTTGCCGTGGCATACCCCAAGCCACACCCCACAAACTTACACTCCTAGATATTCAGTGAGCTAACACTCACTTCTCTCTTACCACATCCAATATTCGGACCATATCTCTCTCACACAATACCTTGAGGCAACGAACACTTGCATCTTCATTTACTTCAAACCAAATCTTGGTTCCAATGCATTCAAAGCTAGTCAACACCAAGTTCCATAGCATTCAAGACCATCCTAGTGGAACCCGACGTCTAGAATCCTTAAGCCATAGTCATCATCTCGTTTTCTTAAAAGCAAGTAAGTATAAACCTCCTCTAAGCTTTTCCTTACTCATTTCATGTTTCATGCATGTTCATGCTATAAAAATGGAGTTAGTAATGCATGCACACGTTGGAAACTTTTAAACAAACCCTAAACAACATATAAGCCCACGGCTTATATGATGTCTATGGGTGTTCTTACCCCAAAAACCCTAAAACGTGTACATTTAAGCTTATATAAAACTTATTTAAGACTTAGAGTAATGACTATGCCTTAAAATGTATTAAGAAGTAATATAAGCCATGTGTTAGGATTTCTAAACCTAATATAAGCCAAGGACTAAAACCTATTTAAGCCACGTCATCTAAGCCTAAAAACATATTTAAGCCGAAACATGAAACCCTAAATAAGTTTAACATGTGAACCCTAAAAGCTTATATAAGCCGAGACTTAACCTAGCTTATTTAAGCCCATTAATAATATAAGCCGTAGCTATATAAGCCCATATGTGACAATCCGTCAATTCATGGTTGATATTTTATTCTCAATATTTATTTGAAAATATTATTTTAATGTTATATTATGAACTCACTTATTTTTGGGAAGTAATTTGGATTTACGTCTTGAAGTAGCATCGACTACGTCTTAACCGGAGGATTCAGCATTACGTGCTTACGTTTACATACACCATTTTGGTGACAGTCCGACATTTCAGAAAATAAATTTGTCCGTGAATATTATTTTGAGATTTTAAATTTGTGTTGGTTCATAAACTCACAAATTTACGAGAAGAGATTAGGACTAACGATTATAATTTAACGTCCTTTACGACTAAACCGGAAACCTTAGGATTACGTATTTACGTTTTCGAACTCCGTTTTTGATGAGACAATTTTTATTAGATTCGTTTTGTGCCGTTGATTCATAATTTATAAAAACGTTTTTCATAAAACGACCCGAGGTCACGCAAATCGAGGAAACTAGAATCGAGGAATACCCGTATATTAGTGGGATGAGACAAAACAAGTTTTGCCCCACCCCACTAACATGGGATGGCCAAAACATTGACTCAACACCATGAGGTGTCAAGTGTGTAAGCTTACTAGCTACACTTGTTAGCCTAAGCTTAACAAGTAAGCTATCCAACAAACAAAACCATCTTTCACTAACCATTTCTTCACTTGTACATGCAAAACCACTAAACCACCCTTCCTCTCTCTATCATTTCGTCCCACAATCCTCAAAAACAACCCTCATTTGATCTATTTTAATCATAAATTCATGTGTTATTCATACACATGATGATGCTCCTTTGAAGTCTTGAAGATTGGAGGTGATTTTAACATCCAAGGAGGAGATTTATTGGTGTCTTAGGGCTGATTTCTCAAATAGTCTACAAATACTTAATTATCCTAGAAGTGGTGTTGATATCTCATAAGATTGGTTACCCAAAACCAAGTCTTGTTCATCATCAATCCCATCTTTTCATCATCATGGTGGTATAAAGATTGTCCTTCTCATCCTCTTGTTATTTATGATTATGTAATCTTGTATTTCTTTCACTTATGTATATGTATATGATGATGAATGATGATTAAAAATATTGTGTGGGGATTTGGTGTTGATAAACATGCTTAAAAAGATGAAAAACTATAAGAAACAAGGTTAAAATCTTGCTTAATTTAGATAGATGTATAAAACAGTAAATAACCATATGTTAAAATGGTAAAATGACTTGAATAAATTGATATACAGTAAGTTATGGGTCTTGTACACATGTGAGAGTTGGCCATGTAATGGAATCATTGTAATGAGTGAGATAAGATCAAAACAAGTTTAGAGTACCAATCTGAGTTTACTGTTTTGGACGATTTTTAGAAAATACTTAGAAGATGATTCAACAGTAGCTATAGAAGAGTTAAATGGAGCACATATCATGTAGTTTATGTGATAAAAATTTGAGCTTCTATCTCCATAAAGAACTCTAGATATGGCAGTTTTGGTGAAGATGAAAGTAAAAATCAGATTTTGAGAATTAATGTTTATTACTATTATAGAAGCACTTAAAATTATATTGTATAAAATGTAAAGTTAAAACCCACTAACTTATGGATTTTATTATATAAATATGTAAAAGGTTAAATAAGTGTATAAATTATAAAAATGGTAGTGGAATAACACTTATAAGTAATAAAAACTGTAAACTTGATTTTTACGACTTTTTCGGCTATTACCGCAAAATTAACGTTTTTGTTAAATAAAACTTAGACGGTTGGACCCGTCTAATGTAAACTTTTATAAAACTTATATACTGATATATAAACATGTATAACAAGTAAAAACCGATAAAACCCGAACTATATAACATACGGACATTAACGGACTAAGTTAACGTTATTGGACTAATAATACAACAAAATGGACTAAGACACATATGAACTTATTATTGGGCTTAACCCATTTGGGCCCAACATATAAAGTATAACTACTGATAATATAAGTATGAAATGGATAAATACAAGTTAAAGAACTTATAATAAGTTTATTGGACTTAAAACACGTAAATAGGTAAAACTAGTATAAAAGTTATCGACACATAACACTAAAATGAGTAAATGAGAATATGTAAACCCACTTGATCATCATATATATAAAATCATCATATGTATACATAATTGTTATTTTTATAAAGTCATTGGACATGAGTCTAAGACAAGTATTATTTGTCTAGGTTTCCGTGATTGAAGCACGTACCGTACATCCAAATCACCGATAATCGCCTTCCCACATCAACGTGAGTTCATAGCCTCGCACTCTTTTAAATGTTTTTATGAAATGTTTTATAAACCCGCGAGGAGATAACATGTTAGTTTTTATAAATTAGGACACCATTTGTCCTGATTGTTTGTTTATTAATTCGGACCCGAATGATTGTATGACCCAATTGTATGACCCGATAAATGATTAAATGACCCGATAGATGAAATTAAATGGATTATTAAAGTTAGGTTATGTCACTAAAAGTCCCATTAGCATGAATTGTGAACTACCGGGATTTGGTAGACGCTTGTGCATATAATAGTACTATTTGGGGACGATCACCCCAGTTCGCACCTTGACGGTTGATCCCCGTCGTGCCACATTGATTGGTAAGCGAATTTATGTATGAGAAGATTTACATAGCGTGACCTTTGTGACGACACGCTAATTTAGATGGGCAAATGAGTTTCGGGCTAGCTACCCGTTGTTTGTTGTAGTAAGGTAACAATGTCATGCGGCTTATAATAATCCAAATTAACGAAATACTGCTATACGCACCGAATTACGATGTATTGCCTGACTACCAATACAGGGTCTTACTATTGATGTTATGTTCGTGTTTTGGTTTTCATAACCATATTCATATAACGGTTTTTATTTGATTTTATACAACGTTGTAAAACGTATTGTATGATGTTTTTACGACATTGGCTCGTATAATGATTTTTAAGGCAAATGCCTATATTATGATTTTGATAAGGATTTGTATAAAATGACTTTGGCTATTTTGTGGCCTATTACAATGATTTGTACAAAATGGTTTTTGGTAATAATTTTATACCAATGTTATATTGATGGATTTTATTAAGCTCTATGAATTCACTCGGCGTTATCGCTGACCTTTTCATTTAACATGTTTTATCTCAGGTACTTGAAGGTAATTCTCGGGAAGACAACAAGAATTCATGGCCCACACTTAAACAATAATTTCCATTCAAATGCTTTGTAAAACCTGTATGAAATATAATGACTTGGGACCTATGTAAATTTGATATTTATAAATGTAAATGCTTTACTATTAAACAACGCGACTTTTAAGCGTTGTCTATGATGTGAGTAATGTGCTATCCCGTAACACCAACTAGTCTTCCGCTGAACTGAGTTGTATAAATTTGGGGGTGTTACAGTTTGGTACCAGAGCTCTCGTTATAGAGAACGAAAGATTTTTAAAACCAAGGTTTTGAATAAAACATTTCAAAATATTTTAACTAAAAACATTTTTCTAAAATGTCTAAAAATCTTTTGACTATAAGGTGCCGAAGAATTCTCGAGTTACCGACAAGGCCAGACTGAGAAGTGTTATTTTAATATATATATATATATATAACTTGGATTTTATATATATATGATGTAATTTTATTACATGATTGTTTGATGATTATTTTGATATTTATACGAGGTATTTATACGACGTAGATTGTCACAAGGAACCCTAAATCCCCTAGTAAATTAATCGAAGCTATTCTCGTAGGAATTCTAGCTATCCTAGATCTAAACCAAGTTGTGGATATTTATGATCCCAACAAAATGGTTGATATTCGTAGAAATGTAGATATTAGTTGATTGTGATATTGAAGAAGAATTGGCGAGATTAAATCTGATATCGATGTCATGACGATCTTTCCATATAGAGTGGAGTTTGACAAAACGTTACCACCTAGAAAGATGTCATCTGATTCGTTGTCATCCAATTCTTAAATTGAAATCGAAAGGGTGAATGTTGCACTTGAGGCTGTCATTGGAACCATTACCCAAAAGCCTCATGCCAATAGTACCTTTCGAGAAGTCTAGTTGAATGATCAAGTCATTTCATGCTAGTGACTCATTTGATAATTGTTGTTGTAAGAGCTATAGGATTGGAAATTAAGTGTTGATCATATTGAGCTTTTATTGCCCTATTAAGGTTTATAAATAAGGTTGAAAGTATTGGAGAATGAGGTAGGATATTGCATTGAGTATAAATTGGTTAAAACTTGAATAAAGTAAAATTTAACCCGAATGGAATATGAAATTATTAAGAGGAAGTCATTAAGTCCTGTGATTGAATTATAAGGTTTTAATTGATTGTAGGTTCGTGTTAAGGGTTGTTCCTAGGCCATTGTCCACTAACGAGGATGCCCAGTGTCCAATAAATAAATTGAAGAAATCTCCTTCTGAATTGGGACCAATGGATCTTCCGGGACATATAGAACACCTAATGACTCTTGTAGGTTAGTATTCATTGTGGTATCTTTTAAAAATCCCTAACTCAACTGTGACACCAGTTGGTAGGATAAGTTCTTGGAATTTTATGACATAGTGACACATAATGTGTTACGGTACAATTTAGACTTGTTTGTGATTAATGAAAAGACTACCTTTGATTGCTAAATTCTACATGTATCGATGTTATCTATCCTTTATTGCTTCATCCTAATGTTCGCATTAGAGATGCAACCATTGAACAAGTACTCATCTTGATTTGAGTTACGTTGTGAATCATTCTTCGTGAGTGCCATCGAGGTCATGAACCTCATGATTATTTGGCTAAAGCTCATTTCCTATCATATCGTAGTTAGTTCTTGGTGAACAACTTTTCATCACTCTTTTGCAGATCACTTATTGTTTTTATAAGATAAAACAGTATCCCTTGATAAAGATTGAATTTTCATCACTGTAAGGATTATTCAAAGTGAGATTTATAAGTAATCGTTATCGAAATGAAGTTGTTTATAAAACACCTTGGAAAACTTAATTGTTTTCATAACAAAGAAAATCTTTGTAAATTTATTTTTGATTCTTATTTAAGAATTAAGCATGAAAATGTTTTTATTATAAACATGATGATAAAATTTTAACGAACTGAGTATTGCATCGTTAATCTTGAAGTTGTATATAGTTGCGCGCCTACATACAATTTGGAATGGACCATGCAAGACTGATTAGTAGTCACCATAAAACTAATGAATAAACACTACATTTTCTTTGAAGATTTTGAAAGATTAAATTTTATGAGATCTGCAAGAAGTGAAAAATAGGGACATAGTGTTAGGGACACCTACACATGTGCCTGTAGCATCTATTCTTCTGAGTCGAATTTACTCATCTGTGGAAATTGTCTTATTTGACAATTGACAATTCTTTCTTGTCCAATTCTCCCGTAGTGAGGTTCTTAGGAAAAGTATATGAATACAGAGTGTTGATACCCGACTGGATGTATCGACGTTCTTATCATTTCTTTTGATTAGATTTCATTTGAATGACCTGGGTAACGATCCGAGGAGCTTTCGAATGCGTACTCAAATTATGAAAACATGGGATATATTCATATTCATTAAAATTTTTTCGTCTGTATCTGATTTGAAATTCTCTCGCATAGATTATGCGTTAACCTTACTCTTTTAATAGTAGTTGTGTCTCCGTATATCCCTGAATTTGTGAAGGATTATGAGTTATTATTAGTCTTTTGAGAAGTTCACATCTTATCGACGGCAATAAAACTGGAAAGTTGATAGTGCCGGTAGGATGAATTGATTGATTATGACATGACGATATTGTCTTAATTGATGGGAACTCGAATAGAATTCCCCTAAAAGATAAGATGTTGATTATCAAAAGTGATCTAAATAATTCTTGATAAACGACCATATCCTGCATTTAGACTTGAAATTATACCATGAATGGTTGTGGATTAGTCATAGATATTATAATCTAGAAACAACCTAATATGAATTTAATAAAAAGATGTTTCCGTTATCTGAAAATTTAGGAGATATTTGTTGGTGAATTACCGAGACTTTCGCCATTAAGGCAAGTTGAAATTGGTATTGATTATATTTCCGGTGCTGCACCTGTGGCTTGTGCACTGTACGTCAGCACCATCTGAATTAAAGGAATTACCGTACAACTGAGAGAGTTGTCGAAGAAAGATTTTATTCTACCGAGCTCGTCATCATGAAGAGCTATGGTGTTATCATTCCTTATATTTATAGATTACTGTGAACTGAGTAAATTGACAATCGAAAACGATATCCATGACTCGAAATGGAAGATTTGTTCGATCATTTACAAGGTTCTAGCGTATATTCAGGAATTTGATCCACGACATGGTTATCATCAATTTCGCATCCGCGAAAAAGATTATCTATTCCAATCACTACATCCGGTACTTGTAATGAACATTATGAGTTTCACGTGATGTCGTTTGGATTGACTAATACACATGTAGCATCCATAAATTTGGTGAATCTCGTGTGTAGACTGTAATTTGATAAATTCATGCCCGTGATCATTCAGGACTATTTGTTTGTTTATAAGAATAAAAAGGAGTTAGTAATTATTCATAGATTGCCCTAAATTGGCCGAACAATAAAAACATGTATCTTGAATAATTGATATGTGATTAAAGACTTAAACCTTTACATGATTTAACCGTGTGATTAATAGATAATGGAATATATTAACTCTTCAAAAATTAGAAGTCATTTAAGACTTTGAAGAAAAATGGAAATATGTTTTGACAGATATTTTTTTCAAAGAACTTTTGAGGGATTATTCCCTTATACCCAAAACATTTAACTAAACTCCTGTTTAGGGGTAAATGTTTTTGCATACTTTTAGACAACCTAAGAAGAATTAAGGAAACTATATAACTTATTACTTGAAATTCGAAACGACAATTTTTGCTTTTCAAATAAGAAAAATTTTGACCAAAGTGTAACCAAAGATTTTTCGAACATTTACGAATCTTAATAATCATTTTCGATAAAACAACAAAAATCTTGTTAATTAAATTCAAATTCATTTTTGCACATTTTCATATAATTGGTCGAACTAAGAAATTTAAAATCTTTACGTTTACGTTTCATAAAAATTGAATATTTATTATTAAATTAATTGTAATAATTATCGACGCTTTAGACGTCGGATTGAGTAAAACGGATATAAATGATAGTTGAGAAGAAACTAAAACATAGAAGATATGAAGAAAGAATTTTGAATAAATACGGTTATGATATTTATTTCATCAGGAAAAATGAATATAAATACTGACACATTATGTAGAAAATATAAAGAACCAATTAGGATGTGTTCCTTAATAATGAAGGTGCAAAATAAATTGCCAAACAATTTAAAATATAGCCGATGCTTATAAAAAGGATAATATAGATAATAAAAAGTGGTTCGCGGCTAATGTGAACCACTAAAATTGAGAAGCCGATAACGTTAAATATTTTAAAGACCACTTCCTACTCGAGTTTTACATGAAATCGAGCAAATTCTTCGTAATTTCCTTTGGTCTCATTCTGGTTCGTGCAAGGGTAAGGCTATGGTTTCATGGGAGGTTGTTTGCCTCCTTAAATCAGAAGGTGGTTTGGGGATTCGACGTTTGGATTCTTTTAATCAAGCGCTCATGGTTAGGCATATTTGGAATCTCATTACTCGTAAGGATTCTATGTGGGTTCAGTGGATTCATGCCTATAAGCTTCGTCATCGAAGTTTTTGGGATGTTCCGTTGCGTGGGAGTTTAACGTGGTGTTGGCGCAAGATTCTTCAATTACGGCCTATTATCCGAGAATTCATTTGGCATAAAATTGGGAATGGTAACAACACTCTTGCGTGGCATGACAACTGGTGTGAGGTCAGCCCTCTTTCTAGGATTATAATGTGTCGTGATATTCATCGTGGAGGTTTTCACAAACATTCTAAGGTGAGTGACTTGTTGATTAATGGCCATCTTGAATGGCCGGATGGGTGGTGCCACAAGTACCCATTGCTTTCGTCGATTCCTGATCCTATCTTATGTGATCGTCCGGATAGCATTAGCTGGAGGGATATTATGGGAGTTGTTCAAGAGTTCTCAACAAGTGTCGTTTGGAATGATCTAAGGCCGCGTAGCAGCAAGGTTCCGTGGAGATATGTTGTTTGGTTTGCTGGTTCTATTCAGAAGCATGCTATGCTGATTTGGTTGATTATCAAGCGTCGTTTGAAGACTCAAGACAGGTTAAAATCATGGGACCATGTTGATGCCTCGGTGGTCAAATGCTCGCTGTGTGGCGACTGCCCTGATTCGCACGAGCACTTATTTTTTGAGTGTGTGTTTGCTAGACAGATTTGGAATGATATAAAGGTGTTGGCGGGTCTCTCCGATTCAGGGTATGAGTTTGATAGTGTTTTGAATGATATTATTCCTTATGCCAAGCTTAAAAATTCGAAGAGTGTCATTGCAAAGATTGCATTAGCGGCGACTGCCTATCATGTTTGGATTGAGCGCAATAACCGGTTATTCAAAGCGGTTAAGAGGTCTCCAGGTCAAGTTATAAACGTTGTGAAGAATGAGATTCGGCTTAAGCTTATGTCGGTCCGTTGGAAGCAATCTCGAAGTGTGAATCATATGATTCTAAGATGGCGGTTATCAGATTCTATTTTAGTTTCCTTATGATTGGTTGTATCATTTGTCTTTGCACTTGTAGGTGGTTTTTCCCTATAGGTGTTATTGGTTTTGTAATAGGGTAAGATCTATGGTGTGTCATATGATCTTGTAGTTCAAGATTTGCTTGAGGTTAATACGGTACATCTGCCGTATTCCATTGTGCTTATTGGTTGGGTTAATATATTTTACCGGGATTAGTCCCTGTACCCAAAAATAATTGAATCTACCTAATCACAGGTACGATATTTGATATCGTCTAACAGTCTTCACCGACTGGAGCTAAAACGCTACCGATTTAGGACGAGTGTCAAAGCCATTTAGCCCGTGTCTATGTTTTGTCTCAAGAAGGTGGTGTTACGGTGTACTCAGCAAAGTCGAAGATTCAAAACCACATACTCATGCCTAAAGACATATTCAACAATCAAGAAAGCTAAAGACTTCTGCAACTCTGATGATCAAAATCTTCCTTAACTATTAATGTAGAGGAATGACCTATCTTCAAAGGAGATTGTTAGCAAGCTTTCAAAATGGTGCATAGTGTGAGTATGTGGATGAAGACACAAGATCGCAAGATGTCAAAGACAATTCAAAGATGGTTTGAAGATCTCAAGATTAAAAGACAAAGTCGAAAGACAACTACAAAGGCTCAAAGGTCACAGTATGAAGGAACAATACTACTATTACACGTTCAAGACTCTTTATGGAGAGATTAGTAATCTCTTTAAATCTCCAAATGTAGAAGAGGAATGGCCTCTCATTGGGGGAGATTGTTAGCCTCAAAATATTGAGTCAAACAAGAATGATTGATCATAGGTTTATCATGTATTGATTATTAATAGTCGTAAAAATGCGGGCTTGATGGCTAGCTTAAAAGGCCTCTTTCAAGGTACTAAGCAATTATTTAAGACCGACCCAAAAAATATAGTCCATAGAAAGCCCACATGTAGGCGGACTATATAAAGCCCACATGTAGGCGGACTATATAAAGCCCTTCCTAGCATGTTAGGAAGGG
This sequence comes from Glebionis coronaria, assembly GCA_025667525.1. Taxonomy (NCBI): domain Eukaryota; kingdom Viridiplantae; phylum Streptophyta; class Magnoliopsida; order Asterales; family Asteraceae; genus Glebionis; species Glebionis coronaria. The sequence goes on from CM046874.1 coordinate 377,158,344, forward strand.
TTAGCCATTTCATTTTTCAATCTAATCCTCCTTAAGTTTCACGCACTTCTCTCTACTTTCTCTCTCTAAAATTCATCTTTTTCCTTCTTTATAATCATGGGACAATACATTTTCTTAAGAGATTCAGTAAGTTTCCATGTCTCCCAGTATTCAAAGAAATCAGCAATGATAGGTATACTTCTGTCAAGTTGGTTTAGGATCGCCTGAATTTCTTTCTCAATTTGAGTTTGATAAATATTTGTTTCTTCATCAGATTACCAATGGATGTTCAAATCTAATTCTGCTTCATCTTTTTTATTTGCCTCTTTCTTTTTCATTCTTTCTTGCTCCTCTTGCAACTCTTCCTCATGCATTTGTCTACACAACTCTACATCACTCCATTCTTGAGCTTTTCTAGACTGTTATTTAGGTTGCTCTACCAAAATGCCTTTCCCCTTGTCTTTTGGATCTATTGTCAACAAACTTTGTGTTGCAGTTTTACCAATCACTATCTCAGTGTAACACCCCACTTTGATAAGTGGACCGCTACGCGTAATTATGACGTGTCATCAAAGCATGCAAGGTAATATGTACTGAAACATACATGACCATAGGGAAAACCGAAATCAAACATCGGTTCCCAAACATAAGCCCAAATCATAAATAAAGCATAAGAAATGAGAAGGGCTAAACCAGGGTCCAAATAAGCATAAGTATAAGAAGGCAAAAGGAGATGAAGTCTAAGGCAGCTTCCATCCTATGCAAGTCCTCCATATGCTCAAGTTTGTCCTTGGGTACCTGCCGTTTTGGGACATGGAAAGGAAAGTAACGGCTGAGAAAATACGCTCAGTGAACGGATATATGACATAGTATAAATGACTGAAACATAATAAAGACTTAATAGCAGCGGAAAGTATAAGTCCTGGAAAACCTGGAACATGTTCATAAGGCTGGTTTTATAGTTTGAAAAGACTTATGTTTTATATGAAAATGTATTAAATTAGCCAATATCCGATATAGGGCATGAGGTTACACCGTCCATGAATACTTGGAGGGGAGACCTCGTCATGCAATTAGAGGGGTTGCCTCTAATTAAATAGTCTGGGTAGGAGGGATCAACTCCTAGTGAAGGATGCAAGGCACACATCGCATTCACTCTGATAATACTAGTAAACATGTAACTAGGCTGCACCCATACGCCCCAAATGATAATATAATATAATGGCCAAAACTGAAAAGGGACACCACGAGCAATCACTTCGCCGTGGGGAAGTCACAACACTGGTGCCTCTAGTGTTATGGTTATGGTACCTCCATAACTAGGTGACACTGGTCATGCATGTATATGGCTTAGGCTCTTAAACTAATATAAGTAATCAAACATATAAAACAATACTGGGAAAACAGTTGGCTACAAACGGGAAATCCTAATAAGGAAAGAATGTCCATACTGAAAGGACGGGAAATGCGTACCTTATGTCTAGTGAACGAAGAAGACGAGAGAATGAAAGTCCTACTTCAATCTCACTAATGCTACATGAAATAGGGTACATGTATAAGTATTTTGTTTACTGAGTATTTAACTGATTATATTGTGTCTTAGCTTGTTTTATATGTTCTTGTCTTGTTTGACTGTTTTATATTTCCAGGTACTATTGTTTCAGGCATGCATAATGTTGGTGGACAAGTGAATGATGGTTTTAAAACTGTGACCCGTAAGAAGAAACGAGGTAAAAAGAAGAATGGAGGGATTCATGTTGGAACAAATACTTTGTATGTTCCTAAAGTGAATATACCACCTAAAGTTGTTTCTAAGAAGACTTCTAAGTTTGCTGATATTCCTTCGTCATCTACATTCGTTCCTAAAAATGTGAATGACCCTTGGAATACTAGTGGTGTTGCAACATCAAATGCTTATGACATACTAAACGAATCGGACGAGGAAGATATTGAGAATATTTATGATGAGGCTGCTAACCTGTTCCATGATAAGAGGGACAAGGCTAAAGTTAAATCATAATCCTTCTATGATTGCTAGTAACGTGAGTTATTATTTTTCTAGCTTTGTAAGTGTGTATGGCATGTCATATACACTAGTTTAGGAGTTTATCAAGCGCTTGTGCTTGAGGTTACTTCCGCCATATTCCATATTTACTTCAATGTTTTTTGGTGTAATATACCCCTTTTACCCAAAAAAATGTTGTGTTTATCATGTATTTCTATGTATTCTAATTAAGTATTACTTGTATTATTATACTTATTGTGTCATAATAAGTAACTTTCTAAAAATAGCAGGTTTCCTAAAATAGAAAGTTTCCAAAAATAGAAAGTTTTCAAAGATAGAAAGTTTCCAAAAATAGATTAACTTCTTAAAATAGATTAGTTCTAAAAATAGAAAGTTTCCAAAAGTAGTAAGTTTCATGAATTAGAAAGTTTCCATCTTTAGAAATAAACTGGATTAATAAACTAATAATATATGCTTAAGGTGGTGTTTGTTTTTGTCAAAAAAAAGTCTGAATGCCTCTGACCTCTGACCAGTCAGACGCGGTCAGAGGTTTTGATTGTTTGTTTTTTCGGTTAGATTCAGAGGCGGGGAGATGCATAACCTGTGAGTGAGTCAGACTTGAAGATCACATCTGACTGTCACTTAACACCCATCTACAACACCCTCCAATTGAATCTAGGTTTACAGCAAATGCGAAACCCCTTTCATATTTATTAACCAGAATCCAAATATATTATTTGTGTGTTATTCTCCAGTGATTCGAAAGAAATGATCAAAAAACTCGTGGGTTTTGAATGGCTAGTAGATAAGATCAACAGATCGTAGATTTTGAATAGCTAGCATATGAGATTTGTAGATCTTTTTTCATTTTTGGTGAAATAACTAGAGTAAAAAATGAGAAAGACAGATAAGGTTTTTGGGTATGTGATATTATCTTTTGTGGTGGCTGAAACTATGGGAAGATAACAATAGGATTAGGGTAATAATAGGTCATTTCATTTTTGGGCCAATTTCATAAAATATGATTTACTAGTTGGTTGGGCCAAATATAAACACAATTCAATTCAAAAGATGAAATTAATATTAGAATAATAAGCACTTGTTATATATTAAAAAAACGGATAATTAAAACCATTCAGACAATTATAAAAAACAAACAACGTTACTTCAGTCAGATTCAGACATTATGACCACCTCGTACCAGTAAGATGTGGTAGTCAGATTCAGACCTAAAACATCTTAATGAAACAAACACCACCTAAGTTTATTGGTTAAATATCATAAGTCATGTGATAGTTTATTAATAATATCACGTTAATTAAATAAACTATATGTTATATGATTTAATTAAATATAAGCATGATTTAATTAAATTAAAGTGTATAAAATACTTAGGTTATTCATGTATTAGTATTATATTAATTATAACCTAAGTCATGATTATTAATTAATTATAGTCCATGTTTAAATAATTAATTAATACTATAGTCTAAATTAAATAAATAAATACTTAGGTTAAAACATGTATTATTTCATAAAATAATATAACCTAAGTCATGATTAAATTAAATTAGTTATAGTCATGTTTTAATTAATTTAATTTTCTTGAAAAAAAATAATATAACTTGTAAAAATGTATAACTTGTAAAATTAATCTCGTGACCGAGCCCGTGTTTTAGTTTAGACCGAACCATGAACCGGACCGGACCCTTGAACCAGACCGAGCCAAAACCCCCAACAGTGGCTACCCGGCCTAGCCACTGCCACTGTCCAAGCCAAATACCCACCGGCTACAAGCCGGTGGTTCCCCCTGCCTTGGCTGCTGTTCCCACTGTCGTAAGCAAAACAGCCACCGGCTGACCCCAGTGGTGTTCCAGCTGCTGCCGAGACCCACAGCAAACCACAAGGCCACCCCGACGTGACTCGGGGTCCCTTTTGTTCCCTGCGATCGAGCCACGAAGACCACGCCGAGACCTTAGGTCTCGGTTGTTGGTGAATCACGAGACCACCGAGAGCTTCGGCTCTCAGTTTGTGTGCCACGGCCGAACAACCCCACTAAAACCCCTTTTAACACATGTTCTTGATTAGTCTTACATGTTTTTACTTGTTTTTATTTTCTAACACACATGAATCATAATAAAAGAAAATAAAATAAGAGAGATGAAGATTTTGGTGATACCAATTACGTGATTGAATGAGAACTATGAATACAAACACGATCTATCCAAATTCAATGCTCAAAATCAACAAACACCTCATGTGGTGTGGTGTATAGCCGGTGGCAACAAGGAGAGAGAAGGAGGCTAGGGTTTTTTCTTTTTTGTAAAATCTGGAGAATCAAAGTTTGTGTTTTCCGTTTTGTTCCTTTTAGCTAAAATCAAGTTGGGCTGGGCCCCCTCCCTTCTCTTGTCCGCGGCCTACACAAGCCCAAAGGGTAAACCCGACTAATTTTCAGGTTTAACTATGTACGTGTTCATTCGTTAATATATTCGTTTTAGCTCGTGGTTAAATGTTCGTGTTATACATAATACTTGTACGTGATCCATATTTATCGTGTAATAATAAATATATACGTAGTTCACATGTTCGTGTTTTAATGTTCGTGATCATATGCTTGTGATTATAATCATTATGATTAATAATTATCGTGTATTAATACGTACTCAATAATTATCGTGCACTAACACGTATGTAGTTTCTAAATTTAATATTCGTGACACATGTTCATGACATAAAAGGATAGTTTTAACTGGTTCGTATGCTTACGCAGTGTACTGTTCATGGCATTTAGATGCGGGTTTTACAACTCTTCCCCCTAAAAAGAATAATTCGTCCCCGAATTATAGATAAGATAATCTGAAAAAAACATGAACGTGACATGACTGACAAGGACATGGAACGTGACGTGCCTGAAAAGAACATAACCGAATTATGGAATGATGAGAGGATAACATCCGGATGGACTCCTCCGTTTCCATGTGGCTTCCCTCTCGGAACGGTTCCTCCACAAAATCTTGACACAAATGATAAATATTGGTCACCTAAAAGTTCCTGGTTATCAATGTAAGATAGATCCTCCTAGATTTGATCGAGTGGATGAAAGTAAACGTGCGAGGTTAAATGCAACTTACGATGCAAAATAATCTGGCATAGCTGACATTAATAACATCTTAGCAATGATGCGCGAGACATATTGAAACGTAGTACGTGAACAATTGTGAACATGATACGTGAACAATTGTGAATGTGATACGTGGAGATATGGTGAGTGTGATATAAGAAACATGTGGTGGATAATGATACGTGCAACTTATCGTGAACATGATATGAGGAACGTGGAATGAACATGACATGTGAAACATATCGTGAACATGAGATAACTGAAGAGGTAACTCCACTGATACGAGGTGATGGAAAGTTTATTAGACTTGAGCCTGGTCTCCCAAGCTTCTGCAAGACTTCCAAAACAAAACATGAAACATAAATCGTCGGCCAGGATACGATCATGAACGTGACAGTGTCATGAACATGAGCGTGAAAGCAAGTCGTATAATTAGAACAAGGACGTGAACATAAATAACGAGCACAAATGTGAACCTTTGTCTGGCCCGACAGCTGAGGAATTACCAAATGATCGGATGAGCCTTAGCTGGAACATGTCCGATCAATCTGCTGACTCTGAAATCCTTGTGGATGTAAGGGTTCTGCAGACTTGGTTAAACTGTTGACAATAACCCAGATAGCTTCATGCTTCTTCTGAGTTTGCGGTAATCTGGTAACCAAAATCCATGGAGATCTTGTCCCATTTCTGTTCACAATTTATGATGGTGGAAAAACATCCTAGTCTGTTGGTGTTATATCTTAGCCTGTTGGTATGACAGGTACTTAGATATGAACGTAACTATATCTTGCTTCATAGAAACTTGATACATAGGAGTTTGCAAAACTATGAGTCTCCGAAATTAGAATTTTCTTAGTGTGGGATTTTTTTTTTAATTTATGGAACACCTAATGTAATGTAGGGTTCTCACCTTTACGCATAAGCTGAGTCATGGTAAGATGAATCATAAGAATCCATGTGATTCAACGTGTCACTAAAATCAACCAGAATTTACATTAGAAAAATCTCAAGGTGAAATTTCTTCTTGAGTAACATAGAGTGAGATGGTCTTCGTGCTCTTCTCTAGACTTAGAGAAGATTAGATTGTCATCGAAGAAAATGATAATGAATTTGTTTATGAGTCCATGGGAACTCGATCCATTAAGTCCATAATATTGCTAGAGCATCCATAAGGCTAAAGCAAAATCATGAATTTAGCATGACAAAATCGTGTACGATTAGCAGTCATGGATTGTCCTGCTATCTCCCCCGTCACTGTCAGCGGCATGATCAGGAATCGAACTTGTAAAAGTGTTTAACATTCTGTAGTCGATCATATATAATGTCAATACGTGGAGGGGAATAACGGTCATGAATGGTGATTTGTTTAAATAACGGTAGTCGGCACATAATCGCATGTTACCGTACTTCTCCTTAATAAACAGAACCGGTGCACGCCATGGTGATGCACCTGGAGTATAACAGGTAAATTCGAAATGATCGGCTGATTATGAATGAAAGGAACTTCTGAAATTGTGTCGTAACTGATGGCTGGAAAATCTTCGCAGCCGTGGAATAACCAACACGTGCTTGTAAAGCATACTAATTTGTGCAGATTTTCCTGATGAAAAAAACGATGTTGGATGTATTCAGGAGCCGGAACATCATTGTACGTAATCTGATATGAATGGCGACTAACCGTAGCATTGAGTGTTGTTCTTAGTCCATAATCAAAATCATATTTAACTCGCATATGTTCGAGGTAGTGCGTTAGCAGATTGGATCTTATCATTAGACTGAAGGAAAACCTTCGTATATATGGGTGATACGAATGGCGTCCTCTATGGTCATGAATATATGAAATATGGGTTCAAGAATGAATTAAGTTGTTAGAATCTAAGTTGGCATCCCAAGATAAATTGCTCAAAGAGAATGAGACTTTAAAGGCTCAAATTCAGGAAAAGGTTTTTGCAAAAGCTGCTCTGAAAAACGAGTTGAGGAAAACTAAAGGAACTAGTGTGGACACTAAGCTTGAAAAACCATCAATCTTGGGGAAACCGCCTCAAAATCAGTCTGTTAGACAACCGACTGCATTTAGATCCGAGCGACCAAAATCCTCGAGACCACAGTTTGCCTCCCAAGTTGATATGGTTCATCCTTCTATACCAGTCACTCCACCAACTAGGGCCAATGTGACTAAATCATCTTTTGCAAGACCTAATCACATGATTGCATCTAGGCCCCCTAAGAATAGTTCAAAGAATACGTCTAGAACTAGTTCAAATGATGTGCGCCATAATTTTGGTCTAAGGGAAGCTATTCAAAAGACACAAGTAAGAGATGGGAATTTCAAACCTAGTCAGATGCCTTCTAGATTACCCAACACTGCTAACCATAGCATGTCATATACTAGGAGCATCAATCAATCATCTAGGAATTCTAGATCTTACTCGGACATTAAATATGCTACTTGTATAACATGTAAGAAATGTGTCGTTAACGCAAATCATGACTCTTCTGTCAAGAAATTCCTTCATGAGGTGAACTCCCATGCTAGAATTAAATCCCAGTAGCTAGCTAAAATCAAACCCATTGGAAAAGTTTGGCGCCCTACTGGTAGAACTTTCACGCTTGTAGGAAACAAGTGCCCTGTAACTAGGATAGTCTCCGATCCTACTAAGACTACTAGGTAGGAAATTGAAAAGGATGATACATCACATAAGCCTGAACTTAAGGTATTCTATAAAAGGAAACATTTGCCAGCTAAGACAAGTGAATCATCTCCTCAGGTCACCACTGGCACAAGAAAAGAAAACTGTGAATCCCCGCATGGTTCTAAAATAGATATCGCTAACCCATATAAAAGCATAAAAACTCCGAATAAGCATGCAGGTCCAAAGTCAAGGATAAAAAAAACAAACCGGTCCGATCTTTGTATACCGTTCAACTAAGGACACTCTCAGAGTTTGGTTACTGAAGAAGCAGATATCAGAGAAACAAGTGTCTCAGGGGATTTGCAGTTAAGCTTACAATGTATGGCTCATTGTTAAATATCAGACGATGACCCGATCTTCAAATAAAGGAAAGTTTATCGCCGATGATAAACTTATCCTCACAAATGAGAAATTAAATTTTCTCGGACACGAGCTTACATTAAAACTATTCAAAGATTTTAAGCTCGTGTACAATGGTTCATTGTTAAATGACAGACGATGACCCGGACCTCAAATAAAGGGAAGTTTATCTTGGCAACGATAACTTACCCTCACAACGAGAAACTAATTTTCTCGAGCATGAATTTATGTTAAAAAACATTCAAAGTTATTAAGCTCATGCACAACGATTTGCAGTCACATGACAGATTGTAACCCGAGCTTCAAAGAAAGGAAAGTTAATCGCCGATGATAAACTTATCCTCACTAACGAGAAATTAAATTGTCTCGGACTGAAATTGAGTATTTGTAACTTCGTTTATTCTCGATTCTAGACAAATTGAAAGGCCTACTAATATCGAGCTTTAAATTGTTCTTGGTTGTTAAGGGTATTTGGATTTCAATGTCTAATTCAATCAACACGTAAAAAGATGAAAATATTAAGGCTACGTAACCGTAAAACAAAGTGCAAGTACCAAATACTATTCACAAGTACAAGTTTCTATTGCATGAAAAGTAAATTTCTTGAAATTTAAACTAAATGAAAGTGTAAGGACTGAAAGTGTAAAATCTGAAACTAAAAGGACCAAATATGTAAAATGTAACAAACTAGTTAACAAACTTAACAAAATCCAAAACTAACTAACTGAAATTGTTACAAACTAAAATTGGAAGGACTTAGTTTGCAAACCCTAAAAACAATGAAGATTAACTCTGAATACAAGAATTAACAAACACAAAGGACCTATGTGCAATTAAAATGAACTTTCCACAAAAACGGTTTAAGCCGCTCAAATAAGCTGGATAATGCTTATTTCTCAACCAAATTCAACCTAGTCTGTTGCAAATTGCTTAAAATAAAAAATAAGCTAGGCCAGTAACAGGATTCTGCTTAAAAGCTTGTAAATCTCAAATTAGCTTATATCAATAAGCCAACAATAATAAGCTCATATGAAAACTAGTCAACCACAAAACGATTTTCTTACACAAACTGATTAATCAACTATCAAAAAGCTTGGAATGTCTTTTTGTTTGGAAAATGATCAACTGAATAAGCCAGAATCTTTGATAAGATAAAATTAGCTTATTTGACCAAGTTTGACCAAAAACTTAAAAAACTGAAATTTGCAGAATCTACTCAAGACAAGATGGCAAATCGACTTGTGAAAGAAAATTGGGAAGTTTATGAAGTGGATTTTGAGATATAGCAAAACAGTTTGAACTTTATCACAGAAACTGAATATTGAACAAGTGCTTATCAAAAAGCTAATTTCTCACTCAAAATGTTAAACTGTATAATTTCCAATTAGACACTGAAAGTTTGGATTATAAGCTACAATTTAAAACAGGTTTGAGGCAAAATCATCAAGTAACAAAAGAATGACAAGGAATCAAAATTGACAAGTTTTAACTGATGCACTAGTCAAAATCCTTAACCCAAACTTTTATACTACCATTTGCCTTTTTTACTTTTCTTTTGACTTCAAAACTGAACCAAAATGTTCACACTAGATTACCTAGTATAAAAGAACACTTGTTAACAAGGTTTGCAAACTGATGTACCAAAAATCACTTAAACCAAACACCACTTTAAAATCTGTTTATTAAACTTTTTCAAAGAGTTTTCAAGCACTAGTGAATTACTGGTTTAAGCACCTATCAAGACTAATCAAAGTGATGAATTGAAAATGATTTGAGCCAAGAACAAGCTTAGTAACAAGATGAATAACAAATTGAGACTAATGAACATAAACTGACAAAAATCCAAATGAAATCAAGTAAAACTGGATGTAAAGCTGTAAGATTACTAACACACTATCAAACTAACTCAATTATGCTACAATTAAGCTAAACACACATTCAGATCAGCAAATAGTCATTATTCTAGGAATTTAGCATGCATATACGATTTAGAGGAACAAAAATAAGGAAATTGGAACTTTTTAGCTTGAAGCCTCTGTTGTAGGAGTAGAGAGGCGCTGAGCCTTCTAACAAACTCTAAACCACCATTAATCAACCAAAATTCACCATCATATCAACACCAAAAGTCTGCTACAATCATCACCCTGCTACAAATCTGCAAAAGGCTGGATATGGACTGCAAATGGAAATTGAACAGCTACATGTCTTCAAAAACATCAACAAGCTTCCATTGATCATAGAAGATCAACAGAAACAACACTATATCACTAGGATCAAAGTAATGAATGAAGTAGAATGATGTTGATTGAAACTGAAAGTTGAATTGTATTTATTGGAGGGAAAAGTGGTTACAAGTAGTTGTTCACTAACTAACTAACTCTTAGGTGTGTGTCAAACACCTAAGAGTAGTTCTAACTGAAAATGAAGGACTAGAATTGAGATAGAAAAATAAAGGTGTGTTTATCACACCTAAAGTCTACTTGTACAAACGAGCTAACTATCATCTATTGATAGAGTGAGGATGAAGATTAGTTGGGGTTGGTGACATGTTATGTCCAATCTCTGAGCTCCACGTGGCCTCTTCTTGTTAATTGTATAATTCGGCTCAAGAACATATTTGGGGGTTTTTTATCCAAGGATTTTCAATCTAATTAAGTAAGTGGAATGGACTCCTTGCTTGATTTTGAGCAATATTCATGTAGAACACTTTGCTTGAAATTCATTGTAGTTCAAAATTTGCTCTGGGCTTGTTTAGACGTTAAAGATGCCATGTGGCTTCCTCTGGTTGGCTTTCTTTCTCTCACACGGATCATTATCCAAAATGGATAAAAGTATTATTGAGTAGCGAGTTGTGATTGGTTAATATTTGCTGAGTGGGTTTGAGTGTTGCAGATTCGGTATTAAATGAAAGGCTGCGTTAGTGGGGTGATGTGGTGATCCATGTCACCTCCTTTCTTCTTTCTCATTGGCCAATAGTTGTAAGCCCGGATCAAGCACAAAGTTAATATGAAAATTGGCACTTTCAGCCCTTAGACTTTGGCAGAATCTTCATTTGAGCTCTAGTCTTCATTTCTTTGGAAAAATTAGTCCTTTGGCCTTCATTCTTGATTATTTGAGCCCTTTGACTTGGTTGACTTGAGAGTTGAACAGGCTTGACTTTGATCTTGACTTTTCCAAAATTGCACTTTAGTCCCTCAACTTTTGAATGTTGTCAAGATAGGTCCTTTATCTTCTCATGGCTTGTCATTTTTTATCCTTCTCTTTTCTTTTCATCATCTTTTATCTAGATTTCACTTGTTTGCTTCAAATTTGTATCCTTGTTACCTAATCAAGCACAAACACAAAACATACCACATAATACTGCTTTATGCCATAAAAGTTAGGTATTTGTTATGTGTTTTAGGGTGATTTGTTGACTTATTGATATGAGATTTTGCTCATATCACGGACACAAGCTCACATTAAAACTACTCAAAGGTTTTAAGCTCGTGTAAAATGGCGTATAATCACATTTCAGATTATACCCCCGACTTCAACAAAAGGAAAGTTTATCGCCGATGATAACTTATCCTAACAACGTGAAATTAATTTTTCTCGAGCATGGACTAATATTAAAAACATTGAAGTTTTTAAGCTCATGCACAATGACTTATAGTTAAATATCAGACTGTAACTCGGACTTCAATTTTAGGAAAGCTTATCTTTAATGTTAACTTATTCTCGTAACGGGAAATTAATTTTTCTCGGTCATGAGCTTGTATTAAAACATTCCAAGTTTTAAGCTCAGAAAGGAAAGTGTATCTTTTAAATAAGAGAACTTTTCCTCATAACGAGAAATTCATCTTTCTCGGTCATGAGCTTTACGTTAAGACATTCAAAAGTTTTTCAAGCTCATGAAAAACGACTTCTAAGTAAATGTCAGCTTAGGTCTCGTTCTTTATTTAAAAGGAAAGTTTATCGCTGATGATAACTTATCCTTAACAATGGTAAGTTTACAACTTCTCGGACTTGAGCTCGTTTAGTAAGATATTCAATTCTTAAGCTCAAGTAATTGGTTTTCAAAACGTTGAACACAATTTTTCAAGAATTTTCCAAAAGGTTTTTCTAAATCTTTCAAAATTGTATGTTCAAAAATATTTTGATAAAAAGAGCATGTATTCTGGAATCGATAATATTTACGATCCTAGAAATGTCGTTCAATAATGACACGGGGTTGTAAATAAAGTTCGAGTAGAAGTGGTTGTTTGAGCTCTGGCTCAAGGTTAATGTGGTACTTCTGCCACATTCCATTGTATTTATTGACTTTGGGTGATTAATATATTTTACCGGGGAATGGTTCCCTTTTACCCAAAAAAAAAGTTCGAGTAGAAGTTTAAATGATTGAAAACATGCTCAAAATGGCTTGTAGTTATTTCAGACTGCAACCCGTTTTTCATATTAAAGTCAAGTATTTCTTATGAAAGCTTTGACTCAACAACGGGAATTAATTTTCTCGGGCATGGTTTACTTTATAACCATGTAAGGGATTGTGTTTACGTTATAACACAATCTAACACGAATATATGTGTGCGTCAGTGCATTTATTTGTTAAAACAAGAGAATCTTGTTTTTAAGAAGTTGTCATCTCCACAACGCGCAACAATTTACAATTGATATCTACATACTCTTCAATGTGACTACTCAAACAGCGACTACAACTCTTTCGATAGAACACGGGTCAACAATTGAGGCGGAGCAATTGTCAAGCGTTCAGAATATTCGATGCCAACAGTGCCAAGTTCAAAAATTGGTGTCAAGACAACGATATCAATCATACATGTGGTGTCATGAAAGATAACCGCTTTTCAAAAAGATGGAGATAACTTTAGACGTTACGGGGGAGACCAATATTCGTGAACAAGAACTATGTGATTCTATCATATGATGTTTTTCATCATTCAGGTCCAACCTTGTAAATTGCTAATCTTGTGAATACAGTATCATATATGATCTTTGCACGTGATAAGTACCTTACACTTGTGTTTAAAAGGTACTTAATTTACGTATCAAGTATACCTTCATTAATTTAAGGGGGAGCTTGTGATAATCATGAAGCTAATTGGATTTGTATTTTTCTTCCCAAATTTTCTTAAAATCTCATTAAATCAATTGATATTAAAAACATCTATTGGGTTAATATTTTTAATATGGGGGAGAAAATGTGATTTAATATTGAGATCAATAACGGTTTACTTAATGTGCTGGCTCATCCCGACATGTGTGAAATGTTTTCGAATATCGTGGCATATGTTAAGGCGGAGCAAAATGGATTTGCTATATCTAAAATGGAATTCATGGTGATTTATACATACCCACAACCCATTTATTTCACGACGATGAAGATTGTGGTGTCAAAAGGATGGTAGGATAGGTTAAGTCCAAAGATTCTTTCAAAACCAGAGGAATCTTCCCAAGGACATTCCATAGCTAGAAATAATAGTCCTTAGGAAAGATGGAGAAAGATTGTGAACGTAGTTGAATGCCGACCAAGTACTTAAGTTAGCACCGGAACAATTACAACAAGGTGCTAGTTATGACGTATTGGTAAGCATTGAAGGGGTTGAAGAATTAAAAAGAATTGTAATGATAAAGGGTGAAAAGAAAGAAGCCCTCCTTACAACTTAGGCAAAACTGGGTCAACACATATGCTATTGAGATCATTTTTAATGATGCTCGATATTGAAGATAGACATCATGGACCCAGTGATGCAATGCACAATCTATCCCAGCTAACTCAGATATCTCTCAAAAGATATGTGTTTTAATCACACGGAGACAACGCATTATCTATTGATTTATTCACTCCGAATAAATTGGTATTGAAATGGTGGCAATCCTCTCTAGCCTTCGATCACTAAAATAAAAAATGCACGATCGAGTCTAGAGCCATTTTGAGATCTTCAATAATCTTATTAGGACACACTTTCATAATTCCTTGCTTACTCACACTCAGTGAAAAGTAAGAAAGATATTAAGAGTCGTACGCAAAATCTTCATGATCTTGCCTGAACATCCGAGTAATACGAAAGTATTTACAATGAATATGGAAATCCTTCTTGAGCGAATATCAAAAAGCTCATGGTCGGTGACTTGTGTGATTCTTTATGAATCAAGCTTGTGATAACTGGAAAGCAACAGTGGTTTAATTCTTAAATGAATTCAAACTCGTTCCAGGCCTCTACGCAAAATCTAAGTGATCTTGCTAGAACATTCAGAGTAATACGATTAAGTATTTACAGTGACAAATGGAAATCCTTCTAGTGTTAACATCAAACAACACTTGGTAGGTAACTTGCAAGATTCAATATGAATCAAGCTCGTGACAACTGGAAAGCAACGATGGTATGGTTCTTAATTGAATTTCAATTGTTCCAGGTATATGAATTGACGGCTTCAATCATGCAGATAATTTTATCCAAATGATTCACTCTTTACGTTCGCAGTCAGCTTTGGACGGTCGAGTAAAGAGAACGGGTTTACCCACGAAATCTTGTAAAGGAGGTTCTTAATTGAAACTACGTGCCACAAGTATGATATTTAATATCGTCCAACGGTCTTCACCGACCGGAGGTAAAATGCTACCTAATTAGGTTGAAATGTTCAAAGCGATTTCATCCGTGTCTATGTTTTGTTACTAATTGTCTTATGTAGCGTAACAAGACGGTGGCATTGCGGTGTCCGAGAAGAAGTCGTCCTCGCATGCTTATACTTTCTGCACTTTATACTTCAACAAATTCGAGAAAGCCTAAAAGTCAAGTCTTCCGTTGTATCAAACTCTAAAGCTTTCAAGAATTTATAAATGTGTAAGTATGTGGAACATGAAGTCACGAGGAGTCAAATTTCACAAGTGATGAATGCACAAGGTCAAGGCAAGCAAACATGCTCAAGACTACAGTCAAATACCTCATCAGCATATTCACAAGAACAAGATCGAAGACTCAAGCATAGTATGCTAGGTTTAAGATTTGTAAAATGGTGTGACCTCCCTTAAGGGGAGATTGTTGGAAATACGTTTTTCCAAAGAAAGTCTCAGCCACATCGTTTTTAGCATAGATCACGAGCTATAGACTATTTAGTACATTGTAACTTGGAGCGACCTCCCTTAGGGGGAGATGGTTGGAAATACGTTTTTACATATTTAGGAAGGGTTGGTCACTCCAACGAGATATATCTAGTATGGGCTCGTGATCTAGTATGTAATAGTATAACCCACAAAGCCCACATGTAGGGTGGGCTATATATATACCCCCTCCTAGCATGTTAGGAGGGGTTGGTTCTCATATTTCACACACTTCTAATCTAGTATTCTCTCTCATTCTCTCCAACCTCTCTCTACTTTCTCTCTCTAGTTCTTCATCTCTGTCTCTCTCTTTAGATCATTCCAAGGTTTAGATAATCCAAGGATTATGTAGCAATCTACAACTCGTATCCCGGTATGGATAAAGATTCATCCCTTCAGGTGTTCTCGGAGGATGGTATTAGGATTATTGCTTCTCAACTTGGTAAGCCGAATATGCTTGAATCTTATACTAGTGTTATGTGTATTGATTCTTGGGGACGGAGCAGTTTTCCACGGTGTTTGATTGACATTAATGCAGATGATGAGCTCAAGGAGAATCTAACGTTTGGCGTTACGTTGGCTGATGGGTCGGGGTTTACAACGGAGACGGTTACTATACAATATGAGTGGAAACCTCCACGATGTGCTCATTGTATAATCTTTGGTCATGATCATACTTTATGTCCTAAGTCGATTAAGGTTAGTCTTCATGGTAATCTAGCTTCAGGGTAGTAAGAAGAAAAGAGGTAAGAAGAAGACCGGGGGTATTCATGTAGGATCTAATACGTTGTATGTTCCTAAGTTTAATAAGCCACCTAAAGTGGCTCCAAAGAAGCCTTATAAGGCTGCAGATATTCTGTCGTCATCTTCATCTGGTCCAAAATTTGTGAATGACCCTTGGAGTAAGGTTGTTACTTCTAATGGTTTTGATGTGCTTAATGAATCAGACGAGGAAGAAGTTGAAAATATTTATGATGAAACTGCTAACCGGTTCTATGAAAATAGGGACAAGGCCAAAGTTAAATCATAAATTATTGTGTTTTGCCAGAAGAGTGATTCTTTTATTTTTCTGGTTTTTGTAAGTGTGTATGGCTTGTCATATACACTAGTTTAGCTGTTGATCAAGCGCTTGTGCTTGAGGTTAATGTGGTATTTCAGCCACATTCCATTTGTACTTCAATGTTTTTTTGGTTTAATATATTACCGGGGATGAGTCCCTTTTACCAAAAAAACACATAATTATTCATGTTTTTATTGGTAATATCCCTTCATTTATGGCGTAATAAATAGCAAAAACGTGTATTTTTAGTGCATATATCGTGTATATGTGTTATTTATCATTGTAGGTACGAATATCAAGGAAATAACAAGAAACGAAGCCAAAATGCCAAAAACGAGCACGAGATTTGGAAAGAAGACGAAAAAATAAGTCGGTCGATGATTTCTTTTCTTATTGGACCGACCCATAATATATTACTAGCCGTTTTACAACACTTGGCCCAACAAGCCACTTTGAGCTCGGCCCGAAAAAGTTCAGCCCACATCCGAATTAGACGATATAGATCTGATGGAAAATAGCATCTTGGGAGACTTGGAACTTTTTCATTCTTTTTTCAATTTTTTTGTTTCGTTCTTTTTTTCTTTTCTTAGATAGGATTAGATTACTTTTAAATTTATGGTATTTTCTCTTTAAAAACACAGTTTGTTCCATTTTATCTTTAATTTTAATTCGATTCTAAGTTTTGAACATTTCTCTCATGGTATACGAAGATGGTTTCATATTCGATTTATTTGATGACATCAGTTGATATTCGGGTTCTTTGTTGTGTAATTTTTGGATAACTTTGTTGTGATTCGGTAGATGAAAGTGGGTTTCAAATAACTTCACTACAGGTTGTTTTCGGTTTGTTGATTCGTCTGGGATGAAGGTTTGTTGATTTGGTTTATGTGCTTGAAGTTTTTGTTCGATTTGGGTTTTGATTTAATGATTCGGATGAAGTGGGTTTGAAGGTAGTTGATGTCTCGATGACAGATCTTTTCGATTAGTGGTGACAGAATGAATGTTGTGATTTTATTTGAGATATAGTTGGCTATAAAAGAAAAAAAACAGTAGCAGCAAATTGAATGGAGAAAGTGGATGGCATTTGATTCATGTTGTGTGATTTAATTAGCTTTGGAAAAAAGTGGCAATGCCTAGTTTCGATACCTAGACCTCCTCTTCAAATCCTTACGTTTTTACCATTTGACTACATTAGCTTTCTTGTTAAGTCTCTCTTTTAATAATTAATTTAGGTTAGTAGTAGTTAATTTAATAAACTTTATAACTAGATTGAATTAGATAGTTAAATTTTTTTTTTAAAAAAGAATCAATTTCTTTTATCTAGCAATTTAGTTTTTATAAACATTAGTTTTTGGAATATAAGTAAGTATTGTTAAAATTCCACTTTTGTTATAATTAGTTTTTATAGTTTTAAATAGTTTATAAAAAATTAAGATTTCATGAATATATTTTGCAAATCTTTCTAAAATGTCATTTAGTTTAATTGTTGTTAACCGTTTTATGTCTTTTGACCTCGGCGTATCGATTGATTACTTTTGGTGAGGAGATTAATAGATCTTTTAGCTAAATTCGTATTTAATGTTTAAAGCTCTATTCGTTTTTATCTCGGTAGTTAGTAGACAAAATTGACAACTTTATCCACTAATTAGTTGGGCAAAAACTTTGAAAGTTATAAACTTTAGATCCAATTTAGTTATTAGATCGGGTGGTTAATTTGTTGTCTCTGGTTCGTCATTACGGGTTATATTCTTTATCTCTTTTCTTATTGTTATATTATTAGCTTAAATTTGATTGTAAATGTTGCTTTATTGATATTACCTTTGATATCATGATTAAAATAGTTATATTTATGGTTGCTTAGTTTAGCATCTTTATTGTTGTTAGTAGATATGTTTAGCTTAATGTTCGTAATATAATTGTTGCTTTTATCGTTTAGTATTTTATTATTATTTTTAGTAGTTTAAATTTAAAAATCAAAACCTTTTTATTGGAGCATCAAACTAGAGACATAAACGCGGATTTCCATTCACACCTCGCTGGAACTACGATAACCTTAAGGGTGTACGACAATGACTTTATCAAAATACCATCTCCTTCAAACAGGGGAACAAAATTTGATAAGTAAGCTTAATGACCAGTCATACTTTTTGAGCATCCACTATCTCAATATGCTTAGTCATTCTTATTTTTTGGAATGCCCTGCAAAAGATAACACATTTTAGTTTTCTTTGGGACCCAAGCCTGTTGGGAACAAAATTAGTTAAGTCTACTAGCCGCTGACAAAGATATCTAGCCGCTGACAATGTGTTATCAAGCCGCTGACAGAATAGGCCCAGACAAGATTTATCAAGTCGCTGTCAAGTTTTACAAGTCAAACACGTTTTGTTATATAAGGAAGATATGCATGAATATTGTATTTTCTATGTTTATCTTAATATATCTTCCTAGAATAGTTGACACGTTTACTTTGTGTACAAGGCTCCTTGTGCTTATAAAAGGAGGCCTTTAGGTTAAGGTTTGATATACTTTCAATTACTGTTCGTATCGTTATTATTAATCGAAGTTGAAAGTTTGGTATATGTTCATTGTTATTTGTTCTTTGTGCTAAGTATTAGATTCCGCATAATACTTAGTTTGTTTTATATACAAAGTTTCTCAAACGTATTATACTTGAACTAATCTCGATAATACACAAGTTTAATCGATCTAAGTTTGGGATCAACAAGTGGTATCAAAGCTTGTTGAGGAACTTTTGATCTTAAGAACAAAAACCCTATATCGCCAAAAACCCTAAATCGCTAAAAACCCTAAAAACCATCCAAACATCATGTCTACCTCAACTGAAGCCACACACTCATCAAATCACAATCTCAAAATTCCTATACTTGGTCCTGATAAATTTGAACTTTGGAAGTTCAATTTTGAGTAATATCTTCAAGTAGATAATTATGTTCTTTGGGAAGTTATTGAATATGGAAATCAATTCAAGAAGGAGCAGAAGATTGCTACTGCTATAGAAACAAGAACAGCTGGTGGAACTGGTGATGAGCTACTTGCAAAGCTTGAAGATGGAAGGGCAGTTTCAGCTGCTGAGATAGCAGAAAGATGGAATGATATGAAAGCTTTGAGCACACTCAAACTAGCTCTTGGTCCTAAGCAGCGACAAAAATTTAGAAAGTATTAATTTGCTAAGTAACTTTGGGCAGCCCTTGAGACCATCTATGGTGGTAATGAGGAAACTGCCAAAAAAAGAAAGAAGCAGTTAATAATTGAATATACTGTTTTCAAAGCTCACCCTAATGAAAAACTGAGTGAAGTAAGAAGTCGCCTTCAAGATATCACTAGCAAGTTGGCCTTTATGGGAACAGATCTTGAATAGCAAGATATTACTGTTACCTTCCTTAGAGGTCTTGGTGATGTATGGGAGATTCATGCAAAATCAATCATTGCCACCAAGGCTCACAAGAATGCTTCTTTTGATGACATCTATAATCAACTAAAGATCATGGAACCTGAAGCTATACTCAAACAAGGGAGCAAGCCTACATTTGGAAGCAAGGCATTAATCTCTCATAATGACTCTCAACCCACTGACAATATGTCACATGTCAGCGGATTCAATGTACATCCTGTCATTGGATCAACATATGTAAGCGGATCAATTCTAGCCGCTGACACATACAATGTTGGTTCATCAAGCCTTAAACCAGCTGGTATTGACTTGGATACTGTGTGTACATATATTGCTTCTTTACCCAATGGTTCTCTAGTTACTTATGAGGATCTTGAGCAAATTAGTGATGCTGATCTTGAAGAGACGGATATCAAGTGGAATATGACACTTACCAACATAAGGGCCAATAGATGGAACAAGAGATTTGGCAGAAGAATGACATTCAATGGCTAAGAAGCTGCTGGATTTGATAAGTCCAAGGTTGAATGCTATAACTATCATAGGATGGGACACTTCATGATGGAATGCAGATCTCCACGTAGGAATGATGCTGGAAAGAGCTCAAATTAAATCATCAAGGTTGAGGAGGCTGAGCCAAAGGCTATGGTTGCCATGCAAGGGATTGATGGTCTTGGATAGGACTGGAGCTTTATGGCAGATGATGTGGAGCAGAATCAAGCATTGATAGTTGAGAAGGAAGAAGAGCATGTTCAATATGCTCGTATGGCTAACTCTTCCTCTTCATCAGATAATGAGGTATATGATGATGCTTTTTGTAGTAAAGGTTGCAGGCTAAACACTGAAAAACTTAATAAAGAACTTTTAAAATTAAAATCAGATGTTTTTGATGTAGAAATCAAACTAGCAAACTATAAAAGGGGTCTTGCTCAATCCGATGGGATGGTTTAGGAATATAAGAAAATGGAATTTGACCTTAAACATCAAATCACTGTTTTAACCAGAGACTTAAAAGTTAGTAATGAAGTTAGGGAGTATTTAATGAAATCTAGAGCAGATTTACAACTTAAGTTGAGTGAAGCTATCAAGGCTAAAGAAAATGTAGGGCTTAAAATTGAAAAGTTTGAAAAAGCTAGTCAAACCCTAGAAAAGTGTGTATGTGAGCAAAGAGATCATGGGGACATGTCTGGGATAGGGATGAAAGAATATGCTGTTATCCCACCACCTGTTGGAAACTTTTATGGTGTTCTTAGAAAAGATCTCTCTTGGACTGGAATACCTGAACTACAAGAAAAGGAATTCATTCCTCCATCATGTGTGCTTAGTCCAGTTGAGGAATATAGGAAAAAGGTGACTAACCTAGAACAATGGAAAGCAGCCAACCCTTTTCTATTTGTTAAGGGTGGGCTGCTTAATGATGACACAGTTGAACTTAAATCCATTGTTGTGACCAACCACACAACTGACATAAAAAAAACCCTAGAAACAACTATGGCGGCAGAAATCCTTTTTTTATCTATGATTCATTTTTTCTAGCTTGTTTCATCATGAAATCATCTAACAACTCGTGTTTTTTTATTGGTCTAAACACGTTTTTTTATTTGATCAGTTGGTGGACAGCTGTTAGGTGTTTCGTCCTTTTTAACTTTCTTGTCGGCAATTGCTTCTATTCTGTTATTTTAATCCTTGTCGGTTCTGATTCTATATTAATATCGGTTTGAGGGTGACGTGGTTCTCATTGTGCTAATTGTTTAATTGTTCGCTGGTCGCTGGTGATTCGTTGATTCTTGGGCTTCTCGTCTTTTTTTATTAGGGGTTTTTAGGGTTTCGTGGTTGAGTTCGATTTAGGGTTTCTTTGTTACTGGTCTACATGGAGTCGGTGAATACTAAAGAAGACGAGGTTACTAATGCTGCCACTATCAATGATATGCAACAGTGTACCTTGTCGGAGGTTTTGTTGTTGCTAGGGGTTACGTTGAACACGGTTCAAGAGGTAGGTGCGTTTGCTTATGAGATTAAGATGAAACATGGTTGCTGGTGTTTGGTGTCGGCTGTGCGATCGAAGGAGATCATTGAATTGCTGTGTAAGTATGAGCCGGAGATTCTAGCTAAAGATAAAATATTGCAGTCGATTTCTTCATCTCCTCTTGGTCAGTTCGTTACTAAAAGACAACCTAGTGGAGTCCCATTGCCGAGTACGGTTGACATTGGTGATAATTTTATAAGCATGCCAACCCTGATGGTTTCTAAACTATTGGATGCAGAGGTCGACAGGGTTAAGCCCCCTATGAATGCGGGTAAGGTTGATGATGTATTCTGGTCTCACCCATTGAATACTTCTAGTACGTATGCAGGTGTTATGGCCCCGAAACCTAATGGAAGTTCTGAGTTTGGACATCGTGTGGCTGATAAGGTGTACGATGGTGTCAATATTTCTATACCGAGAAAGGTTGTGGCTAAAATGAATTCTAGGTATGAGAATATGTTGTATGGATATTGTATTGGGAAAAGGCTTGCTTTTCCGGTGGTGGATTACTTTGTTAAAAGTAATTGGTCTAAAGACGGGATAAGTAAGATTATGATGAATGAGAAGGGGTTGTTCTTTTTCAACTTTAATACACTTGTTGGATTGGAAGCGGTTCTAGAGGGCGGTCCATGGATGATCAAAAATTCCCCTGTCATTCTTAAGAAATGGTCGGTGAATACAAGTCCTAAGAAGGAGGAATTAACTAAGGTGCCGGTTTGGGTTAAACTCCATGATATTCCACTTCAAGTGTTTGATGAGGAGGGCTTGAGTTTCATTGCTAGCTATATTGGAAGACCAGTTATGCTAGATTCTAATACGAGTACTATGTGCAAGGATTCTTGGGGTCGATGTAGCTTCGCTAGATGTCTTATTGAGGTTGATGCAAATACTGATTTTTTGGAGTCCGTTACTGTTGGAATCCCAGATCTTGAAGGGGATGATTATAGGAAAGAAGTTATTCAGGTTGATTATGAGTGGAAGCCTCCACGTTGTGAAACTTGTAAGTGCTTTGGTCATACGTTGAATACTTGCCCTAAAAGAGTTGTTGTCGTATCTAGAGCTACGGGTGCAACAAATGATGGAGCGAGTAGCTCTAATGTGGATAAAGATGGATTTCAGCAGATGGTAAACAGAAAACGAAACAACAAAAAGAATAACAACACTATTCCAAGAGGTGTTTCCGTGGCTAAGGGGTTTAATATGACTAAAGAATTTAATTATAAACCGAAAGCCTCGACTTCTGGTTCGAACAATGGAGGACGTCTGACTAAACAGACGAATCTGGATACTGGTTCCGATAATAATACGAGCTCACAACGAGTTATTGATAAAGGTAAAAATACTATTGACGTTTCTACTTCAAATGCTTTCTCGGCGCTGTCTGGTGGTGAGCAGGAAGCGGATGAAGATGATTTTATAAAGAATATCTATGATGAGTCGCTTAATATTATGAAACCAGCAACAGGGGCAAGCACTCCTGATCATAATGTTTTAAATGTTTAGTATCGCCTCGTGGAACATAAGGGGCTTGAACCAGTCCCCTAAACAAAAGGAGGTTCGTCAGGTTGTTAATGAGAATAATCTTAGTGTGTGTGCTTTGCTAGAGTCTCATGTGGATGCTACTTGTGTTTTTGATGTTTGTAAGAAAATATGTCGTCGTTGGAAGTGGACGTCTAATGGGGGAGTATGTTCTAAAGGTACGCGTATTATTCTTGGTTGGAATGATGATAATGTGGATGTTATGGTTTTGTCACTTACGAATCAGGTTATGCACTGTCAAATCAATACTCGTTTGGATAATAGAACATTGTTTTGTTCTTTTGTTTATGCGGATAATGCTTATCAAGATAGACGTGTTTTGTGGAGTAATCTTATTGCTCATGCTTCTTTTATGCAGGATAAACCTTGGGTTGTTCTTGGTGATTTTAATGCTGCGCTTAATCTTGAAGATCATTCATGTGGTGGGTATCGTCCTAATATTGCTATGCGTGAATTTAAAGATTGTGTACGGAGTATGGAAGTTACTGATGTTAATGCTACAGGCTTCCATTTCACGTGGAACGAGAAGCCACAGGGTGATGATGGTATACTTAATAAGATTGATAGAATTATGTCTAATACGATGTTTATGGATGAGTTTCCTGGTTCTTTTGCTATCTTTCAACCTTATAGGATCTCGTATCACTCCCCTTGTGTGCTTCGTTTACCTATGGTGTCTAAACCTAAACCTAAGCCTTTTAAATTTTATAATTTTCTTGTTCATAAGGATAGGTTTCAGGAGATCGTTGCAAATGGCTGGAATTTGGAGGTTCATGGTTGTGCAATGTTTCAAATGGTTAAAAGGATTAAGGGTCTTAAAACTCCGTTTCGAAAACTGTTGCATGAACAAGGTAATTTGCATACGCGTGTCAATCTGCTTCGTGATGAATTAGATGAGATTCAAAAAGCCATTGATTCAAATCCTTCTAACTCGTCAATTCGGGAGGATCATGCTCATTTATTACTTGCATTCAAGGAAGCTGTTCTGGATGAGGAACTTTTTTTGAGGCAGAAGTCTAAGATCCAGTGGTTGGAAGTGGGGGATTCTAATTCAGCGTATTTTCATAACATTGTCAAAAGTAAAAATGCTCGAAATAGGATTGATATGGTTAAGGATATGTCTAATGTTGTTCATGAAGCTGGAGCGGTTTCGACTGCATTTGTCTCTTATTATGAGAATTTCCTTGGCGTTGGAGGTATTACTATTCCTCTTGATACTCATAATCTGTTTACTAATACGCTTGATGGCTCCAAGGCGTTATCCATGATTCGGTTGGTGTCTGATGCGGAGATAAAAAGTGCATTGTTTTCAATGTGTGACGATAAAGCTCCGGGTCCTGATGGTTACACTGCTGCCTTCTTCAAAAAGGCTTGGGATAGGGTGGGTGATACTTTCACGTGTGCTATTCAGGATTTTTTTCGTAATGGTAAATTGCTTCGGGAAGTTAATCATACTATTATTGCTTTAATCCCTAAGGTTTCTACGTCGAGTACTATTAATGATTATCGTCCTATATCATGTTGTAATGTTAGTTTTAAATGTATTAGCAAAATTATTGCTAATCGCATTAAAGGTGACCTTGGTGATTTAGTGAGTGTTAATCAATCTGCGTTTATCCCGGGAAGAAGGATTTCGGATAATATTCTCCTTACGCAAGAGTTAATGAGAAACTACCATCGTCACTTTGGTCCACCTAGATGTTCGTTTAAGATTGACATTCAGAAAGCTTATGATATGGTGGATTGGGGTTTTCTTCGAGGTATTCTTGTTGGTTTTGGTTTTCATCCAACTATGATCAATTGGATAATCAGTTGTGTTTCTACCACATCTTATTTGGTCTGTATTAATGGTAATTTGTATGGTTGGTTTAATGGTAAACGGGGGCTGCGACAAGGGGATCCTTTATCTCCTTACTTATTCACTCTTGTTATGGAAGTTTTAACTCTCATGTTACAAAGAAAGGTGCGTGTAGTTGCGGATTTTCGTTATCATCATCATTGTGAGAAGCAGAGGTTAGTAAATCTTTGTTTTGCTGATGATTTGTTCTTATTCGCTAGGGGTCATCTGGATTCTGTCTTTGTTCTTTTGGATACTTTGGTGGAGTTCAAGAATGTTTCTGGGTTGGTGCCTAGTATTCCCAAGAGTACTGCTTATTTTTGTAATGTGCCTATTCTTAATCTTACGCCATTTGCGCAAGGAAATTTACTTGTTAGATACCTTGGTGTTCCCCTTATTTCCTCTGGGCTTCGGTATCGTGATTGTAAAATTTTGGTTGAGAAGCTTGAAAATAGGGTTAATGATTGGCGGAATAAATTTCTTTCTCTTGCAGGGAGAGTGCAACTTATTCGTTCTGTTCTTTCGTCAATGCATATTTACTGGGCGTCTGCATTTATTCTTCCTGTTAGAGTTATCTTTGAGCTTGAGCAGATTAGGCGTGGTTTCTTGTGGTGTCAAGGAGAGATGAAGCGGGGTAAAGCTAAAGTAGCCTGGAACACTGTTTGTAAGCCTCTGATTGATGGTGGTCTAGGTATACGTAGGTTGGATGAATTTAATGCAGCTCTAATGACGTCGCATGTATGGGGTATTCTTTCTAAAAGAGAGTCTCTATGGGTGCGTTGGATTTATGATTATAAATTGAAAGATAGAATTTTATGGGATGTTCCATGTCTTGGTAATGTTAGTTGGTGTTGGCGTAAGCTTCTTCAGATTAGGAGTATGATTCGTCCGTTTTTTTGGCACCAAATTCATGATGGTAGAGATACTTCTATGTGGTTTGATAAATGGGCTAATGAGTGCCCTATTCGGGATACTATTTATGTTAGACATATTAATCGTTCAGGTTTTGCTTTATCGGACAAGGTAAGGGATCTAATTACAAATGGAGCTTGGAGATGGCCGTTGGACTGGTATGATCGAGTCCCGAATATTGTTTCTATTCCGGTTCCAATGCTTTGTGATCATCATAGTGATAATATGGTTTGGCGAGACCATAATGGGATTAATCGGCCGTTTTCTTTGGCTGTTGCATGGGAGTCTATACGGATGAGGTCGAATAATGTTGATTGGTTTCATGTCGTTTGGTTTCCGCAGTGTGTTTCGAGACATGCGATTCATATATGGTTAGTTCTGAAGCAGAAATTGAAAACGCAAGATCGCCTTAAGCAATGGGATGTTGGGCCTCATGTTGATCTTTCTTTGCTTAAGTGCCCTTTATGTAAGCAGGTCCCTGAATCGCATAATCATCTTTTCTTTGAATGTTCTTACTCTACACAGGTATGGTTACAATTGTGTGGGAGGTGTGGTATGCACAATATTTCTCCGCGTATGATTGATATTGTGGAGTTTATTGGACCCTTAGCTAAGGGGTGTACGGTTGTTAGTATCATTGCTCGGGTTGTGTTAGCAGCTTCGGTCTACTTCATTTGGAGAGAGCGAAATAATAGGCTTTTTAACAAGAAGTCTTTGACGGTTGCTAAGCTTGTGACTTCAGTTTATGATACGGTTCGGCTCAAGCTTCTCACTTTTAAATTCAAAAAGATTTCTTCAGTGTCTTTAGTCATTCTTGAAGATTGGAAGATCCCTAAGGTGTGTATTGATCAAGATGGGAGTGCTGGGTAGGGCTGTACTCTTTTTCCCTTTGCGGGGTTTTCCCATTGGGTTTTTCTCGTAAAGGTTTTTTAAGGAGGCGGCCTTACTTGGATCTTTTGCTCTCTTTATGTTGCTGCTGGTATGGTGAGTTGGTTGCATGGTTCCAAGACTTTTTCTTGTTGGCGTTTGCTAATGTTGCATTTATGTCTATTAGTAGAAGTATGTATTAGGGTTTTGGTGTTTCATATCCTTTGTTAACAAGCTGTCTGTAGCTTGCGGTTAATGCGGTATCTTAGCCACATTCCTTTGTACTTCAACGCTTTTTTGGTTAATATATTTACCGGGGTAACCCTTTACCAAAAAAAGACCAACCACACCACTGGTAAAACTATTAATCTTAGCTCATCAACTAAAAGTAAACCTAGTGTCAAATATGATGAAATGTATAGAAAACCTAGGTCACCCCAAAGCCAAGTAAGTGTTAATGGGACAGGGTTTTATCACTGTAAGCCTAAATTTGTGTCTAAAAAGGCTTGTTATACATGTGGGAGCTTCTCACATTTGGCCTATAACTGTGTCAGTGGATACATTTCACCCGCTGACAATAGGTCAACCATCGTCAAACCTAGACCTTTTGTCCAACCAAGTCCACAAGCCACTAGAACATATCCTTTCTTTTTTAGAGGGACTAATACTCATGGACAAAGGCCCTTTCAAAAGACTAATACTTGGTCTAATAGACAGTGGGTTCCTGTAGCAAACCTTAATTTAGCCGCTGACAGGAACAATCTATCCGCTGACAAGACAAAACAAGCCACTGACAAATTTAGGTTTGGTATGAAAATGCCACAACTAACTTCTGTTAGACCCTATGTTAAACCAAGTAATAATAGGTATTTGAAACCTAAGGGTCAAGGGTCTAAAGTTTCATCCAGTTTAACATGGAGACCTAAACAAGAACATAACCCTAATTTTAATGGAGTTTCTATGACTTGTAACAAATTCAAATTTCTTGAAAAGGTCTTTACTAAACCAACTGGAGTAAATTGGGTGTTTAGGGTGCAAAGGGATGAACAGGGGGTTGTTACAAGGAATAAGTCAATTCTTGTTGAACAACCACATGAATCCAAGTCTACAAAGGCTTGGGTTCCCAAAGAAAACTGATTTGTTTTCTTTATGTGCAGGGCATTCATAAGCAGGTCAATGATTATGGATATTAGGACAGTGGATGCTCTAGGCGACTGGCAAGGAAGATTACTTAACAGATTTCATTCCCATTAAAGATGGTGATAAAGAAGGCAATGTATGGTCTTCATCAAGCCCCTAGAGCTTGGTATGGAACTCTTTCCACATACTTGGTAGAAAATGGCTTTAAGAGGGGTACCATAGACCAGACTCTATTCACAAAGCAAGAAGGGAAAGATTCTCTTCTTGTACAGGTCTATGTTGATGATATCATTTTTGGTTCATCTAACCAAAGAATAAGCGATGATTTCTCCAAGCTTATGACAGATAAGTTTATAATAGTGCTATGGGAGAGAAGACTTTCTTTCTTGGTTTACAAGTTCAGCAGAAAGAAGATGGGATTTTCATCTCTCAAGATAAGTATGTGGCTGAGATTTTAAAGAAATTTGGTTTTTCACCACATGAAAAACGAGCTAGCACACCCATGGACAAGGAACATCCTTGGGGTAAGATTGGAGATGGTAAAGAGGTTGATGTCAGGCATTATGATTGGTTCATTGATGTATCTCACAGCATCAAGGCCTGATATCATGTTTGTAGTATGTGCATGTGCACTCATCAAGTGACTCCAAAGGAATGTCACCTTCATGTTGTTAAGAGGATTTTTAGGTACCTTAGATGTTTTCCCACATTGGGTTATGGTATCCTATAGAATCCCCTTTGGAGCTTATTGGATATTCAGATAGTGATTATGGTGGTGATAATGGAGATAGAAAGTCACCACTGGGGGATGTCAGTTCTTTGGAAGTAGACTTATATCTTGGCAATGCAAGAAGCAAATTGTGGTAGCCAATTCAACAACTAAGGCTGAGTATGTAGCAGTTGCTGCATGTTGTGGGCAAGTGCTATGGATTCAAAATCAGCTTTTGGATTATGGGTACAATTTTATGCATACTAAAATCTTTCTAGATAATAATAGTACATTGTGCATAATTAACAATCCTGTACATCATTCTAAAACCAAATACATAAAAATCAGGCATCATTTCATAAGGGATTATTTTGAAAAAGGTTTAATATTTCCAGATAAAAGAGACACAGAGAATAATGTGTCTGATCTTTTAACCAAACCTTTTGATGTTGGGAGATTTCAATACTTGGTTGCAAGTATTGGAATGATCAATCCATAAATTCTGTGGTTTTTGAAATAGATGTAAAGTGTGTACAGGATGTGTACTATTATTAGTTTTTATAAAAGTTGGATTTTCCAAATTATTTTTCTATCCGCTGACAAAGGTATTCTATCCACTGACATAGTGGAAAGAAGCCGCTGACAGCTTTTATGGTAGTTTTTGTGGTTTTTCATCTAACATTGCAGGTATGTAGGGCATTGCACATTGGATACAGAATTGCTTATGGTCTCAAGGAGTGTGGCAACAAAGTTTATTTATGATGGTGGAGATATTTATATCTCTATCTTGGAATAAATATTTTTGTCACATTTATTTTTTACGAAGTATATTTGTCATAGTTTAAGGGGAGGTTTAGGATAACCTTTAAGTTTTTGGGTATTCTTAGAATACTCTTATCATAATTCTTGATTGTGTCCACAAGTGAGTGGGGGTTTGAAGTTATGATTCAATCTTTTTATAAAGGTGGTGGAATTTTTAATCCTCGAGGCACTGTAGCATGCACGTAATTTATTTTGCATGAATGGTGCCAAGACATTTTGACCTAGAATTGGGATGGTTGGTTTGGGAGTCTTTGGTTACATATCAATGGGATTACATAGGAGTTACAAAGATATTATATGAGGAATCTTCCCTCTTGATGACTTGTTGAGCAAGGGACACTTGTAACACCCCTATTTTACCTTTACGCAACGGAACATTGATCTGGGGTATTACTTCATAGTTCACAAGTCATAATAACAGAAAACAACTCAAAAGAGTGACAAAATAAACTTTCTTTATATATCATTGAAAAATCAATATTTTACAATATAAGGTTCCCAAAATCTAGAATAATAATTTCAATCTTGTGCCTCTTCATGCCATCCTCATGTTGCTCCATTCTAATAATCTTTAAAACCTGATATATATATATGCTTAAAATCAACATAATGGTTGAGTGAATTCATAGGTTTAAAATCATTTTGAATACAAGATACTTTTCTTGAGCTACGTTATTATTCGCCCATAAAATTTATAAATTAATGCACTAAGCTTACGATACCGCGACTAGACATATCAGAAACCCACAATTTCCGTTATTAGGAAGTCTGCCAAACTATCCTTATTAGAAAAATAAAGTATGCCTGTTTGACCACTGAGGTGGTAGCAAGTGCGACTTGTCCAGACATGGGATGTCAATCCCCAAATAGTACTATTTACAATATTTTGGTTAAAGGGGACTATCCTTAGTAAGATATATTCCCAAAAGCGCTGAAGTACAATGGAATGGCGGCAGAATTCTTTTCTCTTCTTCACGATTCGATTCTTAGATCATGTTAATCTCTAAATCTTATAACAATGCTGGTTTCTCGATTAATCTTTGATTAATCTTGAGTTAACATAGTTATTATTTGATTGAAAGTTTTTCTAGGGTTTGGTTATCGTTTCTTTTTTATTATTCTGCCTGCGTTTTTTTGTTGCAATTGTTTTTTTATTAATATAGGTCGGTTCGTGTTTGATTTAAGTTTGTGTGTCCTCCTTGTTACCTACACGATTGTTTTCCCCTTTGTGTTTTTGTTTTTCTCGCCCTCGCTGTTTTAGGGTTTGGGTATTTATTTTTTAGGGTTTGGTTACTGTTCGACTGGTTAGGGTTTCATTCTTAGTGATGGATTCTATTGATTTTGCGAGTTTGGATTCGAGAGGCAAGGCTGCGGCTCTCAATCGTTTGCAGATCTGCACATTGGATGTCATTCGTAAGGTGTTTGGGGTGCAACTGGTAACGGTTAAGGATGTTCATGAGTTTATGCATGGCTTGAAGATGAACAAATATGATTTTTGGTCATCGGTGACTGGTCCTCGAACCCAAGAAATATACAATATGCTATGTTCGTTTGAAACGTCTTTGATTGCGAAGGGGGGGAGTGCTCAGCCTAGGGTTTCATCAAACCCTAATTCTGCCATGCTAGGTAATGTTACGACGCGGCAACCAATGAGGGGTTCTTACCCGGTTTTTGGTGAGCAGCTTGATGAGTTTGTGAGTATGACATCTCCTATGGTCTCGAAATTCTTAGATAGGGATGCGAGCTTGTCACTAGTAGATGCAAACCCTAATATGGGTAGTCATGATCGCGAGGGGTTACTGTTTGCTGGAAAGGGCTGTGGGGTTCAAAAGGAGCAGGATGTGATTGGCGTGTCTATGGGTCCATCTAGTTCAACTGCTAATATTAATGTAGCCTCAAGACTAAGTGGTTCGAATGGTAATGGTTCTCAAACTTTGGATGCTACTGGAGTTCCGTTTGTTCAAGTTGCATCCGTTTCCTACGCTGGCATTGCGTCGAATAGTGACTCTTCGAAAGGTACTAATAATTTTACATTTACGCAAGTGGAAAATGTGTTTGAAGGGGTGGATATTTCTATTCCACGTCGGGTTATCCAAAATGTGGGGAATCGGTTTGAAAACACGCTCTATGGTTATTTCATTAGAAAACGTGAAGCTTTTCCTGTGGTTGAATATTATGTGAAGAACAATTGGGCAAAGTATGGGCTTAAGAAAATTATGCTTAACGCAAAAGGTTGTTTCTTTTTCAAATTCGATTCTAGAACGGGTTTGGATAGTGTAGTTGAGGGTGGACCTTGGATGATTAGGAATAATCCGATTATTATTAAGAGATGGACGATGAATACTAGTTTACTGAAGGAGGAATTAAGCCGTGTTCCGGTTTGGATTAAACTGCATGATGTTCCATTAGAAATGTTTGATGAGGAAGGTATTAGTATCTTGGGGTCGTATTTTGGTAAGCCGATAATGCTGGATTCTTATACTAATGCTATGTGTAAGGAGTCATGGGGCCGTAGCAGTTTTGCAAGATGTCTTATTGAGGTTAGTTCTGAGGCTCCTTTACGTGAATCAAGTAGTGTTGGTATTCCACTATTGGAGGGTACGGGTTTTACGAAAGCTACTATTAAGGTGGAGTATGAATGGAAACCCCCTATTGATAATTGTAAGATTTTTGGGCATTCCACTGAGTCATGTCTGGATAGGGTGGTGGTTACTAAAGAAGATGCAACTGTTAAGGATGGTTTTCAGCAAGTGGTTAACAGAAAGAAGAAAACTAATGTTACTAATAAAGGAGGTGTTCAGCCAGGAAAGAAGTTTGTGTATGCTCCAAAGGCGGATGGTAAGAATGTTAAGGGCAAACCTCCTGTTCCTAATTCTAGTGGTTCAGGGAGGAATAGTGAGGGTTTGCATGGGTCGACGTCTAATCCGAATAGGTCGTTGGTGTCTAAGGCTGCTTCTTTATCGCAGGCTCTTCCTATTGTGATTTCTAATCCATATGATGCTTTATCTACACTAAATAAGGAGGATAGTGGTACTTCTAAGGTTATTGTCTCCGATGATAAGGAGGATGTGGAAAATGTTTATGATGAGGCGGCTAATCTTATGCATTCTTCTCAATCAGGGGCAAGTACTCCTGTTGTAAATGTATTTAATGTTTAGTATTGCTTCTTGGAATATACGGGGCTTGAACCAGTCCCCTAAGCAGAGAGAGATTCGACAGGTGGTTAATGAGAATAATTGAAGTGTGTGTGCTATTTTAGAGTCTCATGTTGATGTATATGTTGTGTATGATACGTGTCGTAAGGTGTGTAAGATATGGAAGTGGTTATCGAATGGTAGCTTGTGTACTAAAGGTTCTCGTATTATTGTTGGTTGGAATGATGATATGGTTGATGTTGGTATTATGGCTCAGACGGACCAGGTTATTCATTGTCAGATTAATACTCGGGCAGACCGGAAAACCATTTTCTGTTCCTTTGTGTATGCTGCCAACTATTATGTGGATCGTGTTGGTTTATGGAATGGTCTTGCTGCTCATGCTTATCTCATGCGGGATAAGTCATGGGTTTTGATGGGTGATTTCAATGCTGCTCTTAATCTTGAAGATCACTCCTATGGTGGGTATGAGCCGAATATTGCTATGCGTGAATTTAAAGAATGTGTTAACCTTATGGAGGTTATGGATGTTAATGCTACTGGTCTTCACTTCACTTGGAATCAAAAACCTCAGGGTGACTGTGGTGTTCTTAAGAAGATCGACAGGATTATGTCTAATATGGTCTTTATGGATGAGTTTCCGGGTTCTCTTGGGGTGTTTCAGCCTTATGTATTTCGGATCATTCTCCATGTGTTTTTCGTATTCCTAAGGTTAGTAGACCGAAGCCAAAGCCTTTTAAATTTTTTAATTTTCTCATTCATAAGGAAGGGTTTCGTGCTGCTGTTCTGAATGGGTGGAATGCTAGTGTTTCGGGTTGTGCTATGTATCGTGTGGTTAGACGTCTGAAATATCTTAAAGCGCCATTTCGTAAGCTTCTTCATGAGAATGGTAATCTGCATGCGCGTGTGATTCGGACAAGGGATGAGCTTGATGCGGCTCAAAGGGCTCTTGGCTTAGATTTATCTAATACGGATGTTCGTGAAGTTCATGCTCGAAGTCTTTTGGTGTTTAGGGAAGCGTCTCTTGATGAGGAAAGGTTTTTAAAACATAAAGCTAAGATTGAGTGGCTTGAAGCAGGTGATTCTAATACATCTTATTTTCATAAAATTGTCTAGTGTTCGAATGCCCGCAACAGGATTGATATGGTGCACGACATGTCTAATGTGTTATGTGAAGGGAATGATGTTGCAACTACGTTTGTAGCACATTATGAGCAGTTTCTTGGGTTGGAGGGTGTTTCTACTCCTTTGGATTCACAGGATTTGTTCTCTAATGTTCTTGATGCACAGCGTGCTTTGGATATGGTTCAGGTAGTGTCAGATGCTGAGATTAAGAATGCTATGTTCTCGATGGGTGATGATAAAGCTCCTGGTCCGGATGGCTTTACAGCTGCGTTTTTTAAGAATGCCTGGGATATTGTGGGTGGTGATGTTACATGCGCTATTCTGGACTTTTTCAGTAACGGTAAGTTGCTTAAAGAAATAAATCATACTATTATTGCGCTTATTCCAAAGGTGACTGTTCCGAATAAAATCACGGATTATAGACCTATTTCGTGTTGTAATGTGATTTTTAAATGCATCACTAAGATTATTGCTAACCGTGTTAAAGTGGTGTTGGGGGACTTGGTTAATATCAATCAATCTGCATTTGTTCCGGGGCGAAGGATTTCGGATAATATATTACTTACACATGAATTAATGCGAAGTTATCATAGGAATATTGGGCCGCCTCGTTGTGCATTCAAAGTGGATATTCAAAAGGCTTATGATACTTTTGATTGGGGTTTTTTTAGGGTTATTTTATTGGGGTTTGGCTTTCATGATACGATGGTTGGATGGATTATGGAGTGCATGAATACGGCCTCTTACTCTATTTGTATTAATGGAAATCTTCATGGCTGGTTTAAGGGACAATGTGGGCTAAGACAGGGTGATCCTTTATCACCTTATTTATATATGTTGGTTATGGAAGTTTTGACTCTTTTGCTGTAGAGGCGTGTTCGTATGGCGGAGGAGTTTCTATACCATAATCATTGTGAGCATCAGCGTATTGTTAATCTATGTTTTGCAGATGATTTATTTATCTTTGCTAGGGGGCATCTGGACTCGGTTCGCACCATTATGGATGCTATGGAAGAATTTAAAAATGTGTCAGGTTTGGTTCCAAGTATTCCTAAGAGTACAACTTTCTTTTGTAATGTTCCACCTGATGTGAAAGCTAGTATTCTGGATCTTATGCCGTTTGCAGAAGGCACACTGCCAGTGCGTTATCTTGGGTCGTCCAGGCTGCTTTATAGGGATTGCAGAGTTCTTGTGGAAAATATGGAGAGTCGGGTTCAGGATTGGTGCAACAAATTTATATCTACTGCTGGGAGACTTCAACTTGTTAAATCTGGGTTATCATCTATACACTTGTACTGGGCTTCTGTTTTTATTTTGCATGTTCAGATTATTCATGATCTTGAGCAGCTTTTGAGGAACTTTTTATGGTGTCAAGGTGAGATGAAAAAGGGGAGAGCGAAGGTGGCATGGGAGGATGTGTGCATTCCACAAAGTGAGGGTGGTCTTGGTATTAGGAGGCTTGATGATTTTAATGCTGCTCTTATTACCTCTCATATTTGGTCTCTTCTAACGCTTAAGGAATAATTATGGGTTCAATGGATTCATTCGTATAAGTTGAGGGGTAGGAGTTTTTGGGATGTTCCTTGTATTGGTGATGTAAGTTGGGATTGGCGTAAACTTCTTCAGCTTAGGACATGTGTGCGGCCGTTTATTTGGTATAGGCTTCATGATGGTAAATCTGTGTCTATGTGGTTTGATTGGTGGGCTGTTGAGTGTCCATTACGTGATACTCTTACAGTACACAATATTGTTAGGTCCGGTTTTACCCTTCAGGATACTATTGCTGACTTGATTGAGAACAACGCCTGGAAATGGCCGATTGATTGGGTGGACAGATTTCCTACTGTCGTCTCTATTCCTGTTCCCGTTCTGGAGGAGGGGCGGCCCGATTCTCTTGTATGACGTGATGGTGGTGGTTCTTTGCAGTCATTTTCTGTGGTTCTGGCTTGGGACACGTTGCAAATCAGACATCAGGCTGTGGTTTGGTACCATGTTGTTTGGTTCTCCTATTGTGTTCCTCGACACTCGGTGCATATGTGGCTTGTTGTTAAGCAGAAACTGAAGACACAGGATCGGTTGCGGCAATGGGATGTTGGGCCTGCTGTGTATTTAAGTTTGTTACGATGTCCTTTGTGCAAACTCACTCCGGATTCTCATTCTCATTTGTTTTTTGAGTGCTTGTATTCTTCACAGGTGTGGACGCGTGTTAGCGTACTATGTGGTATGGATTCCATTCCTCCTCGATTGGATTATGTTTTGGCATTTCTTATTCCAATATCAGAAGGAAAATCTACTACTAGTATTATTGCTCGTCTAGTTGTTGCGACTACTGTATACTTTATTTGGATGGAGCGGAATGCTAGATTGTTCAAAGGGAAACAGCTTTCTGTGGATAAACTTGTTAGTATCATTACTTCTAATGTCATTCTCAAGCTTATTACTTTCAGATTCAAGAAGATGACTACACGGTCTTTTGTTATATTGGATCGGTGGAGACTTCCGTCCTCGAGTGTTTCTCATGATGGGGGTACCGGGTAAGGGTTGTACTCTTTTTTCCTTTTTGGGGTTTTTCCCACAGGGTTTTTCTCAAAAAGGTTTTTTAAGGAGGCAGCCTTATCTGGATCCTTTACTCCCATTATGCTGTTGCTGGTGTAGTGGGGTGGTCGCCTGGTTCCAAGATTTCTTCTTATTGGAGTTTGCTAATACTGTTTTTTACACTAGTTTTCGAGTTGTAATATTAGCTAAGTGTTGCTGTGTTTATGGCCTGTCATAAACACTTGTTGATCAAGCTTTTGGCTTGAGGTTAATACGGTATTTCAGCCGTATTCCATTTGTACTTAACTTTGGTTTTTTTGGTTAATATATTTACCGGGGTAACTCCCTTTACCAAAAAAAACAATGCTACATTAACCTCAAGCAAAAGCTTGAACAACCACTACATCATATGACATGCCATATGATCCTATCAAACAATTACAAAACAAATAACACCAATAGGAAAGAACCACCTAAAGGTGCATGAACAATGTAAATAGAAAGACATCAAAGCTAACACTTAGAGCGAACATCAAGCTGATGAGAACCATGCCGATCATCAATCGAAATGACTTCTTCAACCTCACCATCACTAGCATCAACCACATCATCCTTGGTTTTAAAACCATCCTTCGAATCCGTACCATCATCCATTTCAAAGAGCACTAAAAGAGTTATGAGAACTCTTCTCCTTATCACTAGTCTTAGCAACAAAAGTCGATGTTTTGTTATTCAAGAAACCCTTCTTAAGCATCAGAACTGCCTTCTTAGGATGACCCGTAGAGAGGTTTTGCCTCTCTCAACATTACGATATTGAATATTAAGAGCTGGTTTATTTAATTTAATACCTGCAACTTGTGGTTGCTTATTCTTACCTTTATTCTTCTTTTTCTTGACCACCTCAAAACCATCATCCATCACAACATTAGTAGCATGAGAAACCACTTTCTTGGGCAATTTCAGACAATGTTATTAGTATGATCAAAGATCAAGCATGTAGAACATCTAGGTGGTCTCCATTCGTACTCTATATCAATCGTAACCAATGAATGAGCTTTATCTCGTCCTTTAGGAACAACAATTACCATCGAGTCAAAAAAACCCTAGTTTTCAACAATGGCGGCTAAAATCTTCTTTTCATTCTAATCGTTCTATTCAGTCTTAATTAATCAAGACACCTTATAGCAATCGTGTTCTATTGGTTAATCTTGCGATTACACTGATCTAACATGTTTTTTATTCGGTTGATCGATTGATCTAGGGTGTTTAGTTCGACTTTTAGGGTTTTCTTGCTGCCGTTTTAATTTTTATCCCCTTACATGATCGTATGATAGTCGGTTAGTTTGTTTTTCGTGAGTGTAATTCCCTCCTTTGGGAGTATTCCATTAAGCTTGACGAGGAGCTTGTTGTTTTTCTATGTTGACTGCTGCGCGGTGTTTAGGGTTTTATTTTTAGGGTTTGAATGTCTGATATAGGATCGGTTGATGTGGATGCACTGAAAAAGAGGATGTCGTCGTTAATGTATCAAATTGGTTTGGGTGAGCGTAAGGCTGTCAGGGGTGATCCATTGAATGACGCTAATGAAAGGGTTGAAAACCAAGGAGGTGAACCGTCGCTTCCTGTTAGGGTTTCTAATTACCCGATAATGAGTGGTATGCATGGGGTAGCCATAAGTGCTACTACCAGGCCTGTTAATGATGCGTTAGGAGCTGGGGTTCAGAACCCTGGTATTGTGCACTCGAAGACTCATGAGGAGCTAGAGAATGTTACTATAGATGTGACGGATGATAGGGCTGCAAGTTTGTTGCCAGAGGGTTTGTTAGGGACTGATGGTATGGGAGAAGGAGTAACTAGTAATGGTGGTCTTGCTACTGCTACTCAAGATAACACCTTTGTCCATTTAGTAACCGTCCCTAGTAATTATGCAGGTGCTGCAGGCAGTAAACCACGGGCTGGTACGGCGGGTGAATCTAAATTTCGTGCATTAAGGGTGGAGAACGTTTATGATGGTGTTGATGTTTCAATACCTTTCTCTATTGTGGAAAATGTTAGTGCTCGGTTTGAGAATACTTTGTGTGGATATTTTATTGGAAAAGGTATTGTGTTTCTGGTAATTGAATATTTTGTGCGTAATAATTGGGCGAAGCATGGTCTTAAGCGGGTTATGCTGAATTCTAGGGGTTTCTTTTTCTTCAAATTTGACTCTGGTGAAGGTCTTTTGGCTGTGTTGGAAGGGGGTCCTTGGATGATTAAAAACAGCCCAATCATTTTGAAGAAGTGGACAGTTAACTCTAGCTTATCGAAGGAAGAGTTGACTCGTGTTCCTATATGGGTTAAGCTTCATGATGTTCTGTTGCAGGTCTTCTCGGAAGTCATTGTTTTGATAAGACTTGATTTCCCGTTCATGTTTTGAGCTCATTAATCAATTTCAGTACAAAAATCTAGTTGTGCATGTCTAGATTCTTGTAGAGCTTATTTTGAGCTTATTGGAAAGTGCTTATCAGCTTATTAGACATTTTTAGCTAATTTCCTTTTACAGACCTAGCTTATTTTCAATTCTAAGCATTTTGCAATTTGTTTGATTGATTTTGGTTGAGAAATAAGCTCAAACGAGCTTATTTGAGTTAAGAACCCGTTTTTGCTTAAAACTTTTCAAAAATTGCACTTTAGTCCCTAGTGTATTAAACTTGTGTTAAACCTGGCTAAACTTGAGAGTATTTAGGGTTTTCAATAAACTGGTCCTTAAAGTTTGAATTTTGTTCAAATTCAGTTAGTAAGTTTTGTAATTAGTTGAAAATTGGTTAGTTTGTTACATTGTTTACATTTTTGATCCTTTTGGTTAACTGTTTTACCATTTCAGTCCTTGAACTTGTTAGATTTACACTTTGAGCATTTAATTTTCATAGAATTTACATTTTCAGTCCTCTTAGTTGTAAAATTTACATTTTGAGTTTTACTTGAATAAAAACTTGGTAATTGCACGATGTTTTACATATAAGTAGAATAATATTTTTCAGTTTTGCAAGTCATTGTTTGAATTAGCAAATAGAATATCCAAAAAAATATTAACAACCAAAACCAGTTAAAAACCCGATATTGTTAGGACTTTCAATTAGCAAGAACTGAGAAAAACGAACTGCATTATACACAATTTCAAATGGCGCCGCTGCCGGTTCTTTGACTTTACGAGAGACTATCGATTGACGGTTTTCATTGGCTTTTGGGATCCGTTCACCTTGTGAATGTTATTTTTACGTATCATAAATAAAAAACAAATAAAAAATCAAAAATATAAAAAGATATAAAAACTAAAAAATTTACAAAACAATTCTTTTCCTAAAGAATTGATCAAACAAATTATAAAATCCAAAAAGCAATCTTTTTCCTAAGAGATTGCACCCAAAATATATATTATTGGATTCTCTCGGTTTTTATGTACATATATTATTTTCTCTTAAAAAAACTCATAAAGACAAAAATATTTTCCATATATTATTATAAGTAAATACGTATACGTATAAGAACAACCAGTCTGCATATTCTCCATAAGTATTGCCAAGGCAATACACCGTGTTGAGGGGCGTTCCGGTCCTTGACACGTGTATCGATCAAACAAAATAAAGCAAGAATAGATAAATACTCTCAATAAGCAACAATTCGAAGAATACGAACATTTAAGTGAATAGAAAGGCGATGTGCTATAAAATGCCATCTAAGGGTCAATAGGTACTTAAGTGCTTCGCGCCACCTAACCCCACGTTCACTTGTGAGTATTCTAAGAAGGAAGGCTTCATCGGGGGTCTTGCACCCAAGTAGTACATACATATATTGTTATTTTCTTGTGGATATTTAATATTGAAACTCGAAGAGGATAATCCCTTTCTCTTCAAAGTCACACGAGAGCTTCTCTCTCATTCCTCGTATTGAGTTGCATGCTCACTCGTGGGCGTGCACAAATACCGATTGGTGTACAACCTCTTCCTCCGGAAAGGAAGAAAAAGAGAAAGAGTAAGACCACCACCGTCCATCAAGCCGATCACGAGAATCGTGCTTTGACTCCTCCACCACAAGAAGCCATGGCTGTCGATAATCGTTCTTTGATGGAACGTATGCAAACCAATGTTCATGGATATGCTAGTGCTATTAGGATTCCCGACATTCACGCAAATACATTTGAGCTAAAAACGTCTATGATTACTATGGTTTCACAATCACCTTTCTATGGTAACAAGAATGATGATCCTCATGATCACCTTAAGAGATTTATCGACGCTTCAACTTTTACAATTCGTTTAATCATGCCATCATTTAACAAATCTGTTTTGGTCGTCTAATTATTTATTGGTTATCGATCTAAAACATTTTTTTATTTGGTCAATTGATTTGACGGTTGTAGGTTTGTTTTGTTTTTTCTTTTTTGTCGGCAAGTGTTGTTTCATATTGTTCGCTGGGCTACCTGTTTTTTTCTTAGGGTTTTTTAGGGTTCGTGTTGCTGGGTATCATTATTTGGTTTGGCGGCTGTCATTGGTATTATTAATTGTCGGCTGACTATCTAAAACCTTGAAGAGTCATTCATGGTCGGCTGACCTTAATGTTATTTAATTGGTCGAAATAATGGTCGGCTGACCTTAAGTGGTTATTCAATTTGGTCGGCTGACCTTAATTGGTCATTCATTTTAATGGTCGGCTGACTTTTGATGAAGTGGTCAGCTGCCATTACAATTTAGGTTCAAGTTATTATTTGATTCCTTAAGTTTGGTGCTGCGTCAATCGTTTCTTTTTGTTTTCTAATAGTCGACCAATTAATTAGGGTTTGGAGTTAATTACTAAGTGGTTCGTTTGATTTTCTGATTTGTTGAAGCGATGGTGGATTCGAGCAATGAAAGTGATAAGCCATTATTTACAGGTTGGATTGATAAGGATATGGTGTCTACTCTTAAGGTTTTAGTAACGTTAGAGGAGATATCTAATTTATTTTCTATTCCTTTGAATACTGTGCGTGACATTGAAGTGTTTGCAAATGGTGTTAAGGCAAACAAATTTCCTAAATGGTCTACTTTACCTAAGGAGACCACTATGCTTTATTATGAAGTTTTATGTGAACGCCATAAGGATCTAACTAGCAGCACTTCTTCAATCAGTTCAGGTGGTTCGAGTGTGCACTCTGCACAAATGGCTAAGGAAACAGATAACCCTCTAACAAATGTTTCATCTTCTTGTGATGGAGCTTTGGACCTTGCAGCTAAGGCTGCAACCATTAATGGATTGCAACCGTGTAATCTACCTGAGGTTTTGAAATTATTTGGTGTAACGATGCGCACGGTTGGTGATGCGGGTTAATTTATGCATGACTTAAGAATGAAGAAACATCCTTTGTGGGAATTGATCTCACATGACCGTGCTAAAGAAATTCTGGAGTTACTTTGCAAATTTGAAGCTGATATGGTTACGTCTACTAATGGAGGTATTAATGCAGTCTCTTCTCCGTTTAATTCTGAAAATGTCTGTGAAGGGGTTAATATCTCTATTCCTAGGAAGGTCGTTGAAAAAGTAAATACTCGCTACCACAACACTTTATATGGTTACTTTCTTGGTAAAAGGATTGCATTTCCTGTGGTTGAGTATTTTGCTAAGAATAACTGGGCAAAACATGGTCTTAAGCGTATCATGATGAATGAGAAAGGTTTTTTCTTTTTTCAATTTGGATCTAGTGAGGGTCTTAATGCGGTTCTGGAAGGTGGTCCGTGGATGGTTCGTAATTCACCAATTTTTCTTAAGAAATGGACTATGAAAACGAATCTTTTAAAGGAGGAACTAACTCGTATTCCGGTATGGGTCAAGTTTCATGATGTCCCGCTACAGGTATTTGAAGAGGAAGGTATTAGTTTAATTGCTTCGTTTCTTGGTAAGCTTATTATGATGGATAAGTATACTGATAATATGTGCAAAGAGTCTTGGGGTCGTTGTAGTTTTGCTCATTGTCTTATTGAGATGAATGCTGATTCGGAGTTTATAGATAACGTTACTATTGGTGTCCCTGATCTTGAAGGCTCTGGTTGTACTAAGGAATTAATTCGTGTTGAATACGAATGGAAACCGCCTAGATGTCATACTTGTAATATTTTTGGTCATTCCTTTGATTCTTGTCCAAAAAATGTTAAACCTAAAACGGTTGAAATTGTGCCAACTCATGCTGATAATGATGGATTCCAACAAGTGCAAAGCAAGAGGCAGAAGTACAAAGGTAATTTAGGGAATCAAGTTCCGAGAGGTGTTCCATTGAGCAAGGGTTTCCAAACAGGTAAGATGGTTGTTTTTCGACCAAAAACTCACTTGGATTCTACAAGTACGAGTGGTGATAATAGTAGTAAGTTGAATACTAAATCTGGTCAGTTGCAGCAGTCTAGCAATCCTAATGGTCCGAACAAGGGTAAAGCTCAAATGAGCAGTGTTACTACATCTAATAAATTTTCAGCTTTGTCCATGCCTGGTATTGACGAAGGGGTTCACGTAAGCGAGGAAGATAATGAGGAGGAGGAGGGAGTCGAGGTCGTCTTTGATGAATCGGTGAATCTTCTCAACACTAATATTGGGGCAAGCACTCCTTCTGGCTGATCCCATGTTGATTTTTTATTATTTTCCTCGTAACTTTATGTTATCATCTTGGTTTTTGTCTAGTTTATATATTTCCAGTATTCTAGACTAGTTAATGTTTATGGCCTGTCATAAACATTTTGTTTAACAAGCTGCCTGTAGCTTGCGGTTAATGTGGCATTTCAGCCACATTCCTTGTACTTCAACGCTTTTTTTGGTTCTATTTACCGGGGTCATTGTTACCCGTTTACCAAAAAAAAGATTCCTTTCTCTTTGCAATACCATTAAGCACAATGGAGTTCCACATGATGCTATTAAGTTGATGTTAGTGTCATTTTCACTTGAGGGACAAGCTAAGCATTGGTTAGACACCCAACCACCCGATAGTATCACCACATGGGATGGTTTTACCACTAAGTTTTTGAACAAGTTCTTTCCTCCATCTAAGACCATGGCCTTGAGGACCTTAATTATAGGCTTTCAACAAAAACCTAGTCAATCCTTTAGTGATGCTTGGGAAGAGTATAGAGAGTTATTGAGGCGATGCCCTAACCATGGATTGGATGACGTTCACCAAATCAATACCTTCTATGATGGCCTTAAACCTCACCACCAAGATTCACTCAATGCTTCCGCGGGAGGGAATATTCTTCTTAAATCTGTGCAAGAGGCCTTGGACATCATTGAGACTAAAGCAA
This sequence comes from Glebionis coronaria, assembly GCA_025667525.1. Lineage (NCBI taxonomy): Eukaryota > Viridiplantae > Streptophyta > Magnoliopsida > Asterales > Asteraceae > Glebionis > Glebionis coronaria. The sequence continues at coordinate 377,202,032 of CM046874.1, forward strand.
TGGTTCAAACAAACAATCAATTTGAAGAAAGGGTTCATGTTATCCAAAACACGTCTCAAACACCTTGTGATAACCAATTCCTTAAATATCACCAAGAGATCCTTCAACAATTCAAACAAGGACAACAAGAAATGACTTAAGAGATAGTTCAAGCCCTTAAGACCGTTTCATTGAACAATTCTTCAAATAATGTGAATGCCATTACTCTTTCTTGTGTAACTTGTGGAGGTCCCCATTCTTATGAACAATGTGATAAGGTGCAAGTTTATCAAGGGGAATGCTATGCTTACCAAGAAGAACATCGTGAACACTTCAAGCCAAATATCAATCCAAATAACCTTTCTTAGAAGTCCCAAAACTACCTTACTCCACCGGGATTCCCACCCCAACCACCCACCCAAATTCAACAAAATCCTCCTCAAATTTTACCAAGGAATCAAGGGCAAAGACCACCTTACCAAGGAAATAACTACAAGGAACCCAATCATTTTCAACCTCAAGGAAATAACTTCTATCCACAAAACCAAGGGTTTAATCCACCACCTCAATCTTTCCCACAACAAGGTTTTTATCAAGGAAATGTGCAACCTAACCCCATAGATTTGATGCTTCAAAAGTTCACTTCTTTTGAGAAACAATTGAAGGATAATCAAGAGGAAAATAACAAGAAATTTGCTCTTCTTCAAAACCAAATTATGTATAATCAAAGACCACAAGGGGCTTTACCTTCCAACACACAAACAAATCCAAGGGCAAATGTCAATGCTATTACAACAAGAAGTGGAAAGTCAACAAAGGATCCTTCACCTCCTAAACCTCCTATTGTTCAACCCACTTGTGCTCCTACTTGTGACAAGCCTTCTACCTCTACTTCACCACCTCAAAATGATCCCATTCACTCAAACACACCTTCTCAACCCATTCTTACTTCTCCTTTACCTTCCACACTTCCCAATGAAGAAGCTAACAAAGACAAATCTTCCACTACAACACCTATTCCACCTACACCAAAACTTACTCTTCCATATCCTTCAAGGTTGAAAAAGGACAAGTTAAAGAACAAGGATGACATCCAAGTCTCCAATTTCTTAAGGATGTTCAAGCAACTCAACATCAATATATCCTTTGCGGGAGCTCTTGCTTATATGCCAAAGTTTGCTAAGATGTTCAAGGATTTACTCTCAAACAAAGAAAAACTGGTTGATTTGCCCAACACATCCCTTAATGAAAATTGTTCCGCCGTGCTACTTAAAACCTTACCTACAAAACTTGGAGATCCGGGGCGCTTCTTGATACCTTGTAATTTTCCCGGTGTTGAAAATTGCATGGCTTTGGCGGATCTAGGAGCAAGCATAAACCTCATGCCTTTATCGGTTTGGAAAAAACTCTCTCTTCCCGAGCTCACTCCCACTAGGATGACTCTTGAACTAGCCAACCGAACCATAGCTTATCCCGTAGGTATAGCGGAGGATGTGTTTGTAGGTGTGGATAAGTTTACGTTTCCGGCCGACTTTGTAGTGGTTGATTATGACATGGATCCTAGAGTGCCTTTGATTGTTGGTAGACCGTTTTTGAGAACGGGTCGTACTTTGATAGATGTGGCGGAAAGAGAACTAATTATGAGAGTAGAAGATGAGAGAGTGGTGTTTAAGTTAGGGAAAGTTTGTGATAGGAAGGAGGTTAAGGAGTCTAGACCGTTTGAGACTATTAACATTGTTGATGTGTTAGATGAGGTGTGTGATGAACACTTTCATGATGCTTGTAAGAGTACTAGTGATGAGATGCCCCATGTTGAAACCGTGGCCTCAATTGCTCCCTCTTTAACACCTTTTGGAGAGAGTGATTTCCTTTTGGAGGAATTTGAGTCAAACTTTCTTGGTGATGATGATTCTCCCATTAATTGGGAAGAAGATATTCTTACAACCCAAAAGTTGCTCAATGAGGACCCTATCCCTTCTCCTATTCCACAAGAAGTTACCATTGAGGAACCTTCCATAGTAAAACCTTCCATAGAGAGTCCACCTACTATTGAACTTAAGGACCTTCCATCCCACTTAGAGTATGCTTTCTTAGAGGGCAAAGACCAATTAGCTGTGATCATTGCTAAAGAGTTGAAAGAGGATGAGAAGGAGAAACTTATTGAAGTCCTTAAGAAATACAAGAAAGCCTTAGCATGGAAAATATTCGACATAAGGGGAATTGGTCCACATTTTTGTACACACAAAATCCTTATGGAGGATGACTACAAACCCGCCATTCAAAATCAAAGGAGAGTTAACCCAAAAATCCATGAGGTTATTAAGAAGGAAGTGATAAAACTCTTAGATGCGGGTATGATTTACCCTATTTCCGACTCTCCATGGGTTAGCCCGGTTCATTGTGTTCCAAAGAAAGGTGGAATCACCGTGGTGCCTAATGAGAACAATGAGCTTATTCCCACGAGACTTGTGACCGGTTGGAGAGTTTGTATTGATTATAGAAAACTCAATGAGGCAACTAGGAAAGACCATTTCCCATTACCTTTTATGGATCAAATGCTTGAACGCTTAGCGGGAAATGAGTACTATTGCTTTCTTGATGGCTTTTCGGGTTATTTCCAAATACCCATTGACCCTAAAGATCAAGAAAAGACCACATTCACTTGTCCCTACGGTACATTTGCTTACAAGAGGATGCCTTTTGGCTTATGTAATGCACCGGGGACGTTTCAAAGGTGCATGATGGCGATTTTCCATGACATGATAGAGCAAACTATGGAGGTTTTTATGGATGATTTTTCCGTCTTTGGAAATTCATTTACCTCATGTCTCACCAATCTTGAGAGAATGCTTAAGCGTTGTGAGGAAACACGTTTAGTGCTTAATTGGGAGAAATGTCATTTTATGGTGAAAGAGGGGATTGTTTTAGGACACAAAATATCCAACAAGGGATTAGAAGTGGATCGAGCTAAAATTGATGTGATTGCTAAGCTTCCCCCACCCACCTCGGTTAAAGGTGTGAGGAGTTTCTTAGGTCATGCGGGATTTTATAGGCGCTTTATAGAAGATTTTTCTAAGATAGCTAGACCGATGACTCACCTCTTGGAGAAAGAGGCTCCTTTCATTTTTAACCGAGATTGTTTGGACTCTTTTGAGACTCTTAAGGAGAAATTGACTAAGGCTCCCGTTTTGGTTTCTCCAAATTGGGAATTACCTTTTGAGCTTATGTGTGACGCTAGTGATTATGCGGTGGGGGCCGTCTTAGGACAAAGAGTTAATAAGCATTTTCAACCTATACACTATGCGAGTAAAACCATGACCGGTGCACAACTTCCTTACACTACCACGGAAAAAGAGTTGCTTGCTATAGTATATGCTTTTGAGAAGTTTAGACCATACCTTGTGTTTTCCAAAACCATAGTGTATACGGATCATTCCGCTCTCAAGTATCTTATGACAAAACAAGATGCTAAGCCTAGGCTTTTGAGATGGGTTTTGTTGCTTCAAGAGTTTAAGATAGAAATTCGTGACAAGAAAGGGGCCGAGAATTTAGCGGCGGATCACTTGAGTAGACTTGAGCATCCTTTTCAAGGAGATTTACCACATCAAGAAATCAATGAATCTTTTCCATTAGAGGAGCTCATGTCTATTTCTTCCCAAGAGGATGCCACTCCTTGGTTTGCGGATATCGCAAACTATCTTGTGGGCAATGTGCTTATTGAGGGACTTACTTATCAACAAAAGAAGAAGTTTCTTAAGGAAGTTAAGTACTACTTTTGGGATGATCCTTATCTTTTTAGGCAATGTGCGGACCAAATCATTAGACGGTGTGTAGATGGGCCCGAGGCATTTAAGATCTTAGAAGCGTGTCATAAAGGACCTACGGGTAGACATTTTGGGCCCAACTATACCGCCAAGAAAGTCTTTGATTCGGGTTACTATTGGCCTTCTATTTACAAAGATGCCCATGAAATGGTGAAATTTTGTGATGTGTGTCAAAGACAAGGAAAAATTACGCAACGTGATGAGATGCCACAAAATTTTATTCAAGAGTGTAAGATATTTGATGTGTGGGGCATTGATTTATGGGACCTTTTCCATCCTCTAAGGGAAACAAGTATATACTTGTGGCGGTGGATTATGTGTCCAAATGGGTGGAGGCTAAAGCCTTACCTACTAATGATGCTAGAGTTGTTGTGAAGTTTTTGAAACAATTGTTTGCTAGATTTGGTGTACCTCGGGCCATCATAAGTGATCGTGGTACACATTTTTGTAATGATCAATTCACGAGAGTTATGAAGAAATATAGAGTTAATCATAGACTTTCTACCGCGTATCACCCTCAAAAAAATGGTCAAACCGAGGTCACAAATCGTGGTTTAAAGAGAATTTTAGAGAGAACGGTGGGAGAGCATCGAGCTTCTTGGTCGGATAAGCTTGATGATGCTTTGTGGGCGTCTAGGACAGCTTTTAAAACACCAATTGGTTGTACTCCTTATAGGCTTGTCTATGGAAAAGCGTGCCACCTCCCATTTGAGTTAGAACACAAGGCATCTTGGGCTCTCAAGTGGGCTAACTTTGATTTAAACCAAGCCGGTTCCCATAGGAAAGATCAACTCAATGAGATGGATGAATTGAGAGCCAATGCCTATGAAAATTCTTTGCTTTACAAGGAAAAGACTAAGAAATTGCATGATGCTAAGATCAAGAATCGTGAGTTCAAAGTTGGAGAGCCGGTTCTCCTCTTTAACTCAAGATTGAAACTTTTTGCGGGCAAGCTTAAGTCGAGATGGTCCGGTCCATTCACTATTGCTCAAGTGTTTCCATATGGAACTATTGAGTTGTCACAACCCGATGGTCCAAATTTTAAAGTGAATGGTCACCGTGTTAAGCATTACTTTGGGGAGGACATTTCCGTTGAAATGGTCCAAGAGATCCCCATTTTCCCCATGAATTGATTCATTGAGGGACGAGTCGAGCTAGAGACTCATTAACTCAAGCATCGTATAACTAGGTTTAGAGTGTTGTAGGTTAGAAATAAAGGTATAGACTTGGAGATAAGTGTAGGGGAGACCTTCTTTTGTCTTCATGATTGTTTGTAGGGTTTCTCACTCATTTCATGCTTTGGAGCTTATGGAGGAGGCCCTTGTATCCGGTTCACTTGGTTACTATCGTGATTTTTCATTGACACCTTGTGCTTAAACATGATTTCACTAATAGTTGTCCTTTCCTTAACTTGGGTTAAGCAAAGTCTATTCATTGTCATAAGTGTAGGGGAAGTCTTTATACTTCCATGCTCTTAAACATTGAGGACAATGTTTAGCTTAAGTGTAGGGGGTCTTCTATCGAAGTGACCTTACCTAGAACTTGTCATTGTGTTTCAGGATAACATGGAAAATTGGATTTTCAACATTTTTCAAATTTTTGATCTACTTTGGCCACCAAAAATATGCATTCATAATTTTTGCATTAATCATTTTGCATAACACATTTGTATTGTATATATCTTTTCTTTTATCTCTCATCAAAAATATATAAAAAGGGAAAAAAATTATAATAAGAACATGGTTTTAACAAGTTTAGATTTCTTTGATATATTAGGCCCGCCATGGATATTTTGACTCAACCCGAGTTTGCTTATCTTAGCATTCTCTAGCTAGTATCCTTAACCATGTAGTCCTTCATTGGTCTATTAGGCTAAGCATCCACCAATCTCATTATTTGAGATTTTAAATTTGTGGAGAATAGGAAATGATAGAGTTGAAGCAAGTATAAAAGGGCTAGATAAACTTCATGATAATTACTTGTGGCTAAACCCTTTTCTTCTTTGCCTCTATTTTCTTCGCATGTATATATGTTAATAAATAATCAAAGACGGTTTTAATTGGTTTGTAATCTCTTATGCATTTTTGTCTAATCATTCATGGTTGGTATGAGTACGTTTTAAGATTCTAAGTTAGAACGTTTTATGTGTACAAGACTTATGTCATGCTTAATATTTAGCGGGTGTTTTTCCTTTTATTCTTTTAAACTTTCTTTGTGAGGAATAAAGAAAAATAAGAGCGGCTTACAAAAAAATGAGTGGCTAGAAAGAAAAAAAAAGAAAAAGAAAAAGAAAAGAAAAAAAATATATACAAGACTCCCAAGAGGGGCAGTGTGGTGTTAATTATAGTGACTATTGAGTTCCAATATTACCTTGACGGGTTGCGGGGATTCAATAGATTGCTCCAATCCAATATTACCTTGACGGGTTGCGGGGTTGAAGATCCAAAGTCTCAAAAAGATGGCGGATGTAAATTATTGCGTGAGTTTTATTTTTCTTTCCTTAGCGAGTGTGTAGCTACTTATGAAAGCATGACATGAGGATTTTACACATAAGGCGAATGACTTATTATTCTTGAAACGGACTTGTATTAATTGTGAGCGGTTTTTCAAGTAATGGATGAGAGGATTACTTAGGATTAAAACCGTGTTTCCTTATTTTTGGATTTTGCACTTCTTATATTTCACACTTGAATAAATGACAAATTTGCCCACAAGCAATTTGCTCAAATAATAACCGGTTCCACATTTAATTGTCATGAATAAGTTGATGCACTTTTTACTTGTGAATGCAATGATCCCATTTTTAAGCTTGGTATAGGGAAAGTGAAATTTGAGGGTGATAAATGTCCATGGTACCCAAGCCCTAATCAAAGCCATTGAATTATTTATGAGTTATTTCCATCAAAACCATTTTAAGAAAAACCAAAAAAATATAGATAGAATTGTATTTTGTTCATTGCATTGTTGAAATTCAAAATCATGCATCATGTAGTTTGGAGTAGTGTAGATGCATTCCATATGGCCAAGGTGGATTAATTATGAGGAGAATGTAATTTTGTGCTTTAAAATATAAAGAATTGCATGAGGACATGACAATGTTCAAGTGTAGGGGATTTGATATGAGCTAAAACTCATATCAATTTATCAACAAATAACCCTAAAACATGAAGCAAAATACCAATTTATCTTGTAAAAACAGTGTTATGTGGTATGTTTGTGTTTGTGTACACTTGTGTAGGTAAAAGGATGCATTTTCAAGCAAACAAGGAATAATCAAGCTTAATTTGATGAAAAAGACAAAGATGAAGGACCAAAGTGTAAATATTGTAAAAGTCAAGATCATAGTCAAATTTGGTCAACTCTCAAGTCAACTCAGTCAAAGGACCAATTTTGTTCAAGAATGAAAGTTGAAGGACTAAAAATGCCAAAGAAATGAAGTTACAAGCTCAAAGATACAATCTGCCAAAGTTTAGGGACTATTTCTGCCTATTTTGGAAAGTTGATACAAGTGTGATCCATGTGACAAGTTTTGGACCAATGAGAAGCCAAAGAAACAAGAACATGGATTGCCACATAACAACATTTAATATCCACTACAGCCGCCATCATTTAATAACAAAATCCCAACAGTGCAATCCGTGTGCACTAATTTCAGCCAGTCATATTATGACACGTGTCATCTTCAAACTATCAAAAATTCCCAGGATCAATTTGAAGCTAGAGTGGATTTCATGGAAAGTTATAAACATTAAACCTGCTTATTTTTTAGAGACGAATCCATTGGTCATGATCAATTAACATGAAATCAACTCAACAAAGAAACCCCAATTCAAGTTCATACCTGCAAAATCAGTTCAGCAGAATTATGACACGTGGAAAGCTGGGATTGGCTCCAACACGTCACCAACCCCAACTGATCTTCTTCTCAAGTCTATAAATAACAGTTTAGTCTTCATTTCTTGTGTGTAGTTGTAAGTGTGAAAACACACACATTTACTTTTTCCTCTCACCATTTTCTCCTTTTTAGCTAAACTACTCAAGAGTTTGACACACTCTTGAGTTAGTTAGTTAGTTAGTAACCTTCTTAACAGCTTTGTAACAAATCTCCATTAATAAGATACAAATTCTACTTTTCCCGCCAATTCTTCTCATCATCTTTACTGTTCATATCCTGCTTCCATTGATACTTTTGTTGCTGAATTGAGTTTGTTATGATCATTCATTGATCATAACTGACTTTGAGTGAAGATAGAAGCTGTTTGATTGATTTCAGTCCAAGTCATAGCATTTGTGATGAATTCAAGCCATTTTGATGATTCTTGTTGATGTGTAGCTGATTTGTTGATTGTAGATAGTTGAATCTAGTGCTAAGGTGGTGGTTAGCACTAGACTAGAGAGCACAACGCTCCTCTACTGCTCAAAGGGTACTTCACAAGGTGCAAATGCCTCTTGTTTTGGTTCCACTGAATTGTCAAATGCATGCTTCATTTCTAGCTTAAATCCTTGTTGATTGCATGATAAAACTTGTTTAGCTTGGTTTTGATTAGATTCTAGACTTGTGTTAGCTTTAGTACAGCTTAATCTGCTTATTGATTTGGATTTGGTCCTAGTTGTTAGCTTATTTCAGTCATTTTTAGACTTACTTCCTTAATTGAGTTCTAGTAGTGATCATTGCTTGCATCTAGCTTAAATACATCTCTTTTTGATCACTGAATTCAGGTTGCTATAGATTTTCATTCAGCTCAAACTTGTGCTTAAAAAGTCTTCATTAAAATCTTATAAAGTTCAGTAATGAGTGTTTGGCATTAGATGAAATTTGATTTTCAAGTGTTGAATTTTGGCAAATTAATGTTCATTTCCAGTCACAAGGTGATAACTAAGTGTTTTGAACCATTTTCAAGTCAAGTTTAAGGTCAAAAAGGCAATTGAGAATATAAAAGTTTGGGTCTATTTTCAGTCAGTTTTGCTTATAAAAAGTTGTCATTTTCATTCAATTGGCATTTACTTGATTCTTGATGAAAATTTACCAAAACAGTTCTCATTTGTAGGTCAATATATGAAGTTTTATTGTCTATAAGCATTTTGTACAGTTTTCATTAATCAAGTAGAAATAAGCAAAATTCTAAACACATAAGCAAAAGCAAGTTTCTGTAAATGAAAACAGCTTTTTCATATCTCTTAATTCTTTTCACAAACTTGTTAATTTTCTTTTACAATATCACTTAGTAGGTGTTGATGGTTGATTTTTGAGATTTTCAGCTTTTTGAAAAAAAAACTTGGTCAACGCTTGGTCAACATAAGCCAAATTAAGCTTAATTCAATTTTCAAGCTTATTAATGGATGATTTTTTATAAGACTTGATTTTCCGTTCATGTTTTGAGCTCATTAATCAATTTTAGTACAAAAATCTAGTTGTGCATGTCTAGATTCTTGTAGAGCTTATTTTGAGCTTATTGGAAAGTGCTTATCAGCTTATTAGACATTTTTAGCTAATTTCCTTTTACAGACCTAGCTTATTTTCAATTCTAAGCATTTTGCAATTTGTTTGATTGATTTTGGTTGAGAAATAAGCTCAAACGAGTTTATTTGAGTTAAGAACCCGTTTTTGCTTAAAACTTTTCAGAAATTGCACTTTAGTCCCTAGTGTATTAAACTTGTGTTAAACCTGGCTAAACTTGAGAGTATTTAGGGTTTTTAATAAACTGGTCCTTAAAGTTTGAATTTTGTTCAAATTCAGTTAGTAAGTTTTGGAATTAGTTGAAAATTGGTTAGTTTGTTACATTGTTTACATTTTTGATCCTTTTGGTTAACTGTTTTACCATTTCAGTCCTTGAACTTGTTAGATTTACACTTTGAGCATTTAATTTTCATAGAATTTACATTTTCAGTCCTCTTAGTTGTAAAATTTACATTTTGAGTTTTACTTGAATAAAAACTTGGTAATTGCACGATGTTTTACATATAAGTAGAATAATATTTTTCAGTTTTGCAAGTCATTGTTTGAATTAGCAAATAGAATATCCAAAAAAATATTAACAACCAAAAACAGTTAAAAACCCGATATTGTTAGGACTTTCAATTAGCAAGAACTGAGAAAAACGAACTGCATTATACACAATTTTAATGGGATTAGTATTCTTTCTACGCAGATTGGTAATCCTATTATGCTCGATTCATTTACTAAGCCATGTGTGCGGATTCATGGGGTAGAAGCAGTTTTGCGCGGTGTTTGATTGAGATATATTCGAGTGTGGAGTTAAAGGAGTCTATTAAGGTGGGGTTCCTACTGAAGGGGGGTTAAGTAACACTGTTGAGGTCATTCGGCTTGAATATGAGTGGAGAACCCCCAGGTGCGATGTTTGTAAGATTTTTGGCCATACTAATGAGGATTATCCTAAAAAAGTTGTTACTGTAATGCCTTCAAGTGTGGATCACAACGATGGTTTTCAACAAGTTACTAAGCGTAGACGCAATAATAATCGTTCTAATAAAGGAACCGGGAATATGGGTTTTTCTATACCTAATAATTTTCAATATGTGCCTAAGAGCTCTGTTAATCAACATAAGGCGGATATTAGTTCTGGTCGTTCGAATGTGCAGCCTATAAGCAAGAGTCCTAATGGAGGGGTAGCGGGTGTTGGTTTAAATCAGCCTTCTTCTAAGGTGAATGGAAAGGGAGTTGCTATTGAGGTGGATGATACTTCTCATGTTCCACGTGTGTTCCGAATATTTCTGTCTCAAATACTTTTAATCTATTAGATACTCATAACGAGGATGATGGTGATGGAATGTTGGATGATGAGGACGAGGTTGAGAATATTTATGATGAATCTGTGAACCTTGTTTCAAGTTCTAATCCAGGGGCAAGCACTCCTGCTGTTCATGGTCCCTATGTTTAGTATTGCTTCATGGAATATCAGGGGCTTGAACCGATCCCCTAAACCAAAGGAGGTTAAGCAGGTAGTGAATGAGAACAACTTAAGTGTTTGTGCTATTTTTGAATCTCATGTCGATGCTACAAGTGTGTATGATAAGTGTAGTAAAATATATAGAAGATGGAAATTGACTTCTAATGGTGGGATATGTCCTAAGGGGTCTAGGATTATTCTTGGATGGGATGATGATGTCGTTGATATTATGGTTATGGCGCAAACTACTCAAGTTTTTCACTGTCAGATTAACATTTGTGCTGATGCTAAGACTATTTTTTGTTCGTTTATCTATGCTGATAACTATTATATTGATTGTCGTTCTCTTTGGGCCAACTTGGTTGCGCATGCCTACCTAATGCATGTCAAGCCCTGGATTGTGATGGGTGATTTTAACGTGACGTTGAATTTGGAAGATCATTCGTGTGGGGGGTATGAGCCTACAATTGCCATGCATGAGTTTAAGGAATGTGTCCAAAATATGGAAGTGTCGGATGTTAATGCTACTGGCTTGCATTTCACTTGGAACCAGAAACCGAAAGGGAGTGATGGTATTCTTAAGAAGATTGATCGGATTATGAGTAATATTCCGTATCTTGATGTGTTCCCAGGTTCGTTTGCTATTTTTCAACCGTATAGGATATCTGATCATGCTCCGTGTGTTTTGCGTATTCCTAGAGTTAACAAACCGCGGACGAAACCATTTAAGTTTTCAAATTTTTTAGTATATAAGGATGGATTTCAAACGGTTGTTGCTAATGGCTGGTTGGTTAATGTTCAGGGGTGTGCGATGTTTAGAGTGGTTAAACGCCTAAAGGGGTTAAAGTCTCCTTTGCGTAAGCTTCTGTTTGAACATGGAAATCTTCATGTTAGGGTGAATCGGTTGCGTGGTGAGCTTGATGAAGCTCAAAAGGCTGTTGATCGAAATCCTTCAAGTGTTGAGTTGAGGGAGATACATGCGCATTACTTACTTGCTTTTAAGGAAGCTTCTATTGATGAAGAAAGATTTCTAAGGCAGAAATCTAAAATCGAGTGGTTAGAATCGGGGGATGCTAATACCGCGTACTTTCACCGCATTATGAAAAGTAAGTGTTCGCGTAATCGGATTGAGATGGTTCGAGATCAGTTAGGTGTTTGTCTTGAGGGGAATGATGTTGTTGGGGCTTTTGTTTCTCATTATGAGCAGTTCCTAGGGGTTGAAGGTATGACCAGTCCGCTTGCTGGTAGTGGTCTTTTCACTAGGGTTCTTGATGGTAAAAAAGCCTTGTTTATGATTCGAGAAGTTTCTGATGTTGAAATCAAAAGTGCGTTATTTTCTATGGCTGATGATAAGGCCCCAGGCCCTGATAGGTTTACTTCTGCATTTTCAAGAAATCGTGGGATATTATTGGAGGGGATGTTATTTGTGCTATCCGGGAATTTTTTACCAATGGTAAGCTTCTGAGGGAAATTAATCATACAATCATTGCTCTTATTCCGAAAGTCTCTACGCCAGCTAATATTACCGATTACCGTCCTATTTCTTGTTGTAATGTACTTTTAAATGTATTAGCAAGATCATTGCTAATCGTATCAAGAGGGTGTTGGGAGAGCTGGTTTGTATTAATCAATCTGCGTTTGTTCTGGGCCGGTGAATCTCAGATAATATCCTCCTCACTCAGGAGCTTATGCGTGGGTATCATAGGTCTGCTGGCCCGCCTCGTGTTTCTTTTAAAGTGGACATCCAAAAGGCTTATGACACTGTGGATAGGTGTCCTCTTAGATCAATCCTTGTTGGGTTTGGTTTTCATCATATTATGGTTGAGTGGATTATGACATGTGTTACCACCACGTCCTATTCTATATGCATTAACGGGGAGCTTTTTGGTTGGTTTAAGGGCAAGAGGGGCCTGCGACAAGGGGATCCTTTGTCTCCTTATTTTTTTTACTCTTGTGATGGAAGTTTTAACATTTATTTTGAAGAAACGAGTGCAGGCTATGGGTGATTTCCAATATCACCACCTATGTAAGAAGAATCGCATTGTCAATCTGTTTTTTGCTGATGATCTTTTCCTGTTTGCCCGGGGTCATATTGAATCGGTTCGTCTTATTATGGATGCGTTGGATGAGTCCAAGAATGTATCGGGTCTTGTGCCTAGTATCCCTAAGAGTACTGCTTTCTTCTATAATGTTCCGAATCTTGTGAAGACTAGTATTCTTAATCTGCTGCCTTTTGCTGAAGGTATGTTACCTGTTCGGTATCTTGGTGTGCCACTTATTTCATCCAGGTTGCTTTATAGGGATTGTAAGGTTCTAGTGGAGCAGCTTGAAGGGCGGGTTAATGATTGGCGTAATAAATATTTGTCCTTGGCGGGTAGAATTCAACTTATTAGATCAGTCTTATCATCTATGCATATCTATTGGGCTTCTGTTTTCATTCTGCCAGCTAGGGTCATTGTTGAATTAGAGCAGCTTCTACGTGGGTTTCTTTGGTGTCAAGGAGAGATGAAAAGGGGAAAGTCCAAAGTTGCATGGGTGGATCTGTGTTTGCCTCAGCGTGAAGGGGGTTTGGGTATCCGTCGGTTGAATGATTTCAATACAGCCCTTATGACGACGCATATTTGGAGTCTTTTGAAACATAAGGAGTCGCTTTGGGTGCAATGGGTCCATTCTTATAAGCTCAATGGTCGAAGTTTTTTGGATGTTCCTTGTCTTGGTGACTTGAGTTGGGGATGGAGGAAACTACTTCAGATTCGTCCTTTAGTTCGGTCGTTTATTTAGCACAAGGTCTTCAATGGTAAGTCTACTTCTATGTGGTTTGATAGGTGGACTAACATTTTTCCTCTTCGTGATGTGTTGACCGTTCGTAATATTGTGCGTTTGGGGTTTTCTCTTACGGATTCGATTAGTGACCTTATTTCGGATGGTGCTTGGAAATGGCTGGCTGATTGGGCTGATCGGTTTCCTGACGTTGTTGCCATTCCTGTTCCAGATATTCAGGTTGATAAGCCTGATGATATGTTGTGGTGTGATAGAAAGGGAGTTTTACAACGCTTTTCGGTAGCCTGTGTTTGGAATACTATTCGTGCAAGTGCTGATGATGTGGATTGGTACAATATTGTTTGGTTTGCGCATTGTATTCCACGGCATGTTGTTCACTTTTGGCTTGTTATTAATCAGAAGTTGAAGACACAAGATAGGCTGAAGCAATGGGATGTCGGCCCTAGTGTTGATTTAAACCTGCTAATATGCCCTTTGTGTAAGACGGTTCAGGACTCGCACTCGCACTTGTTTTTTGAATGTTATTTTTCGTTGCAGGTATGGGGTAAAGTGTGTGCTATGGCGGGTATGGAGACTCTTCTGTATAGAATGGCTGATATCATCTCGATCCTTATTCCTATTTCTAAGGGTCGGACTATTTATAGTATTATTGCTCGTATTATGGTGGCTGCTAGTTCCTATTTCATTTGGATGGAGAGGAATTCTAGGTTATTTAAGAGGACTTCATTGACGAGTGACCAGCTTGTTACGATTATTTGTGATACTATTCGGTTGAAGCTTGTTACTTTCAAGTTTAAGAAGATGTCGAACCGATCTAGCTCTATTTTGGATCGATGGAAACTTCCGAGTGTGTGCTTTCATCTTCATGGTCAAGCCAAGCGAGGGTCGTACTCTTTTTTCCTTTTTGAGGTTTTTCCCAAGGGGTTTTTCTCGAAAAGGTTTTTTAAGGAGGCGATCTCATTTGGATTCGTTGCTTCTTTTATGTTCTTGCTGGAGTGGAGGGATTTATGCGTTATTTCAAGATTTTATCCTACTGGTTATTCCTATTTGGTGGTTCACTTAATTTAGAGGTTTATTGTTCTATGTTTTTTATTGATAGGAGTTGTGTGTTTATGGCATGTCATAAGCACTAGTTTGTCAAGCTTGCTTGCTTGAGGTTAATGTGGTATGTCTGCCACATTCCATTTGTACTTCAATGCTTTTTTAGTTAATATATTTACCGGGGTAAAACCCTTTACCAAAAAAAATAATTACCATCGAGTCCAATAACTCAACATCAGCAGAAACCTCAATGAGCGCCCGAGCATAGGTACTTCGACCCCACGAGTTAGCACACATGTGACTCGTGTAGGAATCTAACATAATAGGAGTACCAATTTGTGTAGTGATAAGACTAAGTCCAACCTCAAAATAAGCAACAATCAGAACATGATGAAGCTTAACCCACACTGGTGCTTTCTTGATCTCCGCCTTCTGTAAATCAGTAGTATGCGACCAAATATTCAAGATAATAGGAACTGTTCTGATCAACCATAGGCCATTTTCAAGAAATCCTTCCATTCATTCATTTGAATTTAATTGAAAAAGGAAAAAATCTTCATGAAGCTGAATTCGTTTTAAACCAAACCGCGCCCACGCATTTTAAACATAGTTTTCCACAAGCGGAAAAGATAAACGTTTACCAATAAAGTGCCCATATAGCGTGTGCGCGGATCGTGATTCAACCTCTTCAACAGCATCATAAGGAATTGCAATACGTGCCCCCTCAACATGCTCGTCACACCTTAATTCTGAGATTTTCACAATTTTAGTATTAGTCATATTATGGTCAGCCTTGTTAATCAGAATCGATGCAAAGGAATTCGCATTAGTTCCCCCTTTCTCATGATTTACACCAGCCGTTGCAACATCAGCCGTATGAACATCTGCTGCCAAGGGACTAGACGCCATACTCCCTCCATTACCAGGCCCAGAACCTTTCGTATGACTGTCATGAGCATCAGCATTCGAAGAAACCCTAAACGTCTCCATTGCAGGCTTTAGGTTCTGTGACGTATCACCATCAGCAAGAATCAAACTTAGAGTTTCAGCATGCTCATCAGATCTGGACTCATGTTGCACTTCAGTAGCCCTATGTATAGAACACTGATAATGAGAAACCCCCAGCGTACCATCAACATTCCCACGATTGTGAACCAAATTAGAATTATGGTTAACAGCACCCAAATTTGATCCACCTCCCTTACCTGCCGTCTGCTCTCGTAACCGTATCATACGTGCATTCAGTTCATTCATATCCACCGGATATTATCTATTCTCCATCCCTCTCTTAACTAAATAAACCACACCTAAACAATACCCACGAAATAGATCTAATAAAACCTTAAATAGGGTTTTATCAAATGACTTTTGATCTTCCTGCCTCTAACTAGCCTCCATGATATCAGAATCAATGTAAACAATATATCACAAAGACACAAAATAAAAACCCCTAACAAACTAATTGGAAAAACCCCACCCTAAAATAAAATCAAAACCCTAGATGCAAAAGGTACCGCCACAAAAATAATAACTATTAATACATTAAAAAGACGGGATTAGACATTCCGTTATAATGCATAGGAATCAATCACAGAAGGAAGGATCAAAATTAGAAAATTAAAGATGACGGCTGTTTTGTCATCCATAGTTTGAGAGAGAATTAGGGTTTTGTTCTTTGGACAGAGAGATTCATAATTAAAAAGGGACTTTACAATATTAGCGCTCATTTCCGAGGAAATGATTAATGGTTTATAATTAAAAAGGGACTTTCAAGGCAACAATAAACATAGTGTCAATAATTATATCTGAGAAGCAGACCAAAATAATTATATTCTAGTTTAACATATATCCCCCTCACGGATTTTCAAATCATTTGAAAGTAGTTAACTTTTTTTTTGGTAATGGGTTTCCCCGGCAAATATATTAACCAAAAAAACGTTGTGGATCTAAGCCTTCTACGATGTCCGTTGTGTAAATTGGTGCCGGATTCTCATGACCATCTTTTCTTTGAATGTTCTTATTCTATGCAGGTTTGGTCTAAGGTTCGGGGCCTATGTGATATGGATAGCATCCCCCCTTGGACTGATGATATTTTAGCCTATGTTATTCTAATTTCTAAGGGAAAGTCTTGTCCTAACATCCTTGGCCGTCTTGTGTTGGCTGCTACTGCGTACTTTATATGGATGGAACGTAATTCAAGAATTTTCAAGAAAAAGCTGTTGGCCGTTGATCAGATTGTTCAGCTTATTTGTGATACTATTCGGTTGAAGTTGATTTCATTTCGTTCTAAGAAGTTGTCTGCCAGGTCGAGTTTGCTGCTTGACAAATGGAGGGTGCCGAGCTCTAGAGTTCTTCATGATGGGAGTGCCGGGTGAGGGTTGTACTCTTTTTTCCTTGTCCAAGGTTTTTCCCACTGGGTTTTCTTTGGTAAGGTTTTTTAAGGAGGCAGGCTCATTTGGATATCATTTGCTCCTTTTGTGCTGTTGGTGGAAGCTGAAGACAATGTGTGACTTCATGTTTGCATCTTGGTTTTTTTCTAGTTTACTTGCATTGTAGTTCTAAATCAGTCTGTGTTTATGCCATGACATAATCACGTGTTAACATGCTGCCTGTAGCATGCGGTTAATGTGGTATCTTTGCCACATTCCTTTGTACTTCAACGCTTTTTTGGTTAATATATTTACCGGGGAAACCCTTTACCAAAAAAAAACCAAAAAAACGTTGAAATACAAAGGAATGTGGCTGAGATACCACATTAACCGCATGCTACAGGCAGCATGTTAACACGTGCTTATGCAATAACATAAACACTAACTAAACTAGAACTTCAATACAAGTAAACTAGATAGAAACTAAGATGCAAACATGAAGACACGCATTCTCTTCAGCTTCCAACAGCGCCACGATAGGAGCAAAGGAAATCCAAATGAGTCTGCCTCCTTAAAAAACCTTGCCAAAGAAAACCCAGTGGAAAAAACCTTGGACAAGGGAAAAACCTTAGTGAGGCTATGAACTCACCTGGGATCCATAGAGTCTGAGCTATAACAGATTTATTTCTTTCACAGATAAACAGCTTGATCACATAAACCACGAACCGGATTTGTCGTAAAATTGAGATTCTTTCGTTTTCTTCCTTATCAGAGAGGTCTTATAAACAACAGCTTGATCTCACACAAACCAGGATTAACACATTTTGTATAGTATCAAGTCTTTAATCTTTTGTTAATCTTTCTAATTATTTGGTTATATATTTTTAATCATTATTTGGTGGTAATTCTAGAACCATTGTTCGGGCTATCATACTCAAAATCCATTCTATAAACGTTTGAGGAGCGAGGGCACTTTAAATCATAAACACAACCACTTAGTCAGAACGTAATATCGAGATGGAACATCTTTGTACAAAGCTCCCTACTAACATGATACCTTTATTACTTCATCATATTTTTAATTAATCTTCTTTAGTTTCAAAATTGGCAAAAATAGCCCTTATATTTATATTTTGGTATAATTACACTTTTAACCCCTAAAGTATATAGTTTTAGTATTTGCATTTTAAACCCTCAATATTTAACCTTAGGGTATCAAACTTTTCAACATTTATTCTTATAGCTTATACATTCATAAATTGACACTTTTGGCCCAAAATGTTAAATGGTTTCAAAAATGACAACTTTAGTCCCTATACTTATAAAAATCCTAAAAAACATCAATGGCTGCCAGAAAAATCCCTTCTTCTCATAACCCAATATTCTTTTTCCTTTAATCCGAATACCTTATAATGATGCTGTTTTCTCGATTAATCTCTGATTATTCTTGAGTTAACAAAGTCCTTATTTGGTTGCTTGGTTTTAGGGTTAATTTAATTGGTTTTTATTTAATTTTTTCTGCCGTCATTTGATGTGTGCGTTCACGAGTTCATTAATATTTTCTGTTGCAATTTAATTGGTCTTCGTAGGTTACTGTTTATTTTTTCTTAGGTCGGTTGCTCTTTGTCACTTTGCGATCACGTGTTTTTTGGAGATTGATAGGTCGGTTGACATTACTTTGTCATCAATATATATTGAGGAATCACGTGTGGGGTCTCTTTTGTTTTATTAATTTGGGTACTGCGTCAAATTGTTCTCTTTGTTTTTTATTGTCGACCAATTAGTTATTTGTTTTTTAGGGGTTTTGTGGTGGGTCACGGTTAGTCTATTAATTCGTTCTACTTTTTAGGGTTTGTTTTTTCGTGGTTAAGGTTGTGTTTGATTATGGATTCGTACATGTTGAATAACATGCCATTGGCTGAAAGAGCTTCTATTATTAACAACATGGAATCATGCAGCTTGGATGCGATTAGGGATCTGTTTGGTGTTAAACTTGGGGTTAGACAAGATTTACATGATTTTATGTCAGATTTAAAGATGAATAAGTATGAACTATGGAGTTTGGTTAACAAAGATCGTGCCAATGAGGTGATTAAATGGTTGTGTGAATATGAGAAAGAGATTATTGCAATGGGAGATAAGCTAGAATCGGTTAGGGTTCACTCAAGCCCTAAATCTGAGATTGATTCTCATATTACGTTGCGGCAACCAAGTATAACTAATTCATTCAATTCTCTTGATGAATTTGTAAGTCTCTCTACTCCTCTTATCTCTAAGCTATTACCTGACGAAATAGATCAGGCTGTTTGTAATGTCGCTAGTACTAATGAGGAAGAAAATGTGTGGTCTTCGAGCCCTAATACTAAATCTGTTGATTATCCTGGCTTTCTTCCACCCAAACCTATGGGTAATGACTATAGATTGTTTGGTGAGAATGCAACTAATGTAACACATGGTGTAGCTGAACCTTCTATTGTGCAATCTGTGGAGATTGGTGTTCAATCTAACTCTTATGCATCTGCTGCTGATCCAAGTAAACAACCTCCTATTGTACGTACTATCATTGGTTCTGCTATTGCTGAAAAAAGATTTGAGGGTGTTCAGGTTTCTATACCACGTAAAGTGGTTGTAAAAGTTAATACTCGATTTCATAATACACTATATGGTTACTTTATTGGTAGAAGAATTGCATTTCCTGTGGTTGAGTATTATGCTAAAACTAACTGGGCTAAATTTGGATTAAATAAGATCATGATGAATTCTAATGGTTTCTTTTTCTTTAAATTTGACACACAAGCTGGTTATGCCCATGGATGATTCGTAATTCTCCTATCATTCTTAAACAGTATACTATGAAAACTAGTCTTCAAAAAGAGGAATTTACGCGTATTCCTGTGTGGGTTAAACTTCACGATGTGCCTATTCAAGTGTTTGAGGAAGAAGGTATTAGTTTGATTGCTACACATCTTGGTAGGCCTATTATGCTTGATTCTATTACTAGCACTATGTGTAAAGAATCATGGGGTCGTAGTAGTTTTGCTCGTGTTTTAATTGAAATAAAATCTGATTGTGCCTTGCATGAGACAATTACTATTGGTGTTCCTGATTTGGATGGGGATGGTTTTACCAAAAAACTGTTAAAGTTGAATATGAGTGGAAGCCTCCTAGATGCCCTACATGTAATGTTTTTGGTCATACGGCTGAAATTTGTCCTAAACGTGTTATTCCTAAAGTGGCACCAACTGTTGTTCAGGAACAAGATGATGGATTTCAACAAGTCAGAAGTAGAAAGCGTAATAATAAAGGTAAGCAAGGAAGTCAGATTCCGAGAGGAGTTCCTTTAAGCAAGGGCTTCCAAGTTGGTAATCCTTTTAACTTTGTTCCAAAGACAATCAATGCTGATAATCCTCCCAAATCTGGTACGAATCCTAATCCTAACCGTGATAAAAACAGTGGTGATTCTGGTAATGTTTCTATCCCTGGTAGTTCTAATAGAGGTAAATCTGTTGTGAATGTTTCTACTTCCAATTCTTTTGAGAATCTACCAGATGAAACATGTGATCAGGTTGAAAATGTTTATGATGAAACTGTTAATCTTCTCAACTATCAAACAGGGGCAAGCACTCCTGCTACGACTGTTTTAAATGTTTAGTTTAGCATCGTGGAATATACGGGGTTTGAACCAATCCCCTAAACGAAAAGAGGTTCGTCAGGTTGTTAATGAAACAATCTGAGTGTATGTGCTATCTTGGAGTCCCATGTTGATGCTTCAGGTGTTTATGATATGTGTCGTAAGATTTTTAGTAGATGGAAGTGGACATCTAATGATGGTTTGTGTCCTAAAGGGACACGTATTGTTCTTGGCTGGAATGATGATAATGTGGATATTGTGGTGTTGTCCCAAACAAGTCAAGTTATGCATTGTCAGATCAATACCCGTGTGGATAACCGTACTTTGTTTTGCTCCTTTGTTTATGCAGATAACTACTATATTGATCGGCGTGTTCTTTGGACTAATTTGATCTCTCATGCTAATTTTATGCACGATAAACCGTGGGTTGTTTTGGGTGATTTCAATGCTGCTCTTAATTTTGAAGATCACTCAAATGGTGGTTATTCTCCTAATATTGCCATGCGGGAATTTAAGGAGTGTGTTAATCTTATGGAAGTTATGGATGTTAATGCTACAGGTCTTCATTTCACTTGGAATGAGAAACCCCAAGGAGATGATGGTATTCTTAAAAAGATTGATCACATTATGTCTAACATTAAGTTTCTTGATGAGTTTCCAGGATGTTTTGCGATTTTCCAACCTTACAGGATTTCTGACCACTCTCCCTATGTGTTACGGATCCCTTCTGTTAGCAGGCCCAAGCCTAAACCTTTTAAATTCTTTAACTTTCTTGTGCATAAGGAGGATTTTCATGATGTTGTTGCTAACGGATGGTTGCCTGAGTTTAATGGTTGTGCTATGTTCAAGCTTGTTAAAAGGTTAAAAGGGTTAAAGGCCCCGTTACGTAAGTTACTGTTTGAACAGGGTAACCTTCATGATCGTGTCAACAAGATTCGTGTGGAATTAGATGCTGCACAGCAAGCTCTTGATTTGGACCCATCAAATGTTTTGCTGAAAGAAGATCATGCTTATTATTTAGTTGCTTTCAAAGAAGCTGTGCTTGATGAGGAACGTTTCCTTCGGCAGAAATCTAAAATTGAATGGCTTGATGCAGGTAACTCTAACACTGCTTACTTTCATAATTCAGTAAAGAGTAGGGTTGCTCGTAATCGCATTGAAATGGTTCGTGATTCTCTTAATGTTCTTCATGAGGGAGGTGCAGTGCCTGGTGCTTTTGTTGCTCATTATGAGAAATTTCTTGGTCAATCAAGTGCTTCAGGTGAATTTAATACTTCTAACTTATTTGTTCGCAAGCTTGGTCCTCAGAAAGCTGCCCATATGGTTCGTGTTATCTCTTATTCTGAGATTAAAAGTGCTATATTTTCTATGAGTGATGACAAAGCCCCTGGGCCGGATGGTTTTACTGCTGCTTTCTTTAAGAAGTCTTGGGATATTGTGGGTGCTGATTTTACTTGTGCTATTCGGGAGTTTTTCTCTAATGGAAAACTACTTAAAGAGGTTAATCATACTCTTATTGCTCTTATCCCTAAGGTTACTGTTCCTGACAAGATTACTGATTATCGCCCTATCTCTTGTTGTAATGTTATCTTTAAATGCATTAGCAAGATTATTGCTAACCGTATTAAAGGGGATTTGGGGGTTTTGGTTAATATTAATCAATCAGCTTTTGTTCCGGGCCGCAGGATTTCGGATAATATATTACTGACGCAGGAATTGATGAGAAACTATCACAGAAATTCTGGTCCGCCAAGATGTGCTTTTAAAGTTGATATTCAAAAAGCTTATGATACGGTGGATTGGCAGTTTCTCCATAACACTCTAATTGGGTTTGGTTTTCATCATATAATGGTTGATTGGATTATGACATGTGTTTCTACTACGTCGTATTCGATTTGTATCAATGGGAATTTATATGGTTGGTTTCAAGGAAAGAGAGGTCTTCGACAAGGTGATCCGTTATCTCCGTATCTTTTCACTTTGGTTATGGAAGTTCTTTCTTTCATGATGCAACGAAGGGTTCTTGATGTTGATGACTTTTATTTCCACCACCGGTGTGAGCAGCAACGAATTATTAACCTTTGCTTTGCAGATGATCTTTTCTTGTTTGCCAGGGGTCATTTGGGTTCTGTGCAAGTTATTATAGATGCTTTGGAGGAATTTAAAATTGCTTCTGGTTTGGTTCCAAGTATACCTAAGAGCACTGTTTTCTTCTACAATGTTTCCACTGCTGTTAAAAGCACTATTTTACATATAATGCCTTTTGCTGAAGGCGAGTTACCTGTCCGATACCTTGGTGTTCCTCTAATCTCTTCCAGGCTTCTGTATAGGGACTGTAAGGTCCTTATAGAAAATCTTGAGAGTAGAGTTAATGATTGGCGCAATAAATTTCTTTCTTTAGCAGGAAGACTCCAATTAGTTCGTTCAGTCCTATCTTCTATGCATATTTACTGGGCGTCAGTCTTTATTTTACCTGTGCAGATTATTCATGATTTGGAGCAGCTTTTGAGAGGCTTCTTATGGTGTCAAGGTGAAATGAAGAAGGGTAAGGCTAAAGTTGCTTGGGACTCTGTCTGTAATCCATTTTTTGAAGGTGGCCTTGGTATTCGTAAGCTTTCTGACTTTAATGCTGCTTTAATGGTTTCTCATATTTGGTGTATTTTGACTCGTAAAGATTCTTTATGGTTCAAATGGATCTATTCTTACAAGTTAAAGGATAGAAGCTTTTGGGATGTTCCTTGTATTGGTGACATGAGTTGGGGCTGGAGAAAACTTCTCCAAATCAGACCACGTGTTCGTAAGTTTGTATGGTATAATATTAATAATGATAGAGTTGCTTCTATGTGTTTTGATAATTGGGCAGATTTATGTCCTCTACGGGACATCCTCACGGTCCGTAATATCAATAGATTGGGGTTCTCTTTATCTAATAAGGTGAGGGATCTTATCGTTGATGGTGCTTGGCAGTGGCCGCAGGATTGGAATACTAGATTTCCGAATATTGTTTCTATACCTGTGCCTATTATCAATGATGACAAAGAAGATGAGTTGCTATGGAGGGATATTAGGGGTGTTTCCCGGCCGTTTTCTGTGGCGTTAGCTTGGGATTCCATACGTGATCGGGCTATGGAAGTAAATTGGTATAAAGATGTCTGGTTTTCTCATTGTATTCCTCATCACTCTATTAATTTGTGGCTGGTGGTTAGAAGGAAATTGAAGACGCAGGATAGGCTTAAGCAATGGGATGTTGGCCCGTTGGTGGATTTAAGCCTTCTTTGGTGTCCTTTATGTAGTATGGTGCAGGACTCCCATATGACCATCTTTTCTTTGAATGTTCTTATTCTATGCAGGTTTGGTCTAAGGTTCGGACCTTGTGTGGTATGGATACTGTCCCACCTCGTATTGATGATATATTAGCTCATGTTATTCCAATTTCGAATGGGAAATCATGTGTTAACATTCTTGCTCGTCTTGTGTTGGCTGCTACTGCTTATTTTATTTGGATGGAACGTAATTCAAGACTATTCAAGAAGAAGCGGATGTCTGTTGATAAGTTATTTCAGATTCTATGTGATACTATTCGCTTGAAGTTGATTTCTTTCTGGTTCAAGAAATTATCTACCAGGTCAAGTTTGCTGCTTGACAAATGGAGGGTGCCGAGCTCAAGATTTGTTTCATGATAGGTGTGCCGGGTGAGTGTTGTACTCTTTTTTCCTTGTCCAAGGTTTTTCCCACTGGGTTTTCTTTGGTAAGGTTTTTTAAGGAGGCAGACTCATTTGGATTCTTCCTGCTCCTATCATGGTGGTGTTGGATGCTGAAGAGTGAGCGCGGTTTCATGTTCACTTCTTGGTTTTTACCTAGTTTACTGTTGTCTTCTAGATTCGGTTAGGGCTTTTGATGTTTCATAGTCTTTGTTAACAAGCTACATGTAGCTTGAGGTTAATGTGGTATCTCAGCCACATTCCTTTGTATTTAAACGCTTTTTTGGTTAATATATTTACCGGGGTAACCCATTACCAAAAACAAAAACTTGTAAAAATCACATAACAACCTCAAAAATGGATCAAATGATCTAGAATTTTAAAAAAAGTTTCAAAACAGATTTATAATCATAATAACAACACTTATTCAGAATTATAGCTTTTGAAATGGGTGTTTGCTTATTATTTCATGTAAATTACAAAACTAGAGTTGTAAGACATCTTTAACTAATAACTTTCATTTAAATTGATGAAATGACTTAGTTTCTTTTAGATTATCTTTCTAACATAACTTTGTCATTATAACAAGTCTAATAATTCAATATAACTAGATCAAAGCATGGCTAACATACAAATTACCTAGGATGCTCCAAAATGGCTCCTAATGGCTTCTTATGAGCACTACTTGCTATTAAATCTTCAAGAGATTCAGTGGCTACCTTATAGACCTGGTTTCTGGTCTTGAGACATGTCCTAGGACGTATATAGAAGTGGAATTGGAGAATGGGTAGGAGATACAAAGGAAACGGGGTGCAAGTTCTAATGGAAACATTTCACCTCTATTTATAGTATTTCTAAGCCTTAGGCTCCAAGGTAAAGGGGTAAATGTGTAATCTTATGTAGCTTGGTAACTAAGGGTGCCTAGAAGAGATATATGCAAGTTCCTAGAGTCTAGGATGGAAAATATCTTAGTCTTGTGGCTAGTATTAACTCACGACATACTTGGATAAGTATGGTTATGTGTAGCACACAAGTAGGTGATGCACCTACTTGTAAAGGCTTGGAAAATATATTATAACATGTGAAATATCTTAATTTCCAACATAGAATGGGAGGGAATGGTTTGAAATGGTTTTTTGGAGGGAAACCATAAAACAAGGTACTAATTAGGGCTTGTAACTTTATACTTCGTGATTTTGATGATTAAGTGTTTAGGAATAAGATTAGTGATGGATTAGGGTTTAGTTAGGGTATGTAAATTGTAATGAAGAAGTTTGGGTGTTTGGTTTGAAGTTTAACAAAGGTTTGATGCGAAAATGGGAAGAAAACTTAGGCGGGATAGGGATTTTAATGATTTATGGTTAAATCTTAGTAAAAGTGATTATCCTTCAATTAGCTACTGATGTAAACTCAATTTATACATCCTACATTGTCCTTTATGTGTTCATGAAGTCCCTACATTGGTTTTACTAAGTTATTCTAAGTAAACATGTCTAAAGGGTGAAAATACTCATTTTGACCTAATTTACAAGCCATGCATTGAAATCGTACCTTGTGCATTAGGGTACTTGTACATTGTCTTAATATAATCTTTTTTGGGTAAAGGGGAATCCAAACCCCGGTAAATATATTCCCAAAAGCGTTGAAGTATAATGGAATGTATCTGCAATGCTACATTAACCTCAAGCAATGCCTGAACAACTACTACATCATATGACATGCCATATGATCCTGCTAAACTATTAGAAAACAAATAACATAGGAAAGAACCACCTAAAGGTGCATGAACAATGTAAGTAAAAAGTCATCACGGCTAACACTTGGAGCGAACATCAGGCTGACGAGAACCATGCCGATCATCAATCGATATGACTTCTTCAACCTCACTATCACTAGCATTAACCACATCTTCCTTGGTTTTAAAACCATCCTCCCAATTTGTACCATCATCCATCTTATCCCAAAGAGCACCAAAATAGTTATGAGAACTCTTATCCTTATCATTATTCTTAGCTACAAAACTCGAGGTTTTGTTATTCAAGAAACCCTTCCTAAGCATCAGAGCTGCCATCTTAGGATTCTGACCCGTAGATTTGTTTTAGAGGTTTCGCCTCTCTCAACATATGAAACTGAAGATTAAGGGTTGGTTTTGTTAATTTAATACCTGCAACTTATGGTTGCTTCTTCTTACCTTTATTCTTCTTGTTCTTGACCACCTCAAACCCATCATCCACCACATCCTTAGTAGCATGAGCAACCACTTCCTTGTGCACTTTCGGACACATGTCACTAGTATGATCAAAGATCAAGCATGTAGAGCATCTTGGAGGTCTCCATTCGTACTCAATATCAATCGTAACCAATGAATGCCCTTTATCATGACCTTTAAGGACAACAATTACCATCGAATCCAATAACTCTATATCAGCTGAAACCTCAACGAGCGCCCGAGCATATGTAGTTCGACCCCACGAGTTAACACATATTACTCGTGTAGGAATCCAACATAATAGGTGTGCCAATTTGGGTCGTGATAAGACTAAGACCAACCTCCGAATAAGCAACAATCGTCACATGATGAAGCTTAACCTAAACCGGAGCTTTCTTGACCTCCGCCTTTTTTAAATCAGTAGTAGGGGACCAAATATTCAAGATAATAGAAACATTCCTAAGCAGCCACGGGCCATTCTCAAGAACTCCTTCCATTCCTTCCTTCGTATTAAATTGAAAAAGAAAGAAATCTTCATGAAGCTGAACGCGTTTCAAACCAAACCGAGCCCATGCATTTTTAACATAGTTTTCCACAAGTGGAAAAGCTAACCGTTTACCTATAAAAAAACCATAAAGCGTGTATGCGAAACATGATTCAACCTCTTCATCAGCTTCATAAGGAATTGCTATTCGCGCTCCCTCAACATTCTCCTCACATCGTAATTCAGAAATCTTCACAATCTTTGTACGCTGATTATGGACAGCCTCATTTTGAAGTATCGATCCAAATGAGCCCATCTTATGATCAACGTACAGTTCTTGCTTAGAATTATCAGCAAACTGTCCCAAACATGTGGACGTTGTACAACCATTAACATTCAGATTAGTAACCCTTCTTGGCAACTTATTAGCACTAGCAAGAGCACTAATGTTCGAAACTTCCACATTAACCTGATTCGACGATACAGGAGTAATACCAATAGTCATATCAGCAACCCTAGTCGTTTGTTGCTCATCAAATCTTATATCATGTATATCAACAGCCCTAGTTGTGGAGTTCACACCATGACAACTAGACTCCCTAGTCCCTAACGAAATATCAGCATCACACTGATTCCCAGAAACCCAAGACGGTCCCTGATTAGGTTTTTAAACACCCCCGCTGCTAGCAGATCCATCTTCCTTATGAACCAACTCAGAATTAGGGTTTGAAACACCCCCGCTGGTAGAAGATCCATCTTCCTTAATCCACATTTGCTCTCTCAGCCGTGTCATACGAGCATTGAGAGCCTCCATATCAACCGGAGCATAGCTTGTATCCATCCCTCTCTTTAATCAAAACCATCACAATAAACCAAAGCCACGAAAACAGGTCCAATAAAACCCTAGAATGAGTTTTATCAGACGGCGCTTGATCTTCCTATGCCTAACCAACCTCCATGAATACAGATTAAAAATATAATTAAAGCACAATATAAATATGAAATTAAAAAATCCTAACAAACTAGTTCGGTAACACAACCCTAAAATGAAAAAACGAAACCCTACTGCGTCTTAATATAATCCTATAATCTGAATGAAGTGATATGGGTGTTTGTAGACTTGTCCTAAAATACTAGGTAGTGATTCTATTTAGATTTCTTAATATAAGGGTTTTTAGCTTATTAAGCTTAATGACTTCGTACCTTGGGTAATTGGGGTTTAGATTCAAATGTATGCTTATTATAGGGCTTATATAGTATGCTTATGACTTCTATCGTTTCTACATTGTTGGTTTAGGGGTTTATATAGGTTTATCATATTCTAGGGTTGATTATGGGAGCTTAAAATCCTATGCTTTGATAACTTGTCCCTTATGCTTTATTAACTTGTACTTTATATTGAAGTAAACGTATAATCTTAATATGATACATAATTGAGTTTTATAATTAATGGCAAAAGATTAGACTCTAATTCATTATATAATGGATTTTATATGCTAATCTTAGTTACTAGGTTTTAACTTGCAATTATCTTGAGATTAGTGAATATTAGTACTTTGTGATTGCTTAACTTCTCTTTATATAGTAGATTAGAATTATTATATTGTATTGATCATAGATTCATAGTTCTTGTATAATTACATTGCTTAAAATATTGTTTTTAAAGGTTTTTAGGTGATTATCTAGACTATGATGTACATTTATTTGTATTTAGCTTTGTATGGTTTGTTCTTACTATTCTTAGGCATTATTATGTCTTTTAAGGTATAGTTTATAACTTGTTTATAATCCTTAATGATTTATTCATATATACTTTTTTTGGTAAAGGGAGTTACCCCGGTAAATATATTAACCAAAAAACCAATGTTAAGTACAAATGGAATACGGCTGAAATACCGTATTAATCTCAAGCCAAGAGCTTGATCAACAAGTGCTTATGACAGGCCATAAACACAGCAACACTAAGCTAACATTACAAATCGAAAACTAGTGTAAAAAACAGCATTAGCAAACTCCAATAAGAAGAACTCTTGGAACCAGGCTACCACCCCCCAACACCAGCAGCAACATAATGGAAGTAAAGGATCCAGATAAGGCTGCCTCCTTAAAAAACCTTTTTGAGAAAAAACCCTGTAGGGAAAACACCAAAAAGGAAAAAAGAGTACAACCCTTACCCGGTACCCCCATCATGAGGAACACTTGAGGACGAAAGTCTCCACCGATCCAAAATAGCCAAAGACCGTGTAGTCATCTTCTTGAATCTGAAAGTAATAAGCTTGAGGCGAACAGTAGAAGTAATAATACTAACAAGTTTATCCATAGAAAGCTGTTTCCCTTTGAACAATATAGCATTCCGTTCGATCCAAACAAAGTATACAATAGCCGCAACAACCAGACGAGCAATAATACTAGTAGTAGATTTTCCTTCAGATATTGGTATAAGAAATGCCAAAACATCATCCAAACAAGGCGGAATAGAATCCATACACAAAGCACCCTAACTTGCGTCCAAACCTATGAAGAATAAGAGCACTCAAAAAACAAATGAGGATGAGAATCGGGGGTGAATTTACACAAAGGACACCGAAGAAGGCTTAAATCCACAGCAGGCCCAAAATCCTATTGCCGCAAACGATCATGGGTCTTCAGTTTCTGCTTAACAACAAGCCACATATGCAACGAGTGTCGAGGAATACAATGAGAGAACCAAACAACATGGTACCATACCACAGCCTGGCGCCTGTTTCGCAGCGTATCCCAAGCCAAAGCCACAGAAAAAGACTGCAAAGAACCACTAACATCACGACATACCAGAGAATCCGGGCACCCCTCAACCAGAGTTGGGACAGGGATAGAGACAATAGCAAGAAATTTGTCCACCCAAGCGTTGTCCTCAATTAAGTCATAAACAGTATCATGAAGGGTAAAACCAGACCTAACAATATTGCGTACCGTAAGAGTATCCCGTAACGGACACTCAGCAGCCCACCTATCAAACCACATAGACGCAGATTTACCATCATGAAACCTATACCAAATAAACGGCCGCACACATTTCCTAAGCTGAAAAAGCTTACTCCAACCCCAACTTACATCACCAATACTAGGAACATCCCAAAAGCTCCTACCCCTTAACTTATACGAATGTATCCATTGAACCCATAAGGATTCCTTACGCGTGAGAAGACACCAAATATGAGAGGTAATAAGAGCAGCATTAAAATCATCAAGCCTCCGAATACCAAGACCGCCCTCACTTTGGGGAATGCAGACATCATCCTAAGCCACCTTTGCCCTCCCCTTTTTTCATCTCACCTTGACACCATAAAAAAATTCCTCAAAAGCTGCTCAAGATCATGAATAATCCGAACATGCAGGATAAAAACTAAAGCCCAGTACAGGTGCATAGATGATAGCACTGATTTAACAAGTTGAAGCCTCCCTGCAGTAGATAGAAATTTGTTACGCCAATCCTAGACCCGACTCTCAAAATTTTCAACAAGGACTTTGCAATCCCTATAAAGCAGCCTAGACGAGATAAGAGGAACCCTAAAATAACGCACTGGCAATATGCCTTCCGCAAACGGCATAAGATCCAGAATACTAGCTTTCACATTAGGAGGAACATTATAGAAGAAAGCAGTACTCTTAGGAATACTTGGAACCAAACCTGACACATTTTTAAATTCATCCATAGCATCCATGATGGTGTGAACCGACTCCAGATGCCCCTTAGCGAAAATAAATAAATCATCTGCAAAACATAGATTAACAAACGCTGATGTTCACAATGATTATGATACATAAATTCCTCCGTCGAACGAACACGCCTCTGTAGAAGGAGAGTCACAACTTCCATAACCAACGTAAATAAATAAGGAGACAAGGGATCACCCTGTCTTAGCCCACGCTTACACTTAAACCAGCCATGGAGATTCCTATTAATACAAATAGATTACGAGGTCATAGTCACACACTCCATAATCCATTCAACCAAACCAAACCCAAGCAGAATCACCCTAAGAAAACCCCAATCAACAGTATCATAGGCCTTTTAAATATCCACTTTGAAAGCACAAAGAGGAGGACCAATATTCCTATGATAACTTCGCATTAATTCCTGTGTAAGTAATATATTATCCGAAATCCTACGCCCCGGAACAAAAGCAGATTGATTGATATTAACCAAGTCCCCCAAAACCACTTTAATATGGTTAGCAATAATCTTCGTAATGCATTTGAAAATCACATTACATCAAGAAATAGGTCTAAAATCCGTGAACTTACTAGGAACAGTCACCTTTAGAATAAGAGCAGTAATGGTATGAATTATTTCCTTAAGCAACTTACCATTAGTGAAGAAGTCCTGAATAACACATGTAACATCACCACCCACAATATCCCAGACATTCTTAAAAAACGCAGCTGTAAAACCATCCGGGCAAGGAGCTTTATCATCACCCATCGAGAACAAAGCATTCTTAATCTCAACATCCGACACCACCTGAACCATATCCAAAGCACGTTGCGCATCGAGAACATTAGAGAACAAATCCTGCGTATCCAAGGGGATAGAAAAACCCTCCAAACGAAGAAACTGCTCATAATGTGCCACAAACGCATTCGCAACATCATTCCCCTCACACAACACATTAGACATATCTCGCACCATATCAATCCTGTAGCGGGCATTAGAGCACTTAACAATTTTATGAAAATAAGCTGTATTAGAATCACCTGCATCAAGCCACTCAATCTTAGCTTTCTGTTTTGAAAAACCTTTTCTCATCAAGGGACGCTTCTTTAAACGGCAAAATACACCGAGCATGAGCTTCACGGACATCAGTATTTGATACATTTAAATCAAGAGCCCTTTAAGCCGCGTCAAGCTCATCCCTGGTCCATCACACGCGCGTGCAGATTACCATTCTCATGAAGCAGCTTGCGAAATGGCGCTTTAAGATGTTTCAGACGTTTAACCACACGAAACATAGCACAACCCGAAACACTAACATTCCACCCATTCAGAACAGCTGAACAAAACCCTTCCTTATGAACAAGAAAGTTAGAGAATTTGAATGGTTTAGGCTTCGGTCTACTTACCTTAGGAATACGAAGAACACACGGAGAATGATCCGATATACGATAAGGCTGAAACACCCCAAGAGAATCCGGAAACTCATCAATAAAAACCATATTAGTCATTATCCTATCAATCTTCTTAAGAACACCACAGTCACCCTGAGGTTTTTGATTCCATGTGAAGTGAAGTCCAGTAGCATTAACATCCATAACCTTCATGAGTTGAACACATTCTTTAAATTCACGCATAACAATATTCAGCTCAAACCCACCATAAGAGTGATCTTCAAGATTAAGAGCAGAATTGAAATCTGTTAGAAATACGTTTTAACGTATATTAGAAGTATCGGTCACTCCACAATATGATTAATGTTGTAATAGCTCGTAGTTAGCAAATAGTTATTAGTTACTTATTAAGTTAAGTAAGAACCGGTCCATGGGCTTGTCATGGACCGGCCCAAGCCCAATGTAAGCTTGGAAGTATAAATACCCCTTTCCACCATGGAAAGGGGTTGGTTGTTGTTCATTTCATGCTTTCATAGTAATAAAATCACACACATTTTCTCTCACTTTCTCTCTCTAGTTTCTCTCACTAGAAAACATCAACCCACTTCATAGATTCATAGGTTATCAATATCCTACATTTGGTATCAAGAGCTATGGGGTGATTTAAGGTAAGGATTGTGTTGCTTTTTTAGTTTTTGAATCAATTAGTGATCTTTAGAAAAAATCAATCTTGAATCTTGTTGTTTTTGGTGTTTTTGTTATTGGGATTGATTGATAAGGATTGGGTTTAGCTTATTTTGGTAAAAATCATAAAACTTTTTGTGGTTTTTGATCAAAAAATCGGATTTAAAGCTGTTTACAAAGTATCGAACTATATTTCCAGAATATTCCGCATAGACATTCTGAATAGGAGAAATATTCAGAATAGCAGGATTTTTCCGAATAGACTTTCCGGATAGAAGAGTTTTTCCGAATAGCAGTATTTTTCCGAATAGAATTCTTTCCGAATAGCCAATTTTTTCCGAATAGCCAAAAACTTTCCGAATAGCCAATATTTTTCCGAATAGCCAATATTTTTCCGAATAGCCAAAATTTTTCCGAATAGCCAAATTTTCCGAATAGCTTTCCGAATAGCCCATCATTCCAAATAGCACGTTTTCCGAATAGCCAATAGCCAAATATTCTGAATTGAAGAATTATTCCGCATAAGGGTTTTTCCGCATAAGGGTTATTCAGCATAGGGGTTATTCCGAATAGGGTATTTTCAGAATAGGGTTATTCCGCATAGGGTTATTCAGTATAAGGGTTTTTCAGCATAGGGTTATTCCGAATAGAAATTATTCCGAATAGGGTTTATTCTGAATTAGGGTTATTCCGTATAAGCAAGTTCAAGGGGTATTTGAGTTTTTTCGACGATCTTTAGTGGATTTAATCTTGATTTTAACGACACAACACAAATTCTCAACCTTTCTTCACTGCTCGATCAACCGATAATCTTTGAGTCTCTTAAGTGATCACAATGAATCCGAGTTCATTAATGCCTCAGATGACATCTCTTACGGATATCTCAATTATAACGGGAACTGATAGTCGTCCACCGATGCTTATTAAAGAGGTGTTTGAGGCATGGCAGGGCCGTATGATGCAATACTTGAAGGGCAAACCAACATACAGAAGGATTATGGTCAAATCGATTTTGAATGGTCCACTCGACTATGGTACCATTGTGGCAAATAACGTGTCTCGACCAAGAGAATATGAAGAACTCACACCGGCACAACAACTCATTGCTGATACTGATGAAAAGGCTCTACAGACTCTTCTCCAAGCTCTTCCGCATGATATTTATCGCATGGTAAGTCAATATACGGTTGCCAAAGATTTATGGGAACGTCTAAAGGTGTTGCTACAAGGTACGTCTCTTACCAAACAGGAAAGGGAATGTCAGCTGTATGATCTGTTTGATAGATTCACGTACAGCCCAGGGGAAACGCTACATGACTATTACTTCAGATTCACTACTCTAATGAATGATCTGAATGTATACAATCTCGTGATTGCTCCATTCCAGGTTAACACCAAGTTCTTGAATACTTTACCTCAAGCTGAATGGGGTGAGTATATTACCGATGTTAAGTTAACCCGGGATTTGCATAAGTGCAATTTAGATCAAATCTATGCTTTTCTTCAGCAGCATGAGAAACATGTGATCATGCACCGTTCTCCTCGAGGTATGTACCCTGATTCCTTAGCTTTGATGGCGAATCAACCAAGCTTGTCACACAACAACACACCTTATATCTTGGGACATCAAGCCTATCATCCATCACCTTATATGACACCAACCTTCCCCGAATACTCGATTCTACCGCAACCACCTACCTCACATCAGCAACAATATCGGTTTAATGCACCTTCACCACAGTATGCATCACAACTTCAACCATCAAACATTGCACCTTATGCTCAGCCTTCATATTCTTCTTATCAAGAGAATGCAGAATATCCAACAAGCTACCCTGATCAAATGAGTATTCCTTCTAGTGATTATGCAGCTTATCAAGATCAAGCAATGTATTGTGATGATGAGGAAGTCCCCGTTCCTGTATTCAAACAAGGAGCTGACCCAGTTGAAGTGTTAACCACTATGTCTGCTTATCTCACAAGGACTTTAAGCAAACGAGGATACAGAGGATCAGCTCCTACAAACAATCAGTTGAGGAATTCATCCAATTCTCGCCAACAAGCTACAATTGAGAATGGCAGGGTAATGGTTCAGCCTATTCAACCATATCAGGGGAGACCTACCACATCAACTACCAATGCTCGCACGGTCAATCCGGCTCCAATGGTCAATCCTGCTCCACGGGCTAATTCTACAGGCAAGTTGAGAATGATTACATGTTACAACTGCAAGGAAGAGGGTCACATGTCTAGGGATTGTAAGAAACCCAAGAGGAGAAGGGATGGACAATGGTTTGCAGAGAAGATT
The DNA here is from genome assembly GCA_025667525.1 of Glebionis coronaria. Taxonomy (NCBI): domain Eukaryota; kingdom Viridiplantae; phylum Streptophyta; class Magnoliopsida; order Asterales; family Asteraceae; genus Glebionis; species Glebionis coronaria. Next base: position 377,237,039 of record CM046874.1, read on the forward strand.
TATCTGGTAAATGCTCAGGCACAAGGAAGGGAACTTGATGAAGAGGAGCTTGCATTTCTTGCTGATCCAGGGATTGCTGAACAAGACGTTGTCACTACACAGAATGCAGCTTATCAAGCCGATGATCTTGATGCGTATGACTCAGACTGTGATGACTTTCAATCTGCAAAGGCTGCTCTCATGGCAACTATCTCCAGCTTAGGGCCAGAAAAGAGATCTGAGGTACTTATTAATACCACCGATAATACCACTGATGCTAGTATTCAACCACATCAAGTTGTGCAAGAGAGTGCTGATTCGAATGAATCTTCGGTGGTGAGTCTTTCAAATGAGGAGACAAACAATGATAGCAATATCAATGTGAGTCCCCAGACTTTGAGTGAATCACAACCGGGACCCATTTCGCATACGCCTACTCCTGCTCAACAAGATTTGGTCATGGTTCCTGCTACATTACTTAGCCAAATGAATGCTGCACTCTTAGAAACCTTAGCTAAGAATAAGAATTTGTCTGATGAGCTTACCTTAAGCAACGAGAAAGTTCAAACCTTGCAATTAGTGCCTTCGTCTAGTGTTCTACCTAATCTCGAATATGATCATTTTAGAAACAAACAAATGGGTCACTTGCAAGAAATCGAAACCTTAAGAGCAAATCTTTCTAAAGAACTTAGCGAAAAGGAGTTAGTGGTCACTAATTTTCAAAAACTTCAAACAGATTTTGAGTCACTCGAGTCTAAGAAGAATGAAATGGAGATTAATGCTGCTAATAAGATTAGAAGTCTAGATTATTTGCTTTTAAGACAATACGCTGCTTCTCAACTAGTGCACTTATTTGATGCTTCATTTAGAGAATTTAACTTATCACGTCAAAAAGGCCTTCCCCCTAATCCACGGTATGCAAAACAAGCTTTAAGACATAGTCCTAGACTTTATAATGCAACTCAATTAGGATTGGCCCTAGACCCGATTGTTTTTCCCGATGATCGAACAAGTAAGGATCTAGTTGATGAGGATCGGTCATACAATTCTGCAAAATATCCTGAGTGTGATTATTTTAAAATAAATAAGGAGCTTGCTAAAACGGATTTTAGAATTCGCTTCCATATGGACAAAGATCTCATTACAACACCAACCTACATGTTGAATGAAGAAAGCCCTAGTACATTTCCTACACTTGTCAACATGGAAGGTCCTAAGGAAATTCCAAAGGATCTTCCACCTGTTAGCACGGTATGGTTAAACTGGCAAGAGATTAATCAATACTTTACTAATTTTGACAAGGTCATTTTGGATTGTACGACTTCAAATGGCCTAAACGCCGGAGAATGGGCTTTCGAACACATGAACGAGGTGTTTAAAACTGAGATCAATCCATTTGTCGAAAGTCTAAAAGGAAGTTTTGCATCTCTTAAGGAAAATCTTGTGTTTGAAATTGGTGAAGTTCAAAAAGTGTTTTATGAAATGTACACCGCTTACGAACTACAACTAATTGAAAAAGAAAAGATTTTAACCGAATATGACCGATTCTTGTCTGCAGTAATCTCGTGTGATGTGCTTACTACTGTAAATGTTAATTATTCGAATGAGCTTACATCCGCTATGATTAATTGTGATGCTGTGAATATTTGTGATGATGTTTGTGATCTTTCTGTAAATGTTGCTGATACTGTAAATGAGGTAGATAATCATTCTTGTCACGAATCTAACGCTGAGTTTTTAAAGCTACAAGATTCTTACAATTTACTTTCAAAACGCTTTAATCAACTTGAACAACATTGTATATCTTTAGAATTAAAACAACAAACTCAAAATGAGAATCTTTTGATATCAAATGGTTGTGAAAACGGTGTTGAGACGAGTGACAAGATGATTGCAATTGTTAAGACATTAGAGGAAGAGATAATGAGATTGAAGAGAGATGTGTCATCAAATGAAACATTCAAAATGGAACTAGAGGCTGCAGAGTCTAAAAACCAGGTCTTAGAAATTAGACTTTCGTCTGTTCTAGGTGAGATGGATCGGACAAGACAGGGACTATCCGCTCTTTATGGTTCACTAGAAGAACGCTTCGCTTTTAATGCGGCACAGCAACAATATTATGTTGAACAACTGAACCAAAAGTGCGAGGAAATTTCTGACTTGAACATCCTGCTCATTGACAAAAATATGGTTTTGGCCGAGTTAACGGAGACACTTCTTCTCACCCGACAAGAAGTTGTTGATAACTTAGCTACCGACTCTGCACCGTCCACTAGTGCTCCAACAACCAAGTCAGTAGTGCTTTATAAGAATCCGCTTCATAAGAGAAACCCGGTTACCTATGATGATTATATGAGGAATGCCATTAAGCATGTAGATCTTGTTAGGGATATTTTAGACGATCTTTATGCCTTAGATCCCTCAAGTAGCTACTATTATTCGGCTCATGAATATATTAAGCGAGTTCAATATTGCTTAGCATATTTGCAATACATAGGTAAACCAGGCTCTGCACTACTTACTAATAGGCCCATTGCTGTAACTCCATTTAATAAGACTCCAGGAGCAAAACCGTCATTGGCACAATCAAGTAAGGCACCTTTAAAATCTGTTGCTAATGTTCCCACTTTGCCTTCTACAGGATTAAAAGAGACTACTAAGGCTAAAGGATCGCCACTCAAGAAAGATAAGATCAAGCCCTCCACTAGTAGTGCCAAAAAGAAGAAAGTAGAAGATCACCATAGGAATGTTAGTTCAGTTTTAAATAAAAAGAATCATGTTAAGACTAAAAGCTCTGCGCCTGTGCAGAAGCCAAAACCATTCGTGAATTCTAATTTGAATTGTTGGAATTGTAATGAATGTATGTTTTCCCAACGTCATGATTTGTGTCTGATTGATCATGTGAATGAAATGAATGCCCTTAAGAATGGTCTTGAATGGAAGCCAACGGGTAGAACTCGTGCCCAAGTTGGCTGGCAATGGCGTCCCACTGGTAGGACCTTTACATTAGATGGAAAAATGTGCCTTTTAACTAGGAATGCATCCGTTGAGGTTAGGTCTGAGCGTCCTTTAGTTAGGAACACTCGCACTCAAGTATGGAAACAGCGCCCTTTAACTAGGTCTGCTCCCACTATAGTGCCTATCAGTGAAGAAATACCTCAGGATTTAAGCCAACTAGAATCTACACCACCAACTAGGAAGAAAAAGGCTAGGAAATCTAAGAAACCTAGAGTTAGCAAATCTAAGATTATTAAATCTGTACCTGCTAATAACAAGGAACACTCAGATTCCGATACCTCTACATTGTCTTCGTGTGGTGATATTTTTAGGTGGTCCAAATCATCCTGTGGTATTTGGACTCCGGTTGTTCAAAACATATGACCGGAAATCGCTCGATGCTCCGAAATTTCATCAGCAAGTTTCTTGGTACGGTTAAATTCGGGAATGATCATATAGCAAAGATAATGGGGTATGGTGAATATCAGATTGGAAACGTGACGATTTCAAGGGTATACTATGTAGAGGGTCTTGGTCATAATTTATTCTCAGTAGGACAGTTTTGTGATTCCAACCTTGAGGTTGCTTTTCGACAACACACTTGTTTCATCCGTAACTTGGAAGGAAAAGATTTGTTGAAGGGATCTCGTGGTGCAAATCTTTATACCTTGTCCTTACAAGACATGATGGCCGCCTCTCCAGTATGTCTTCTCTCTAAAGCATCTAAGACCAAGTCATGGTTATGGCATCGCAGATTATCTCATCTTAACTTTGATGCTATTAATCATCTGGCTAAAAACGACTTAGTTCATGGTCTTCCAAAGCTTAAATTTCACAAGGACCATTTATGTTCCGCGTGTTCAAGGGGGAAAAGTACCAAGAAATCTTACAAGCCCAAAGCTGAAGACACCAATCAAGAAAAACTTCATCTTTTGCATATGGATCTTTGTGGGCCAATGAGAACTGAAAGTGTGAGCGGTAAGAAATTCATTCTGGTTATTGTGGATGATTTCTCCAGGTTTACATGGGTAAGATTTTTACGTACAAAGGATGAAGCACCGAAGGCTATCATCAATTTTCTGAAATTCATTCAGGTACGTTTGAATACTACTGTCCACCGTATTCGTACAGACAATGGAACAGAGTTCGTCAACCAGACTCTTCGAGATTACTATGAAGGAGTTGGTATTTCACATGAAACATCCGCTGCACGCACTCCACAACAAAACGGTGTCGTTGAAAGACGAAATCGTACGCTTATGGAAGCTGCTAGGACCATGCTTATTTATGCAAACGCTCCATTGTTCTTGTGGGCAGAAGCGATTTCTACTGCATGTTTTACCCAAAACCGTTCTATCATTCGGAAACGCCATGGAAAAACACCTTATGAGCTTCTACATGACCGTAAACCCGATGTTTCATTTTTCCATGTGCTTGGTGCTCTTTGTTATCCAAACATTAATAGTGAGAACTTGGGTAAGCTTCAACCGAAAGCCGATATAGGTATTTTCATTGGTTACTCACCGTCCAAGAAAGCATACCGAATCTATAACCGTCGTCTTGGCAAGATTGTAGAAACTATGGACGTAGATTTCGATGAGCTGACAGCGATGGCTTCTGAGCAACACAGCTCTGAACCCGCGCTTCATGAGATGGGAACCGGTGCTATTAGTTCCGGATTAGTTCCCAATAATCCTACTTCTACATCATTTTTACCACCAACAAGGCCCGAGTGGGATAAACTGTTTCAACCGTTGTTTGATGAATTCTTCGATCCCCCGACTGATGAAGTTCCAGCACCTGTAGTAATCGCTCCAATCCCTGAAGTGGTTGCTCAAGCTAATGAACCTTTATCTAATGCATCTACAATTCACATTGAACCAGATGCACCTTCACCAAGTGATTCTCAAACTACACCTGAATCGTCACCCCTACTTGTGCCTAATGATGTGGAAGAGGATTCTATTGATCACGACTTGGAATATGCTCACTTGCAAGAGCTTCCTTTCTTTGGTGTAGCGATCCCTGAAAACACTTCAGCCGCGTCTACCTCAGAAGAAGCTCCTTCTATTGTTCACTCCAGACCACCTAGGATTGAAAACCATAGCACTAAATGGACAAAAGATCACCCAATTAGGAATGTCATTGGAGATCTAGATCGACCAGTCTCTACACGCCATCAATTACAAGAGAATGCACTCTATTGCTACTTTGATGCATTTCTCTCTGAAGTTGAACCCAAAAATTGGCAGCAGGCTATGACTCAATCATCTTGGATTGAAGCCATGCAGGAGGAACTAAATGAATTCCAACGACTTGAAGTATGGGAATTAGTTCCTCTCCCTGACAAGGTTAACATCCTTACCTTGTTATGGGTCTATAAGGTTAAACTTGATGAGATGGGTGCGGTATTGAAGAATAAGGCTAGATTGGTCGCTAGAGGATATAAACAAGCCTTGGGTATAGACTTTGAAGAATCTTTTGATCCTGTGGCTAGATTGGAGGCGATTAGACTATTCCTTGCGTATGCTGCTCATATGAACATGATCGTCTATCAAATGGATGTGAAGACGGCATTTTTGAACGGTGAACTAAGGGAAGAAGTCTATGTTAGTCAGCCGGATGGGTTCGTCAGTACGGAGTTTCCTAATCATGTGTACAAGCTTAAGAAGGCTCTCTATGGGTTGAAACAAGCTCAACGCGCGTGGTATGATCTCCTGTCAACATATCTCATTTCGGAAGGCTTCTCCAAAGGCAAGGTGGACCCCACTCTATTCACTCTCAAGGAAGGCAACGACATGCTTCTGGTACAAATTTATGTTGATGATATAATATTTGCTGCCACTAACATAGAATTGTCAAATCGATTTGAGAAGATAATGTCCACATGCTTTCAGATGTCGATGATGGGAAAAATTTCATTTTTCTTAGGATTACAGATTTCTCAAAATCCTAGAGGCATCTTTATTAATCAATCCAAATATGCTCTAGAATCTCTTAAGAAATATAACTTTGAAAATTGTGACCCCGTGGACACTCCAATGGTGGAGAAATCCAAGTTAGATGAAGATAGGAATAGGACTATTGTCGATCCAAAACTTTACCGTGGGATGATCGACACCCTTCTATATCTGACTGCTAGCAGGCCTGATTTGCAATTTGCTGTATGCATGTGTGCCCGGTATCAGGCTCGGCCTACCGAAAAGCACCTACATGTAGTTAAAAGGATCTTTCGGTATCTAAAAGGAACACTTCACCGTGGTCTATGGTATCCGAAAGATTCCTCGATTGCTTTAATATCATACGCAGATGCCGATCATGCTGGATGTCAAGACACGAGGCGTAGCACGTCTGGATCTGTGCAACTCCTTGGAGATAGATTGATCAGTTGGTCTTCAAAAAGGCAGAAAAGCGCTGCAATATCAAGCACGAAGGCTGAATACATCGCTATGTCCGGTTGTTGTGCTCAAGTCCTTTGGATGAGATCACAATTAACTGACTACGGTTTGGGATTCAACAAAATCCTGATGTATTGTGACAACAAGAGCGCCATTTCCCTTTGCTGCAACTATGTTCAACACTCCCGGGCCAAGCACATAGACATTCGCTACCATTTCATTAAGGAGCAGGTGGAGAACGGAGTGATCGAGCTGTATTTTGTCACTACTGAGTACCAGCTGGCGGATATGTTCACCAAAGCCTTAGATCGAGGACGAATCGAGTTTTTGATCGACAAGCTTGGCATGAAATCATTCACTCCAGCGACTCTCAAAGAGTTGGCAGAAGAATCAGCTGAATAGTCGTGGTAAACTATTCAGAGTATCCTTTGTTCGTGATCATGTATATTATCGTAAATATATAAACCACAAAAAGAAAATACAAAAATATAAAACCAAGAAAAACCATAAAAAATATAAAACCTACAAAAACCATAAAAATTATAAAATCAAGAAAAACCAAATTTTTTTTTCGTTTTTTAAAACGGGCATGTCTTTTAGTACGGTAATATTTACGGCCTTAGAAATGTCGATTAATATTGACACGGTGCCATAAATAGAGTCCGTATAAAATTTGTACAATTTTAAAACATGCCCATTATGGCTTGTAGTTATTTCTGACTGCAACCCGGTTTTCATATTAAAGTCACGTATTTCCTAGGAAAATGTTGGCTCACAACGGGAATTAATTTTCTCGGGCATGATTTCCAAGCCATATCATGCAAAGGGATCAAGTTTACTTTACAACTTGGTCTAACACGAATTAATGTACGTCTCAGTGCATTAATTTGTCAAAATAAGAGAAATCTTATTGCCACCATGAATCAAATTTTTCAAGATATCAATTGGAAAATGTTTTTCATCATCATGTGCCTCGTTAAACAATGACTACAGCTCTTTAAATAGAAAACGGGTCATCGTTTAAGGGGGAGAAAATGTTACATCATCTTTCACATCAAAAAGATCTTCAAAAGTTTTCAAGGAAACTGAAAAAGCTTAATGGTTAATGGTTGGATTGCTTTGGCATTTGTCTTGTTGTTGCTTATAAGTTTGTCATGAATAGTTTTGTGCTTGTGTTAAGATAGGTTAATCACTAAGGCTCGGGTAGTTAACATAAGATAGGGTCAAAATGACAAGAATTAGAACTTGGAAAAACAAAAGAATTTTGTTTGTTGAAAGAAGAAAAACTGAGGGGGTAAAGTTGACAATATGTCAAACTTCTAAAAAATTTGACCTAGTCAAATTCACCCACCCCCGTCTCCTCTCTTCTTTCACTGTTTACTCGTTTTACTCCCTTGCCGCCATTAACACACAAAAAATCACGAAATCAAACACGAATCAAATCATTCATCTTCTTGTTCAAGATCTTCAAAAGGTATACAATCGGCTTAATCATTCATGCAAAACAATTTAATTAACTCTTTTTAATTGAAAACAATCGAATTCAGTTACTGCGTTAATTAGGGTTTAATTAAAATTGGGGGTTTTGCTTGGGATCTATTCGGAATAGAACAAATTGAACTGCCATGGCCTTTAGAACACTTGAATCAAACGATTTCATGCTTAATTAGAAAATACATAAGTGTTGAAAACTTTCCGAGTAAGAATGACTTTCCGAATAAGGGATTTATTCAGAATAGAAAGAACTTTCCGCATGGAGAAATCTTTCCGCATAGAAGCTATTTTCCGAATAGAAAGGTTTTTCCGCATAGACAAAATTTTTCTGAATAGAATTTTTTATTCCGCATAGAAAAATCTTTCCGAATAGGAGATGCTTGATTTATTCCGCATAGGCCCAATGTTCCGAATAGGGATTTTATTCCGCATAGGCCCAATGTTCCGAATAGGGATTTTATTCCGCATAGGCCAAATGTTCCGAATAGGGATTTTATTCCGCATAGGCCAAATGTTCCGAATAGACTTTTTTAATTCAGAATAAGGATTTTATTCCGCATAGGCTAAATGTTCTGAATAGACTTTTTTATTCAGAATAGGGATTTTATTCCGCATAGGCTAAATGTTCCGAATATACTTTTTATTCAGAATAGGGATTTTATTCCGCATAGGCTAAATGTTCCGAATAGACTTATCATTCTGCATAGGATTTATATTCAGCATAGACCAATTATTCCGAATTGAATGATTATTCCGTATAGAAGATGTTTGAATGGTTTACAAGCTTAAGGGATTAGGTCATATGTTCTATGCTTAGGTTTAAAGTCATAATGATATTCATATTTGTATGTATCAACCCTTGTGTTTTATCTTAAGCAGAGACGATGACTAACCCTACAGTACAACAAATTCAAGACACCAGAGCCACCGCCATTGCCGAAGCCAAGACCCTAAAGTTTCTTCCAAACAACTTCCGTTTGAAGGAGGTATCTCATTCCACCCATAATGGATTTAAGGTAGGTACAGCCATGCTTGATAAATCTCATCTAAAGCATGCGCTAAGGAGAAGTGCTTCAGTGCCCTATGACTACCTTTACGAGTTCTGGGCTACCAAAGAGAAGACGTCGAACAAAATCACATTTTCCTTGGACAACAAGCAGCAGACGCTTACTGTGTCAGACTTCAGGAAGATCTTTGGATTTCGGCCGACACTCAAAGGCCTATCATACTCAGCCAACCCGACTAAGGACCAGATCATGGAGATGTTCACTGCCATTGGATGTCTTGACATACGAACCGCTTCTGAGTTTACTACTGCCAAAGTTGGTCAACCATGGAAAGCTATTTTTGGGATTCTAAGCCGATGTTTAACACCCAAAACAACTGGGTTTGATGCTGTTCGTCCACCAATCATCAAGATGTTTTATGGTATGTTTAAAGGTATGGGTATTGATTATGCATCATTGCTGTGGGAGGATTTTACTTTTCAACTCTTCACTAACACGAAGGGTAAGGTTAAAAGTTACCAGTACCCTAGGTTCATTAAGCTGATCATACATTACTTTATGGAAAACGATGCATCCATTAATAAGCGTGCAGGTAGTCGTCACCACACGATGGATGATGATGATTTGGTAGACTTAAGGCAGGAGACTCATTCGAATACGGTTATTCCTGGTCCCATTCCCAGTCATCTTCTGACCGATGAGATTATCGCATCTGATGATTACAAGAACTTGCTATAAGAAATTGAGAATCAACGAGCAAGCATTCTAGCAGGTGAAGACTCATCTACCACGGTTAAGAGCAAAGGTAAACGGAAGCAAACAGATTTACCTGAACCCAAAGCCAAAAAGAAGAAGACTGCAGTTAAGAAGGGAAAGGGTACGGCTGATGAGCTAGTTCTCCACGATGAAGAAGATATTGATGATCCTGCTCTTAACAAGGCTGAGAGAAAAGCAATGAAGATAGCTCTTGAAAGGAGTAGGAGAGATACGGGTGGTAGTGGTTCGGGTGCACGGGTAAATATTGAAGAAGAGTACGTGGAACCAGATGATGTGTTTGAATTTGGATCACCTGAAAAGTATTCTACTTCGAAGGAGACATCCACCCCCCTTGTTTCAGCAAGTGTTGAAAAAATGTCTACTCAACCTTTAGCAACTCAACTTCCACCAATACAACCCGTACCAACCAGCCCGGTTTCAACACCATTTCTTCCACCACCAATAACTCCCATCCTTAGTACCGTAGTAACAACCGAGCCTATTCCATCAACCCAGAGCAGCTCTGCAACGTCTACAATGGCTGCATTGGTAATGGCCGAAATGTTGGATAAACATACGGACAATCACAAAAGAGAGATGGATGAACTTCGCCAAGAGCTACATAGACGAGTTCAAAGTGAAGAAGCATCTAGGAAAGCTCAAGAAGAGTTGATTGCTAAGTTCGCTGCAGATATGGAATTTACACGTAAAGCTCATGCAGAAGAACTTGCTCGGGTCAAAAAGGCTGAAGCTGATAGGCATCAAGCACGAATTACGAGACTTAAAGCTATTAAGGATGACTTTAAAGAGCAGAAAGAAGCTCTTGAAGCTTCTATTGAGCAGAGAGTGAAAGACTCCGTTGAATCCCTAATGCCTAAACTGCGTGATGAGTTGAAGACACTCGCTGCTGATAACTTGATGATCAAGTCATCCAATCCTTCAGAAGCCGCCTACAAGATTGCTTATGACTTGACGGATTTTGAATTGAAGAAGATCCTCAAAGCTCGTATGAGGGAACTTGGATCGTTTGATAAATCTAGGATTCAACGGGCTCTCTTCAAATCCCTGAATGACGCTATCATGGAGGATGATAGGTTGTTCAAGACGTTTGGAAGTGTGGTACCCTACCACATTCTCCCTGAGGAAGAAAGGGAAGAGAGTGAAGAAGAAGAGGGTACGGGTGAAGAAGAGGAAGAAGAAGAAGAAGAAGAAGAAGATAAGGATGATGATGATGATGAGGATGATAATGATAAGGATGATGATGATGATGAGGATGATGATGACGCTGATGATGATGGCGATGATGGTGGTGATGGTAATGAGGAGAGTGTTAGGGGGAGCAACGGGGATGATGATGAGGATGATGATGGGGGTAAAAAGCCTAAAGAGGGAGATAAGGTTACCAGCTCCAAGAAACCTGCTAAGTCTGGAACCAAGTCCAAGAAAGATGCAGCGCAGAAGGACAAATCAACATCAACGGAATCAAGACGATCTAAGTGGCGCCACGATGTAAATGCCACTACGGCGTCATCGATTCCTGGTACATCTATGGCTGTATCTTTACCTATTACCACTAACCCTATTAGTCCTGTTGTTGTTGCTCCTGTGATTGCAGAATCAGTAACTGAACCTGAAGCTGCACAACACTCACCCGCTCATGACACTGCCGAGATGCCTGAATCAGAACAAGCAGATGTTCACGTCTCCACTCCTCTACAACAAGACCCACAATCTACTGTTCCAAGCACAAGGGACGGGGCAGACACGTTGGAGATTGACGAGACTGCACCACCACAGGCTTGGATCACGGCAGCGGCGCAATATGATCCGATCACAGACGCTGACAAAGATGTCTTGTATCTCCGTATCCGCAGTCCGATTGACTTATGTGCATTTCTTGCTCATGAGTATAAGACTTCGGTTACTCCATCTTTGGTGAAGAAAGCACTGAAAGATAAGAGACTTCGCGCCAAAACCCGATTAACCCAAATGGAGTTCGAGTATTATGCCGATGAGATCCTGAAAGCTCTGAACACCGTTCAACGGCCAGGTCTTCATGAATCCGAAAGAGCTCCACCTCCACTTGATCCTACTCAAGATAATCAGATTGCTCTCGACTTCTTCGTCACCAATGATCTTGTGTATCTTCTGAAGGGGTCATCAAAGTACGCAACCTCCCTGACCTTGCTGAAAGCTGCCAACTGGGGGACCATACCCTTTATCGAGGAAAAGGTAAATCGACTCTGGGTCCCAAAGGTAAATCGTAATTATGATATGTATGCTGTCATAGGTGCATCACACTGGGACGAACGAGTTCGAAGGGCGTACAGGGGCTGCTGTCTAGTCAATTCAGGGAGTAACGTTCGATCCGATATCCGCATCTCCAGCATCTTAGGGTTGAAAACTGAAGCCAAGAATGGCTATTATCATGTGACGGAGATTCGCTTGAAAAGGGAGGATGATAGAGAATACAAAATCCAGCAAGGAGATTTTTCTATCATTCGCCTTGAGGATATCGAAGATATGTTGCTTCTGATGACCCGAGATCAACTCACACATATTCCTCGTGAAGACCTCATTGCCTTTGAATACAGCACTTCACACGAAGCATTGTTATCAAGAAAAGAGTTGAAGATCTTCAGTTGGGAGTCGAAAGCTATCAAAGGAAGCTCAACTTAACCCGTCCAGTGAATCAAGTTCTACCTCAACATGTAGATAGATGTCCTTATACCGGCATTTCTGTTCCGAATTGCGGCATCTTCTACTTGAACAGTCGAGGTTTAATGAAGTTTATGAGGGTAGGTGAGCTTTATAAGTACAGTGATGGGACTCTTCTACAAGTCAGAGGAAAGTTGGAGCATCTGAACTCGGGTGGGACTTTGCCAGAGATGACGGAGGATTGGCATAAGGGTTATCGGCAGATGGCGAATTATGTGATCAAGAAGATTGATCAAAAGCTCCATGAACGTAGATTGATGAGGAGTTTGGAAAGATTCGTTGGTGGTAGACCATATCTAGTGCACCACAAGCTACTTCAACGATCCATCTAATGGGTCGTACATTTCAGGTCCACTTTATATTGGTTTTTCAATTGTGAATATGTATATTTGTGAATATTGTGCTTTAATGGCTTGATGTAGTGTTAAGGTATGATAATTTTTCAAGAATTTCTCACGAGATTCTAAATCTTTCAAAATATATCATACTAAAGCACTACAACTATCCCTTATTAACTTAAGGGGGAGCATGAACATGTTCTATGGCCAAAATCGATTTCATTTTTACCCAAAGACCGGTTAATCCATTAAATATCCCAAATATTAATGGTTAACATTTTGGATAAGGGGAGAAAATGGGATTAAGGAGATTTAAATGATATTTGGCTAAAAGATGAAAAAGACTTAACGATTATCCAACTTAATATGTGTTAAGCACGTGTTAAGGGGGAGCGTTTTTGATGAACAAAACACCTAAGGTACAAAACTTTTGATTTCAATATCACAAGTACCTTAAGTGATTTTCAATGATTTTTCATGGTGGCAATTCCTTCCCAAAACACACTTAATTCACGACGAATGTGGTGACAAAAGGGTGGTAGGAATAGGTTTAGTCCAATGATTCATCAGAGCCGATGGAATCTTCCCAAGGACAATTCCCTAGATAGAATTAGAAGTCCTAGGAAAGATGGAGAAAGAATGTGAACGTAGCTGAATGCCGACCAAGTACTTAAGCTAGCACTGGAACAATCACAACAAGGTGCTAGTGATGACGTATTGGTAAGCATTGAAGGGGTTGAAGAATGAAAAAGAATTGTAAAGATAAAGGGTGTAAAGAAAGAAGCCCTCCTTACAACTTTAGGCAGAAACCGGGTCAATACATATGCTATTGAGGTCATTTTTGCTAATGATTCTCGGTATTGAAGAAAGACATCATGGACCCAGTGATGCAATGCACAACCCTTCCCAGCTAACTCAAATATCTCTCAAAAGGTATTTGTTTTAATCACACGGAGATCAACACGTTATCTATTGGTTTATTCACTCCGAATAGACTGGTATTGAAAAGGTGGCACTCCTCTCCAGTCATCGCTCACTAAATCAAAACGCACAATCGAGTCTAGAGCCAAGAGATCATCAAAAGTCTCATTAGGACACTTTTCATTTATTCCTTGCTTTCTCACACACTGTGAAAAGTAAGAGATTTTCATGAGTCCTACGCAGTATTCCTGTAATATTGCCAGAACATCCGAGTAATACGCAAGTATTACAATGAAGATGGAAATCCTGCTTGAGCCAACATCAAACAAGCTCATGGTAGGTTACACGTGCGGTTCTTTTAGAAACAATCTTGTGAAAAACTGGAAAGAAACAGTGGTTTAATTCTTAATTGAACTTAAACTCGTTCCAGGCCTCTTCGCATTATCATATGATCTTGCCAGAACACTCAGAGTGACTCTTTATTGATCACAGTAACGAGTGGAAATCCTTCTAGTGTTAACATCAAACAGCACTTGGTAGGTGACGTGCAAGATTCTTTATGAATTGAGCTCGTGACAACTGGAAAGCAACGATGGTGAAAATCTTAATTGAAATTCACTTGTTCCAGGTTTCATGAATTGACGGCTTCAAATCACAAGGATAATTTATCCAAGTGATTCACTCTTTATGTTCGCAGTCAGCTTTGGACGGTCGAATAAAGAGAACGGGTTTACCCGCGAAATCCTGTCAGGAAGTTACTTAATTGAAACTATCCGTCACGGGTACGATATCTAATATCGTCCAACGGTCTTCACCGACCAGAGGTAAAATGCTACCGAATTAGAATAAAATGTTCAAAGCCATTTTATTCGTGTCGTTGCTGTGTACCTGTTAAAGACGGTGGCGTTGCTGTGTACCTGTTGAAGACGGTGGCGTTGCTGTGTACCAGTGAAGACGGTGGTGTTGCGGTGTACCTGTAGAAGTCGTTCCCACATGCTTATGTTTTTATGCATCAAAGTTTAGCAAAAATTCAAGAAAGTACAAGATAAAGTCTTCCGCTGTACAAAACTCTGAAACTTTCGAGAATTCAACAAAAAGACATAAGTGTGTGGAACATGGAGTCACGAGAAGGAAAATTCACAAGAAGGCAAAAGATCGCACGTGAAAGGCCAAAAGAACAATGCTCTCAAGCCAAAGCCAAAAAGATCAAACCAACATATTCACAACAAAAGAAAGAAAAGAAGAAAAGACTACGAGCTAAAGAACGAAGACTTAGTATAGTATGCTAGGTTTAGAACTTTGTAACGTGGAGTGACCTCCCTTAGGGGGAGATTGTTAGAAATACGTTTTAACGTATATTAGAAGTATCGGTCACTCCACAATATGATTAATGTTGTAATAGCTCGTAGTTAGCAAATAGTTATTAGTTACTTATTAAGTTAAGTAAGAACCGGTCCATGGGCTTGTCATGGACCGGCCCAAGCCCAATGTAAACTTGGAAGTATAAATACCCCTTTCCACCATGGAAAGGGGTTGGTTGTTGTTCATTTCATGCTTTCATAGTAATAAAATCACACACATTTTCTCTCACTTTCTCTCTCTAGTTTCTCTCACTAGAAAACATCAACCCACTTCATAGATTCATAGGTTATCAATATCCTACAAAATCACCCATCAAAACCCATGGCTTATCACGCATAAGATAAGCATGAGCAGCAAGATCATTCCATAACACAGGACGATCGACATAGTAGTTGGCAACATACACAAAGGAATAGAAAATAGTTTTCTGGTCAGCCCGAGTATTAATCTGACAATGAATAACCTATGCCGTTTGAGCCATAACACCAACATCAACCATATCATCATTCCAACCAACAAAAATACGAGAACCTTTAGTACACAAGCTACCATTAGAAAGCCACTTCCATCTCCTACACACCTTACGACATATATCATAAACAATAGATACATCAACATGAGACTCCAAAATAGCACAAACACTTAAATTATTCTCAGTAACCACCTGTCGAACCTCTCTCTGCTTAGGGGACTGGTTCAAGCCCTGTATATTCCAAGAAGCAATACTAAACATTAAGAACATTAACCGCAGGAGTGCTTGCCCCTGATTGAGAATTATTCATAAGATTTGCCGTTTCATCATACACGTTTTCTACATCCTCCTCATCATCGGAAACAGTAACCATAGATGTACCACTATCCTCCTTATTAAGAGTAGATAAAGCATCATAGGGATTAGAAATCACAATAGGAGTAGCCTGCCGTACAGAAGCAGTCGTAGACACCAACGGCCTATTCAGAGACCCATGCAAACCCTCACTATTCCTCCCTGGACTACCAGTTGACGTGTTATGTCTATCAACTTAAGATTTGCCTTTAACATTCTTACCATCCGCCTTTGGAGCATACACAAACTTCTTACCTGGTTGAACACCCCCTTTATTACTAGCATTAGTTTTCTTCTTCCTGTTAACCACTTGCTGAAAACCATCATTAACATGTGCTGCTTCTTTAGTAACCACCACCATAGCCGGACACGATTCAATTGAATGCCCAAATATCTTACACTTATCACACCTAGGTGGTTTCCATTCATACTCCACCTTAATAGTAGCCTTCGTAAAACCCGTACCATCTAATAATGGAATACCAACACTAATTGATTCACGTAAAGGAGCCTCAGAACTAACCTCAATAAGACATCTTGCAAAACTGCTACGGCCCCTTGACTCCTTACACATAGCACTAGTATGAGTATCCATCATTATCGGCTTCCCCAAATAAGATCCAAGAATACTAATACCTTCCTCATCAAACATTTCTAAAGGAACATCATGCAATTTAATCCAAACTGGAACACGGCTTAATTCCTCCTTTAGTAAACTGGTATTCATTGTCCATCTCTTAAGAATAATCGGATTATTCCTAATCATCCAAGGTCCATCATCAAGAACACTTTCCAATCCAGTGCTTGAATCAAATTTGAAAAAGAAGAAACATTTTGCATTAAGCATAATTCTCTTAAGCCCATACTTCGCCCAATTGTTCTTCACATAGTATTCAACCACAAGAAAAGCCTCACGTTTCCCAATAAAGTATCCACATAGAGTGTTTTCAAATCGATTCCCCACATTTTGAATAACTCAAAGCAGAATAGAAATATCCACCCCTTCAAAAACATTGTCCACTTTTGTAAACTTAAAACTAGTATTACCTTTTGAAGTATCACTGTGCGAGGCATACCATCGTAAGACACCGAAGCAACTTGCACAAACGGAGCACCAATAACATTCACATTTGGAGAACCATGCACATTCACATTTGGATAACCATGCACTTGCGAATCCACATTAATATTGGAACTTGGAACTGAAAAAGAATCAGTAGACCAAAAAGAGTTATCAACACCATCATGAGTCGTCACACCCATATTAGCGTTTACATCAACCTATGAAAACCTAGCATCCCCATATAGAAACTTAGATACCAACAGCGATGACATACTAACAAACTCATCAGGCGAATCCTGCATACTCGTCGATGGTTGACACATAGTAACATTAGGGTTCATATTAACCTTAGCCTGCTCACCGTTCGAACCACCCCCCTTTGCCATCAACTCAGCTTCATACGCACATAGAAGATTGAAGATCTCCTTAGATCGTTTAGTGGATACCAGAGAACATATAGCAAACTTGTTCAATTTAAAATTATGCACGAACTCACGAACCTCAGCTACCGTTCGCAACGATATCCCAAAAACCCTACTAATCAGATCCATCGTACAAGGCTGCGTATTATTGATTAAAGCAGCCTTAGCATCCACATTCATCATAGAGTAATCCATAGGTTCCATAATGAAAGACTACGAAACCCTAATCAGCAACACCGAGCAAGAAACCCTAAAAACCACACGAACACCAAACCCTAATCTGCGATTACAATGGAAAACAAAAGAGACAATCGTGCAAATAACGACTAGATACACACGAAACAACTAAAAACCTAGACAACGCGTAACACAATGCGATCAGAAAAAAATAAAAAACGACCAATTTGCTAAACCCTAAAATCGTGCAACTAAATAAAAACAATGTTAACTCAAGCTTAATCACTGATTAAACGAGAAAACAACATCTTTATAAAGCACTCCGATTATAGGATAATAGAAAATCGACTCACAAAAGAGGAATTTTTTCCAGCCGCATTGATGAAAAATTAGGGTTTTAGAAATGTGACTCTTAATAACTTATTCACTAAAAGTAGCTTATTTTTAGGTATTCTAGGGTCTCTAAGGGGATTTAGGGCATCATAATTATAATTGAGATGTTATTATCAATATTGAACTTATAAGATTACTTTTAGATCTTAGACTTGACATATACATTGTGTTTACAACATATAGGAATATGTTGTAGTGGCAGTTCAGGTTGTGAGAAGCAGTTCATCTTACCAAGTAAGGTACAAAAAGCAAAATATTCTAGCCAAATTCTCATATTGAGACAATTATAGCTTATAAAACATAAGTGAATTTTGAGGATTGTCACAGTCTCTCCCCCTTAAATAAATCTCATCCAAAGATTAAAATAAACAGCGATGTCATAAGACAAAGAAGAGCATAATCCTCGCGTTTCTAAACATATTCATGCCCTTTCTCCGGGTTTTTAATAATTCAATAATTAGAAATATAACATCATACCACATAATTTAGTTTATCATTGGAAACTCTTTAATTGGGATGATAAGAGATTCATCAGATAAACACTTCTTTAGATTCGCAATGTGAAAAGTATCATGAATATTACTGAGTTTTTTAGGAAACTCAAGTCAATATGTCACTATTCAATTCAAAATCTTGAATTGATTATCACATTTTTCAAAATCAATTTGGTAATTGATAGAGAAAACATCCTTGTCACATAGATACTTTTTAATACGGTGTAATTTCTCATTCATAGTGAGAAATTTTCATCAAAATAATCTCTTGGATTATCTTAAATCACCATTTAATCCAGTAGATACTTAACATAATTCAACGTTCTACGAAGTTCTATTCTAATATAATCGTTTCAATAGTTTCATGAACTAATTTGGGTTTCATAAGGTGAAACTCTCCAAATTTAGCCTAACAGATATATAAATAGCACTTCTTTCGATAGAGTGCTTCAGATAATACTGCTTTAATTCTAGCATGAGAACTATCATTATATGGGAAACTTTTCCAATGTTAAGTTTCCTTCCAAAATTTATAATACATACATGGAGTATGTAGTTTAGCATTTGGATCGTTCTTCCACTTTATACATTAGTATACCTATGTTTTCATTTATATAATGGACTAAGTATAACATTACCCTCGGGTATTTTGTATATACTTTTAAGATTAAGATATTAAACACTCGTCACGATCTTAGATGATTGATATTGATTCTCAATGTCGACAGATTATTTCTTGCATAACCTTGTCAGAGTTTCTATATCATTGATTTTCTTAATAGGGATAAATCCTACAGATTTATTAAAACAATCGACAATAACCCAGATGACGTCATGTCTATTTGAAGTAAAAAAATCCTCATTTGCTCTTTCCTATTTCCATGGAGGAAATTCAAGTTGAACTAGTAAGTCAGATGACTTTCAATATTCTGCTTCTTTTGTTAGAGCATAATATAAAGATTTTAATGTTTCTTCGAGTTAAATGGAATACTTCACATTCCAAGTCCTTACGAATTCTAAGTCTTATGTTTAAAATGATAAGATGAATATTCCAAAGTTTTGGCGTATTTATGAAGTCCTTTACATAATTTACATAGGATTTAGATCTTCTTCATAATTCCATAGGGATACAAAACTCATAGGAGACGTGAATAAGACGTTTCTACATATAAACACTATAGAGATGGATAACGCTTGAATAGAAGTCAGTATTTTATTTCCTATAGAATACAGGATAATTCTACCAAACATATGATTTATAAGACCACTTGTCTTTTCAAATCCTAGTCCAGTGTCCTACTATGTTGAAAATCCTACACCAGATGGTGCAAGTTTCTGTGTGATGCAGGGTGCATTTCTTACACAGAATAAAATTTTCATCATATTCACCGTAGATTGGATTAGTAAGTTGAGTTATGGTAGTTTCTTGTTTATTAGAATTTACGGACATTCTTTTCTTGTTGAATTTGAGCTTAAGATTTTTGCACAGGATTGTGCTAAATTACCTTGTTCATTAACTTTTGGGATATGTTAATGACTTCTTCCAATATATTGGGATTTTGGAAGCGGTAATATTTAAAAATCTTTGATAAAATTTCTTGATAAATTTTTCTAGCAAAATCTTCTGATGAAGTTTTATGATAAAATTTTCTAGGGAAGTTCTATGATGAAATCTTGTGATAAAAATTTCTGGTGAAAGCTTTTATCATTCTATGCAATGGGGTCTAACTCTAATAACTCTTGAAATTTACTCGTGTATGTCTCGAGGTTAATTTCTTTTATCATTTGATAGCGGAGTTCTTCTTTTATCTTCTCGATCATCTATTTATGAAATATTGAAATTTAATCAAGTGACCTTATGTACTTCTTTTATCTCAAAGGGGTTGAGTATAAAGAATTTACCAAGATAACTAACGAAGTGCTATATAGCAAACTTCATTTTATTAATTTCAAATATGATTGATACGATAGAAAACTAAATTGGCTTTTTCAATCCAACGGGGGATACTAATAGCATCTTTTCTTCCTTGGATAAAAACTAACTAGTCATCGATTCATGTTCCAAATAATACTTCTTATTTACATTTTGCATTTGCAGGATTGCAGCCACATCTTTGTCAATTTTGTTTGTCAAATACTTTTAGTGTTTCGAATGAATGGGAAAGAAATAATTCAGAATCCAAGGTATACTCATATCAGAAAACATCTGTCACATATGGATATGGATACATATAAATGCTTATCGAATACAAGGTATATCTTTTAGGTTTATATAGGAAGCTTAATATGTTGATTATCATTCATATCTAAGGATAATAAATCTAGCTATGAAATAGGATTTCAAAGTTTACCACGGATTTATAGAGATATGACTCATACATAATCGTAACATAATTTTTCCATGACAGGATGGAGTAATATAACGAAAAATGTAAAAACTCGTCTTATAGAACAAGCTTCTCTTTTACATATCATATATTCTACAAAAAAATAACCTTTTGGTAGACAAAAGCCGAGAATAGAATATTTCTAGAAAACTTGGGAAGTTTCCTAAACTTGCGGGTTACATTCAATTGATAATTTGTATTATTTTTGGTAAAGGGTTTCCCCGGTAAATATATTAACCAAAAAAGCGTTGAAGTACAAAGGAATGTGGCTAAGATACCACATTAACCGCATGCTACAGGCAGCATGTTAACACGTGATTATGTCATGGCATAAACACAAACTAATCTAGAACTACAATGCAAGTAAACTAGAAAGAAACCAAGATGCAAACATGAAGTCACACATTGTCTTCAGCTTCCACCAACAGCACGAAAGGAGCAAATGATATCTAAATGAGCCTGACTCCTTAAAAAACCTTGCCAAAGAAAACCCAATGGGAAAAACCTTGGACAAGGAAAAAAGAGTACAACCCTCACCCGACACTCCCATCATGAACTCTAGAGCTCGACACCCTCCATTTGTCAAGCAGCAAACTCGACCTGGCAGACAACTTCTTAAAACGAAATGAAATCAAATTCAACCGAATAGTATCACAAATAAGCTGAACAATCTGATCAACGGCCAACAGCTTTTTCTTAAAAAGTCTTGAATTGCGTTCCATCCATATAAAGTACGCAGTAGCAGCCAACACAAGACGAGCAAGGATGCTAGAACAAGACTTTCCCTTAGAAATTGGAATAACATAGGCCAAAATATCATCAATACGAGGGGGGATGCTATCCATATCACATAGGCCCCGAACCTTAGACCAAACCTGTCTAGAATAAGAACATTCAAAGAAAAGATGGTCATGAGACTCACGCACCAATTTGCACAACGGACATCGAAGAAGGCTTAGATCCACCAAAGGGCCAACATCCCATTGTCTAGCCGATCTTGTGTCTTTAATTTTCTTCTAACCTAGAAGACAACAAAAATTCCAAGAATATATACTTTATCAAGCATATGCTTTTCCCAGAATTAACGCAATTTCCTTCATAACTATCTTTAAAAAACCAAGAAATATGGATTTCTTACTCCTCAAAAATAAATATGAAACATAAAACTAAAGACGTAAAGTTGAAAGTATTTACAACTTAATAGTCTAATGTCTTTATCTATCCTTCTTAAGTTCTTTGATGGTATCAAAAAGACTTCGTATGTTGGCTCGATGTCTAATTCTAGATTAGAAATCTTCAGTCGAGCTTGAATAATTTCTTCATCATGTATCATCTATCTTTTTTGCAACTTAGCTTTAGCTTCTTCAAAATTTCCTTCTAACTTCTCAAAATCTCGTTGTTTAACTCTTCGGCCTTTCCGAAGTCCTCCAACTTTATGTTCAAGATCTTCAATACGTTCGGGAGGAACTTCTTTCATAGAGGGTAGGATATCTTTAATTTTTTGTTCATAGGTATTTTTAGGTGAATCTTCAAATACAAGTGAAAGAATATGAATAGGGTAAGGTGATGGATAAATTTGGGGTAAAATCTATTTCTTCATATATGCTCGTATAACTTGCATATAGGGGTCGTCATCAATAGGTAAAACGGCTTTTGGGATTTTCTGATCTTTGGGTGTATTTTCTGAAGTATCATAAGGGTTATTCATCGGGAGATTAGAAATATACTTTGGGAAATCATCAGGAATACTGGTAGAATGCTCATTTTGAGAATCCGATAGGATGATAATAGGAGGAAGATAGGAATACGTATTTTTGGAGACGTCGATAAATAACATATCTTATTTATATTATATTACGTACATTTAAACATATCATTTATGTCTAAACATGATATCTCTTATGTATAGGCATAATATCAAATAAGCATAAACTTAAAAATAATCATGGGGAACAACAGTACAGTCATCTATATCATTCTTGTAGCAGCACTGGCTTTGGCATGGAGGACTGTCTTGAATTTATTTTTAAAAGTAGATATAGTCAAGATTTTAATTCTTGTTCTCTATAACCATGGCTCTGAGTACCAATCTATAACATCGCCATTTTACCTTTACGCAGTAGAACATTAATCTGGGGTATATTATTCTAGAAAAGAGAAATACTTGAACATCGATATTAGTGTGACAAACCAAACCCTAATAATGGTAGAAATATTTTCTCCCTAGCCGCCACTCTTAGCCATAAATTCGTTTTCCCTCCTGATTTCATCTCCTAAACCTTAATTCTTTGCTGTTTGATCATTGAATTTCGATTCGTGTATCATAACATTAATTGATTACGGTTTGTTTGAAGGATTTAGGATAGTTTTTCGTTTTTAGGGTTTCAATTGGCTGTTTTAGGGTTCTTTCTTTTTGTTTCTTTCGTTCGTGTTGTAATCCCTTTTTAGATTTGCTGTTTAAGTCGTGGGTTGTTTATGCTCATGTAAGGTGTCAAGGCGTGTTGGCTCGGATCGTACTTTTTAGGATCTGTTCGTTGGGATTATTAAACAGGAGTTATTAGGGTTTCTTTTAGGTTTTTAGGTTTATTGGTTTGATGGCTGAGTTGGATAATCAGATTGATTTGATGGCTCTATCTGATAGAATGCAGCGATTGAGAGTAACTATGGCTGGTACAACGCATGTTGGGACTCCTAACGATGGGGTCTCATATGGTGAGCATGTTGGGGTATCCAGTGATGGTATTAATCATACGGCTGAAAAGGATGGCTTGGTTGATAAGATGACACTAGTCAGGGGCAGATTAATAGGCAGCCTTCTGCTGCTAAGCTTTCGTTTGATGCTATGAATGACGTTACTGCTGCTGTTGGGATTAACGTTACTGCTGTTGTTAATGCTCCTATGCAGGTTGCACCGGTTATGTCTGACCTGTCCAAGAAGGCTAGTAGTAATGGTGTTAATAAAACCGGTGAGCAAGTTAACCATGATGTGAGGAATGGGAGTCTTATGGCGAGGAAGAATGAGGTGGGTGTTCAACATACGCCTAGGACTGGAACTTCGCATTCTTCATCAGTTGGTGCTTCGACTCAGATTGGTAATACCTCATTTGCGTCGTTATTGCAGAATAAGCCGGTTTGTAAGCCGGTTCATATTAAGGAATTTCATAATGATGAACAAGTTGTTGTGGCTGCTGTAACTCTTCCGTATGATGCCGTGGAAGAGATTCGGTCGCATCTTAATAACACACTGTTTGGTTATTTCATTGGGAAGTGTCTTGCGTTTCCGTTAGTAGAAAATTATGTGAAGAATGTATGGGGCAAATATGGTTTAAAAAGAGTTAAACTCCATGACGAGTTCTTTCTTTTTTGTTTGACTCTAAAAGTGGTATGGATAGGGTGTTGGAGAATGGTCCGTGGTTGATTCGACAAGTTCCATTAATTCTGAATGTTTGGTCATCTACTACGGATTTGCATAAAACAAAGATTAAGAAGGCACCGGTGTGGGTGAAACTTCATCATGTGCCTATTGATGCTTATTCGGAGATTGGTCTTAGTTTGATCACAACTCAAATTGGTAGACCTATTATGCTAGATTCTTATACCAGTAGCATGTGTATCAACCCGTGGGGTAGGAGTACTTTTGCTCGTGCTCTTATTGAGGTTTCAGCTGATGATGCTTTAAAGAAGTCTTTGGTCATTGCTATTCCGGTTGAGAAGGATAGAGGGCACAAATTGGCGACAATTGACATTGAGTATGAGTGGACGCCTCCTAGATGTTCTACTTGTCTTATTTTCGATCATATTGATGCTAAATGTCCTAGGTTGCCTAAACAGGCAGTGGTTGAGAAGGTGGTTAGCAGGGAAGATCATAAGGCTATGGATGATGATGGGTTTCAGGTAGTTAAGAACAAGAAGAGCAAGGGGAAGAATAAGAAGCAACAACAAATTTCTGGTATTAAACTAACTAAACCAGCTGTTAATATTCAGTATCGTAATGTTGAGAGGGGTGAAACTTCAAAGACGAGTGATGCCGGTCAAAAGAAGGCTGATCCGATTTTTAAGAAGGGTTTCTTGAATAACAAAATTTTGGATTCTGAGCCTAAGCATAAGCATAAGGAGAAGAGTTCTCATAACTCTTTTGGTGCTCTTTGGGAAAACATGGATGAGGGTACAGATTGGGAGGATAGTTTTAAAGCCAATGATGATGTGATTAATGCTAGTGATAGTGAGGTTGAAGAAGTCATTTCGGTCGATGATCGACATGGTACTCGTCAACCTGATGTTCGCTCAAAGTGTTAGCCATGATATTGCTTTATTTCCATTGTTCATGCACCTTTAGGTGGTTGTTTCCTATTGGTGTTATTTGCTTTGTAATTGTTTTTTAGGATCATATGGCATGTCATATGATTTTAGTTGTTCAAGCAATTGCTTGAGGTTAATGTAGCATTGCAGCTACATTCCATTATACTTTAGTGCTTTTTGGGAATATATTTTACCGGGGTGAGTCCCTTTACCCAAAAAAAACATTGATCTGGGGTATTACTTCACAGTCACAGTCATAATAATAGAAAACAACTCAAAAGAGTGACAAAATCAACTTTACTTATATATCATTGAAAAATCAGAGTTTTACAATATAAGGTTCCCAAAATCTAGAATAATAATTTTAATCTTGTGCCTCTTCATGCCATCCTCATGCTGCTCCATTCTAACAATCTTTAAAACCAGAGATATATGCTTAAAATCAACACAATTGTTGAGTGAATTCATAGGTTTAAAATCATTTTGAATACCAGATCCTTTTCCTGAGCTACGTTATTATTCGCTCGTAAAATTTATAAATTAATGCACTAAGCTTATGATACCGTGACTAGACATATCAGGAACCCACAATTTCCCCTATGAGGAAGTCTTCCAAACTATCCTTATTAGCAAAATAAAGTATGCTTGTTTGACCACTAAGGTGCTAACAAGTGCGACTTGCCCAGACAGGGGATGTCAGTTACTATTTACAATATTAGCGCTCATTTCCGGGAAAATGATTAACGGTTCATAATTAAAAAGGGACTTTCAAGGCAGCAGTAAACATAGTGTGAATAATTATATCTGAGAAGCATTCCAAAATACTTGTATTCCAGTTTAACATATATCCTCCTCATGGGTTTTCAAATCATTTGAAAGTAGTTAAATTTAGTGAGGCTATGAACTCACCTGGGATCCATAGAGTCTGAGCTAGAACAGATTTATATCTTTCACAGATAAACAACTTGATCACATAAACAACAATTTGTTCTTATAAACAACAGCTTGATCTCACACAAACCTGGATTAACACATTTTGTATAGTATCAAGTCTTTAATCTTTTGTTAATCTTTCTAAGTATTTGGTTATATATTCTTTAATCATTAATTGGTGGTAATTCTAGCACCATTGTTCAGGCCATCATACTCAGAAGCCATTCTATAAACGTTTGAGGAGCGAGAGCACTTTAAATCGTAAACCCAACCACTCAGTCATAACGTAATATCAAGATGGAACATCTTTGTAAAAAGCCACCTACTAACATGATACCTTTATTACTTCATCATATTTATAATTAATCGTCTTGTAAGAGATTGTAAATCTTGCTTATGTTTTAGAGAGAGAAAGAGATAGAAAGATGGTGAATTTCATAAACACTTCTAGAGAGAGAAAGTGAAAAACTATGTGTTTTTTATGAATAAAACCACATCCTCTCCATCTAAGGAGAGGGTTTATATACAAGCCCATAAGATGGGCTTGGGCTTACAATAATGGGTCGTCCATATAAAACATGGACCGGGCCTTTCCTTGTTAAATAATATAAAGTAACTAGACTTTTTTTTGGTAATGGGTTACCCCGGTAAATATATTAACCAAAAAAGCGTTTAAATACAAAGGAATGTGGCTGAGATACCACATTAACCTCATGCTACATGCAGCTTGTTAACAAAGACTATGAAACATCAAAAGCCCTAACCGAATCTAGAAGACAACAGTAAAGCAGATAAAAACCAAGATGTGAACATGAAACCGCGCTCACTCTTCAGCATCCAACACCACCATGATAGAAGTAGGATGAACCCAAATGAGTCTGTCTCCTTAAAAAACCTTACCAAAGAAAACCCAGTGGGAAAAACCTTGGACAAGGAAAAAAGAGTACAACACTCACCCGACACACCTATCATGGAACAAATCTTGAGCTCGGCACCCTCCATTTGTCAAGCAGCAAACTTGACCTGGTAGATAATTTCTTGAAACGGAAAGAAACCAACTTCAAGCGAATAGTATCACATAGAATCTGAAATAACTGATCAACAGACATCCGCTTCTTCTTGAATAGTCTTGAATTACGTTCCATCCAAATAAAATAAGCAGTAGCAGCCAACACAAGACGAGCAAGAATGCTAACACATGATTTCCCATTCGAAATTGAAATAACATGAGCTAATATATCATCAATACGAGGTGGGACAGTATCCATACCACACAAGGTCCGAACCTTAGACCAAACCTGCACAGAATAAGAACATTCAAAGAAAAGATGGTCATGGGAGTCCTGCACCAAACTAAAGTAACTAGACTATGAGCTACTACTTATTATATTGTCGGAGTGACCGAATCTTCCTAAATACGTAAAAACATATTTCCAACAATCTCCCCCTAAGGGAGGTCGCTCCAAACAAGGGTGTTACCCAAGTTACAATAATAAAATAAACCTACCATACTATGCTTGCCTTGAGCTCGTAGTCTTCGTCTTTCTTTCTTTTTCTTTTCAGGTGAACATGTTGATGTGATCGTTGATATCAATCTTGAGCATTAATCTCTTGCCTTGATCTTGTGTATCATCACTTGTGATATTCGCCTCTTCGTGACTTCATGTCCCACATTTGAAAACAGGTTTGAGGGTGTTCAGGTATCTATTCCACGTAAAGTGGTTGAGAAGGTTAATACACGTTTTCATAATACGCTCTATGGATACTTTATTGGTAAACGAATGGCATTTCCAGTGGTTGAGTATTATGCTAAAACAAATTGGGCTAAATTTGGGTTAAAAAGGATCATGATGAATTCCAATGGTTTCTTTTTCTTTCAGTTTGATTCATAATCTGGTTATGAAGCTGTGTTGGAAGGTGGACCATGGATGATTCATAATTCTCCCATTATTCTTAAAAGGTATACTATGAAGACTAGCCTTCGAAAAGAAGAATTTACCTGTATTACTGTGTGGGTTAAACTTCATGATGTGCCGCTTCAAGTGTTTGAGGAAGAGGGTATTAGTCTGATTGCTACATATCCTGGTAAGCCTATTATGCTTGATTCTTTTACTAGCACTATGTGTAAAGAATCTTGGGGTCGTAGTAGTTTTGCTCGCTGTTTAATTGAAATTATATCTGATTGTGATTTACATGAGACAATTACTATTGGTGTTCCTGATTTAGAGGGTGAGGGGTTTACTAAGGAAACTATTAAAGTTGAATATGAGTGGAAGCCTCCTAGATGCCCTACATGTAATATATTTGGTCATATGGCTAAAACTTGTCCTAAACGTGTTATCCCTAAAGTGGCCCCTACAGTTATACATGAAAAAGATGATGGATTTCAACAAGTTCGTAGTAGAAAGCATAACAACAAAGGAAAGCAAGGAAGCCAGATTCCGAGAGGTGTCCCGTTAAGCAAAGGATTCTAGGTTGGTACTCCTTTTACTTTTAGTCTGAAGTTGTCTACCTCTGGTGCTCATATACCTGATAACTCATCTAATCCTGGTACGACTTCGAATGCATCTAAACGTGATAATAACAAAGTTGATAGTGGTACCAAATCTGGGTTGCATACTAATAGTTCAAATAAAGGTAAAGTTGTGGTGAGTGGCGTTTCTACTTCGAATTCATTTGGGACTCTTTCAGGGGATATATGTGACCTAAGTGGAGATGATGATGATGAGGAGGTTGAAAACATTTATGATGAATCTGCTAACCTTCTTAGTTCTCAATCAGGGGTAAGCACTCCTGCCACGAATGTTTTAAATGTTTAGTATAGCCTCATGGAATATAAGGGGTCTGAACCAATCCCCTAAAAGAATAGAGGTTCGTCAGGTTATTAATGAAAATAATCTGAGTGTTTGTGCTATCTTGGAGTCTCATGTTGATGCTTCGGGTGTTTATGATATGTGTCGTAAGATTTTTAGCAGATGGAAGTGGACGTCAAATGGTGGTTTGTGTCCTAAAGGGACGCGTATAATTCTTGGCTAGAATGATGATAATGTGGATGTTATGGTGTTGTCTCAAACAAGTCAAGTTATGCATTGTCAGGTTAAAACGCGTATGGATAACCGTACTTTGTTCTGCTCTTTCGTTTATGCTGATAACTACTATATCCATCGGTGTGTTCTTTGGAATAATCTGGTTGCTCATGCTACTTTTATGCGGGATAAGCCATGGGCTGTTTTGGGTGATTTTAATGTTGCTCTTAATATTGAGGATCACTCATGCGGCGGCTACACTCCTATTATTGCCATGCGGGAATTCAAGGAGTGTGTTAATCTTATGGAAGTTATGGACGTTAATGCTACAGGTTTACATTTTACTTGGAATGAGAAACCATAGGGTGATGATGGTATTCTTAAAAAGATTGATCGGATTATGTCTAACATTAAGTTTCTTGATGAGTTTCTAGTATGTTTTGCGATATTCCAACCTTACAGGATTTCTGACCATTCTCCTTGTGTGTTACGAATCCCTACAATTAGCAAACCTAAGCCTAAACCTTTTAAATTCAGTAATTTTCTTGTGCATAAGGAGGGTTTTCATGCTGTGGTAGCTAACGGATGGTTGGCAAATGTTCATGGATGTGCTATGTTTAGGCTTCTTAAACGCCTAAAAGGTTTAAAGGCTCCGTTTCGTAAACTGTTGTTTGAACAGGGTAATCTTCATGATCGTGTTACTAGACTACGTGTGGAATTAGATGATGTTCAACAAGCCCTTGATAGAGACCCATCCAATGTGAGGTTGAAAGAAGAGCATGCTCATTATCTAGTTGCTTTTAAGGAAGCTTCTCTTGATGAGGAACGCTTCTTATGTCAGAAATCTAAAATTGAATGGCTTGATGCAGGTGATTCAAATACGGCTTATTTTCATAAATCGGTTAAGAGTAGGGCTGCTCGTAATCGTATTGAAATGGTTCGTGATTCTCATAATGTGCTTCATGATGGAGATGCTGTGCCTGGAGGTTTCGTTGCTCATTACGAGCAGTTTCTTGGTCAGGCAAGTGTTTCAGGTTCTTTTAATATGTCTGATTTGTTTGTTCGAAAGCTTGGTGCTCAGAAATCTGCCCATATGGTTAGAGCCATCTCTGATTCTAAAATTAAAAGTGCGTTATTCTCCATGAGTGATGACAAAGCGCCTGGGCCGGATGGTTTTACTGCTGCGTTTTTTAAGAAGTCTTGGGATATTGTGGGTGATGAGTTTACATGGGATATTCGGGAGTTTTTCTCTAATGGAAAACTTCTTAAAGAGGTTAATCATACTATTATTGCTCTTATCCCTAAGGTTTCTGTTCCAAATAAGATTACTGATTATCGCCCCATCTCTTGTTGTAATGTTATTTTCAAATGCATTAGTAAGATAATTGCTAACCGTATTAAAGGGGATTTGGGCGATTTGGTTAAGATTAATCAATCTGCTTTTGTTCCGGGGCGGAGGATCTCGGATAACATCTTATTGACGCAAGAGTTGATGAGGAATTACCACATAAATTTTGGTCCTCCAAGATGTGCTTTTAAGGTGGATATTCAGAAAGCTTACGATACAGTAGACTGGTAGTTTCTGCGTAACATTCTGATTGGTTTTGGATTCCACCATTTAATGGTTGATTGGATTATGACTTGTGTTTCTACTACTTCTTATTCCATTTGCATAAATGGTAATTTATATGGCTGGTTTCAAGGAAAAAGAGGTCTCAGGCAAGGTGATCCGTTATCTCCATATCTTTTCACGTTGGTCATGGAGATCTTTTCACTTATGTTGCAGCGGAGGGTTCTTAATGTAGAGGATTTTTATTTTCATCACTGTTGTGAGCAACAACGTATTATCAACCTCTGTTTTGCAGATGATCTTTTCTTGTTTGCTAGGGGTCACTTGGACTCTGTGCAGCTTATTATGGATGCGTTGGAGGAATTTAAGATAGCTTCAGGTTTGGTTCCAAGTATCCCAAAGAGCACAGTTTTCTTTTGTAATGTAGCTACTGCTGTTAAAAGTAGTATTTTACATATCATGCCATTTGCTGAAGGCGAGTTACCTATCAGATATCTTGGTGTTCCTCTCATTTCGTCCAGGCTTCTATATAGGGATTGTAAAGTCCTTGTTGAAAAACTTGAGAGTAGAGTTAATGATTGGCGCAATAAATTTCTTTCTTTAGCAGGAAGACTCCAGTTAGTTCGTTCAGTTCTTTCATCTATGCATATCTACTGGGCGTCTGTCTTTATTTTACCTGTTCGGATTATTCATGATTTGGAACAGCTTATGAGAGGCTTCTTATGGTGTCAAGGTGAAATGAAGAAAGGTAAGGCTAAAGTTGCTTGGGACTCTGTCTGTACTCCATTTTATGAAGGTGGACTTGGTATTCGTAAGCTTTCTGATTTTAATACTGCTTTAATGGTTTCTCATATCTGGTGTATTCTCACTCGTAAAGAGTCTTTATGGGTTAAATGGATTTATTCTTACAAGTTAAAGGATCGAAGTTTCTGGGACGTTCCATGTATAGGTGATATGAGTTAGGGCTGGAGAAAACTTCTACAGATTAGACTACGCATTCGTCAATTTATTTGGTACAAGATTAATAATGGTAGATTGGCTTCTATGTGGTTTGACAAATGGGCAGATTTATGTCCGTTACGGGACGTTCTTACGTTTCAAAGTATTACAAGATCGGGGCTCTCTCTATCTAATAAGGTGAGGGATCTTATTACTGATGGTATTTGGCAGTGGCCGCAGGATTGGTATGCTAGATTTCCGAACATTTTCGTTATCCATGTTCCTGTTATTAATGATGCTCAGGATGATGATTTGATGTGGCGGGATATAAATGGGGTTCTACATCCTTTTTTAGTTTCTTTAGCTTGGGACTCCATTCGGGAGAGGGCTTTGATGGTTGATTGGTATCATGCTGTTTGGTTTGCTTATTGTATTCCTCGTCACTCTATCCACTTGTGGTTAGTGGTTAGAAGAAAATTAAAGACACAAGATCGGCTTAGAAAACGGGATGCTGGCCCTTTGGTGGATCTAAGCCTTCTTTGATGTCCGTTGTGTAAATTGGTGCCAGATTCTCATGACCATCTTTTCTTTGAATGTTCTTATTATATGCAAGCTTGGTCTAAGGTTCGGGGCCTATGTGATATGGATAGCATCCCCCCTCGGATTGATGATATTTTAGCCTATGCTATTCCAATTTCTAATGGAAAGTCTTGTCCTAGTATCCTTGCTCGTCTTGTGTTGGCTACTACTGCGTACTTTATATGGATGGAACGCAATTCAAGACTTTTCAAGAAAAAGCTGTTGGCTGTTGATCAGATTGTTCAGCTTATTTGTGATACTATTCGGTTGAAGTTGATTTCATTTCGTTTTAAGAAGTTGTTTGCCAGGTCGAGTTTGTTGCTTGACAAATGGAGGGTTCCGAGCTCTAGAGTTCTTCATGATGGGAGTGCCGGGTGAGGGTTGTACTCTTTTTTCCTTGTCCAAGGTTTTTCCCATTGGGTTTTCTTTGGCAAGGTTTTTTAAGGAGGCAAGCTCATTTGGATATCATTTGCTCCTTTCGTGCTGTTGGTGGAAGCTGAAGACAATGTGTGACTTCATGTTTGCATCTTGGTTTCTGTCTAGCTTACTTGCATTTTAGTTCTAGATTAGTTTGTGTTTATGCCATGACATAATCACGTGTTAACATGCTGCCTGTAGCATGCGGTTAATGTGGTATCTTAGCCACATTCCTTTGTACTTCAACGATTTTTTGGTTAATATATTTACCGGGGAAACCCTTTACAAAAAAAAGACTTCATGTCCCACATACTTATACCTTCGTAATTCTTGAAAGCTTCAGAGTTCGATACAGCGGAAGACTTGTCTTTTAGGCTTTCTAGAATTAGATGAAGTATTAAGTGCATAAAGTATAAGCATGCGGGGACGACTTCTTCTCGGATTCCGCAACGCCACCGTCTTTAAATGCCGCAACATAAGTAGACACGAACGAAATGGCTTTGAACATTTCATTCTAATTCGGTAGCATTTTACCTCCGGTCGGTGAAGACTGTTGGACGATATAAAATATCGTACTTGTGTCAGGTAGATTTAATTAAAAATCTCCGTGACAAGATTTCGCGGGTAAACCCGTTCTCTTTACTCGACCGTCCAAAGCAGACTGCGAATGTAAAGAGTGAATCATTTGGATAAAATTATCCGCATGATTGAAGCCGTCAATTCTGATTTTTGGAACAAGTTTGATTCATTATAGAATCGCACCATCGTTGCTTTCCAGTTGTCACGAGCTTGATTCATATTGAATCTTGCAAGTTACCTACCAAGTGCTGTTTGAGGTTAACACTAGAAGGATTTCCACTCATCACCGTGAACACTTAAGAATGTCACTCTGAGTGTTCTGGCAAGATCATTAAGATATTGCGTAGAGGCCTGGAACGTATTTAAATTCAATTAAGAATTAAACAACTATTGCTTTCCAGTTATCACAAGTTTGATTCATAAAGAATCTCACAAGTCACCTACCATGAGCTTTTTATATTCGCTCAAGAAGGATTTCCATCTTCATTGTAGATACTTACGTATTACTCGGATGTTCAGGCCAGATCATGAAGATATTGCGTAGGACTCTTAAGATCTTTCTTACTTTTCACAGTGTGTGAAGAAGCAAGGAATTATGAAAGTGTGTCCTAATGAGACTTTTGATAATCTCAAATGGCTCTAGACTCGATCGTGCATTTTGGATTTTAGTGATCGGAGGCTGGAGAGGAGTGCCACCATTTCAATATCAATATATTCGGAGTGAATAAATCAATAGATAATGCGTTGTCTCCATGCGATTAAAACAAATATCTTTTGAGAGATATCTGAGTTAGCTGAGATGGGTTGTGCATTGCATCACTGGGTCCATGATGTCTATCTTCAATATCAAGCATCATTAAAATGATCTCAATAGCATATGAGTTGACCCGGTTTCTGCCTAAGGTTGTAAGGAGGGGTTCTTTCTTTAGACCCTTTTATCTTTACAATTCTTTTTCATTCTTCAACTCCTTCAATGCTTACCAATACGTCATAACTAGCACCTTGTTGTGATTGTTCCAGTGCTAACTTAAGTACTTGGTCGGCATTCAGCTACATTCACAATCTTTCTCCATCTTTCCTAAGGACTACTATTTCTAGCTATGGAATGTCCTTGGGAAGATTCCTCCGATTTTAGAAGAATCATTGGACTTAACCTATCCTACCATCCTTATGTCACCATAATCTTCATCGTCGTGAGATAAATGGGATTAGGGTAAGTATATGTCACCATGAAATCCATTTGGTATAGCAAATCCATTTTGCTCCCCCTTAACATGTGCCATGATATTCGAAAACATTTCGCACATGTCGGGGTGAGCCATCACGTTAAGTCAAACCATTTGTGATAATTTCCCATATTAAATCACATTTTCTCCCCCATATTAAAAATATTAACCCAACCGATATTTTTTATATCAATTGATTTAACGAAGTTTTAACAAAGGTTTTGGGAAGAAAAATGCAAGTCCGTTTAATCTTCATGAGACCAATTTGTGAGATATGATACCGATTTGTAACATTATCACATATTCACCATATAAGAATGAATTGACAAGGTTGGACCTGATTGATGAGAACATCATATGATAAGATCAAATGGTTCTTGTCAGCAAATGTTGGTCGCCTCGTCACGTCTGAAGTCATCTCTTGACACCACATGTACGATTGGTATTGTTGTCTTGACACCAATTAGTGAACTTGGCACTTTCGGCATCGAAGATTCTGAATGTTGGACAATTGCTCCCCCTCAATTGTTGACCCGTGTTCTATTGAAAGAGCTGTAGTCGCCGTTTGAGTGGTTGCATCGTCGAGTATGTGGATACCAATTGTAGATTGCTATGGTTGTAGAGATGATAACTTCATAAAAACAAGATTTCTCTTGTTGTAACAAATAAATGCACTGATGCGTACATATATCCGTGTTAGATTGTGTTATAACATAAACACAATCCCTTACATGGTTATAAAGTAAACCATGCCCGAGAAAATTAATTCTCGTTGTGAGCCAAAGCTTTCATAAGAAATACTTGACTTTTAATATGAAAAGCGTGTTGCAGTCTGAAATAACTACAAGCCATATAGGCATGTTTTATGAAATATTTACAACTTTTGTACGAACTCTATTTATGGCGTCGTGTCAATATTAATCGACATTTCTAAGGCCGTAAATATTATCGTACCAAAAGACATGCCTTTGAAAAATAAAGTAAAAATATTTTTGGATTTTTCTGAATTTTTTTATTTTTATGGTTTTTATATGGTTTTATATTTTTGTATTTTGCTTTTGTAGATAAAAATATATACAGATGATCACCAAGGATACGGAGAATAGTTTACCACCACTATTCTTTCGCTTCATCTGCCAATTCCTTTAGAGTCTTAGGCGAGAAGGTTCTCAATCCTAGCTTGTCGGCCAAAAATTCAATTCGAGCGCGATCTAAAGCCTTCGTGAAAATATCCGCCAATTGATACTCAGAACGGACAAAGTAAAGCTCGATCACTCCAATTTCAACTTGCTCCTTGATGAAGTGGTAGCGAATGTCAATGTGCTTCGACCGGGAGAATTGAGCGTTGTTGCAGCATAAGGCAATTGCACTTTTTGTTGTCACAGTACATCAGAATCTTTTTGAAACCTAGACCATAGTCTGTTAATTGCGATCTTATCCAAAGAATTTGAGCACAGCAACCGGACATAGCTATGTATTCTGCTTCTTTACTTGAAATTGCATCGCTTTTCTGCCTTTTTGATGCCCAACTGATTAGTCGATCTCCTAGTAGTTGCAAAGTTCCACTCGTGCTACGCCTTGTATCTTGACAACCCGCGTGGTCCGCATCTACATATGCCATTAGAGCAATCGAATAGTCCTTCGAGTACCAAAGTCCCCGATTAATGGTTCCTTTAAGATATCGAAAGATCCGTTTCACAGTAGCCAAGTGTAACTCAGTAGTCCGAGTTTGATACCGAGCACACATACATATAGCAAACTGAAGATCAGGTCGACTAGCTGTGATATACAGAAGGGTACCGATCATTCCACAATAAAGTGTCGGATCAAGGGCAACTCCATGTGGATCTGCATCAAGCTTAGTTCGGTCCACCATTGGAGTTTCCACGAGGTCGCAAGATTCCATCTTATATTTCTTAAGAGATTCAAGGGCATACTTGGATTGATTAATAAAGATGCCTCTGGGACTCTGAGATATCTGAAGTCCTAAGAAGAATGATACCTTGCCCATCATTGACATCTTAAACTTGGAAGACATGAGTGTCCCAAAATCGGATAAGGTTTGGGTCGAGGCAGCAAATATAATATCATCAACATATATTTGTACCATAATCATATCTTTACCTCATTTCTGAATGAACAGCGTGGGATCCACCTTGCCTTTAGTGAAGCCTTGCGTAATGAAGAATTGTGACAATAGATCATACCATGCGTGTGGAGCTTGCTTCAACCCATAGAGAGCCTTCTTAAGCTTGTACACATGATTAGGATATTTAGAATTCACAAAACCATCCGGTTGTTGAACATAGACCTCTTCTTTGATTTCACCATTAAGAAATGTCATCTTCACATCCATCTGATAGACGATCATATTCATGTGGGCTGCATAAGCAAGGAATAGTCTAATCGCTTCCAAACGGGCAACAGGTGCAAAGGATTCCATAAAGTCAATGCCCAATAATTGCTTGTATCCACGAGCTACTAGTCGAGATTTGTCCTTCAATATTCCTCCTAACTTATCGAGTTTCACCTTGTAAACCCATTTCAAAGTGAGTAACTACACTTGATCCGGGCATGGGACAAGTTCCCATACATCAAGACGTATAAATTCATTAAGTTCTTCTTGCATAGCTTCTATCCAACAAGATTGGGTAAATGCTTGTTGCCACGTCTTAGGTTCAACTTCACTGAGAAAAGCATCAAAATGACAAAACATTGCACTTTCTTGTAACTGACTTCGTGTGGATACCGGACGATTAGGGTCCTCAATAATAGAATCTATAGGATGATCCTTTGTCCACTTGCTGTCATGTTCGGATTAGAGTAGACCGTAGTAGGAGCTTCCTCTGAGGTGGACGATCCGACTTGATTAGGGTCGGGAATTGGTACACCAAAGAATGGAAGTTCATGCATTTGAGCGAATTCCAAATCTTGATCATCATCATCCTCCTCATCATCAATAGGCATGACATGGTAGTTGTTACATGTGTTGGTTGAGAATTACTTGTTGAAGGTATATCTTGACCAATTGTAGGTGTAGACGTATCTGATTGTGCTTCGGTTGTTGGAGCGACAACTTCGGTTATTGGAGCTATTACCTTAGGTTCTGGAGCAACAATACTTGGAGGAGTAAAGAATTCATCAAAGAACGGTTGAAACAACGTATCCTATTCATTCCTAGAGGGTGGTGTAAATAATGATGAAGTAGGGTTATTTGGGACAAGACCAGAGCTAATGTTACTGGGTCCCATTACATGAAGTGTTGGTTCAGAGCTGCTTTGCTCAGAAGCCATTGTTGTCAGCTCATCAAAATCAACATTTATAGTTTCGAGGATCTTGCGAGAGTTACGGTTGTAGATTCGGTATGCTTTCTTTGCGGGTGCGTAACCAATGAAAATACCAATATCAGCCTTTGGTTGAAGTTTTCGCAAATTGTCACCATCTTTATTTGGATAGCAAAGAGAACCAAATACATGAAGATATGATAAATCTGGTACTTTTCCATGGAGAAGCTCATAAGGTGTTTTACCATGGCGTTTACGAATTAGTGACTAGTTTTGGGTGTACACTGCTGTAGTTACTGCTTCTGCCCATAAAAATAATGGAGCCT
Organism: Glebionis coronaria; assembly: GCA_025667525.1. Lineage (NCBI taxonomy): Eukaryota > Viridiplantae > Streptophyta > Magnoliopsida > Asterales > Asteraceae > Glebionis > Glebionis coronaria. Next base: position 377,274,949 of record CM046874.1, read on the forward strand.
TTGCGTAAATTAACATCGTTCGAGCTGCTTCCATAAGTGTGCCGATTTCGCCTTTCAACGACACCGTTTTGTTGTGGAGTGCGAGCAACGGATTTTTCATGAGATAAGCCAACTTCTTCATAATACTTACGCAAAGTTTGATTCACAAATTCGGTTCCATTATATGTACGAATGCGTCGGACAGTAGAGTTGAGACGCACTTGAATCATCTTGAGAAAATCGATAATGACTTTAGGTGCCTCGTCTTTTGTTGCAAGAAATTTCACCCATGTAAACCGACAGTAATCATCCACTATGACGAGGATGTACTTTTTACCACCAAGACTTTCAACACGCTTTGGCTCACAAAGATCCATATGCAACAAATAAAGTTTCTCTTGGTTGGTGTCTTCAGTCTTGGGTTTGTATGATTTCTTAGTGCTCTTCCCTATTGTACACGCGGAACACAAATGATCCTTAGGAAATGTAAGTTTAGGAAGACCACGAACAAGTTCGTTTTTCGCCAAATGATTAATAGCGTCAAAGTTAAGATGAGATAACCGTCGATGCCATAACCATGACTTAGTATTTGATGCTTTGTCCGAAGACATATGGGACAAGCGGCCATCATATCTTGTAGAGACAAAGTGTATAAATTATTCCCTCGAGTACCTTTCAATAAATCAACCCCTTCCAATTTACGAATGAAGCAGGTATGCTCTCGAAAAGCAACTTCTAGGTTTGCATCACAAAATTGTCCCACAGAAAATAAGTTGTGACCGAGACCTTCCACATAATACACTCTTGAAATTATAACATTCCCAATATGATATTCACCGTAGCCCATTATCTTTGCAATATGATCATTTCCAAATCGAACCGTACCAAGAAACTTGCTGACGAAGTTTCTGAGCTGAGAGCAATCTCCGGTCATATGTTTAGAGCAACCAGAGTCCAAATACCAGAGAACAATTTAGACCACCTGTTTTCAACAACAACAGTAGACGATGCATTGGAAACTATTGGTTCTGGAGTGTTAGCGAATACAAATATAATATTATCAGAACTGCTAACATTGGTGTGACCCTTAGATTTCCTGCGTTTTCTAATGTGAGTTTTACCACTAACAGGTTTTATTGTTCCAACTTTCTGAGGTTTTGGAGTATTAGTGGGCACTACAGTGGGAGTAGACCTATTTAAAGGGCACTTGTTTCCTACAGTAGTGTTGGTGTTCCTAGTTAAAGGACACACTTGTGTTTTGGTAGCCTTGGTACTCCTAGTTAAAGGGCACGATTTCTTCGCTTTAGTGGGAGTGATCCTAGTTAAAGGGCACACATTCCCTACTATAGTGAAAGTTCTACCAGTGGGGCGCCACAACCAACCAACTTGGGTTAACACTTTCCCAGTTGGTTTCCATTCTAAACCATTTTTACGGGCATTCATCTCATTCATGGTCAATAAGGCAAGAATCATGACGACTAGAAAACATACATTCATTGCAATTCCAACATTTCAAATTAGAATTCACAGTAGGCTTAGAACGCTGCACAACCGCAGAGCCTTTAGGTTTAGCTACATGATTCTTTTTATTCAAAACAGAAATAACATTCCTAGGATGGGCTTCTACTTTCTTATTCACTTAACTACTAGATGGGGGCAAGATCCTATCATTCTTCTTGTTTATTTTAATCTTAGATCTTTGAGCCTTAGTAGTGGTGCTTACTCCTGTAGAAGGCAACGTGGGAATATTAGAAGCTGGTTTTGATTTTGCCTTATCTTTAGTGACCAATGTTTGAGATGGTTTAGTCCTAGCACCCTTGTTAACTAGTGTGATGGCGATGAGGTTCCTTTTGATTGCACTAGAGGACAATGCTGAGATAGTGGTTGCGTTATCCACAACATTCTTAGCTTTTAGGGTACGAAGTGTTTCCTTTAACTCAGTCAAAGCCAGATTTTTATCACGAAATTTTTTCCCTCAAATCAGATATTTCCACCGACTTTCGATTCAATCATTCAATCAATGATTGATTCTGTGCAGTGGTATTAGCACATGCGGGCTTTACTGAATCGAAGAGTTGTGTATTTTTCTGTTTTAACTTATCAACTTTGGACAAAATGCTGGAAACTCAATTATCTAGATCAAGTTTAAAATTCTCAGCGGCCTACGTTCACACAGTTAATCTCCTTATATTTCTCTATGTCTATCAGTAATGATTTAGCAACCTTGTCACTTGGCTGACACTGTTTTGATTGTAAATTCAATCGGAAATTCTTTTGAAAATTTGCATCATCGATATTAACACCTTCGAATGACGTTTCAAAGATTTCTTGAATAAATTGTTGCTTGCATTCAATAGAAATACAATGTGTTTGAAGCTCATCAAAACATTTTGAAAGCAAAGAATATAAATCTTGAATCTTTAAAAATTCAGCGTTAGATTCGTGACAAGTACTATCTACCACATTAACCACAGATTCAATATTATGCACAATAGAATCATTATCAACACTTTTATTCACACAGACGGAAACAATATCATGAGACATCACTTGCTTCAAAAGCTGATCATTTTGGCGTAAAACCCGTTCTATTTCAAGTAAACCATTTTCATAAGCATCATCCATTTCATTGAAAACGCGTCTAACTTATTCTATTTCCAAAATCAATTCTTGATCAACATTGCGAAGACAAGCTTTAATATTGCTTACAAATGGAACAATTTCGTCTCGAAATGCAGCTCTTGTGTGCTTAAAATTCCATTCACCTTCCGTTATGGTCGAAGCCGTCGTACGTTCCACAATGACCTTGTCAAAATCGGCTAAGTGTTGGTGCACCGCATTTAAGCTATCGGACGCCTTACTTACCGGTGGAATTAACTTAGTTAAATCCGTTTTGACAAGTGTAGGAGACGTACTAGGAAGGTTTTCTGTTGACAAACTTTGGGGCACAAAAGCTGATAATTGAGCTAATTCCTTTTATAAACGAATACGGGTCTTTTTATAAAATTGATCTTTATTATGCTTATCAAAATCAATCTTATGGAATTTTGAAAGTATTTTAGAAAGAGTTTCTTCCGCAAGTGACTGTGTCTCCTCAGTACTACGAACATAAGGTGCTTCTTTCGATTTGCCAGTTAGGGTTACATCATAAAGACAAGGATATATTCCTGAGCTTGTTTTGCATAACCGGGATTAGGTGGTAAATCTTGAAGACGCTTAAGTTCAAGTTCTTTAAACGATTTAGTTAAAAGATTAACCTTTTCTGTGGAAGCGTATTGTTTTAAAAGCTGTTGTTCTTTGAATTTAAGATGTTTGGTAGCATTAATTTCCGATTCAAACTTTTTAGACTTGAGAGTTTCGAAATCCATTTTAAGTTTCTGAAAATCATTGACAACCGACTCTTTTTCTTTTAATTCATTGGAAAGTTTAGCTTTTAATGATTCTATTTCTTTTAAGTGTTCAATCTTTTCAATACGAAATTGGTCAAATTCAGAACACGTTATTTTCTCTGCTTGAGGGACCATTTCAAAAGTTTTGACCTTTTCCTTATACAGCGCAAGCTCAGAGGTTAGGTTGGCATTCATATCTATGGTTTGTCGAACAGCCACATTCATGTTATCAATAACATGTTTAGGCACCATTACTAAATCACGTTGATCATAAGAATCTATACCGTCATAGCATTTGGTTGAGGTTCACTCAAATGTGTTGGATTGGATAGCACATCATTTGAGTTACTAGTTCCCGAATGCTGTTCAAGGTTGTCATTGTCATGCTCAACATGATGTGGATTATCATGAATATTATTAGATGTGGTTGGTACCTCACTAACGACATCAGAACCGTAGTGAGAGAGATTAGAAACGAGAGCATCTTGGGCAGAGTGAATGTCATCACAATCCGAATCATATGCATCAAGATCATCTGCTTGATATGACGCATTAGAGGTAGATACGACTGCAAAGCCTTCATTATCTGCTGCCCCTGGGTCTGCAAGAAATGCTAATTCCTCTTAATCCAAGATCTTTCCCTTTGATTGAGCATCAACCAAATACATCTTCTCACGAAACCACGTTGCATCCCTTCTCCTTTTTGGCTGAGTGCATTCCCTAGCCATATGACCTTGTCCTCTACAATTGTAGCAAGTCACAACCTTTTGTGGTGTAACACCCCCAAATATTCATACTTTAGTTCAGCGGAAGAGTCGTTGGTGTTGCGGGATAGCACATTACTCAAATCATAGACAACGTGTGACAATCCGTCAATTTATGGTTGATATTTTATTCTCAATATTTATTTGAAAACATTATTTTAATGTTACAATATGAACTCACTTATTTTTGGGAAGAAATTTGGATTTACGTCTTGAAGTAGCATCGACTATGTCTAAACCGGAGGATTCAACGTTACGTGCTTACGTTTACATACACCGTTTTGGTGACAGTCCGACATTTCAGAAAATAAATTTATCCGTGAATATTATTTTGGAGTATTAAATTTGTGTTGGTTCATAAACTCACAAATTTACGAGAAGAGATTAGGACTTACGATTTTATTTTAACGTCCTTTACGACTAAACCGGAAACCTTAGGATTACGTATTTACGTTTTCGAACTCCGTTTTTGATGAGACAATTTTTATTAGATTCATTTTGTGCCGTTGATTCATAATTTATAAAAACGTTTTTCGTAAAACGACCCGAGGGCACGTAAATCGAGGAAACTAGAATCGAGGAGTACCCGTAAATAAATGGGGATGAGACAAGTGGGACACTTGCCCCACCCCCATACTCACCCATTATGTGTCCAAGCTTCACTAGAAAGCCAAGACACTTGTAACTAGCTTAATTCTTAAGCTAGACAAGTTAACTAACTTGTCAAAACCACTAGCTATTACCACTTTTCCCATTTCACACATGCAAACAACTACACATTTCTCTCTACTCTCTTGTATGTGCCGTCCCATATTACCCCAAAAACACCATTTTGATCAAAAATCAACCATGAAATCCTATGTTATTCTTGCACATGTTGAAGCCCTTTTGAAACCCTATTGATTGGAGGTGATTATAACATCCATGGAGGAGTTTCCATGGAGTCTTGAGGCTGATTTTCCACAAGGAGTATATGAAGATTGGTGGTCTTGAAGATGGTCTTGGCTATGCACAAGTTTCTCCATTCAAATCCATGTCAAACTCATAACCTACATCAACTTGGTGGTATAAAGATTGTCCTCCTCATCCTCTTGTTATTTTTGATTATGTAATCTTGTATTTATTTTACTTATGTATATGTATATGATGATGAATGATGATTAAAAGTGTTGTGTGGGGATTTGTTGTTGATAAACATGCTTAAAAAGGTGAAAAACTATAAGAAACAAGGTTAAAATCTTGCTTAATTTAGATGACTGTATAAAACAGTAAAGAAACATGTCATGAACTGATAAAATGATGAAGTAGAATGGATTTACAGTAAGCTATGGGTCTTGTACACATGTGAGAGTTGGCCATGCAATGGAATCATTGTAATGAGTGAGATATGATCAAAACAAGTTTAAGGTACAAATCTGAGTTCACTGTTTTTGACGATTTTTAGAAAATACTTAGAGGATGATTCAACAGTAGCTATAGAAGAGTTAAATGAAGCACATATCATTTAGTTTATGTGATAAAAATTTGAGCTTCTATCTCCATATAGAACTCTAGATATGGCAGTTTTGGTGAAAGTGAAGATAAAAATCAGATTTTGGAAATTAAAGTATAATACTATTATATAAGCACTCAAAATTTAATAGTATAAAATATAAATTAAAACCCACTAACTTATATAATATATTTATATAAATATTTACAATGGTAAATAAGTGGACATTTTATAAAAATGGTAGTGGAATAATACTTATAAGTAATAAAAACTATAAACTTGATTTTTACGACTTTTTCGGCTATTACCGTAAAATTAACGTTTTTGCTAAATAAAACTTAGACGGTTGGACCCGTCTAATGTAAACTTTTATAAATTAATATACTGATATATAGACATGTATAACAAGTAAAAACCGATAGAACCCGAACTAATTAACATACGGACATTAACGGACTAAGTTAACGTTATTGGACTAATAATACAACAAAATGGACTAAGACACATATGAACTTATTATTGGGCTTAACCCATTTGGGCCCAACATATAAAGTATAACTACTGATAATATAAGTATGAAAAGGATTAATAAGAGTTAAAGAACTTATAATAAGTATAGTGGACTTAAAACACGTAAATAGGTAAAACTAGAAAACTAGTATAAAAGTTATCGACATATAACACTAAAATGAGTAAACGAGAATATGTAAACCCACTTGATCATCATATATATATAATCATCATATGTATACATAATTGTTATTTTTATAAAGTCATTGGACATGAGTCTAAGACGAGTATTATTTGTCTAGGTTTCCGTGATTGAAGCACGTACCGTACGTCCGAATTGCCGATAACCCGTCTTCCCACATCAACGTGAGTTCATAGCCTCGCACTCTTTTAAATGTTTTTATAAATGTTTTATAAACCCGCGAGGGAGATAACATGTTAGTTTTTATAAAATAGGACACCATTTGTCCCGAATGTTTGTTTATTGATTTGGACCCGAATGATTGAATGACCCGATTGTATGACCCGATAAATGATTAAAGGACCCGATAGATGAAATCAAATGGATTATTAAAGTTAGGTTATGTCACTAAAAGTCCCATTAGCATGAATTGTGAACTACCGGGATTTGGTAGACGCTTGTGCATATAATAGTACTATTTGGGGACGATCACCCCAGTTCGCGCCTTGACGGTTGATCCCCGTCGTGCCACATTGATTGGTAAGCGAATTTATGTATGAGAAGATTTCCATAGCGTGACCTTTGTGACGACACGTTACTTTAGGTGGGCAAATTGAGTATCGGGTTAGCTACCCGTTGTTGGTTTAGTAAGGTAACAATATCATGCGGCTTATAATAATCCAAACTAACGAAATACTACTAGACGCTCTGAATTACGATGTATTGCCTGACTAGCAATACAGGGTCATACTATTGATATTAGGTTCGTGTTTTGGTTTTCATAACCATATTCATATAACGGTTTTTATTTTCATACAACGTCATAAGACGTATTGTATGATGTTTTTACGACATTGGCTCGTATAATGATTTTTAAGGCAAACGCCTATATTATGATTTTGACGAAGATTTGTATAAAATGACTTTGGCTATTTTATGGCCTATTAAAATGATTTGTACAAAATGATTTTCAGTAATAATTTTATACTGATATTATATTGATGGATTTTATTAAACTCTATGAATTCACTCGGCGTTATCGCTGACCTTTTCTTTTAACATGTTTTATCTTAGGTACTTGAAGGTAATTCTCGGGAAGACAACAAGAATTCATGGCCCGCACTCAAATACTTATTTCCATTCAAATGCTTTGTAAAACCTGTATTAAATACAATGACTTGGGACCTATGTAACTTTGATATTTATGAATGGAAATGCTTTATTAATAAACGACGCGATTTTTATGCGTTGTCTATGATGTGAGTAATGTGCTATCCCGTAACACCAACTAGTCTTCCGCTGTATTGAGTTGTATAAATTTGGGGGTGTTACACAACGCTTAAAAATCACGTCGTTTAATAATAAAGCATTTTCCATTCATGAATATCAAATTTACATAGGTCTCAAGTCATAGTATTTCATACAATTTTTACAAAACATTTGAATGGAAATTGTTATTTAAGTGCGGGCCATAAATTCTTGTCGTCTTCCCGAGAATTACCTTCAAGTACCTGAGATAAAACATGTTAAAAGAAAAGGTCAGCGAAAACGCCGAGTGAATTCATAGAGTTTAATGAAATCCATTAATATATCATCGGTGTAAAATTATTAACGAAAATCATTTTGTACAATTCTTTGTCGTAGGCCATAAAATAAGCCAAAAACATTTTATACAAATCTTTGTTGTAAATCATACTATAGGCTTTTGCCTTCAAAACCATTATACGAACCAATGTCGTAAAAATATCATACAATACGTCTTATAATGTTGTATAGAGAATTAAATAAAAAAACGTTATATGAATATGGTTATGTAAAACCAAAACACGAACATAATATCAATAATAAGACCCCGTATTGCTAGTCAGGCAATATATTATAATCCAATGCGTATAGCAGTATTTTTGTTATTGGATTATTATAAGCCGCATGACATTGCTACCTTACTATAACAAACAACGGGTAGCTAACCCGAAACTCAATTTGCCCATCTAAGTTAGCGTGTCGTCATAAAAATCATGCTATGGAAATCTTCTCATACATAAATTCGCTTACCAATCAATGTGGCACGACGGGGATCAACCGTCAAGGCGCGAACTGGGGTGATCTCCCCAAATAGTACCATTATATGCATAAGCGTCTACCAAGTCCCGGTAGTTAACAATTCATGCTAATGGGACTTTTAGTGACATAACCTAACTAATAATAATCCATTTCGTTTCATTCAACGGGTCATATAATCATTCATCGGGTCATATAATCATTCGGGTCCAAATCAATAAGCAAACAATCGGGACAACTGGTGTCCTATTTTATTAAAACTAACATGTTATCTTCCTCGCGGGTTTATAAAACGTTTCATAAAAACATTTAAAAGAGTGCGAGGCTATGAACTCACGTTGACTGGGAAAGGCGGGTTATCTGCGATTTGGATGTACGATACGTGCTTCAATCACGGAAACCTAGACAAATAATACTCGTCTTAGACTCTTGTTATAAGGACGAAGCTGAAGAATTTTCCGCCAACTCCAAGTCATATTCCCACGAATAGATAAACTCCAAAAGTTCCTGTCCTTGAGCTTATAAAAAGAAATCCATTTTACCCATAACGATTCCTTCAAGGATAAAAGTTTCCAAATGTGGGATACCATCAAGGCCTTGTTAAAATCACCTAAACGCCGAATACCAAGACCACCCTCGGATTTGGGAAGACACACATTATCCCATGCGACTTTCGCCTTACCCCTACCAAGAATACCATGACACCACAAAAAACCCCTCATACGCTGCTCAATCGCCAAAAGGATACGACTAGGCAGAATAAACATCGACGCCCAATAAACATGCAACGAACCAAGGATCGATTGAATTAGTTGTAATCTCCCTGCAATGGACAGCAATTTATTCTTCCAATCATTAATGCGAGCATCAACCTTTTCAAGTAACTCCTTACAATCGCTATACATAAGACGAGTAGATATCAGTGGGACTCCAAGGTACTTAACCGGTAACCTTCCTTCATCAAATGGCAGAATCTGAAGAATAGCAAGCTTGACATAATTTAAAACATTACAGAAATAGGCAGTACTCTTAGGGAGACTAGGAGCTAGTCCAGAACTATCCGTAAAAACCTCCAACGCCTCCTTGATAATAAGGGCCAAATCCGTATCACCATAAGCAAAAATAAAAAGGTCATCAGCAAAACACAAATTGATTAACTTCAGATGCGAACAATACCTATGGTACGTAAAACGGTCCTCCTCCTCCACTTTCCTCCGAAGAATGAGAGTCAAGATTTCCATAATCAAAGTAAATAGGTACGGAGATAGAGGATCCCCTTGTCTAAGACCACGCTTACCCTGAAAGAAACCATGAATAGAACCATTAAGGCAAATAGAGTAAGAAGCCGTCGTAACACACTCCATAATCCACACGATCATCTTCTCATGAAACCCAAATCCACAAAGAACACTACGAAGAAAATCCCAATCTACCGTATCATAAGCTTTTTGGATATCCACCTTAAAGGCACATCTAGGGGAACCCCGATCCAAGTGATAATTATGCATAAGCTCCTGGGTCAACAAAATATTATCAGAAATACTTATACCTGGAACAAAAGCCGATTGGTTAGGGCTAACCAACAACACCAAACTCTCCTTAATACAATTAGCAATGATTTTGCTAATACATTTGAAGAGAACGTTATAGCAGGATATAGGGCGAAAATCCGTCACATGCACAGGATTTTTAACCTTAGGAATGAGAGAAATAAGAGAATGATTAAGCTCCCGAAGAAGTTTACCATTAACGAAAAATTCCTTCACAGCCCTAGTAACATCACCACCAATAATACCCCACGCATTCTTAAAGAAAGCAGAAGTATAACCATCCGGCCCTGGTGATTTGTCATCGCCCATAGAAAACATAGCAGATTTAATCTCCTGATCAGTAATCGGACACACCATATTCAAAGCCTGAGCATCATCCAATTTAACACGAAACAAAGGGTCAAGGTCCATAACAGTAGTGTCACCAGCCTGCCCTAGGAAAGCTTCATAATGCGTAACAAAGATATTGAATTTAGTTATTCTGCCTAGTCTTTATTGGGCCCAAGTGGGTTAAGCCCAATGAGTAAGTCCATTAGTGTTTAGCCAAACTTGTCGGGTTAATAGTCCAATAAGGCTATTTTGGCCCGTTAATGTCCATAAGTTATAAAGCTCGGGTTTTATCGGTTTTTACTTGTCATATGTACTTATACATCAGTATATGAGTTATAAAAAGTTTACATTAGACGGGTCCGACCATCTAAATTTTAATGACGAAAACGTTAATTTATCGGTTTTAGCCGAAAAGACGTAAAACTCATGTATATAGTTTTATAACTTATAAAACTTATCAAATTACCATTTTTATATAATGTTATATTTATTTATCAAATTAAATACTTATTTATATGTAATATATAAGTTAGTGGGTTTTAGGTAAACATTTTATATTATATTTACTTGAGTGCTAATATTATACTATATACATTTATTTACAAATCTGATTATTATTTTCACTTTCACCATTTTTATCATATCGTCAGTTCTACAAGAAGATAGAAGCTCATTTTTAGATGACATAAACTTCATATTATGTGCTACAAATAACTTAGTTTTAGCTACTATTCAATCCAATTCTAAGTGTTCCTAACAGTCCTCACAAAACAGACTATTCAGATTGATACATCAATTTTGTTTTGATCATATCTCACTCATTATAATGATTCTATTGCATGGCCAACTCTCACATGTGTACAAGACCTAATACTTACTGTATATTGATTCCACTTTGCCATTTTATCAGTTTAACATATGATTGTTTACTGTTTTTATACAGCCAACTTATTAAGCAAGATTTTAACCTTTTTACATATGGTTTTCCATCTTTTTAGCCATGTTTATCAACACTTGATCCCCACACAACATTTTTATCATCATATCTCATCATATACATATACATTAGGAAAGAAAATACAAGATTACATATTCAAAATAACTAAAGGATAGGAAGAAACTATCTCTATACCACCATTAGTGATGAAAAGATGAGGTTTTTGATGAACAAGACTTGGTTCTTGTTATCAAATCTTCAACTTTAGCAAGGCAACTTCTTGGGTCCTTTGGATGGATGAACATCTCCATGAAATCAGCCCTTTAACCTCATGAAAACTCCTTTTCATAGGTTATGATCACCTCAAATCTTCATATCTTCAAATGGTTTCCATCATATGTATGAATAACACATGATATTGTGGTAAAAATTGATCAAATGGGGTGTTTTGTGTTGAGTTGGGACGGAAAGAAGAAGAGAGAAAGAGAGGATTGTGTGGCGGTTTTGCATGTGTTAAATGAACAAATTGTTTGAGTAAATGGTTTGTAAAGATTATAAGACAAGTGTGTAAGCTTGTTTGTGAAGTTTTGACACCTCATGGGTGTGGTGTCATATGCTTAGTCGTCCCATGAGTGGGGTGAGGCAAGTGTAAACTTGTCTCATCTCACTTATTTACGGGTACCCCTCGATTCTAGTTTTCTCGATTTGCGTGCCCTCGGATCGTTTTACGAAAAACGTTTTTATAAATTATGAATGAACGGCACAAAACGAATGTAATAAAAATTCTCTCATCAAAAATGGAGTTCAAAAACGTAAATACGTAAACCTAGGGTTTCCGGTTTAGTCATAAAGGACGTTAAATTATGCTCGTAAGTCCTAATCTCTTCTCGTAAATTTGTGAGTTTATGAATCAACACAAATTTAAAATTCTAAAATAATTTTCACGGATAAATTTATTTCCTGAAGTATCAGACTGTCAGCAAAGACGATGTATGTAAACGTAAGCACGTAACGTAGAGTCCTCCGGTTTAGACGTAGTCGATGCTACTTCAAGATGTAAACTCAAATTTCTTCCCAAAAATGAGTGAGTTCATAATATAACATTAACATAATATTTTTAAATAATACTTGAGAATAAAATATCAACCATAAATTGACGGATTGTCACAACATTTACCCCTAAACAGGATCTTTGTCCTCAAAGATCGATTTATCTTAGTACTCGCATCTTATAGAGTTAAAGCCACATGGGTATTTCCTCCACCTTCGGTCTTTTCTCACAAGTGTAATTCATTACAATACGCGAGTTTCACCAAACATAACTGCTGGAATACGATCAAGCTTAATGTTGACTTACTTTCTCTATCCATGATGTTCACGGGTTTTTGATGAATGCAACTTTTCGCCGATCTAAACTTTACCAAGAAGTAATCAGATTTTCACTTGATAGACATTTTATCAAGTTCAATATACGAAACATAATTCACGCAGCCCTTGAAGTCCTAGGGTAGATCCAGCTTATATGCCTTTCAAATCAACTTTTACATCATCTCAATGGTCCCATACAACGGGGACTTATTTCCCATGATCTTTCAGATCATCAATTTACTTTTCCATGTAAAAAATATTTGGCATAACTTCGCTACCCATCCTGCACTTCAAGATCTACATTTCATATTCACATAACCTCCTGCCCACTATCAGCAGTCAATAATCAGATCCTAATTTACACAATCATTTCAGGTTTCACGAGTTGGGTATTTTGTAAGGTTTGGTTTGTCATCATAGGCAACCTTAAACCTAAAAGACATGTCCAACTCACAATGGGTGTATGTCGGGTGTCTTCATCCCAACTCCTGCTTACAGATGCTCTCATATTTAGATCCTAACAAGATTCGATCTCGATCCTAACACGACAATTATCAATGATAATCTTCTCCTAAGGAAAGCGATTATACGGTTTATTACCAAAGGTCAATTATTCAAACATAAAACAACACTTCTAGTGTTTTGTATCATTACTTTACCTCGTCCCTTCGATTGGGGTGGTAAACAGTACTCTCATCAAGGTTCGTTCCCAATGACTTCTAAGCAAATCTCTAGAAATTCGATGCGAAGCGAGGATCTTGATAGAGATGATCAATACAGGCACACCATGTTTACACAACTCCTTTAAATACAAAAGAGTCAATTTCTTCATCGAGAATCTATCATTAACAGGAATGATATTAACAGATTTGGTCAGTCTATCGACGATGACCCAAATCGAATCAAATTCAGATGATGACCTTTGTAATAGTTAGACGTTTACAAATGTATGAGGCGATGTCTGCCTTCATAATTTTCCATCAGTACAACTTCTTCAGATAAAGATACGTTAGATCAGGATTAAAGTAAATAGAATACTTAAACTTATAAGATTCCAACATAACTAAATCTCAAAATCTCCATATTTAGGCAACCACGAGTGGCCTTTTATATGTTTAACGCCATCAGCTTCTCAATTATAATGGTTCACATTAGTCGCGAACCCCTTTTATTATCTATATTACCCTTTTTACAAACATCGGCTATTTTTAAATTGTTCGGGCAAATCATTTTGCATCGTCATTACTAAGGAACGCATTCTAATTGGTTCTTTATCGTTTCTATATAATTTGTCAGTATCTATATTCACTTTTCCTGGTGAAATAATTATCATGACCAAAATTCACTCAGAAATTCTTTTTTTTGGTAAAGGGCAACAACCCCGGTAAAATATATTAACCAAAAAAACACAATTAAGTACAAATGGAATGTGGATGAAATACCACATTAACCTCAAGCTAAACGCTTGAACCTCTAAAGTCACATGAAAGCCATGTAACCTAATCTAAACAATACAAAATCAATCACCCCAATTGGATAAAACCACCTACACAGACACGAATGATATATAAACATAATCATTAGAGCATAATTTCATCCGAAATATTCCACCTTTGAAACAGACGGGTACCAGCCTTTGTCTTCTTAAAGCGACATGACATGAGCCTGGAACGAACACACGTGACAATGCAATCAATCAACTGAGCAACAGACCTCTTCGACACCTTGAATAACCTACAATTCCGCTCCTGCCACAAAAAATAAACAGAAGCCGCAAGGACAAGCTTGGATAACAAACTCTTAGATGTCTTCCTGTTTGCACCCGGTTCCAGCTGGGAAACAACACATACACTGAAGTATTAAAAGTCACCTCCGCCTTTGCACAGATAGCCTTCCAAACCTGATTAGAGAACGTACATTCAAAAAAGAGATGATCATGTGAATCGGGTTGCATATCACATAACGGACACAACCCACTCAAAGTTGGCGAAACATTCCATGCATGCAACATGTCTTGGGTTCTAAGACGTTTGAGCATGACTAGCCATAAGATAACCGCATGCCTCGGAATGCATGAGGAAAACCACACAACCGATGACCAAGAAACATTGCCAGCTCTCGGCCTAAGTTCATGCCAAGCCTGCCAAACGCTAAATGTAGATTCAATGCCCAACCCAGATCTCCACACCATTTTATCCTCCGTCAGCGAAATAGGAACATTAATAGCCATAACAAAAGGGTATTTCTGTTGAATATAGTTCGGCTAATTTAAATTCCCATTAAGTAGAAGTGTACTATTAGCATCAGCCTGCAAACTTGACCGATACATATCACGATGAGTAATAACATTGGCTAACGGACTATCATCACACCATTTATCAAACCAAATCGAGGTCTTCACCCCGTCCCCAATTTTATGCCAAATAAAATCACGAACATAAGGACGAAGCAGAAGAATTTTCTGCCAACTCCAAGTCATATTCCCACGAATAGATAAACTCCAAAAGTTCATGTCCTTGAGCTTATAAAAAGAAATCCATTTCACCCATAACGATTCCTTCAAGGATAAAAGTTTCCAAATGTGGGATACCATCAAGGCCTTGTTAAAATCACCTAAACGCCGAATACCAAGACCACCCTCGGATTTGGGAAGACACACATTATCCCATGCGACTTTCGCCTTACCCCTACCAAGAATACCATGACACCACAAAAAACCCCTCATACGCTGCTCAATCGGCAAAAGGATACGACTAGGCAGAATAAATATCGACGCCCAATAAACATGCAACAAACCATAATTGTAATATTTATCGACGCTTTTAACGTCGGATTGAGAAAAACTGATAAAAATAATAGTTGAGACGATGTTTATTGAGTTCCCATCAATTAAGACAATGTCGTCATGTCATAATCAATCAATCCATTCTACTGGCACTACCAACTTTCCAGTTTCATTATCGTTGATAAGATGTGAACTTCTCAAAAGACTAATAATAACTCATAATCCTTCACAAATTCAAGAATATCAGGAGATATAACTAACCTTAAAAGAGTAAGGTTAATGCATAATCTACGCGAGAGAATTTCAAATCAGATAAAGACGAAAGCATTAACGACTATGAATATATCCTATGTTTTCATGAATTGAGTACGCATTCGAAAGCTCCTCGGATCGTTACCCAGGTCATTCAAATGAAATCTAATCAAAATAAATGATAGGAACGTCGATACATCTAGTCGGGCATCAAGATTCGGTAATCAATACTTTTCCAAAGAATCTTATCATTTATAGAAATGAACAAGAAGGAGATATCAATTGTCAATTATGACAATATCCATAGATGATCAAATCCAGTTCAGAAGAATAAATAGTACGGGCACATATGTAGGTGTCCCTAACACTATGTCCCTATTTTCATACAATTTAGTGTTTATTAATAATTTCATTGTGACTACTAATCAGCCTTGCATGGTTCCTTCCAAATTGTATGTAGGCGCACAACTATATACAATTTTAAGATTAACGATGCAATACTCAGTTCGTTAAAACTTTGTCATCATGTTTAAAATATATATATTCATGGTTAATTCAAAATGAATTTACAGAGATGTTCTTTTTTATGGAAACAATTAATTTTCCAAGGTGTTTCATAAACAACTTTATTTCGATAACGATTATTTATAAGTCCCACTTTAAATAATCCATATGGTAATGAAAATTCAATTTTTCTCAAGGGATACTGTTTTATCTTATAAAAATAATGAGTGATCTGCAAAAGGAGTGATAAAAAGTTGTTCACCAAGAACTAACTACAATAAAATAGGAAATGAGCTTAGCCAATTAATCATGAGGTTCATGACCTCGATGGCACTCAAAAAGAATAATCCACAACGTAACTCAAATCGAGATGAGTACTTGTTCAATGGTCGCATCATTAATTCGATCATTGGGATGAAGCAATAAAGGATAGATAACATCGATATATGTAGGATTTAGCAATCAGAGGTAGTCTTTTCATCAATCACAAACAAGTCAAAATTGTATCGTAACACATTACGTGTCACTATGTCATACAATTCCAAGAACTCATCCTACCAACTAATGTCTTAGTTAAGTTAGGGATTTTTTAAAGATGCTACAATGAATACTAATCTACAAGAGTTATTAGGTGTTCCACCTGTCCCAGAAGATCCATCGGTCCCTATTCAGAAGAAGATTTCTTCAATTTATTTCTTGGACACTGGGCATCCTCGTCAGTGGACAATGGCCTAGGAACAACCCTTAACACGAAACAACAATCATTTAAAACCTTATAATTCAATCACAGGACTTAACGACTTCCTCTTAACAATCTCATATTCCATATAAGTTAAAGTTTTACTTCATTCAAGTTTCAATCAACTTATACTCAACGCGACATCCTACCTCATTTTCCAATACTTTCAACCTTATTCTTAGACCTTGAAAGGGCAATAAAAGCTCAATATGATCAACACTTAATTTCCAATCCTATAGCTCTTACAACAATATTTATCAAATGAGTCACTAGTATGAAATGACTCACACAGTCAATTAGACTTCTCGGAAAGGTACTAGTGGCATGAGGCTTTTGGGTAATGGTTCCAATGACAACCTCAAGTGCAACATTCACCCTTTCGATTTCAATTTAAGAATTGGGTGACAACGAATCAGATGACACCTTTCCAGGTGGTAACGTTTTGTCAAACTCCACTCTATAAGGAAAGATCGTCTTGACAACGACATCAGATTTAATCTCGCCAATTCTTCTTTAATATCATAATCAACTAATATCAACATTTCTACGAATATCAACCATTTGTTGGGATCATAAATATCCACAACTTGGTTTAGATCTAGAATAGCTAGAATTCCTACAGAAATAGCTTCGATTGATTTGCTAGGGGATTTAGGGTTCCTTGTGACAATCTACGTCGTATAAATATCTCGTATACGTATTAAAATAATCATCAAACAATCATGTATCAAATTACAATATATATATATATATATATATATATATATATATATATATATATATATATATATATATATATATATATATATATATATATATATATATATATATATATATATATATATATATATATATATATATAATCCAAGTTATATATATATATATTAAAATAACACTTCTCAGTCTGGCCTTGTCTGTAACTCGGGAATTCTTCGGCACCGTTATAGTCAAAAGATTTTTAGATATTTTGAGAAAAATGTTTGTAGTTAAAAGATTTTGAAATGTTTTATTCAAAACCTTGGTTTTAAAAATCTTTCGTTCTCTATAACGAGAGCTCTGGTACCAAACTGTAACACCCCCAAATATTCATACTTTAGTTCAGCGGAAGAGTCGTTGGTGTTATGGGATAGCACATTACTCAAATCATAGACAACGCATAAAAATCGCGTCGTTTAATAATAAAACATTTTCCATTCATGAATATCAAATTTACATAGGTCCCAAGTCATAGTATTTCATACAATTTTTACAAAACATTTGAATGGAAATTGTTTTTTAAGTGCGGGCCATAAATTCTTGTCGTCTTCCCGAGAATTACCTTCAAGTACCTGAGATAAAACATGTTAAAAGAAAAGGTCAACGAAAACGCCGAGTGAATTCATAGAGTTTAATGAAATCCATAAATATATCATCGGTATAAAGTTATTAACGAAAATCATTTTGTACAATTCTTTGGCGTAGGCCATAAAATATGCCAAAAACATTTTATACAAATCTTTGTTCATACTATAGGCTTTTGCCTTCAAAACCATTATACGAACCAATGTCGTAAAAATATCATACAATACGTCTTATAACGTTGTATAGAGAATTAAATAAAAACCGTTATATGAATATGGTTATGTAAAACCAAAACACGAACATAATATCAATAATAAGACCCCGTATTGTTAGTCAGGTAATATATTGTAATTCAATACGTATAGCAGTATTTTCGTTATTGGATTATTATAAGCCGCATGACATTGCTACCTTACTATAACAAACAACGGGTAGCTAACCCGAAACTCAATTTGCCCATCTAAGTTAGCGTGTCATCACAAAAATCACGCTATGGAAATCTTCTCATACATAAATTCGCTTACCAATCAATGTTGCACGACGGGGATCAACCGTCAAGGCGCGAACTGGGGTGATCTTCCCCAAATAGTACTATTATATGTATAAGCGTCTACCAAATCCCGGTAGTTAACAATTCATGCTAATGGGACTTTTAGTGACATAACCTAACTAATAATAATCCATTTCGTTTCATTAAACGGGTCATATAATCATTCATCGGGTCATATAATCATTCGGGTCCAAATCAATAAGCAAACGATTGGGACAACTGGTGTCCTATTTTATTAAAACGAACATGTTATCTCCCTCGCGGGTTTATAAAACATTTCATAAAAAACATTTAAAAGAGTGCGAGGCTATGAACTCACGTTGATTGGGAAAGGCGGGTTATCTGCGATTTGGATATACGGTACGTGCTTCAATCACGGAAACCTAGACAAATAATACTCGTCTTAGACTCTTGTCCAATGACTTTATTAAAACAATGGCTATGTATATATATGATGATATTATAAGTATGATGATGATCATGTGGGATTTTATATCTTCATACATATTAAAGTGTTATGTGTTAGTCAAATTTTTGACTTTACACTAGTTTCAATCCAATTTCATATCAAGGCCCAATAAGCCCATTAAAGCCCATTAAGAGTTCAACTCTTTATATTAGTCCATTTATACTTTTATTATCAGGCCTACACTCACATGTTGGTCCCAAGTGGGTTAAGCCCAATGAGTAAGTCCATTAGTGTTTAGCCAAACTTGTCGGGTTAATAGTCCAATAAGGCTATTTTGGCCCGTTAATGTCCATAAGTTATAAAGCTTGGGTTTTATCGGTTTTTACTTGTCATATGTACTTATGAATCAGTATATGAGTTATAAAAAGTTTACATTAGACGGGTCTGACCGTCTAAATTTTAATTGACGAAAACGTTAATTTATCGGTTTTAGCCAAAAAGATGTAAAACTCATGTATATAGTTTATAACTTATAAAACTTATCAAATTGCCATTTTTATAAAATGTTATATTTATTTATCAAAGTAAATACTTATTTATATGTAATATATAAGTTAGTGGGTTTTAGGTAAACATTTAATATTATATTTACTTGAGTGCTAATATTATACTATATACATTTATTTACAAATCTGATTATTATTTTCACTTTCACCATTTTTATCATATCTTGAGTTATACAAGGAGATAGAAGCTCATTTTTGTATGACATAAACTTCATATTATGTGCTACAAATAACTTAGTTTTAGCGACTTCTCAATCCAAGTCTAAGTGTTCCTAACAGTCCTCACAAAACAGACTATTCAGATTGATACATCAATTTTGTTTTGATCATATCTCACTCATTATAATGATTCCATTGCATGGCCAACTCTCACATGTGTACAAGACCTAATACTTACTTTATATTGATTCCACTTTGCCATTTTATCAGTTTAACATATGGTTGTTTACTGTTTTTATACAACCAACTTATTAAGCAAGATTTTAACCTTTTTACATATGGTTTTCCATCTTTTTAACCATGTTTATCAACACTTGATCCCCACACAACATTTTTATCATCATATATCATCATATACATATACATTAGGAAAGAAAATATAAGATTACATATTCAAAATAACTAAAGGATAGGAAGAAACAATCTCTATACCACCATTAATGATGAAAAGATGAGGTTTTTGATGAACAAGACTTGGTTCTTGTTATCAAATCTTCAAATTTAGCAAGGCAACTTCTTGGGTCCTTTGGATGGATGAACATCTCCATGAAATCAGCCCTTTAACCTCATGAAAACTCCTTTTCATAGGTTATGATCACCTCAAATCTTCATATCTTCAAAGGGTTTCCATCATATGTATGAATAACACATGATATTGTGGTAAAAATTGATCAAATGGGGTTTTTTGTGTTGAGTTGGGACGGAAAGAAGAAGAGAGAAAGAGAGGATTGTATGGTGGTTTTGCATTTGTTAAATGAACAAATGGTTTGAGTAAATGGTTTTGTAGAGATTATAAGACAAGTGTGTAAGCTTGTTTGTGAAGTTTTGTCACCTCATGGGTGTGGTGTCATATGCTTAGCCGTCCCATGAGTGGGGTGAGGCAAGTGTAAACTTGTCTCATCCCACTAATTTACGGGTACTCCACGATTCTAGTTTCCTCGATTTGCATGCCCTCGGGTCGTTTTACGAAAAATGTTTTTATAAATTATGAATCAACGACACAAAACGAATCTAATAAAAATTGTCTCATAAAAAACGGAGTTCAAAAACGTAAATACGTAAACCTAGGGTTTTCGGTTTAGTCGTAAAGGACGTTAAATTATGCTCGTAAGTCCTAATCTCTTCTCGTAAATTTGTGAGTTTATGAATCAACACAAATTTAAAATTCTAAAATAATTTTTACGGATAAATTTATTTCCTGAAGTATCGGACTGTCACCAAAGACGGTGTATGTAAACGTAAGCACGTAACGTAAAGTCCTCCGGTTTAGACGTAGTCGATGCTACTTCAAGACATAAACCCAAATTTCTTTCCAAAAATGAGTGAGTTCATAATATAACATTAAAATAATATTTTTAAATAATACTTGAGAATAAAATATCAACCATAAATTGACGGATTGTCACATGTGGACCAACAGTGCTTCCATTTCCATTAGCTTGAGAATTCACAGATTGAGCATTCATGGTCCTTGTAGTGGGTCCTTATGAATTTTGCCTTCCCTGAATAGGTTGCCCCGTCACTTGACCATCTTGAACAGTGGCTTGTTGTCGAGGATTTGAAGAGGTGCGGAGCTGATTGTTAGTTGGTGGAAAACCTCTAGTAGCAACAAGTTTTGACAAGTAGGCAGTGAGATGGTTTAAGACATCAGTAGGCGTATCATTTGGAGTAAAGACCGGTGGTTGAATTAGTGGAAGTTCATTGGAGTAGAAGGCTTGTGCTTGTGGTGCTTCAATTGGAAAATATCCTTGCTGAGGAGTATAGCGCATAGGAGAAGTGTTAGCTTGTGAGGGTGATGCCTGATGTGCCGGTAGCTGTTGATAAGGATGTTGAAGAACACGTTGTTGATATGCTTGCTAGGGCATCATCAGTGGTTGATAAGATGGTTGTTGTGGTTGCTGATATGTGTGTTGTGGTGGCTGCTGCAAGTATGATTGTTGTTGATAAGTGTAAGCCATGTTTTGTTGGGGGGACATTTGTTGAGAAGCATACATGGCAAGTGGATCACGAACTTGTGGTGTAGACAACCGAGCCTCGATCACATGGCATTCGTGTTGTTGAAAAAAAGCTTGAAGTTGATCCACATTGGTGTTATGCAAATCCTTAGCCAATTTAACAGTCGTCACGTACTTACGCCATTCAGAAGGAAGGGTGTTCAAATACTTGGTGTTTAATTGAAACGTAGGAATTTCCATGCCTTATCTGGATCCTTTACTTCCATTATGTTGTTGCTGGTGTTGTGGGGTGGTCTCCTGGTTCCAAGATTTCTTCTTATTGGAGTTTGCTAATGCTGTTTTTTACACTAGTTTTCGATTTGTAATGTTAGCTTAGTGTTGTTGTGTTTATGGCCTGTCATAAGCACTTGGTGATCAAGCTTTTGGCTTGAGGTTAATACGGTATTTCAGCCGTATTCCATCTGTACTTAACATTGATTTTTTGGTTAATATATTTACCGGGGTAACTCCCTTTACCAAAAAAAGCAATTTCCATGCCATAGATATTGAGCTCATTCAACAAGAGAGTAAATCTCAAATAGTAATCATTGAGAGTCTTCCCGGGGACATAGGAAAACTTATCAAATGTATCATAAAGCTTACACTCTCGTTCTTGTTTAGTTAACGAGATGCCTTGCATTAGAACACGAATTATATCCCATAACTCTTTGGTAACTTTATGTTTACTCACAAGTTTGTAGACATCTATCACAAGGGCTTGGAGAATGATGTTTGTAGCATACTTATCACATTTGTCTTGAATTTTCATATCTCCGGTTAATTCACCCTGATATGTGTGTAAACACACATATTTTCTACCACTTAATTACAATAATAACCGGACCAAAACGTGTATTTTATGTCTTTTATGTCGGAATTATGCGTGGTTTGTGTTTTTGTTGTGATTTAGGACGAAAAGGTGAAAAGTGGAGAAAACACGGGAATTCACGGGCATTTACGGACTTTTATTGAAGAAAAAGATGAAAGACGAAGTCAAGAAGTCAAGAGTGCAAAAAGAACGGAAGTCCAAGACCAATTCTGAAGATTTATCAAAGAAAAAGTCAAAAGACGGAAGTTTACTTAAAGCCGAGGAACTCAAGTCTTATTTATCGAAGAATTAAAAGACGAGTCCAAAGAAATCCCGAGCCAAAAGTCATCAAAGTCCAAGATTAACAAAAAGATTAAGAATGAAGGACTTAAGGGCGCAATTAAGAAGAAAGGAAGGAGGGGAGGAAGCTTCCTCTAACCACCTCCCTAATCCCCTATAAATACTTCCCATTTTCATTTCATTTAGTTTTGTTGACTAATCGTGACAATTAGTTCTTCCACCTTTACTTTTATGCACTTTTAATTACTTGCACCTTTACTTATATGTCTTGCACCTTATTTACCATTTAATTTCAAGTAAGTGTTTCTTTTAATTCTCGCACCTTTACTTTATATTGTTGATCTCATTCTACCCTTCTTTAATCTTTGATTTATAAGCTTTTTGTCTCGTTTATTTGTTTAAAGATTTGATTTTTATGCTTTTGATTGTTTTAAATCATTTATTTTCATAGCTTATTTTGTTTATTTTCTAGTTTATAAAGTTTTTATAAAAATTGTTTTCGTATAAAAAGTTGTTTTTCTTAAAGCTTATCCATTTCTTGTTTTAAAAGTCTTTAAATTTCAGTTTAGTAGCTTATTTTCATATGGTTTACTTTAGGAATTTCGTCTTGAGCTATTAGGATTATAGCTTATTTTTCTAGCTTATTTTGTGTACTTTCCTCCGTATTCCGATCTGGTAATCGGAAAGGGGTTTTACATTCCGATTGGCATGATCAGAAAAGGGTTTTGACATTCCTTTTAGTATTCCGATTGGGGAGTGGCTTGGTTATTCTGATCTGGGTTAAGTGACAGTATTCCGATTGGGAGGCTATTCCATATTCCGATCGAGGTGTTGATTGGTTATTCCGATTAGGTATAGTGACGATATTTCGATCTGGGTTTTCAATTAACATTCCGACCAGGAGTCATTCCTTATTCCGATCAAAGGTAAGATTGATATTCCGATCAGGTAGGTGTATACATTCCGATCTGGGGGTTTAAGCTTGGTTATTCCGACCAGAGAAAAGGTGACATATTCCGATTGGGTTTCCGACCAATATTCCGACAGGCAGGTTTTGGTATTCCGATTGATTCTGATCGGAATATATTCTGATTGGAGTGTTGTTTATATTTTGTCTTGTTTAATTTTGACATTCTCATTTTAATTCTTGTCATCTAATTAATTTACTTTCCGTCATGTTTTTAAATATTGCACCTTTCGTTTAATTAGATTTAGATTTATTTTCACGCCTTTTATTTTAAACGCCATTTTATTTTAAGCCATTTACTTTAATTGTTTTTGCACTTTTAAATATACTACAACGACACAACCTTTTTGTTCCACCAAAATAAAACTGAGTCACATATAGAACCTAGATCAATTCGATTAGACCAACACAACGAGAACGATAACTTTTATACGGGCAAAAGCTTTGTATCAAATGGCGCCGCTGCCGGCTCTTTTCGTAAAGATTAACGGTTTTCTGTGAGAGACGCGTTGCTTTTTGGGATCCGTTCACTCGTGAACGTTATTTTTCGTGTCAAAAATTTTCAAAAAATCCCAAAAACATTTGAAAAATTATAAAAAGCATTTCTTTTTCAAAGTTTTGCACCAAAAATATTCCTCTTTATCCTCTATTATGTTTCATTCTTTTCTTTACCCCTCTTATTCATAATTCTTCATGGATCCGTCTTGCGGACGGTGTGGGCGACCTTGGCATTGTTTTCAAACATGTCAATGATGTACTTGTGAGCGGTGTGGTTTTGATATCGACGATACACAATTTGGATTTTGTCCATTTTGCAATTCAACAAATTCATACTTCAACTCTTCCAATACTTTCCCACCCTCTCCCTATGACAATCCCTATCCTCAATCCGCACCGGGTTTTTCTCCATACCCGTGGTGCTATATTTGTGGGGTCCTCACGATGCTTCTTCTTGTGATCCGTCGAAGATCTTTGAGAAAGTTCCGTGTTATCATCCCAGTGTTTATAACCGTGAGCCCCCACGTCACACCGTCAATCCTTAACCCTGTCGTGCATTTCCTCCTGATCTACTGGCCACGCTGTTTGACAACTTTCAAAAAGTTCAAGAAGCCGTCCACAGGATGATGGAGAAATGGTAAGCGGATCAGCACCAAGAGCAGGTATCTAACCTTAATGCCTATACTCCTCCTCTTGTGCCTCCATATTATTATGACAGTCATGACGATGAGAGTCCTATTTCTTGGACCAATGAGAATGCTATTCCTTCTCCTGACTTGCCGGAGCCTAAGGATTCAACCATCTTAAGGGATGAGGATATTAGCACAATTCCTGCAAAGGAATCTGACGAATTCAATACGTCTAGCGCTGATAACCTGGTCTCAGTTCCAAGTGAATCTGAGTTGACATCCGACAGTGACGATGAGTATCATGTACTTTCTTTTGATGATGTTCCTTCCACCAACACTTTGGAAGAGGATTCTATGGTTTTCTCTAATCCTCTTTTTGATCAAGATGATGACGAGTCACTATCCGATGAAGACGTTCCGAAGGAAATTTTCAAGATTTATTCGAACCCTTTATTTGATTTTGATGACGATTACATATCTAGTGAGGTGAATCCACTCTTTGACGAAAGGATTGAAGACATTGATAGCTATGACTATCTTGTCACTGATGAGCATACTTTGATCGCCATGACTCCTTCTATCGCAGAGGTGGAGAGTTCTGACTCTACTGGAAAGGTATCGCAAGTGGCAGGTAATTCTTCTCTTACTTCTCCTACTATATTGCCCCCTCATCCTACTGAATGCACACCCAAGCGGGTGATGTATCAATTTCCCTCTCCGGGCAATGAGGATGAGTGTTTTGACCCGGGAGGTGACAATGACCATTTTATGATTAATAACCTTGCGGCTTTGCCAATTGGTCCACATCCATTGTCCTTGGAGGATGACAATGTGATTCCTATACCCACCCCACCTCCCGAGGATCAAGATTTCACATACTTCTCGTATGTTGAAAGGACATTTCTACCGTTTAAGACTTATCCTCCTGCCTCCCCTTTGTTATATTCTTCCAGGAACGAGGACAAGGTCTTTGATCCCGGTATAACATTAGAGGCTTCCTCATGGACCATTTAATTCGGGGACGAGTCAGGCTCGTGACTCGGATAACAAAAACAAGCGCTTTTTGGGAGGCAACCCAATTATCTATCTATCTTTTTTTTTCTTTTTTTTACCATAAGTGTAGGGGGAGACCCGTTGGTGTTTGCTCTCTCCTCTCTTCTACTAATCAGGGATTCGAGCTTCAGTGATCCACTCTTGATGATTCTTGACGACCCGTGATTCCGTGTTCTACTTCCCGGTTCTATCCTAAACTCTTTTCGATTCACTATTTTATATTTTCTCAATATTTAAATAGGAATCTCTTTAGTTGTCTCTTCCTTAGCGAGATTTAAACAACGTGCACAATGTCCTAAGTGTAGGGGAGTTTACTCCCACATGCTTAAACATTGAGGACAATGTTTATATTAAGTGTAGGGGGACTTCTATCGAAGTTAAGTGGCCTTTTCCTTGTATTTGTCCTCATTTTAACCGGAAAATCAATTTTTCGACATTTTTCAAAAATTTTGATCTATTTTGGCCCATTAGTGTTTCCCTTTGTATAGTTATTTTCTTTCTTTGGTAGAATAAAGTGGTTTTAATTTTCAAACGTTGTGAACCTTTTGACTCAACCCGAGTTTACTTATCTAAGTTACTCTAGCTAGTATCCTTAACATGTTTAAGTCAAGTTTTGCTAGGCTTTTATATAGGGAGCTATAAAACGCGAAAGTCTTAACTCTCACGGGTTAAGAACAAGAACTTTTCGCAAGTTCCTATAATTGATCCTAGAGAGTCGTTTATCAAGGGAACTTTAAAATGCGATTTCTAAACTTGAAAAAATCTAAGAATTTGCAAGATCCTATAGGTGACTCGAAAACCCAAAACTTTGATTTAATAGGCTAAGCATCCACGAGTCTCATTCCTTGAGATTTTAAACTGTGGAGAACGAGAGATGATAGAGAAAATTATAAGTTCGGTATTCTTTCGTGAATTTATGTGAGTTAATTATGAGCCTATTCTCCCATCGCTCGCTGAATAATTTATCTGCTAATAAATAAGGTTGTACGATTTGAAAAGTTACTTAGCTTCTAGCCCAAGATCGTTTAAAAGTTGCTCGGTATGGATTAGAGTTCATAGCCAAGGCATAACTTATTGAAGCGGGACGCGAAGATTGGCGAGTCCAAAAAGGCCCTAACAAGGCATGAGGGCTATATTTTGTTGCTAAAGATCCAAAAGTGATGTGAAGAATCATTTATCAAAAATTAATATGAAGGATCGAGACACACGACGAAAAGCAAAAACTCCCCAAAAGTCATGGAGAAGTGTATCCGAAAAGACCCTAACAAGGTATGAGGATAAATAGATCCAAGTCATAAAAGGAGGCGGATCGTTGTATATCAAAGTCCAAAATAAAGATTGGAGAAAAATGAAGAAGTCGTGGTCCAAGTATGAATTTCTCAAAACTTCAAGTGAAGAAATTCCATTATGAAGAGAAGACAATAATTTCATGAACGTCTCTCAAGGTTCGAAGTATGAAGTCGCTGCCAAATATCGGTCCGAGAAAGGTCTCAAATCGCGAAGCGAGTTATGCCAAGATATGAACTTTATGAGGTCCCGAGAAGCAGTTTTAAAAGATTTTGTCCTTTAGCTAACTATTGATTAAATCGTTTACTTTATTTTCAGACTAAATAACTATCAAAATAAGTCAAACAATGCATCCTCGTGATCATTCAAGACAAATAATAAAATATAAGAGATACCCATAGGAATAAGGGAGTCTAAGTGAATAATTGGCCCACATGAGTTCGTGTTAGTTTACTAACTTATAATAACAATGATCTCGTTTTTAAGCTTGGTTTGGAGAAAGTGAGAAGTTGAGGATGATGATTATTCATGACATTTCCAAAACCCAAGGTATGCTTTTGATTTCTTTACTTTGAATTTTTATAGTTTCTATCTCTTTAATAAAGGCCAACATCGATTAATCATGATGAAAAATGTAAACGTGCTTTGTAACTAATGCATTGCATGAGGACATTGCAATGGTCAAGTGTAGGGGATTTGATATGTGTGTAAACACACATCTTTTCTACCACTTAATTACAATAATAACCGGACCAAAACGTGTATTTTATGTCTTTTATGTCGGAATTATGCGTGGTTTGTGTTTTTGTTGTGATTTAGGACGAAAAGGTGAAAAGTGGAGAAAACACGGGAATTCACGGGCATTTACGGACTTTTATTGAAGTAAAAGATGAAAGACGAAGTCAAGAAGTCAAGAGTGCAAAAAGAACGGAAGTCCAAGACCAATTCTGAAGATTTATCGAAGAAAAAGTCAAAAGACGGAAGTTTACTTAAAGCCGAGGAACTCAAGTCTTATTTATCGAAGAATTAAAAGACGAGTCCAAAGAAATCCCGAGCCAAAAGTCATCAAATTCCAAGATTAACAAAAAGATTAAGAAGGAAGGACTTAAGGGCGCAATTAAGAAGAAAGGAAGGAGGGGAGGAAGCTTCCTCTAACCACCTCCCTAATCCCCTATAAATACTTCTCATTTTCATTTCATTTAGTTTTGTTGACTAATCGTGACAATTAGTTCTTCCACCTTTACTTTTATGCACTTTTAATTACTTGCACCTTTACTTATATGTCTTGCACCTTATTTACCATTTAATTGCAAGTAAGTGTTTCTTTTAATTCTCGCACCTTTACTTTATATTGTTGATCTCATTCTACCCTTCTTTAATCTTTGATTTATAAGCTTTTTGTCTCGTTTATTTGTTTAAAGATTTCATTTTTATGCTTTTGATTGTTTTAAATCATTTATTTTCATAGCTTATTTTGTTTATTTTCAAGTTTATAAAGTTTTTATAAAAATTGTTTTCGTATAAAAAGTTGTTTTTCTTAAAGCTTATCCATTTCTTGTTTTAAAAGTCTTTAAATTTCAGTTTAGTAGCTTATTTTCATACGATTTACTTTAGGAATTTCGTCTTGAGCTTATTAGGATTATAGCTTATTTTTCTAGCTTATTTTGTGTACTTTCCTCCGTATTCCGATCTGGTAATCGGAAAGGGGTTTTACATTCCGATTGGCATGATCAGAAAAGGGTTTTGACATTCCTTTTGGTATTCCGATTGGGGAGTGGCTTGGTTATTCTGATCTGGGTTAAGTGACAGTATTCCGATTGGGAGGCTATTCCATATTCCGATCGAGGTGTTGATTGGTTATTCCGATTAGGTATAGTGACGATATTTCGATCTGGGTTTTCAATTAACATTCCGACCAGGAGTCATTCCTTATTCCGATCAAAGGTAAGATTGATATTCCGATCAGGTAGGTGTATACATTCCGATCTGGGGGTTTAAGCTTGGTTATTCTGATCAGAGAAAAGGTGACATATTCCGATTGGGTTTACGAGCAATATTCCGACAGGTATGTTTTGGTATTCCGATTGATTCTGATCGGAATATATTCCGATTGGAGTGTTGTTTATATTTTGTCTTGTTTAATTTTGACATTCTCATTTTAATTATTGTCATCTAATTAATTTACTTTCCGTCACGTTTTTAAATATTGCACCTTTCGTTTAATTAGATTTAGATTTATTTTCACGCCTTTTATTTTAAACGCCATTTTATTTTAAGCCATTTACTTTAATTGTTTTTGCACTTTTAAATATACTACAACGACACAACCTTTTTGTTCCACCAAAATAAAACTGAGTCACATAGAGAACCTAGATCAATTCGATTAGACCAACACAACGAGAACGATAACTTTTATACGGGCAAAAGCTTTGTATTACACCCGTTGTGCGAGGACGAGTAATTGTACCTTCCATCAATGTACCATAATCTAATGGTCCATTGAGCACCGATGCCCAAATGAGATGTCCATTCTCTTTGTTCAACATGTAAAGTTCCATTCGGGAAGTCCAATCCTCGTACATAGTCATCTCCAACATTGGTGGACGATTATCCGTACCTGAGAGGATGGACTTATCCGTAAGAGATGTGTACTCCATTTCGATAAGTTAAGATTTACAAACGTTGATCGAACAATGAGAGAAAGTAAATGTGCTTGTTGTCGTATGTTGAAGTCGAGAAAGTATGTTAAAATCCCCTAAAATTGTCTTCTTGAGAAACCAAAAATTCCACTACAAAATTAATCACGAATCCACAAACTGTAAGTTTATACGAAATTTTCGAAATCACGTTTATCGAAAATCTTGAAAAAATTCCAAAGATTTCGCAATATGAATCTTGTCACAATTCCGCAATAGGAATTTTGATACAATTCCGCAAAGAGAAGAGTGTCACAATTCCGCAATACTCGAATGTATATAATTCCGCAATACTCAAAGTATATAATTCCGCAATTCTCAAAGGTATATAATTCCACAATGCCAAACTGTGATTCAGTTTCGTAATGACTCTAGGGATTCAATTCCGCAATCTAAAGAAAGTAACAATTCCGCAATACTGGAAAGATTTTCACTTCCGCAATCAGATTGATGGTTCAATTCCGCAATTAAGCACAATTCCGCAAATAAGCACAATTCCGCAATTAAGTGAAGATTCCGCAATACTCAGAGAATACCACAATTCCGCAATAACAGAATGTAACAATTCCGCAATGTGTGGAAATGTTACAATTCCGCAATAACAGAAAGAACAATTCCGCAGTCACTCTAGTGATTCAAATTCGCAATCCTTGAGAGGATTCAATTCCGCAAAGTTTTGAAGGATTCAAATCCGCAATATATCACAAGAAATTGCGAAATTGTACCAGATTTTGTGAAATGATGCGAAGAACAAGGAATACGGATGTACTTTAATATTTTCGAATCTTGATGCCAAAAATGAATCCAAACACCCAAAAAATTATCGTTTTTGAGCAATCCAAGTAACCCAAATCACTAGCACGGATATGTAGATGATATTGGTGAAGATCAAACCACAAAAAACACAAATAAAAAATTTTAGACGTGGGATTTATGATCAAAAACACGCGAAATCTATATGAACAAACACATAAACAATACAATCATCCCATGGCTCTTGATACCATTTTTAAGAGATTGTAAATCTTGCTTATGTTTTAGAGAGAGAAAGAGATAGAAAGATGGTGAATTTCACAAACACTTCTAGAGAGAGAAAGTGAGAAACTATGTGTTTTTTATGAATGAAACCACACCCTCTCCATCTAAGGATAGGGTTTATATACCAAGTCCATAAGATAGGCTTGGCCTTACAATAATAGGCCGTCCATACAAAACATGGACCGGGCCTTTAACCCCTAAAGTATATAGTTTTAGTATTTTCAGTTTAAACCCTCAATATTTAACCTTAGGGTCTAAAACTTTTAAAAATTTATTCTTATAGCTTATACTTTCATAAAATGACACTATTGGCCCAAAATGGTAAATAGTTTCAAAAATGACAATTTTAGTCCATATACTTGTAAAAATCACATAACAACCTTAAAAATGGACCAAATGATCTATAATTTTAAAAAAAGTTTCAAAACAAATTTATAATCATAATAACAACATTTCTTCAAAATTATAGCTTTTGAAATGGGTTTTTTCTTATTATTTCATATAAATTATAAAACTAGGGTTTTAAGACATCTTTAACTTATAACTTTCATTTAAATTGATGAAATGACTTAGTTTCTTTTAGATTATCTTTATAACATAATTTTGGCACTATAACAAGTCTAAGAATTCCTTATAACAAGATCAAAGCATGGCTAACATAGAAATTACCTAGGATGCTAATGGTTCCTAATGGCTTCTTATGAGCACTACATGCTATCAAAGCTTCAAGATATTCAATGGCTACCTTCTATACCTAGTTTCTGGTCTTGCAACATGTCCTAGGATGTATATAGAAGTGTAAATGGAGAATGGGTAGGAGATACAAAGGAAATGGGGTGCAAGTTCTAATGGAAACATTTCGCCTCTATTTATAACATTTCTAAGCCTTAGGCTCCAAGGTAAAGGGGTAAATGTGTAATCTTATGTATCTTGGTGACTAAGGGTGCCTAGAAGAGATCTATGCAAGTTCCTAGAGTCTAGGATGGAAAATATCTTAGTCTTGTGGCTAGTATTAACTCACGACATACTTCGATAAGTATGGTGATGTGTAGCACACAAGTAGGTGATGAAACTACTTTTAAAGGCTTGGAAAATATCTTACAACATGTGAAATATCTTATTTTAAAACTTAGAATGGAATGGATTGGTTTGAAATGGATTTTTGGAGGGAAAACATAAAACCGGGTACTAATTAGGGCTTGTAACTTTATACTTTGTGATTTTAGTGATTAAGGGTTTGGGAATGAGATTAGTGATGGATTAGGTTTTAATTAGGGTATGTACATTGTAATTAAGAAGTTTGGGTCTTTGGTTTGAAGTTTAACAAACGTTTGATGTGAAAATAGGAAGAAAACTTAGGCGGATTAGGGTTTTTAATGATTTATGGTTAAATATTAGTATAAGTGATTATCCTTCAATTCGCTACTGATGTAAACTTAATTTATACATCCTACATTGTCCTGGATGTGTTCATGAAGTCCCTACATTGGTTTTACTAAGTTATTCTATGTAAACATGTCTAAAGGGTAAAAATACTCATTTTGACCTAATTTACAAGTCATGCATTGAAATCTTGTACCTTGTGCATTAGGGTACTTTTACATTATCTTAATATAATCTTATAATCTTAATGAAGTGTTATGGGTGTTTTTAGACTTGTCCTATGATGAGACTGCTTTTATACATAGTCTCATCGTCCAAAAAGGGCTTAAAATGTATTAAATATCATCAAAATACCCATATTTGCTTGTGTTTGTTGCTTGTGTATTTTATGTACGGATATTGAGAAAATGACAAAAGATCACAAGAATCATGCATAAACGAACACGGGAAACGAAGCCGCACAATAAAACAAGCCCTAATGAAGAATTCTCCAAGAAAACCCTTGAAGATTTGAAAATTTATGAAGAAGGGTCCTCCAATATGGAAGAATTGACACGTTATACCCTTGTATCTTCATAATTACAAGATTGGTCCCTAAAGTTTGTCAAAATTACAAAACGGGCCCTCTACTTTGAAGAATTGGCCATTTTAGTCCCTCAACAAAACTAAAATGTCAATATTTATCCTCCTCAAAGTCAAACATACCAAAAAGGACTCCAAGTTACAAGAATTACAAGTTTGGTCCTTTGAAAATATCAAATATACCAAAAGGACCCTTGACTTTGAAGATTTGGCAAAAATGGTCCCTCATTAATCATGAATTGCAATTTTAGTCCTCCAAAAGGTCAATCCTACAAGTCAAGACCATTATCCTTGAAGAAAATACCAAAACAGCCCTTCAAAAATCACAAATTGGCAAGAAAAACCCCTGAAATCATTTTACAAAACTTTTTGGGGCAAAAGTGTGAAAAAGGGAAAAGTTGTTACAAAGGAATTTGGTGTTGAAAAGGTTTTAAGCTGAAATGACAAAGAAAGGAGAAGTGAGGGGTGTAACCTGGCAAACAGCAAACTTACCTTAACCACTCATATGTTGACACATCACCCCACTCACAAAATCCACCAATCACACCACTCCTTTTTGCCACCTCACTTCCCACTCACCACCGGTTTAAACTTAATAATTAATTAAGTTAAAACTCGCGCCTTAACACATGTTTAAATAACTAAACAGATCAAAACCCCTTGTTCTTCATGTTCATACAAAAATTGGGTTTTCTTAATTGTGTAACAATTAACCTACAAAACCTTCCAGATTAGTGATTGATGATCTCTTAATCACATCCCAACCTTAATACTGGCCACCACACCATTCACGTGTCTACATGGGACCTCCCTTTCTACACCTTTGAGCAAGAAGACAAGATTGTAACAGCCATCCAACGTCCAAGGATCCAGCTTACATTTCAAGCTTAATACAAGCCATTAGATCAACTTTTCACTTGCCAGCTACCACAAGACAACAAAATTTTGTCACATGATCCTCAAGAGTTCAAAACCCTACAAGGCATTTTGGGACTTCTACAACTAGGGTTTTACGTTTTTCCTAGCATTAGTAGTTAACTTGTAGCCTATATAAAGGCCTTAGTTCATTACATTTAGCTTGCTCTTGAATTTTCCTTGGTTCACTTTTCTGTAAATTATATATTCAATCTTAATGAAATGTGTTTGAAATTGTGAAGAAAACTCAAGTGCCATCCTTTATATCTGTTTATTATTGTTGATGTTTACTAGTTCTTGAATCTCAAACCTGTTTTCAAAAGGAGTGTGCAAAAGTTTGCACATTTTCCACTTTTCTTGATATTTTGCTAAGTCTTGTTCAAACCTTGGAATTCTTGGGCTATAGGGCTGATCATAGCATCCTAATATTGTGTTATCAAGGTGTGGTGAAGCTTATACCTTGGGGATAATCAAGTGTGGGGTAACAAGGTTGCATTAATCAAGGATTTTTGCTTTTTCTGATTTTCATATTGTGCTCTTAACCTTGTTGATTCTTAGCAGGGTTGTTTGTGGAAGCTTGTACTTGTTCTTACTAGTACATAAGCTCAAAAATTCGTGGGTGTGGATGTACATCCATGAGGTACACACCTTTCTACCCAAAATCTGATAAAATCTTGATTTTTGGTGAATTTGTGTGCTACTTGTGTTCTTGCTGATTTTATGGTCTAATCTTGCTTAAATCTGCTTAATATATCTGTTATTGTGCTAATTTGGGCTTGGCTTGTCTTGAAATACACTTTTGATTTGAAAATTTTGGTTTTGAAAATTTAAAGGGGTGTTTGGGATTACTTGTTTGAGATCATAAGTGGTTATTGTGTTTGTGGAAGGTGTTGTTTATGCTTGTTATCTGCTATACACTTGGTTGAGAGTTGTTTGCTGCAAGTTTTTTGGTTTGAAACCTCAAATCATACATTTTTTTTGGTAAAAGGGTAACAATGACCCCGGTAAATAGAACCAAAAAAGCGTTGAAGTACAAGGAATGTGGCTGAAATACCACATTAACCGCAAGCTACAGGCAGCTTG
Source organism: Glebionis coronaria (assembly GCA_025667525.1). NCBI lineage: Eukaryota > Viridiplantae > Streptophyta > Magnoliopsida > Asterales > Asteraceae > Glebionis > Glebionis coronaria. The sequence continues at coordinate 377,310,108 of CM046874.1, forward strand.
TTAAACAAAATGTTTATGACAGGCCATAAACATTAACTACTTGATTTTAACTGTTTTTGACCTAAGATTTTGGTAAAATCTAGAATTTATGCATGCTTAGGGTTAAAAGTTGTTAAAACATCGTTAATATAACATATGTGATAGATTTGAGTGATTGAATCTGGCTTGTTGGTCAATTGCATCTGCAAAGTGTAAAACCTGCATGTTAAGTGTTCATCAGTAATTTTAAGTGCTTGAATCTTGCTTAAAACTTTGAATCAATGCATGAAACCTGTTTAGACTTGCTTATTTAAGTTTAATATTGCTTGTGTATGCATTTGGTTAAGTTTGGCTGGCTGAATTGTGCTCTAAGTGCTTATTGAACCTCAACTGCTTAAGTGTTCATGTCTGTGTCAGATCTGGTGATTGATTGATTAAACTGTACTAATTGCCTGTTGTTGATTGTGATTTCTTTGTTGTGTTTGACTCCTCTTGATCCACTGATCAATTGGGTGCCTTTGTGTAACCTGAATCTCCAAAAAAGTCACTAAAGACAAAAAAGGTCAACAAGTCAAGCAGTGGAAAAAGTTTCCACTACTTAACACCCAAAACTAGCCCCTGCTAGTACAATTTTTCATTCAGCTTATCAATAAGCCATTTTGGTTTATCCAGACCTGCAACAACTTATTTTTTGTGATAGATCTTCATTATTTGACCCATTTGGTTGAACTGGAGCTTATTGGACTTTGACTTTGACTTTTTGCTAGAAAACCAACTTATTTGACTTTTTGCTAGAAAACCAACTTATTTGACTTTTTCATAAGTGCTTATTTGCTTTTTCCAGCTTATTGAGTCAACTTATTTGAAAAAATTTTGTTGATTAAGCTTAGTTAAGTCATTTAAAAGCTTTTGCAATTTGAATCAGCTCTTGGGATAGCCTAGAACTCAAAAACGACTATTTTGTCATTTTTTGTAGATTGCTTTTGCATTTTCAGGCTTATTCCTTTGCCTTATTTCAAATTTCTTTTTACAAAAGTCTTAATTAACTCAATAGAAGCTTGTGTGTTTAATTTCAGCTTATGGCATCAACTTATGGCTTAATGGGCCAAAAATCCCATTAAGAATAAGCTGTTGGTAATAAGCTAGCTTATATCACATTTTCAGCTCTTGGGCCTTGGGAAAAAGTTGTTCAGAATCAAATTTTGAGTCAAGTAGTGGTTTTTGGGCTAATTTGGGCCACTTTTTCTTATTAGGCCAATTCTAAGCCCATTAAGGGACTGTTTGGACTTTAGCCCATTTTCTAGGCCCAATAAGGGTATTTAGGTCATTTCAACTTCATTCTGTGTTATTTACGTTAAAATTAGCTAGTTTGCAACTTTTTAGAATTTATTAGGATTTTTGGATTTTTATTAATATTTTAATATTATTTTATTATTAAAAATTAAAAGTCTGATTTTCTAAGTTTTTATATTTTTCCTAGACTCTAGACACTTAATTAGGAATTTTACAACTTTCCAAATATTTTTAGGGTCTTTCAATTATTTTCTAGAATTATTTTAAGTTTTTATAGTTTTTAATTGTTTTTAACTTTTGAAAATAGTTTTTAGTGGTTTTAAAGTTTAAAAAAAAATACTTTTTAGCTTGATTAGGTTAGGTTTACAAACTTTAAGATCTTGATTTGGACTTTACATTAGTTAATTTTGATTTTTAGGGCTTTAATTAGCATTAAAAAATTAATAATTAATTAATTAAAAGGTTTTAGCAAGTTTTGATTTTTTGTAAACCCTTAGAATATTTTAATGGATTTTTAGTGATTTTTAGGAATTTTTAGGATAAATTTTTAATTTTGGTGCTTTTTACGGTTTTACGTGTACGACTCTTTCGTCTTAGTTTAATCCATAATCGTAACCGTCAATCTCTTCTTATCCCATTTCTATTTTCTTTCTCATAATCACAAGTTAATCATCTCATTACACACACACCAAGCCTCCTTGAGAACGATCCCCACTTTGGGTCATTTGTGCACGATTTTCCTAAATCGTCGTACTTGCCCTAATTACGCTCTTTTTCCTAAAAGACGTAAAAACTCAACCATCATTTTGGCGCCGTTGCCGGGGAGGCATGTTGTGTTTTGATTTGGAAATTGTTGTTTTTATATACTAACCATAAATAGTATTTGTATTAGTAGCACTCTACTAATACGTATTATCGGTTTTTCGTTTTTTGTGTGAATACTATTACTATATTGTATACGTAGAACAATAAATACACAAGTACTCCAAAAGTGAGAAATCACAACCTTGACTTGGGAGGTCATTACTCAATCATTGTATTCGAATCTCAAACCAAAGAAAAAGGCAAAAATAGATAAATACTTTCGTGAAGCTCGATTTTGAAAAATACAAATTATAAGGTGGGTATAAGGCGGATATTATAAAATATATCCTAAGGAAAAGGCTCTTAAGTGCTTCCCGCCGCCTCGTTTCCCCGCTTGCTTGTGAGTATTTGATTTTGAGAGCTAATCGAGGGTTTTGCCGCCCAAAGTATTATTAAGTATCATATATACTTTCTTGGTTTCATTTGATTAAACCCTCTTGAATGTTTTGGTGTTCCACCAACGTTCTAAACTCATCGAAGGCGTTCACTTCACGTGATCGTTTTCATTCCTTGAGGCTTCTTTAATCAAGAGATTTGATTAAGGAGGAGATTTGTAGATTTTGGTCTACTTAATACAATCACAAAATCTAAAAAAAGTAAAAAACAATCAAAAATTGGAAAAATACAAAACACCAAAAAGAATCTTCTTTCCTCATCCCCTCGTTGTACGTGACGTTTATGCAAACTCGCTCCAAAGCAAGACGTGCACGTAAACGTCGTCAAAAGGAAGGAAACCAAACATCTTCTAGCGAAGAATCTCCCATTGTAGAGAAAGAACCAACCATGGCGAATCGTACTATGATGGAGTTACTTCAAGCACCCTCCGAGGGTTATGGAGAGGCTATTGTGATTCCCGCTATCCTTGCGGAGAATTTTGAAGTGAAAACGGGTTTGTTGTCGATGATCCAAAACAACAAATTTCGTGGTGATGAGAAGGACAATCCACACAACCATATCCGCCAATCCAATCGTCTTACCGCCACTTGCAAGTTTAAGGATGTTGCTAATGACTCGATTAAGATGATGCTTTTTTCGTATTCCTTAGCGGGGCCCGCTAAAATTTGGTTAGAGAAAGAGCCACCCAATTCTATATTGACGTGGAAGGATCTCGTGTCTAAGTTTGTGAACCAATTTTTTCCGCCCTCTAAGACTACGCATTTGAAAAACGAGATTTCAAATTTTCACAAGAGTTTAATGAAAGTTTTTCAACGGCTTGGAATAGGTTTAAAGAAATGTTACATGAATGTCCTCATCACGGTTTTTCCGATTTGCATCAAATTGACACGTTTTACAATGGACTTAATGATCATGAAAGGGATTATCTTAATGCCGCCGCGGGTGGTAACTTTTTGTGTAAAACGGTTGAGGAAGCTTTGGTGATAATTGAGAATAGATCTAAGGTGTATAGTCCTCGTAGCACGTCTAGTGTTCGTAAGGCTTCGTCTTCGGCTTCACCTTCTTTGTCTACTACCATCGATGCTTGCCAAATTGAGGCTAACTTGGAAAACAAAATCTTTGATAAGCTTAAAGGTCTTTTGATTGAGTTCAAAGTTGGAGAACCAAGTGCTCCCGCTACGGCTAAAGCGGTTGAGGTTTCATGCATGTATTGTGGTGGAGGTCATGATTTCTCCGAGTGCATTACCAACGGTGGTAACACTTCGAGTGCCTACGCGGCCACGGGAACTTACAACCAAAACGGTCAAGTTACCCGCTCTAATCAATTGACTCCACCGGGTTTTGGTTCAAATCAAAATGCTAACAACAACTATCGCAACAATCAAGTTGGTTTCAAAAACAATTACAACAAGGGAAACTATGGTAATCAAGGGGCTAATAATCAAGTTTCAAACAAAAATTAAAATGATTTTCAAAACAACAACAAAAGTTTGCAAACTTTGAAAGATCTTCCAAATTAATTTGTTGAATACGCTAATGGGAATGATGCTAGGTTTGACAACATTCAAAGAGAAATCATTAGCCTAAGATCCGAGTTTAAGAACGACTTAAATAAAGAGTTGAAAAATGAGTTAGCAAATAAGCTTAAAATCCATACCAACAAAATGGAAGGAAATGTAACAAGGTTACAACAAAACCAACAAAAAATGGAACAAGGGCAACATGAAATTAAGCAAGAAATGATTAAAGCCGAGAAGAGGCAATCCATGTTTGAGGATAAGATTTCATCTATGTTTGAGGCAATTATGTATAAACCGTCTTCAAGTAGTCTTCCTAGCAACACCGTATCAAACCCTAAGGGTGAGATGAAAGTGATTACCACACGTAGTGGTAAGACACTTAAGGAACCGACTCCTCAACCAATTGCTCCTACGGAGGAGGCAATTGAGGAAGAACCCGAGGTGGTGGTCCAAAAGGAGCATGTTCCTATCCCACGAAGTACCGCTCATGCCACACCTACGGTAGACCCATTACCAACATTGGAACCCAAGATTCCAAAGGCTATGCCTATGCCTCAACCCACACCACCTTTGCCCTATCCATCGAGACTTAGAAAGGAGAAACGTCAAGAGCGCGACAATTACCAATTTGAGCTTTTTATGAAAATGTTTCGTGATTTGCACTTTAATGTGAGTTTCGCCGATGCTTTGGTCATGATGCCTCGATTTGCCGCTAACTTTAAGAGTATGTTGAACAACAAGGAGAAATTGCGTCAATTGTCTAGTTGTTCACCGGTTTATCTTAATCGCATACCTCAAAAAGTCGGTGATCCCGGTAAATTTTTGATCAATCCAAGATATGGAAGAATGATTTGCCTTGGCCGATCTTGGTGCTAGCATTAACTTGATGCCACTTGCAATCTTCAAGTCGCTCAATCTTCCTAATCTTACTCCTTCACTAATGTCTATCGAGTTGGCCGACCATTCCACGATTCTCGCATGTGGATTGGCAGAAGACGTTTTTGTGAAAGTGGGAAAGTTCTATTATCCGGTAGACTTTATCGTTGTCGATATTCCCACGGATCCTCAAGTTCCTCTCATTTTAGGTCGTTCGTTTTTAGATACGTCTATGGCTTTGATCGATGTTCATGCTAGAAAGATCAGCTTACGTTTCAACGACGAGGAACTTGTTATAAACGCAACTCAAAACTCTTAAATTTCTCATGTTTATTCCGTTGCAACCATAAACCTCGTTGATATGATTGACTTTGTTTGCGAGGAATTTTCACAAGAAGTTCTAGGTTTTGGTGATGATGAAAATAGTGGCAATCCCACTATATTAGATCCCATTCTTGATAACTCGACACCAACCTTCACTCCATTTGAAGGTGGTGGTTTTACGTTGGAAGAATTCGATGTTCCACGTACTTGTAACGAAGACCTCGACAACGATGAGGACTTCTCGATTATCAAGGATTTTCTTAATGATTTCCCATTTCCTCCACCCGAGGAGGTTATGAGTATCGAGCCCAAATATTCAATTGAGGAACAACCTATCCTCGAGTTGAAAGATTTACCTCCTCATCTCGAATATGTCTTTTTGGAGGAGGGCGACAAGTTGCCGATTATTATTGCGAAGGAACTTTTGGATGATGAAAAAACTACACTTGTCGATGTTCTAAAGGATCACAAAGCGGCAATTGCGTGTAAGTTATCCGACATTAAGGGGATCGATCCCAAATTTTATACCCACAAAATATTAATGGAGGAGGACTACAAGCCCGCAATCCAATGTCAAAGGAGGGTGAACCCCAAAATTCACGACGTCATCAAAAAGGAAGTCCTTAAACTCCTTGACGCGGGAATGATTTACCCTATTTCCGATATCCCTTGGGTGAGTCCTATTCATTGTGTCCCTAAGAAGGGAGGAATGACCGTTGTGCCAAACGATGCCAACGTGTTAATTCCCACTAGACTTGTGACCGGATGGAGAGTGTGCATTGACTATCGTAAGTTGAATGAAGCCACTCGTAAAGACCATTTTCCCTTGCCCTTCATGGACCAAATGTTGGAGCGTCTTGCGGGAAACGATTTCTATTGCTTTTTAGATGGTTTTTCCAGTTACTTCCAAATCCCCATCGATCCTCATGATCAAGAAAAAACTACGTTTACGTGTCCATATAGAACGTTTGCCTATCGTAGAATGCCATTCGGACTTTGCAATGCACCGGGAACTTTTCAAAGGTGTATGATGGCTATTTTTCATGATATGATCAAGAAGACGATGGAAGTCTTCATGGATGACTTTTCTGTGTTTGGTAATTCGTTCACTTCGTGTTTGTCGAATCTCGAGAGAATGTTGAAACGTTGTGAGGAAACCAACCTTGTGCTCAATTGGGAAAAATGTCATTTTATGGTTAAAAGTGGAATCGTCTTAGGGCACAAGGTCTCGAAAGCGGGGATTGAGGTAGATCAAGCTAAGGTAGACGTCATCGCCAAATTACCTCATTCCAAAACCGTTAAGGGAGTTAGGAGTTTCCTAGGCCACGCGGGCTTTTATCGTTGATTCATCAAGGATTTTTCAAAGATCTCTCGACCTATTACACATCTTCTTGAAAAAGAGGCACGTTTTGTCTTTGACGAAGATTGTGTACGAGCCTTTGAAATCCTTAAGAGGAAACTTACCGAAGCTCCCATTCTTGTTGCTCCCAATTGGAATCTCCCCTTTGAGCTCATGTGTGATGCTAGTGACTACGCTATTGGGGCCGTATTGGGGCAACGACACGAAAAGCACTTCTTGCCTATTCACTATGCTAGCAAGACGATGACCGAGGCTCAACTAAAATACACTACAACGGAAAAGGAGTTCCTTGCCGTGGTGTATGCATTTGATAAATTTCGACCTTATCTCGTCTTGACAAAATGCATAGTGTATACGGATCATTCGGCTATCAAGTATCTTATGGCTAAACAAGATGCTAAGCCGAGATTACTTCGTTGGATTCTCCTCCTTCAAGAATTTGATCACAAAATTGTTGACAAAAAAGGAGCCGAGAATCTAGCGGCCGATCATCTTTCTCGTTTGGAAGATCCTCACTAAAGCGTTTACGAGCCCAAGGAAATCACCGAAACATTTCCGCTCGAGACACTTGGTGTAGTGAATTCTAAGCTTGATTCTTCCACCCCATGGTTTGCGGACATCGCAAATTACCATGCGGGTAACTTCATCATCAAGGGTATGACGACTCAAGAAAAACGAAAATTCTTTTGTGACGTCAAGTTCTACTTTTGGAACGACCCTTACTTGTTTCGAACTTGTGCGGATCAAATCATCCGACGTTGTGTATTTGGCACCGAAGCTTCTAATATCCTTAGAGCTTGTCACGAGGGACCCACGGGTGGTCACCATGGTGCTAATCTCACGGCTAAGAAGGTTTTTTATGTCGGCTTCTTTTGGCCTACTATTACTGAGATGCACATGAGCTTGTGAAGTCGTGTGACTCATGCCAACGACAAGGAAAAGCCTCACAAAAAGATGAAATGCCACAAAATATCATCCAAGTGTGTGAGATCTTTGACGTTTGGGGCATCGACTTTATGGGGCCCTTCCCATCATCTCGTGGTAATAAGTACATCCTTGTCGCGGTTGACTACCTATATAAGTGGGTGGAAGCTAAGGCTTTGCCCACCAATGATGCTCGTGTGGTAGTCAAGTTTTTGAAAAGCTTGTTTTCTCGGTTTGGAACCCCTCGTGCGATCATAAGCGATCGTGGAACCCATTTTTGTAACGACCAATTCGAAAGGGTCCTAAGGAAATATGGGGTTACACATCGGCTTTCTACGACTTATCACCCACAAACGAGTGGGCAAGTCGAGGTTTCAAACCGAGCGTTGAAAAGGATCTTGGAGAGATCCGTTGGGGAAAACCGACAATCTTGGTCGGATAAGTTGGACGATGCTTTATGGGCTTTTAGGACCGCTCATAAGATGCCCATTGGGTGCACTCCCTATAAGCTTGTGTATGGGAAGAAGTGTCACTTGCCAATTGAATTGGAACACAAGGCTTATTGGGCCCTAAAGCATTATAATGACGACATGGAGACCGCGGGAAAACACCGGAAAATGCAATTAAATGAATTAGATGAATTAAGGGATATTGCTTATGAAAATTCATTGATTTATAAAGAAAAGACTAAAAAGTTGCATGATTATAAAATTAAAAACCGGGTTTTTAACATTGGGATCAAGTTTTGCTTTTTAATTCTCGTTTGAAAATATTTTCCGGTAAGTTGAAATCCCGTTGGTCCGGTCCATTCACCGTTACTCAAGTTTTTCCATATGGGACCATCGAGCTAGCTCAAATTGATGGCCCCAATTTTAAGGTGAATGGACATAGGTTGAAGCACTACTTTGGCGGGGAAGTTCCATCCTTGAACTACCTCGACCAAATCACCTTCCCCAATGATAATTAGTATTGAGGGGATCGAGTCGAGCTCATGACTCGGTAATAAAAAACGAGGCGCCTCGTGGGGGATTCCCATGCTTATCCTATGTACATATTATCGCTTTCTAATGTAGTAACGTGTGGGGATTTGTGCCCTTCCAACATTTGTTCCGTGGTTGTTTGTGAATTGTGGATTTTAGATGATCATTATCTTCATGATTGGAGCTTCTCGTGTTCGTTTTATTGGAGCACTCGATCGTTTGCTTTGAAGACTTTCTCAATATCCATGATATATCCTTTGATGTTCTAACCTTAGGTTTTTAGCACACTTCATAAACGGATTTAAATTTAACGGTTACACCCTTTCCATGCTAGATTAGGCATTCGACTACGTCTCTAGTATGGGGGTGTTTGCACCCCTAGACTCGAAACATTGCGGACAATGTTTAACTTTAGTATGGCGGGGTGAATAGATACTTGCCTTACCAAACCTTCACGCTTTCCAAAGTTTATCTTTTTGTTTATCGTTTTGTTACAAAAATAAGGCTAAAAATGGCCAAATTTTTAAATTTTTCTCATGTTTTATAAGTGTTTGAAGACACGAATGTAGGTTTTCCGATGGCGAGAATAAGAGTAATTTTTGACTCGACCGTGCGTGTTGAGCACTTAGCTTTGATTCCTTAACTTCACATTAGGCTAAGTCTCTTAAATGAGGACGAGAAATGATAGGGTTAATTATAAGTTACTATGCTAAACGTAGAGTACTCGTATTCTTTCAAAAACTCATGTGTTCTTGTTGTTTGCTTATTCTCCCTTCGCATGTAAATTTTTTTGCTTAATAAATATTGACTTAGCGGTTTAGTCTTGATTGTTGGGTTTCTAGTCTTTTCTAGTAGCTTCCGTGTAATTAAATTGGGAAGACATTAAGGTATCGCCAGCGTCACGGTTTTGAAGTATTGGCACCCGAATAATCAAAAGCTTCACCCAATAATAAGATTTAAAGTGCTCACCTAAATCAAGCAAACAATTTGAAGCCCCACAAGGCCGAAAAATCTATGCAAAATTGAAAGTGAATCAAGCCTTAATCTTTGAAGCTTTAAAGATCCAAAATTCGCCTTAGCGTGAGGATATACGTCTTTGGCTAATAAAACTACCGATGAGGTGGATAATAAAAGGCAAGGCAAGATCGAAGTCATAATAAAAGCTTCATGGCGAAGTTGAATAAAAGATGGAGGTAAACCAAAGATAATAAGGCCCTTCCGTTAGGGTGCGTATAAAAGTCTTGGTAATAAGTCTCATGTTCAAAACCGTTATAAAATCGTGTTTATCGATCCTTCTTGTTGACTTAATTTTTTGACATCGTTGTCTATTAGGAGGGGTTATTGATTTGATGGTCTTGGTTACACCGTTAGGACTCTATTTTTAGACCTAAATCTCTATTATCGCATAAGTCAAACAATGTATCCTCGTGAAACATTCAAGACATAATAAAATATAAGAGATACAACTTAGGAAATTGGGAGGATAAGTACGTGATTAGGGCATATGAGTAGTGTTAGCATTACTAACTTATAATGACAATGATCTCGTTGCACGCTTAGCATGGAATTGGGGTGAAAATCGAGGACGATGAAATTATTTCTAACAAAGCATTCACGTGTTCTTATTCCATGAACCTAAACGTCCCATTTTGCGATGAAAATCATACATTATGTCTAAAACGCAAGTAGTAGAAGTAATAGTAGTAGTGCAGCTAGTTTATCATTCAATAAAGTGAATAAACATATTTGGAGATGCTACGATACTTTATTCTAGCATTACGTGAGGGCACGGCAATGGTTTAGTATGGGGGAGTGATGAGACTGCTTTTATACATAGTATCATCGTCCAAAAAGGGCTTAAAATGTATTAAATATCATCTTTTTTTTGGTAATGGGTTACCCCGGTAAATATATTAACCAAAAAAGTGTTTAAGTACAAAGGAATGTGGCTGAGATACCACATTAACCTCAAGCTACATGCAGCTTGTTAACAAGGACTATGAAACATCAAAAGCCCTAACCGAATTTAGAAGACAAAAGTAAACTAGATAAAAACAAAGATGTGAACATGAAACCGCGCACACTCTTTAGCATCCAACACCACCATGAGAGGAGCAGGAAGAATCCAAATGAGTCTGCCTCCTTAAATAACCTTACCAAAGAAAACCCAGTGGGAAAAACCTTGGACAAGGAAAAAAGAGTACAACACTCACCCGGCACACCTATCATGGAACAATTCTTGAGCTCGGAACCCTCCATTTGTCAAGCAGCAAACTTGACCTGGTAGATAATTTCTTGAAACGGAAAGAAATCAACTTCAAACGAATAGTATCACATAGATACTGAAATAGTTGATCAACAGACATCCGCTTCTTCTTGAATAGTCTTGAATTACGTTCCATCCAAATAAAATAAGCAGTAGCAGCCAACACAAGACGAGCAAGAATGCTCACACATGATTTCCCATTCGAAATTGGAATAACATGAGCTAATATATCATCAATACGAGGGGGAACAGTATCTATACCACACAAGGTACGAACCTTAGACCAAACCTGCATAGAATAAGAACATTCAAAGAAAAGATGGTCATGGGAGTCTTGCACCAAACTACACAAAGGACACCGAAGAAGGCTTAAATCCACCAACGGGCCAACATCCCATTGCTTAAGCCTATCCTGCGTCTTCAATTTCCTTCGAACCACCAGCCACAAATTAATAGAGTGACGAGGAATACAATGAGAAAAACAGACAGCTTTACACCAATTAACTTCCATAGCTCGATCACGTATGGAATCCCAAGCTAACGCCACAGAAAACGGCCGAGAAATACCACTAAATATCATCAAAATACCCATATATGCTTGTGTTTGTTGCTTGTGTATTTTAGGTACGAATATTGAGAAAATGACAAAAGATCACAAGAATCATGCAAAAACGAACACGGGAAACGAAGCCGCACAATGAACCAAGCCCTAATGAAGAATTCTCCAAGAAAACCCTTGAAGATTTGAAGATTTATGAAGAAGGGTCCTCCAATATGGAAGAATTGACACTTTATACCATTGTATCTTCATAATTACATGATTGGTCCCTAAAGTTTGTCAAAATTACAAAAAGGGCCCTCCACTTTGAAGAATTGGCAATTTTAGTCCCTCAACAAAACTAAAATGTCAATATTTATCCTCCTCAAAGTCAAACATACCAAAAAGGACTCCAAGTTACAATAATTACAAGTTTGGTTCTTTGAAAATATCAAAATTACCAAAAGGACCCTTGACTTTAAAGATTTTGCAAAAATGGTCCCTCATTAATCATGACTTGGCAATTTTAGTCCTCTAAAAGGTCAATCCTACAAGTCAAGACCATTATCCTTGAAGAAAATACCAAAACAGCCCTTCAAGAATCACGAATTGGCAAGAAATACCCCTGAAATCATTTTACAAAATTTTTTGGGGCAAAAGTGTGAAAAAAAGAAAAGTTGTTACAAAGGAATTTGGCGTTGACAAGGTTTTAAGCTGAAATGACAAAGAAAGGAGAAGTGAGGGGTGTAACCTGGCAGACAGGAAACTTACCTTAACCACTTATATGTTGACACATCACCCCACTCAAAATCCACCAATCACACCACTCCTTTTTGCCACCTCACTTCCCTCAATATTTAACCTTAGGGTCTAAAACTTTTAAAAATTTATTCTTATAGCTTATACTTTCATAAAATGACACTATTGGCCCAAAATGGTAAATAGTTTCAAAATGACAATTTTAGTCCATATACTTGTAAAAATCACATAACAACCTTAAAAATGGACCAAATGATCTATAATTTTAAAAAAAGTTTCAAAACAAATTAATAATCATAATAGCAACATTTCTTCAAAATTATAGCTTTTAAAATGGGTTTTTTCTTATTATTTCATATAAATTACAAAACTAGGGTTTAAGACATCTTTAACTTATAACTTTCATTTAAATTGATGAAATGACTTAGTTTCTTTTAGATTATCTTTATAACATAATTTTGGCATTATAACAAGTCTAATAATTCCTTATAACAAGATCAAAGCATGCTAACATAGAAATTACCTAGGATGCTCCAAAATGGTTCCTAATGGCTTCTTATGAGCACTACTTGCTATCAAAGCTTCAAGATATTCAATGGCTACCTTCTATGCCTGGTTTCTGGTCTTGCAACATGTCCTAGGACGTATATAGAAGTGTAAATAGAGAATGGGTAGGAGATACAAAGGAAATGGGGTGCAAGTTCTAATGGAAACATTTCGCCTCCATTTATAACATTTCTAAGCCTTAGGCTCCAAGGTAAAGGGGTAAATGTGTAATCTTATGTATCTTGGTGACTAAGGGTGCCTAGAAGAGATCTATGCAAGTTCATAGAGTCTAGGATGGAAAATATCTTAGTCTTATGGCTAGTATTAACTCACGGCATACTTCGATAAGTATGGTGATGTGTAGCACACAAGTAGGTGATGAACCTACTTTTAAAGGCTTGGAAAATATCTTACAACATGTGAAATATCTTATTTTAAAACTTAGAATGGAAGGGATTGGTTTGAAATGGGTTTTTGGAGGGAAAACATAAAACCGGGTACTAATTAGGGCGTGTAACTTTATACTTTGTGATTTTAGTGATTAAGGGTTTAGGAGAATGAGATTAGTGATGGATTAGGTTTTAATTAGGGTATGTACATTGTAATTAAGAAGTTTAGGTCTTTGGTTTGAAATTTAACAAACATTTGACGTGAAAATGGGAAGAAAACTTAGGCGGATTAGGGTTTTTAATGATTTATGGTTAAATATTAGTAAAAGTGATTATCCTTCAATTTGCTACTGATGTAAACTTAATTTATACATCCTACATTGTCCTGGATGTGTTCATGAAGTCCCTACATTGGTTTTACTAAGTTATTCTATGTAAACATGTCTAAAGGGTGAAAATACTCATTTTGACCTAATTTACAAGTCATGCATTGAAATCTTGTACCTTGTGCATTAGGGTACTTTTACATTATCTTAATATAATCTTATAATCTTAATGAAGTGCTATGGGTGTTTTTAGACTTGTCCTATGATGAGACTGCTTTTATACATAGTCTCATCATCCAAAAAGGGCTTAAAATGTATTAAATATCATCAAAATACCCATATATGCTTGTGTTTGTTGCTTGTGTATTTTAGGTACGGATATTGAGAAAATGACAAAAGATCACAAGAATCATGCAAAAACGAACACGGGAAACGAAGCCGCACAATAAACCAAGCCCTAATGAAGAATTCTCCAAGAAAACCCTTGAAGATTTGAATATTTATGAAGAAGGGTCCTCCAATATGAAAGAATTAACACTTTATACCCTTGTATCTTCATAATTACAAGATTAGTCCCTAAAGTTTGTTAAAATTACAAAAAGGGCCCTCCACTTTGAAGAATAGGCAATTTTAGTACCTCAACAAAACTAAAATGTCAATATTTATCCTCCTCAAAGTCAAACATACCAAAAAGGACTCCAAGTTACAAGAATTACAAGTTTGGTCCTTTGAAAATATCAAAATTACCAAAAGGACCATTGACTTTGAAAATTTGGCAAAAATGGTCCCTTATTAATCATGACTTGGCAATTTTAGTCCTCCAAAAGGTCAATCCTACAAGTCAAGACCATTATCCTTGAAGAAAATACCAAAACAGCCCTTCAAAAATCACAAATTGGCAAGAAATACCCCTGAAATCATTTTACATAACTTTTTGGGGCAAAAGTGTGAAAAAAGGAAAAGTTGTTACAAAGGAATTTGGCGTTGACAAGGTTTTAAGCTGAAATGACAAAGAAAGGAGAAGTGAGGGGTGTAACCTAGCAAACAGCAAACTTACCTTAACCACTCATATGTTGACACATCACCCCACTCACAAAATCCACCAATCACACCACTCCTTTTTGCCACCTCACTTCCCACTCACCACCGGTTTAAACTTAATAATTAATTAAGTTAAAACTCGCGCCTTAACACATGTTTAAATAACTAAACAGATCAAAACCCCTTGTTCTTCATGTTCATACAAAAATTGGGTTTTCTTAATTGTGTAACAATTAACCCACAAAACCTTCCAGATTAGTGATTGATGACCTCTTAATCACATCCCAACCTTAATACTGGCCACCACACCATTCACGTATCTACATGGGACCTCCCCTGCTACACCTTTGAGCAAGAAGACAAGATTGTAACAGCCATCCAACGTCCAAGGATCCAGCTTACATTTCAAGCTTAATACAAGCCATTAGATCAACTTTTCACTTGCCAGCTACCACAAGACAACAAAATTCTGTCACATGATCCTCAAGAGTTCAAAACCCTACAAGGGCATTTTGGGACTTCTACAACTAGGGTTTTACGTTTTTCTTAGCATCAGTAGTTAACTTGTAGCCTACATAAAGGCCTTAGTTCATTACATTTAGCTTGCTCTTGAATTTTCCTTGGTTCACTTTTCTGTAAATTATATATTCAATCTTAATGAAATGTGTTTGAAATTGTGAAGAAAACTCAAGTTCCATCCTTTATATCTGTTTATTGTTGTTGATGTTTACTAGTTCTTGAATCTCAAACCTGTTTTCAAAAGGAGTGTGCAAAAGTTTGCACATTTTCCACTTTTCTTGATATTTTGATAAGTCTTTTTCAAACCTTGGAATTCTTGGGCTATAGGGCTGATCATAGCATCCTGATATTGTGTTATCAAGGTGTGGTGAAGCTTATAACTTGGGGATAATCAAGTGTGGGGTAACAAGGTTGCATTAATCAAGGATTTTTACTTTTTCGGATTTTCATATTGTGCTCTTAACCTTGTTGATTCTTAGCAGGGTTGTTTGTGGAAGCTTGTACTTGTTCTTACTAGTACATAAGCTCAAAAATTCGTGGGTGTGGATGTACATCCATGAGGTACACACCTTTCTACCCAAAATCTAATAAAATCTTGATTTTTGGTGAATTTGTGTGCTACTTGTGTTCTTGCTAATTTTATGGTCTAATCTTGCTTAAATCTGCTTAATATATCTGTTATTGTGCTAATTTGGGCTTGGGTGGTCTTGAAATACACTTTTGATTTGAAAATTTTGGTTTTGAAAATTTTAAAGGGTGTTTGGGATTACCTGTTTGAGATCATAAGTGGTTATTGTGTTTGTGAAGGTGTTGTTTATGCTTGTTATCTGCTATACACTTGGTTGAGAGTTGTTTGCTGCAAGTTTTTTGGTTTGAAACCTCAAATCATACATTTTTTTTGGTAAAAGGGTAACAATGACCCCGGTAAATATAACCAAAAAAGCGTTGAAGTATAAGGAATGTGGCTGAAATACCACATTAACCGCAAGCTACAGGCAGCTTGTTAAACAAAATGTTTATGACAGGCCATAAACATTAACTACTTGATTTTAACTGTTTTTGACCTAAGATTTTGGTAAAATCTAGAATTTATGCATGCTTAGGGTTAGAAGTTGTTAAAACATCATTAATATAACATATGTGATAGATTTGAGTGATTGAATCTGGCTTGTTGGTCAATTGCATCAGCAAAGTGTAAAAACTGCATGTTAAGTGTTCATCAGTAATTTTAAGTGCTTGAATCTTGCTTAAAACTTTGAATCAATGCATGAAACCTGTTTAGACTTGCTTATTTAAGTTTAATATTGCTTGTGTATGCATTTGGTTAAGTTTGACTGGCTGAATTGTGTTCTAAGTGCTTATTGAACCTCAACTGCTTAAGTGTTCATGTCTGTGTCAGATCTGGTGATTGATTGATTAAACTGTACTAATTGGCTGTTGTTGATTGTGATTTCTTTGTTGTGTTTGACTCCTCTTGATCCACTGATCAATTGGGTGCCTTTGTGTAACCTGAATCTCCAAAAAAGTCACTAAAGACAAAAAAGGTCAACAAGTTAAGCAATGGAAAAAGTTTCCACTGCTTAACACCCAAAACTAGCCCCTGCTAGTACAATTTTTCATTCAGCTTATCAATAAGCCAATTTGGCTTATCCAGACCTGCAACAACTTATTTTTTGTGATAGATCTTCATTATTTGACCCATTTGATTGAACTGGAGCTTATTGGACTTTGACTTTGACTTTTTGCTAGAAAACCAACTTATTTGACTTTTTCATAAGTGCTTATTTTCTTTTTCCAGCTTATTGAGTCAACTTATTTGAAAACTTTTTGTTGATTAAGCTTAGTTAAGTCATTTAAAAGCTTTTGCAATTTGAATCAGCTCTTGGGATAGCCTAGAACTCAAAAACGACTATTTTGTCATTTTCTATAGATTGCTTTTTGCATTTTCAGGCTTATTCCTTTGGCTTATTTCAAATTTCTTTTTACAAAAGTCTTAATTAACTCAAGAGAAGCTTGTGTGTTTAATTTCAGCTTATGGCATCAACTTATGGCTTAATGGGCCAAAAAGCCCATTAAGAATAAGTTGTTGGTAATAAGCTAGCTTATATCACATTTTCAGCTCTTGGGCCTTTGGAAAAAGTTGTTCAGAATCATATTTTGAGTCAAGTACTGGTTTTTAGGCTAATTTGGGCCACTTTTTCTTATTGGGCTAATTCTAAGCCCATTAAGGGACTGTTTGGACTTTAGCCCATTTTCTAGGCCCAATAAGGGTATTTAGGTAATTTCAACTTTATTTTTGTGTTATTTAGGTTAAAATTGGCTAGTTTGCAACTTTTTAGAATTTTTAGGATTTTTGGATTTTTATTAATATTTTAATATTATTTTATTATTAAAAATTAAAAGTCTGATTTTCTAAGTTTTTATATTTTTCCTAGACTCTAGACACTTAATTAGGAATTTTAAAACTTTCCAAATATTTTTAGGGTCTTTCAGTTATTTTCTAGAATTATTTTAAGTTTTTATAGTTTTTAATAGTTTTTAACTGTTTAAAAATAGTTTTTAGTGGTTTTAAAATTTAAAAAAAAAATACTTTTTAGCTTGATTAGGTTGTTTTACAGGTTTACAAACTTTAAGATCTTGATTTGGACTTTTCATTAGTTAATTTTGATTTTTAGGGCTTTAATTAGCATTAAAAAATTAGTATTTAACTAATTAAAAGGTTTTATCAAGTTTTGATTTTTTGTAAACCCTTAGAATATTTTAGTGGATTTTTAGTGATTTTTTAGGAATTTTAGGATAAATTTTTAATTTTGGTTCTTTTTACGGTTTTACGTGTACGACTCTTTCGTCTTAGTTTAATCCATAATCGTAACCGTCAATCTCTTCTTATCCCATTTCTATTTTCTTTCTCATAATCACAAGTTAATCATCTCATTACACACACACCAAGCCTCCTTGAGAACGATCCCCACTTTGGGTCATAACTTGTGATTTTCCTAAGTCACTTGTTAATACTTGCCCTAATTACCTTGTTTTCCTAAACAAGTGTAAAATTACAACCATCATCCTAAAAGACTAGTTAGTGATTCTATGTAGATTTCATAATATAAAGGTTTTTAGGTTATTAAGCATAATGAATTTGTAACTTGGGTAATTAAGGTTTATATTTTAATGTATGCTTATTCTAGGGCTTATATAGTATGCTTATGACTTCTACGGTTTCTACATTCTTGGTTTAGGGGTTTATATAGGTTTATCATATTCTAGGGTTTATTATAGGAGCTTAAGATCCTATACTTTGATAACTTGTACCTTATGCTTTATTAACTTGTACTTTATATTGAAGTAAATGTATAATCTTAATATGATACATAATTGAGCTTTATAATTAATGGCAAAAGATTAGACTCTAATTCATTATATAATAGATTTTATATGCTAATCTTGGTTACTAGGTCTTAACTTGTAATTATCTTGAGATTAGTGAATATTAGTACTTTGTTATTGCTTAACTTCTCCTCATATAGTAGATTAGAATTTGTATATTGCATTGATCATAGATTCATAGTTCTTGTATAATTACATTGCTTAAAATATTATTTTTAAAGGTTTTAGGTGATGATCTAGACTATTATGTACATTTATTTGTATTTAGCTTTGTATGGTTTGTTCTTACTATTCTTAGGCATTATTATGACTTTAAGGTATAGTTTATAACTTGTTTATAATCCTTAATGCCTTATTCATATGTACTTTCTATTCATAGTTTATCATTCTTGAGTTTATAACTCATTTTTAGGGATTGTAGGGTTTCTAAGGGGATTTAGGGCATCATAGTAATAATTGCGATGTTATTATCAATATTTAACTTATAAGATTACTTTTAGATCTTAGACTTGACATAGACATTGTGTTTACAACATATAGGAATATGTTGTAGTGGCAGTTCAGGTTGTGAGAAGCAGTTCATCTTACAAAGTAAGGTATAAAACGCAAAAATTTCTAGCCCCATCATATTGAGAAAATTATAACTTATAACACATAAGTGAATTTTGAGGATTGTCACAACACTTGAGGACACTCATATCTATCTTGTGTAAGCAAGTGTGTGTGATTGGACAGTGCTTTCAAAACTCTATCTCTTTGAGGATAAGATAACTCTCTTAGGATTAATAATCTTTGTTAGGTTTTTTATTTTTGTTTTTCTTTTATTTTTTACCTTTTTGACTAATAAAATTTTATCCGATGATAACTCATTTTTTAGCCCCAGACAAAGCATATTTTATTCGCTAAAAAACACTAGGTCCTACCTAGTTGTAATTTTTGTGATATTTTGAGCTGTAATTTTTGGGAGTGGTTATTTTCTTTAATTGTTATGACATAAGTTGTAAAATTTCAAATATATTAATCATTACTTTTGAGAAATTTTCTCACTTACCTTATTTTTCAACCATTCACATCTCTTTTATTCTTACTATATATTCGGCTCACTATATTGTGTAACAGAGCAACTTGCTTATTTGTTTTGCTTTCATCTTTTAACTATTAACCTTTACCTTCACTTAAAGCTTTCATCTTTTTATCCATGGCGCCAAAGTTTAAAACCAATGATGCTGTGTTGGAGTTCAAAGACCAACATAATATGATTGCGTATTTGAAGACTGATACTACAAATCCTCAATACACTCAGATGATAGAGTATTGGTTGGCTTCTCATTTAAGGTATGCTTTAACTCATGCTCCTGTCATCCTTGTCACACACATCAAACAGTTTTGGAACAGTGCTAGTTCCACAACAGTTGATGGAGTGCCTAGAATTAAGGGCATAATCCATGAGAAACAATGGATGATCAGTGAGGACTTGGTTTGCCAAGCCTTGCATCTTAATGATGTTGATGGTGTGGTCATCCTTCCCAAGGAGGTGCTACATGAGGGACTTCGAGGCTTGGGATATATATTACCCCCAGAGGGAAAAATTAATAAATATGCTAAAGGTCAATTCCCCCCAACCTGGAAGTTTTTGATACATGTCCTATTACAATGTCTTAGTCCCAAATGCTCCTCATTCAATGGGATCAACCAATCTATTAGGAGCGCTCTTGTATGTCTAGCAACTAGGCAACTTTTTAGTTTTTCTAAAATGATTTTTAAGGGCATGTTACAAAACAAGGGTAGCAAGATGACTCTTGCTTACCCTAGATTTTTGCAAATGATTTTTGATCTTCAAGGTGACTGTGGTAGGGATCATGAACACTTTTATGAGATCCCTACATAAAAGAAAAATCTTTTTGTTACTCTCAACACTGAACCCTATGATCCAATTCCCTTGACCCCACCCATGCTTGCTATTTTACAAGCAGCTTTACAAGCACCTGCACCAGAACCTCAACCAGACCCCATTCCAGAACCAACTCGTGAAGAACAACCATCATCACCACATCCCCAATCACATATTGAACCATAACTTGTAGCCGTTGACATTTCTATGTCAGCCGCTGACACTTCAGTCCTAGCCCCTGACACTTCCTATATTGACCCAAACACCTCTTTAGACTTACCACCACACCACTATCATTTAGCCAAACAACAAAGGACCACTGGGGTGTTCTCCCTTGGTAGTCTTAGCCATGAAGCGGAGAGAACCACCACCACCAGTGTGGTTGGTGATATGGGGGTAGCTGGACCTATTAGCCATATTACAAGTCAAGCCATGTCCACTGTACCTAAGTCCACCTTCATGCCCCATGATTCCACCTTTGGGATTCAGTTCCCACATATGGATGAGGGCAGTATTCAACCTTTGACTAACTTGGAATTGATGGTACTCTTCATGAGCTTGTAAAAGCAAAATGCAGAGTTTGTACAGAAATTGAAAACTTGAGACCTTGAACTCAATGCGTTGAGGGAGAGGATTGTTGTATTAGAAATTAGGAGAGAGGATTCTTCCAAAAGGGAGGAAGATCAACCAATTGGACCCTTTGTTGTTAGTGATAAAAGTTCAAAAGAAGGGTCATTTGGAGAAAAAAAAGATAGTTGCTGCTTTAACAAGGATGAAGACTCAAGAGCAGGGAAGGTTTGATTCGTCTAAGGTGTCTCTGGTAACACCTACACAGCTATCTTTTGTAGAATTGATGAAGCAATAGGAAATTGGGTCAGCCGCTGACAAAGCCATAGTAGCCACAAACATTTCATTAGCAGCCACTGACAAACCAAAAGATGTATACCAACCATCTTTGGTGATTAAAGATGTTGCCACACTGGTATCCCTATCTACTCTACCTATTATAGATCCTTTGGATAAAGGGAAAGGCAAGTTGGTAAAAGTAGATATCCCCAAGAATGATGCACATATTAGATATGATGTTATGTTAGCCCAATAGTTGGGTGAACAGGAGAGAGAGGGGGGATTGGGTAAGGGGGATATTGAAGCTCAGATTGGCTCAGAGTCTGAGAGTTTGAGAATGGGTGTTGAGGATGGTAGTGATGAGGAAGAAAGTAGTGGTCATGGTTCTGATGCAAATATGGAAGGAGAACTAGAGAAGTTGGAGTATGGAGAGGGTGAAGAAGCTTTGGAGAGATTAAAGCAGCTTAAGATGCAAGTTGATTTTGAGATACCTTTGTGACATATATTTCAGGTGTGAGAGGGAGGTTTTGGATAATTCTGATATTCCTTTGACTGACAAGATTTAGGGGATGGAGATTATGATGAGAGTTCAAAGGGATTGTAGAACCATTTTGGAGAACAGGGAAAACAAAGTGTTAAGTGAGAACAAGACTGCAAGAAGAGAATTGTAATATATGCTTCTAAGATGTCACTAGAGAGGGTGGACATAGACAAAGCTTAGGAAGTTATCATTTGAGCAGTTGGAGTGTCTAGCCTATCCAATTTGAGTTCATGTTTGTGAAGCTAACACATACAGGTTGCATTCTGTTGATAGACAGGAAGAAATTAAAGAGGAGTTGAAGATAAAGAAGGTATCTATTGCTCCTAGTCCTATGAAAAAGGGAGTGAAGTTTCAGTTCCCTGAGTTTAGTCCATTGGACCCAAGATACAATGAGGGTCCTTTGAAGAAGAATATGGATCTTTCACGTATGGAAGCTGGTGATCTTGTTGTTGTGATTACACTTGACTTCAAGAATCCTACAACAGGTTTCTAGGTGATCACAAGGTATAGGGACAAAGTTCATATGTTCACATCTTTTATGTTCCTATTTGGCAGCATTGATAGAGAAGATTTGGAGACTCTTTGGAGTCTATTGAAGGAGAAGTATGAGGTTGAAGCACCTACTTCTCAAAATAGAATAAAGATATGGACAACATTCAAAAGAATGTTTGATCATGATGAAGCAGATCCAGTATGGCTGGATTTGGGTTATTTAAGCACTTTGGAGTGGCGTTTGTATTCGGCTGTTGGTATTTTTCATCTCTGCACAAAAAGTTTTCAGAATTCTTGCTAGTTGATAGGAAGTATCCTTGGTCCCAAGAAGTTTTTGAAGAAGATGATGAGCACCAAGGTTAAAGTAGACTACACCAGTGGAATAGCAGTTGACTTAATGATATTTCTCATTTCTCAATTGTCAGAATGGATTTTATTTGTAAGAATCCTCTCTATGTTTTGTCTTATTCAGAAACTTGATGATTATCGGTAATATCAAGTTTAGGGGAGGATTGTTGGGAACAAAATTAGTTAAGTCTACTAGCCGCTGACAAAGGATATCTAGCCGCTTACAAGGTGTTATCAAGCCGCTAACAGAATAGGCCCAGACAAGATTTATCAAGCCGTTGTCAAGAATTTCAAGTCAAACACGTTTTGTTATATTAAGAAGATATGCATGAATATTGTATTTTCTATGTTTATCTTTATATATCTTCCTAGAATAGTTGACACGTTTACTTTGTGTACAAGGCTCCTTGTGCTTATAAAAGGAGGCTTTTGGTTAAGGTTTGATATACTTGTAATCACTGTTCTTATCGTCATTATTAATCGAAGTTGAAAGTTTGATATACGTTCTTTGTTATTTGTTCTTTGTGTTAAGTATTAGATTCTGCATAATACTTAGTTTGTTGAATATACAAAGTTTCTCAAACGTATTATACTTGAACTAATCTCGATAAACACAAGTTTAATCGATCTAAGTTTGGGATCAACAAGCCAATAATGACTTAGGTCTACCTCGTGTATCAATATAAGAGTATTTATTGAAGGTTAGAGATACACCATTTGTCACACCCCACCAATGGCGGAATATGGGGCGCGACGTATGGATATCATCACAACAAATGGTGTCTCTATAGAGAAGACTAAAATGCAAATATAATGTCATAAATGGCGACACAAATGTCATGACAATATCTCAACAATGCAGGAGTCTAGGTAAGTAGGTAACAGTCCTACCACTTACCCAAGACAAACAGTAAACATAAACCAAACAAACATATAGGTGCCAACATGTATCACTTATCAAAAACATAAAGGTAAACTAAGAAGGAACATGGATCTCCTTCTATATGCAATCCTAAGGCATCCAAGTCTAGCCACTTCTATCCTCAAGCTTAACCACATTCTCACCTGAAAGAGACACTAAAACACGTCAACATAAAGTTGGTGAGAGTCATAGGTTTAGACTCCAACGCCAAATCAGTTACAAGATGTGAATAACAACCATCAACACAATAACATATGGACAATGCGCTACAATTATGTATTAACAACTAGCATTCAGGTTCAATCAATCATCACAATTCCAAGGCATCACGCCTTACCAACAACCACAATTTCCAAGGCATCACGCCTTACCAAACACCATAATTTCCAAGGCCACTACCTTGTCATTAACCATTGGTCCCATAGACGATCACGCTATGTACCTATCCCAAGGCCACTACCTTTTCAAACCACAAGGCCACTACCTTTTCAAACCACAAGGCCACTACCTTGTCAAACCACAATAACATATCAAAAATCGCATAGCAGTTAATCACATAAGTGTACACACTAGTCCATCACAACCATAAAACATTCACAACAACAATTTAGAAACAACTCAACACAGTGTCTCTTCCATCCCATCTGGAAGTCAAAAACAAAAATAAACATGGGACTATGAACACTCACCTGATAGCTCCTTCACACGTCCTTGCACTAGCAACAAGCTAACAAATCAAAAACACGAAATCAATAAACGAACCAATCACTAAGATGGCTCATTAACCTATGATGGACATCTAACCCATTCTCACATATTTACCTCATTAATAAGCTCTAATTACCCCATTACCCTTCCTTAACAAGTCCTTAACTTGGTTAAGTTTAATAACTAACCCGTTCGTATTTTACCCAAAACAGTCTCAGTTTTTAGGTCTCAAAACTTTAGGTCAAACGCCCACTTAAACCTATCCATGGTTTCTGTAAAAGGAATATTCACACCCTTACATATGTTGGCTAACACCTCCCACTTTCCCTAAGCTTAATCTATTGTTAAGGCCCCGATATATATATATCTACTTTCGTCATTCCAGATTTCCTGATTTTAAACGTACTAAAAGTTTGTTACCATTAAGGGGTCTTACCCTAAACCACCACCTTATCCCAAGTGCAGATATTAACTAAAATATATAAAACATCTCTCACGTTCGTGAGAAGATCCCAATGCAACCCTAAGTGCCCCAAACAACCCAAAACTTAAAAAGAAAACAGGCTGAATTCAAAACTGTTTTGACCTCCGACTGTTGTAACCTGTTTTTGACCCACTTCCCGACCTCCAATTTAGTTCTCGTTTCTTGCATTGGAAAGCCACTTCAAATAGCTTTCCAGAGGTACTTGGATCGTAAAATAAGAGTTCATAGAACTCCCGATATGATCAAAACAATTGACTCAAAATCTGCCCAGTTTTTAAAAACGGGTTTAAACAAATTGAACTAATTAATTACCCATAACCCCATCTAATACAAGCCCTAGATTATATGATCATCATATTATGATTATAACATCATTAATTTACTGATTTTATATAAACCCTAACCCAAATCCATCATAAGAATGATTAATTAAACATAAAAACAATTTAATATGAAAAGGGTTTTGAAGATTTACCTTTAAATTAATGGAAGATGAGAAAACCCTGATTTTATGAAGAACCCTAATTTTTCTCTTCTATAAGTCGAATATAAACTCCAGGGAATGATTATAATTCGTTTGGTATAAGTGTGGGGGTTTCTTATATAGCAAAACAATCCTTGTCCAAGTATAACACTTGTTTCCTTTTTTCCTCTTTTCCCTTTTTCTTTCTTTTTTTTTAAACCGACCATACCCCTCAAAATTCGTTTTTTATTTATTTTTATTATTAATATATGTATTAATAATATTACCTTAATTTATTTCAGCTCCTAAAGCTCCCAAAACCTCAAAACCGTAAAACTAGTCAAATTTACGCGTTTTACCGTAAAAGACGTAAAATATACACTTTTAAAAAAAATCTCAAATTTTGAAATAAACTTTATAACTAAGTCCTAAATGACTTAAAACCATCCCGAAAAATATCCATATGACTAATTACCTCATCCGAGACCTCTAAATGTTAAACCGTAAATCCTAAAAAAAATACACTATTACTATAATACTTATACGTATACGTAACCACCAAAATATCACCATTTCATTTCATAGTCACTAATTGTGATCTCATGAACATGAATTAACCGTTCCTCGATTTACTTATGAGTACTCTATACTCATAAACGATAATCGCACCAACCTCGTTCACACAAAATAAACACGTACGCACAAAAACCAAGTAGTCACACATAAAATAACCTAAAAGTAAGACCAAGTGACAAACCTCAAAACCACGGTTGTCACATCACTCCCTCCTAATAGAAATCTCGTCCCGAGATTTACTCCTTAGGATCAACACACAGACAACAAATCACACGAGGATACTTGTTCTAAATGAACTCCTCTCATTTCCACGTGAACTTCAGTTCAAGTTTCAAGATACCACATGTACAAACCAAAAAATAATTAAACCCATTGCCAAACTCTTGACCTCACAGTCAATAAATCTCGAAAATGACTCTTCGATAAAACAAAGACTCTTATTAACACAAGTCCCGAATAACCGTACAGGCAAAATGCATTCTCAAACAACCTTTACCAATCCCAATACATGAAATGTATCATGTATACAACTTATTTTCCCCAGGTAATTCTATGCTCATATGCTACTGGTCCGATCTTTCCAAAGATCATAAATGGACCTCCAAAACTCTACGTCAACTCTTCCATTTTACCAAAACATACCACCCGTTACTATGGGTGAAACTTCATACACAACTTTGTCACTAACTCTAGTGGTTTCCTCCATCTCTACATAGCATCCCTTGCTGCTCTCATCCCGTCCACAAACACCATTACCACATTAGTAGCATACTTTTACCAATTCTAGTCCACAATGAGGACAACTCACCCTATCCTTTCATATCGTGCCTCAAATGGCATTTATCGACTTCTAGTACGATAACTATCATTATATGAAAACTCAGCCATCGCTAACGAGTTTCCGAACTACCTCTAAATCAATCACCCATGTCCAATTACGTTCATCAACTCCCTTCAGTCCGTATCCCGAACTACTTTAAATTCCAATTTCCTTACAAAGTGACCTATGACGGTCTTTCACATATCCATTAATTCTTCCAACTTCCCAACTACGTGACTTCTCATTCCTCTTGAAATAGGTGATGAATTAGTCAGTCTATCGACTATCACCCAACTCTCATCGTACTTAATCCCCCACCGCATTATGTATCCCTTCCACCAACTTCGTCCTTACATCGCCCTTTCTAACTACTCATATCCATGTAGGAAGTATAGTCTACGTCCCTTTCCTCCTTACGATTGTCCAAGCCACGCAACATAAATGTTGACGCGTTCACTGCTTTAGACAACTCAACTCGTGCAATCCACATCCTTCATCCAAACCACTCTAATACATCATCCCTATAGTTCAAGTTTGTCTCAGCTTCACCTCATCCTTCTTATTCCATGTCTCATCGACCATGCTTGCCTTTCCCAGATGGTACTTGGCCTTGCAATTTTCTTTCATCAATTAACTCCACCCATCACCTTTGCCAAATGCTCAATCAAGATGATTGAATATGTGTTGGATACGTTCATGATCCGTATAGATCATTCTCCACGTCTCGTACACCAAATGCCTCTAGCATTCTAGGCAGATATAACGGTCCAGCTCCACTAACTAAGTCTATCCAGTTCTTCCAAATCTTCAGTTCCTGCAACGTATAAGCGATCGCCTTTCTTTGTCGTCCTCGTACGCGTCCAAATCCCTGCTCCACGTATCGTCATGCTTCGCGAATTCATCCAGTCCTTCCGATAATGCCAAGATCTGCTCATCATCCAATCCACCTCTTCAGCCTCCAAAATGCTTCCTCGTCCTTCTTCACTTCGCCCCTTGCTGGTTCCACGATATGCCATCATCTCTGACTACTAGTCCTGGCCAACTAAATCCTAAAACTCACACTTGAAAATCTCACGTTTCATTCCCTTAACTAACAACTCCAAAACCAACACATAATTCGCCTCATCCTCCTTCTAAGATTTGAGTAGATCAAGATGTCGTCGATGCTCCCGATGACAACTCGTTTATAGACGTTCATGCACACTCGGTTCATTGACTCCATGAAAACCGCTAGTGCTTTGGCGAAGCCAAATGCATAACCGTAAACCCAAAGCGTTCATACAACATCCTTAGCAATTTCAACTATGTCCTCCTCACACCCTCTCTTAGCGGCAATACAAATAAATTCCTTGCAATTTCTAACAGCTCTTGTTCTTAATTCACTCCATCAACGATTTGCCTTGGATGACACTAACTACAACTCCTCTCACTTCTCCTACTTGCTCTATTCATGGTTCTACCTCAACGCTCCTAAACCATACAAAACCAAAACTACATCCTGAATACACCAGATACGATCGACGAATTAAACCCACGGATAACTAACGGCATTTCACGTGCACCAATTAAAACAAATAAAAAACCACGAGACTCCAAAGAAAACTCAAACCCAAAACATGTATCAATTTCTAAATGGCCCATGACAACGAAAAATAATCCAAGAAACACCCAATGGCAACCAAAACATATTACGCCCCGCCACATATTATTTAAACCGTGCAAAAGATCGACTTTTCCAAAAGAATATATATCTTTTTTTATTATTACCTCCCCACATCTATGTGACTCAAACCATCTACAAACAACCTTCTAGACGATCTCAAAACTCAACTCAAAGACTAGGTATCCCGTGCATCCCAAATCATAAAAAAATAAAACTACTATTCAAACTCAACCTTGAACCCGACACTTGTACAACAATTCCGGCCAGTCCACTGACCTCCCATGACTATACATTCTGAATATTTGAAAAGTATGTTCCGAGTACATAATTTTTGGCTTTTGAATCACCCAAAAAGCTTTAAAAACGAACAAGTTATGACCAAAATAATTTTATGCTAGTTGTTTTAAAAAAACTAAAGAATAGACTTAGTGATCAATGCAATCCTTTTCAATGAAAGATATAATTGTATGTGAAATATTCATAAACTCCTTTTAACCTTGTATCAATAACTATAAATGGCATGAATCAGTTAAATCCGATTATATAAACTATGTAAGTAGAAAGAAATTTTACTTCGCTTTATTTTAATGAAAGTCTTTTAGAATTTGAAATAAATAAGTGTTGATAAAACAAAAACTTATGTTACATCTTGTTTCAAACATGACTCCAACACCTTACCCTTATTTTACCGAATACATATAGTAGATTTCCAAGTCCCCCCTTTTTCCATATACCAACCAAAAGAAATGTAAGACTCAACACAAAAGATTTCATTATCTCAAAAGAAATCCCAAGTTATTTCAATAGACTTGAAACCAAAAACACCATTTTAAAACGTACACGTGAAATACGAAACTCAAAGAATACGCCACAAAACACACTTCAAAAGATTCAAAACGTTGTTGAAACTCCACCAAACTCCAGCACCATAAAACACGAACAAACACAAGGTACGTTCAAGTTATAATAACTAGTGAACGACCATATACCATAACTTAACACATAGTAGTATATCTACATCCGTATATATATACCTATTAAATCACCCACAACATACTCGTTACCATACATGTCGGATCAACCAATCACGTCATACACTCGTTTTTTCCACACGAGTAATCACCATCTCACCGTGCCACAACAAAGCATAAAACCCACCTCCAAAACCAAACCATATCGTGTGACCCCAAAATCACACAACACAACTATAACCCAAAACATATAACACACTAATAAAAATAGCCATATCGTAGGCAGCCGTTACATAAACCCATATATTATACGTATACCCAATATCTACATCTCACCATATACAAGCATGTACTAATCCTCTTTCATGCAATCATACTTGAGAACCCATTGAAGTTGTGGTACTTGTATAACTATGTTGGCCACCATACTTATACAATTACCCTTTCACCAATGCACTCCCTCCTATGATGACACTTATAAGAATCAATACAACATATAACACATAAATTCATCTACTCACATAAGCACATGACCACATAACCAATAAGGTCCAAAACTCCATCTATAAGAATAACATAATAAAACTCTTGGAATACAAAAATCCATAGTCTAGCTAAAACAGCCTAGACTAACTCCAAAACGAAAACATAATCAGTTATAAGTCATGTCGCCCATAAGAGTGGAAACAGCTTAGAATCCTTCATACCCACCTATTCCTAATAACTCGAACCACCACATGATTCTTAGGGAACATGACTTAAACATCAAAAGGAAATAATATACCTCAGGTACATAAAATAACTCATCAAAAGATAGAAACTACTATGTACCAAATTATGTACTATAATGTACAATATAAGCAAAA
This sequence comes from Glebionis coronaria, assembly GCA_025667525.1. Classification (NCBI taxonomy): domain Eukaryota; kingdom Viridiplantae; phylum Streptophyta; class Magnoliopsida; order Asterales; family Asteraceae; genus Glebionis; species Glebionis coronaria. The sequence goes on from CM046874.1 coordinate 377,339,986, forward strand.
TACGGCAATGACTAGTGTGGATGATTATGGTTCAACCCGCACTACTCACAACTCGAAAAGAAAATAACATGTGGCTAAGTATGAATTTACTATGGTTCAATTCATACCAGTCAAAACATCACAATAAATAACATCCAAACACATCAATTATTATAAAATACACACATACTCCTATGACGCCTATATGCAGGGACCCTTAAGCTATAGACTAGGCTACGCGACTAGGCAACCTAATTCTCTATAACTATTGTCTCTGATTACCATTCTGTCACACCCCACCAATGGCGAAATATGGGGCGCGACGTATGGATATCATCACAACAAATGGTGTCTCTATAGAGAAGACTAAAATGCAAATATAATGTCATAAATGGCGACACAAATGTCATGACAATATCTCAACAATGCAGGAGTCTAGGTAAGTAGGTAACAGTCCTACCACTTACCCAAGACAAACAGTAAACATAAACCAAACAAACATATAGGTGCCAACATGTATCACTTATCAAAAACATAAAGGTAAACTAAGAAGGAACATGGATCTCCTTCTATATGCAATCCTAAGGCATCCAAGTCTAGCCACTTCTATCCTCAAGCTTAACCACATTCTCACCTGAAAGAGACACTAAAACACGTCAACATAAAGTTGGTGAGAGTCATAGGTTTAGACTCCAACGCCAAATCAGTTACAAGCTGTGAATAACAACCATCAACACAATAACATATGGACAATGCGCTACAATTATGTATTAACAACTAGCATTCAGGTTCAATCAATCATCACAATTCCAAGGCATCACGCCTTACCAACAACCACAATTTCCAAGGCATCACGCCTTACCAAACACCATAATTTCCAAGGCCACTACCTTGTCATTAACCATTGGTCCCATAGACGATCACGCTATGTACCTATCCCAAGGCCACTACCTTTTCAAACCACAAGGCCACTACCTTTTCAAACCACAAGGCCACTACCTTGTCAAACCACAATAACATATCAAAAATCGCATAGCAGTTAATCACATAAGTGTACACACTAGTCCATCACAACCATAAAACATTCACAACAACAATTTAGAAACAACTCAACACAGTGTATCTTCCATCCCATCTGGAAGTCAAAAACAAAAATAAACATGGGACTATGAACACTCACCTGATAGCTCCTTCACACGTCCTTGCACTAGCAACAAGCTAACAAACCAAAAACACGAAATCAATAAACGAACCAATCACTAAGATGGCTCATTAACCTATGATGGACATCTAACCCATTCTCACATATTTACCTCATTAATAAGCTCTAATTACCCCATTACCCTTCCTTAACAAGTCCTTAACTTGGTTAAGTTTAATAACTAACCCGTTCGTATTTTATCCAAAACAGTCTCAGTTTTTAGGTCTCAAAACTTTAGGTCAAACGCCCACTTAAACCTACCCATGGTTTCTGTAAAAGGAATATTCACACCCATACATATGTTGGCTAACACCTCCCACTTGCCCTAAGCTTAAGTCTACTGTTAAGGCCCCGATATATATATATCTACTTTCGTCATTCCATATTTCCTGATTTTAAACGTACTAAAAGTTTGTTACCATTAAGGGGTCTTACCCTAAACCACCACCTTAGCCCAAGTTCAGATATTAACTACAATATATAAAACATCTCTCACGTTCGTGAGAAGATCCCAATGCAACCCTAAGTGCCCCAAACAACCCAAAACTTAAAAAGAAAACAGGCTGAATTCAAAACTGTTTTGACCTCCGACTGTTGTAACCTGTTTTTGACCCACTTCCCGACCTCCAATTTAGTTCTCGTTTCTTGCATTGGAAAGCCACTTCAAATAGATTTCCAGAGGTACTTGGATCGTAAAATAAGAGTTCATAGAACTCCCGATATGATCAAAACAATTGACTCAAAATCTGCCCAGTTTTTAAAAACGGGTTTAAACAAATTGAACTAATTAATTACCCATAACCCCATCTAATACAAGCCCTAGATTATATGATCATCATATTATGATTATAACATCATTAATTTACTGATTTTATATAAACCCTAACCCAAATCCATCATAAGAATGATTAATTAAACATAAAAACAATTTAATATGAAAAGGTTTTGAAGATTTACCTTTAAATTAATGGAAGATGAGAAAACCCTGATTTTATGAAGAACCCTAATTTTTCTCTTCTATAAGTCGAATATAAACTCCAGGGAATGATTATAATTTGTTTGGTATAAGTGTGGGGGTTTCTTATATAGCAAAACAATCCTTGTCCAAGTATAACACTTGTTTCCTTTTTTCCTCTTTTCCCTTTTTCTTTCTTTTTTTTAAACCGACCATACCCCTCAAAATTCGTTTTTTATTTATTTTTATTATTAATATATGTATTAATAATATTACCTTAATTTACCTTAATTTATTTCAGCTCCTAAAGCTCCCAAAACCTCAAAACCGTAAAACTAGTCAAATTTACGCGTTTTACCGTAAAAGACGTAAAATATACACTTTTAAAAAAAATCTCAAATTTTGAAATAAACTTTATAACTAAGTCCTAAATGACTTAAAACCATCCCGAAAAATATCCATATGACTAATTACCTCATCCGAGACCTCTAAATGTTAAACCGTAAATCCTAAAAAAAATACACTATTACTATAATACTTATACGTATACGTAACCACCAAAATATCACCATTTCATTTCATAGTCACTAATTGTGATCTCATGAACATGAATTAACCGTTCCTCGATTTACTTATGAGTACTCTATACTCATAAACGATAATCACACCAACCTCGTTCACACAAAATAAACACGTAAGCACAAAAACCAAGTAGTCACACATAAAATAACCTAAAAGTAAGACCAAGTGACGAACCTCAAAACCACGGTTGTCACACCATTGGGCTGAGAACCTTGTTTAGGGGTACAAACGCAACGAGCTGAGGCTTTAATAGCTTTCCCCAAGTTTCCCATGTTAGCAGGGGCAAAAGTTGAGCCTACAGGGTGAACCCTAGGCTTAGCAGTGGGAATCCACTACTTGTTTTGCCTTCTACTATGTCGTTGGTAGGGTCTATAAACAGATGAATATGCATTAGGAAGTCTTGGCTTAGTCATATTCTGTAACACCCCTTTTGATAAATGAAATATCACAGGATAATTATGGCATGTCATCAAAGCATACAAGGTAAATGTCTAAAACATTAAATGACCATAAAAGAATCCGGAAACGAACATCGGATCCACATAAGCTCCACACACGAAATGCATAAGTATAGAATGTAAGGAAAGGACTAAACATTGTCCAGCTAAGCAAAAGTATGTAAATGCATTAAAGAATGAAAGAAAGTTGGCGCCTCATTCCATGCACGTACTCTTGGATTCCTAGCTTTGCCCTTTAGTACCTGCCGTATTGGGACATGGAAAGAGAAATATTGTTGAGCAATATACTCAGTGTGCGGATATATAACATAGAATGTAAAGCATAAACATAAGCAAGTAATGAAACGAAATGAATAGCAGCGAAAATAATGTATGTCCTGGAAAACTTAGTTTAAGTTCATAAAACTGGTTTATATATCTGAAAAGACTTATGTTTAGTTTATCTTGAAAATCTGTATTTTAAATATGCCTAGAGCCCATATAGTTCATGTTATAATAATAAAAAAATACCTATAATATGCAATTCAGTTACTTTTTTAAAGGTTAATGCAGTAAAAACTAACCCTTCAGGACAACTGCCACTCCATACATATTCTATAACCTTTTTTTCATATTCAGTAAATGGTATGGTTGGATGAATTTTCCTCTCGTGATATGGTGACACCATTTGACTTGAGTCTATCCTATAAACCACATCTTCTAATACTTCAGCGCCTCTTTTCATTCTTCTGATAGGCCTTTTAAAATCACTTTCATTTGAGGGTTCTGGAACTGCAATACTAACCACTTTCTTTTTGCCTTTTTATGAATTCTTATCTTTAACACTACTTTTAAACATTGGCGTCTTAGTCTCTGTGTTTTGGACTGCATTAACAAGTATTGAAGCCATTCTAGCAATTTCAAGAATTTCAGTTGCTTCAGCCACTTCATTAGCTTCAACAGATGTTTCTTGTGGCAATTCAGCCACTTCTTTTTTTGGTAAAAGGGTAACAATGACCCCGGTAAATAGAACCAAAAAAGCGTTGAAGTACAAGGAATGTGGCTGAAATACCACATTAACCGCAAGCTACAGGCAGCTTGTTAAATAAAATGTTTATGACAGGCCATAAACATTAACTAGTCTAGAATACTGGAAATATATAAACTAGACAAAAACCAAGACGATAACATAAAGTTACGAGGAAAATAATAAAATATCAAATGGGATCATCCAGATGGAGTGCTTGCCCCAATATTAGTGTTGATAAGATTCACCGATTCATCAAAGACGACCTCGACTCCCTCCTCCTCCTCATTATCTTCCTCGCTTACTTGAACCCCTTCGTCAATACCAGGTATGGACAAAGATGAAAATTTATTAGATGTAGAAACACTGCTCATTTGAGCTTTACCCTTGTTCGGACCATTAGGATTGCTAGACTGCTGCAACTGACCAGATTTAGTATTCAATTTACTACTATTATCACCACTCGTACTTGTAGTATCCAAGTGAGTTTTTGGACGAAAAGCAACCGTCTTACCTGTTTGGAAACCCTTACTCAATGGAACACCTCTCGGAACTTGATTCCCTAAATTACCTTTGTACTTCTTCCTCTTGCTTTGCACTTGTTGGAATCCATCATTATCAACATGAGTTGTCACATTTTCAACCGCTTTAGGTTTAACATTTTTCGGACAAGAATCAAAGGAATGACCAAAAATATTACAATTCAGCCACTTCATGAGCTTCAACACTTTTTTCTTTGGCACTTGTATTTTCTTCATCCATTTTTCTTGCTTCAAAATGTCCTTCATTGTTTCGTATTAGACTTAATTTCAGATTACGTAATTTAGGACGAAAGGAAGGAGGGTTGAGATTTTGTAAAACATCTGTGGTACAAGTCCAAATATTATCGGTCATATTTTCAACCACATCAAATGCATCCAACCCTGGTTGACCTACATCATAATCAACAACTTTAGCATCCAAGATAGCCAAATCATCTTTAAGATCAATCTTTCTTCGTTTGTTGATTTGATATCCTTTTTCAGCTTCCTTGGTTTGTGATAAAGGTTCTATTGTGGGAAGTCCAGTGTTTAAAAAAAAACTCAACAAACTTTCATCACTATCTTCTGAAGGTTCTTCTACAAGATAATCTATCCGAGCATTTTTATCAGCTTCATTTGAAGATTGTGTTTTTGGAGGAGTTGTCTGAGTGAAATACGTATAATCAAATGGTACAATGCCCATATTTTTCCCTACAATCGGATTTTGAGGCCCCTCAGCAGCATTTTTACAATCATGCTCATCTTTCTTTTCCTCATCTACATCGTCACTACCTTTGTTATTCTTTTTAACATCATCGCCATTATCTGCATATTTTACATTGTTAGAATTTTTAAATTGCAAACCCTACCAAATTAACGTAATAATGTTATAGCATTGTAGTTATATTATTACCAAATAATCATTTAGTACAACATAGAAAAATATAATTTGAAGGTTATAGACATACCATCATATTGATCCTCAACATTTCCCTTTATTGCATGATGATCATCATCTAATGCATCATCACCGTCATCTTCTGCGTCATCATCTAATTCATCATCATCGTCAGTTTCATCATCATTATCATCATCCTCAACTCCATTCCCGTCTTTACTACCATCATTTTCATCATCCTCATCTCCATTCCCCTTTTCACTATCATCATTTTCATCTTCATCATCAGCTTGCTTATGTTTATAATAAACAATGAAAACCTTATTTCTCTGTTATACGAGTCTTTTTAACCGTTCGGACTCGGGAGAGTATCTAAAAGCAAGATCCAAATTTCTATCAGAATCTTCCATCAACTTATTTGCTTGCCGTAGATTAGCTTTTACAGTTGCGCACATTTCCTATAAAATAAAAAAGCATTTAAAGGTTAATGCATTAAATTGTTTTTTGCCAAATCACTTCCATAACTTGTACAAAATAACATCAAAACTATCATTTTCAAACAACAGAGTTCTCAATCCTCATTACAAAGAAGGAGTCTTCCCAATTTGGGGAATCAAAACGCTCCCGCTAGGTTTTCGATCTTGTTCCTAGTGAGCCACATGCATCAAATATTTTTTGATTGTGTGATCCTTAAGACCGGATAATCTACTGAATTTTAGTTAATTTTTTAACCAAATCATCTTAAGTAGCATATATTTCATACAAAATTATTACCTTAAAAGTTTTAGATGAAAAATCTTTAGCTTCTTTAAGTTCTTCTTCTGAAAACTCTTCTTCATCTTCTACAACATCAACAAAATAAATTATTATATAAAAACAAAATTTGAAGAATATTTTATTTTTATTTTTTCGTATACCTGATAAATTCACTAATTTCTTTTTTTTTTGGTATGTTTCTTCTTTAGCTCAATCCATTCTAAACCATCAACGATTTCTAAACGTCCAAAACCACCTTCCTTATGTTCAAGAGATTCTCTAGCTTTCATCAATTGATGATTCCATGCTTTGAACGCAAGGACTGGTTTTTTGACCTTTACCTTTTTACACACAGTTGAATTGCAACACACAAGCTGCACCAAAAAAAATACATTTTAGTAGTTAGCTGTTGAAACTTTATGTAAAATTCTATAAACTATAAAGTAAATTTATAGCATTTTAAGTAAAACATTTACATCAGTTAAGTATAAAATTTACAACATTTAAGTTTAAATAAGTACTTACTATGAGTAAAACCATCGGTCCACAAAAGGTGCTACTTGAACCAAAACTGGTGCACTCCCTCACCAAACACTCTAATACATATGAGCACCAATCCATTTTTGCAATCCTATAAGTGTTATTCCTAATAAACGGAATAAGCCTCTTATTTATCGTTCCATCTTTATTACCTTCTCCGATTATTGAGAAGAACAGTGATAGGAAACAACATCAAATACCTAATTGGCTTGTTCGTTTTCAGTAAAAATAATTCCAATTTTGAAACTCCGATTTTCTTATCATTACCAACAATAATATGCTTCACCTTTCTTCTCCATCTCTGAGTCATTGGCTCTAATAGATTTTTTTATTTTATAGTTTCAACAGGGATATCACCCATTGTTATCCCAAGCATATCATGCACAAGTTGTTTTGTAAACTTTATCTTCCTACCATCCCCCATTCATAGGGTGCGTGTTTCAGAATCAAAATTGGTAGCTAAAAACAGACCTAAGGTTGATGGAATATAGTATATGTTGAAGTTTTAGGAAAATCACCAAATCCAATTTCTTGAACACGCTTCTTTTGTTGAGGGCTTAAGTTGTTTAGGACCTTTTGGAGATTTCTTGGTGACATTCTGTATTTTATTGTATCCGGATCAGCCTTTTTTGGCTTCTTTTGTTGAATTGCTTGTGGATAACAAACGATCATATTATCTTTTGTTTTTGCCTTCTTTTTTGACGGAAAATAGTCATCAGAATCATTTTTTTTTCAACAAGCCTTTTCCCCTTATCTTCCTTATTTCCTATCTTATATTTATTGAAAGTTCTTTCTTCAAAATCCGAATCACTGTTTTCAGTTGGTTTCTTTTTTTTCTCATTGGTCTTTTTAATTGAAGGAGATATACCTGAAAAGATCACACATTCTACTCATTTACAGTACTAATAGTTAAAGCATTATAGTTGCATTTTTTTACAGCATTATAGTTTACAATATCATAGTTAAAATTTTCCAAATTTCAAGTATACTAATAGTTAAAGCATTCTAACTTTTCAGAGCAATAATACATCTATAGAATCACAAATTCATAATACAGACAATAAACCGCCTTAACAGAATAAGACATCAATTTCAAACAAATTAAGATAAACTTTTATTGAATATTCCTATCACATGTTGAATCCAAGATCGTTAGACTCAAACAGTCGAAACCGTTTTATCTAGGATGATCAATTGTACATGTGATGAACACAGCGGAATTGCACAATTAACATGAATAAAGATGTTTAACAAAGATGAAGTTTTCCCAAAGGGTTTGTATCATTGATTAACACAAACCACTCTAGGTGTGTGTACATTGAATCCCACACCTAGAGGTCAATGTTTACAGTAGGTTACATTGTGAATATGAAAGTGATAAACAAAACCTACGTATGGTTCCTTTTATAACATAAGGAAACCATGATACATGGAAACTAAATAATATATTAATGAATAAATCAAAACAGACTTATTCACTCTTATCACTACTTTGACCAAATCTTTTCTTCTTATCACATATGGCAGGGGAAACATACAGCAGGGGAAAGTTTCTCTAGCAGGGGAAACTTTGTAGTATTTTGTCCACCAGCTTGAAGTTTCACATAATGTCTTATTT